>JAGQAX010000001.1:41760013-42360013 GCA_019142605.1 Cephalopholis sonnerati | reverse complement strand
CTCTGTAGCTCTTCGAATATACAATTGTATTTTTCGCAGTGATTGAGGTGTTTTGGGTCAAGGACCCTGAAAGTTGGGATTGCTGTGCGGAAACAACAGTAATGAACTTTTTGCTACCAATAGAATATGTCAGAGAGGTCAGCGAGAAACCTTGAGGTTGGATTGAGACCTACTTCAGTAATAATTTGTTCAATTCACTGTATTGGAGCTACCCTGAATGAATCAGGCCTAGCTGTTGTACAAGAGTCAAATAATTCTAGTTTACAAAAATTAAGTGTTATATCCTAATGAAAATTTGAGCAAGGGACAAAAAGGAAATTATTTTTAAGTGTGTCTGCCTTTCTTTGTACATCGAACGGTGAGAACGTGTGCCCATGAAGACTTTTTCATTTTAACGGATATAATTAATTCTCAAAACCCAAAAGTTTGCTGTCACCAGAATAACCTCCTGTTTCATCTGAAAATTAGAGACATGTAGAGACCAGCACTATTTTCTTTGATTTATTAATGTAAATCTCCAGGTCAGTTCTTTAGTTTATTAAACTGTACTTTCCCTTTTTGGCCATTTTACATGAATATTTACTTTTGTCTATCTTGCACAACATTTTTACTTCTCATTCAGGCTACATTAAATAGCCTCTTATAGGGTGTCAGTTATATATCCACGCAGCACAATGACTTTTAAACATTTAACCACAAAGGATTATATGAAAGTTCACGCCGCATTTAAATCAAGTTACATTTAAAGATTCTGAATAGGGCCGTCACAATGAAGGAATTTCACCTGCAGGATTGAGGGAGGCTCAACAGTGCAATGTACGGTATGACAGACATTTTTTGTTTACTTCATTTATCCTCATTTTAGTTCTTTATAAATAAGCTTTATTGTTAGGCTATTGTTGGGTGTATTGTTGCTTTTTTAATGACGAAGATGACACAGTTTTAGAACAAATTTAATGCTTGTTAATTGTTAAATGCAGAACAGAAGGGCAATAAGGAACAAGAAGGGATGCAGTTTCTTATTATTAGTAGTAGTAGTAGTAGTATTATTATCATCATTGTTTATTTATTTATTGTTTGGTTTTTAGCTGAGTGCTTTGGTTGCGTCTGTTTGCTATGAGGGATGCCAATACCGATGTTCATTTGTTGTTGTAGATTATTTTGTTTCTCTTGTTATTATTCCCCCTTTGGTGCCAAGGAAATTAAGAAATCCGCACAATAAAAAAAATAACCTGACTGTTTTAAAGTCATTCAGCACCCTCATTAAATTACCTTTGAACGAGCTCAAATTTAATCATACACATTTTTAAACAACCTTTAAATGTTCCTCTTTTTCAATGAAAACCATCATTTAAAAATTAACTGCTTCAAAAGCCTTTATACTATATACAATATGTCATAATTCTCTCTCTTATATCTGTTATATATTGCTGTGAAAACATCAACAATTTTATCCTTCAAACAGCTGTATTTAATCAAGCTTCTCTTCAAAAGCTTAATTTTGAGATTACATTTGAGCACATAATGGGAACATTAGACTTCACCTTTGTCCAACACTCACTTTTACTGAATAGAGCTGAAACGCATCATAATGTTACTCAGTACAGCCTCCGTCAGCTGTTGATGTAACAGTTGATGTTAAGTAGCTTTGTCAAAACAAAATTGTTGTTACCAGTGTAACATTATCAGGGAAACAATAGGGTGCATCCCCTGATGTGTTAATAGTGAGTTTACTGCATTCTTTCATCCCCACAGCATCCTGGGGAAAATCTGGGCTCATCCAAAACAAGTTTTCTTTTGTCCCCGCGAGGAGGGGATGATATTAGTCCCATGTCCAGCTTTTTAGCCTGCGCAAAATTAACATGACACAACGGGAGAAAACATCAGCTACTGCCAGTGGTAAATTTCATCTTTTTGCCAATTTTCCGATGGCAGTCAACAAGGCGAATATCAGCCGATACCGTGTGCGGCTAATAAGTTTCTACAATACAGAATATCCACCTGGACAAAGGGAGGGCTAAAGCACTTCGGGAGAGAGGACGGACCGTTCAGTCTGTGTGGGTTCACTGAGGCACTCTTTGTTGTTGTTGTTGTTGTTGTTGTTGTTTAGCCATGTGACGTTTGGTCTTTGTGGTATTTGTCCCACCCCTCCTCTACTATGATTGGATGGCTAGGGAAAACGTGACCGTGATGAGGAACTGCAGCATTTTACCCAAAGTTGAATATTTTTCAACTCTGGCTGACCAGAAGAGAACAGCAAATGTGCAGTACAGAATAGACGCTCAGTGCCTTGTTCTGCTGCCGGCATTTGTAGCAGAGCATAAATACACTCTTCTCCCATGAAAAAAAGTAAACTGAAAGTAGCGATTGTGGCGGTTGCTTGCCATCCTCTGCAGGCTGGCTTATAGTGCAATATAAGTGAGTAATTGATATTCAGATGGTCATTTTGGGCCTGAAATATTCCTTTAATGATGGTTTTTACTGAGACTTCCTGTCTGAGTTTAAGGCAGCTGTGGCTTGTTGATTCATATTCAGATTCCAAAGCAGTAGTTTCTTTGCAGTGTGACTCTGAAAACAGTCAGTTTCGTAGATAAGGGAGAGGACTTCTCCAAGTTCCGGCTCTTCTGGTAGTCTGAATGGTGTACACGGCAAACCACATACCTCCCTCCCAATCTGTTCCTGATGATTTTCTCTGTTCTTGCATGCGCACACGAGGCCACAGCAGTTTGCACAAACTGCCTTTTAAGAGTTGCAACACGCTCTGGTTTCTGTGTTAGGACCAAGGACAGCGACAGGTCCACAGAGAGAGGAGGAGGAGGGGGATGGGGGGGGGGGGGGGGTTGTGTTGTGGGGATGGAGGGCTGGAGGGTGTAAATGCAGAGCTGCTAACAGATTGTATGTTCTCAGTCTCACACCAGAAAGGAGGAGTAAAGGCGAATGTTGTCTAGACACTCACTGGGAATTCTTGCCTCCAGACAGAAGTGGTTCTCTTGAGAGAGACCGTGCACTACTTCTTTTGAGGAAGCTGAGCTTGTTGTGTTTGCATTGTGCTGCTCAGTTTTTTACGACTTGTTCACCTTTATTTGAACATAACCGCCATTGTTTGCGTTGAGTGACACCCTTGACTCCAATCATTAATACTTGTGTGTCTCTAGTCTCCAGTGGTGATGGTGTGGTTTTAGTGTGATTGAAAAATCAGATCTAATCCTCTTGTCTCTTATAGTCTGGCAGCTGAGTGCCCACTTAACTCATCTTCTTGACTGCATTTGTATCCACAACATGAAGAAGAATGTTGAAGAATACTTGACGAGACCACTGAGCTCTTTTTTTCACAGTGTCTTCTTGTAGTTTCTTGTGTTCTCCATGACTTGGTTCAAATAGTGCTCATTTTGGCAGCAATTTTAGATTCAGTCTTAAAATTGTCATTAATTGTATTTTTATTCTTCATAGTTTTGGTCGACTACCACACAAAACATTTTAAACCAGTTGTAGTCATGATTTTTAAGGGCCAGACAAACCAAACTGACATCAAAGAACTAGAGGCAACGATGTCTGACTGTTGCATCACCTCACATCACCTGTGTCCAGGCTAAAAAGTCGCACTTGAACACACCACAAAGACCACAGCCAGCAGCCAACTAGCAGATATGTTCTGAGCCTATATGAGAGGAAACTCTTCATGCCAGCAGGCGGTGATAGTCTGTATTGGTTATTAAAAAATGGAAACCAGAAGAGCGACAGGACGGAATCAAGATGCTTGTTAGTCAGTTAGAACATTAACAACACAACCCGTTTTTGAAAGGACAAATAACAAAACAAAAAAATAATAATTACGAAACATTTACGCAAGAGCTCAATAACTAAAAATATAGTCTTACCTAATATAACAACTTTAGTTGTTTGTTTGTGTTCCTCATTTCCATTTCTCTTCTCGTGCACTGAGCTAAACTGCCAATTAGAGTGATTTCTCTCACCAACAGGCTCTACTGTCTCCAACACCTGTTTAACATGCTGAATCAGCCAAAAAAAATAGCCAAGGACGGCCGACACTTCAGCTTGGTGTGTCAAGGCATTTAGTCCATTTTTTTTTCTCTTTTTAAACTTATTTTTATTAGGCTAATGCTTGAATCAAGGTGACAGGCTGTATCAGGAGTTCAAATTAGCTAAACAATATTACACTTTGTTAACACTGTTACCTGTGTTTATAATATAGATCAAAGTTCTGTTGGTAGAATTCAGTGACACAACGCAATTTACCATGAAGAAGACGACTCACTCTTGATTTCTAAAAAAAAAACACTCTGTTAGTTTGTGGTTTTACAGAGGTGTCACAGAGTGGAGGTTCTTTACTCTCAAACTAGTTTGAAAGGTACTGGCAGTGGTTTAAGAGAGCACAAACAGCCAAGTTAAACTTTGACTTGTTGTCAAGTTTCTGACAGAATTAACAGTATTAGTAACAGCTGATCAGAGGTGGGTAGTAACGCGTTACATGTACTCCGTTACATTTACTTAAGTAACCTTTTGGATAGATTGTACTTGTAAGAGTAGTTTTAATGCAACATACTTTTTACTTTTACTTGAGTATATTTGTGAAGAAGGAACACTACTTTTACTCCATTACATTGAGCTTCATTCCACTCAGTACTTGGATTTTTATTCATCAGTTAGTCAATGCACGATCTGTTTGTTTTATCAGCGAGACTGTCGAGCGAGGCTCTGTCACATGACTGTGTTTGACCAATCAAACGTAGCCACTAGTGACGTTTGACTCCATTTCACCAATCAAACGGAGCCAGGCAGTACACAAACTCTTCGCGGCCTTGCACAGAAGCAAAGTGACTACGCGGGAGCGCACACATAAGAATGAGAGTAGACGGCAACAATGGCAGAAACAATGGCGTGCAAACCAGAAGAGGCAAAACACCCGTGGCCGTACATGAAAACCATGTTCACTTTACAGACTACAAAAAAGAACAGCTATATCATGTGCTGTCATCTGTGTCTACCCAAAGTAGTAACATGGCGCCCTCCGTGGCAGACGTGTTTGCTCGCACCGCTCCTGAATGCTGTTGTTTTTTTCTTTAGCCTGAAAAACTTCTTTCCCACTGCCATCAGACTCCTAAACCGCCGACAGGAGTCATAACTACCATCACTACCTCAGACCGTGCTATACATCCAGTCTGCACATGACTTTTGCACATACAAAGTTTTTGCACATACAATTTGTTGCACTACAGTTTCTTGCTGCCTTAATTTATATTTATCTTTTGTACATATATATATTTTTCCCTCGTTTATATATTCCTTTTATATTTTTTCATCTATATTGTTTACTTTTTATCTATTTAAATTGAGTGTGGATTTAGTTATATCTTTTTTCTGGCATTCATTGCAGTCAGCAAAGGAAGAATTTCATTGAACAGGGAAACGTGTTTCCTCACTGTGCATATGACAATAAACACTTTGAAATGAATTGAATTGAAATGAATTGAACATGTTGACATTTCAGCCTACATGAACTCCACTTCAAACTTAAGGAGAATGTTTTGAAATGACTAAATTGTTATCTGTTCCACTAATTTTCATTCAGCATAACAAACACCAAGTCTCTCGCTTACTGATTTTAAACCTTATTCCAAATAATGTTTGAAGAGTTCAAACACAGTGCTCAAGTGCTGTTTATAAGGCACTGGTTTCAAAAATGTTGTTATGAAAAAGAATGACAGTCTGACAGAAGAGAATGTTTTGAAAAGAGGATATGTTTTGAAACGACTTTCTTACTGTTTCTTGTGGCTGAATTTGCCTTAATTTATGCTATTTTGTAAAGATTTCATTTACTATTTTAGTTATAGGGGTATTGTTTGGCAACATCTGAATCTGCACATTGCTATTTTATATTTATGTCTATTTGATTAAATTCATGCCCTGATTATTAAAACAACGAATCAGAAGTTACTCAGCAGTTACTCAGTACTTGAGTAGTTTTATCACTAAATACTTTCTTACTCTTACTCAAATAATTATTTGGATGACTACTTTTTACTTTTACTTGAGTCATATTATTCTTAAGTAACAATACTCTTACTTGAGTACAATTTTTGGCTACTCTACCCACCTCTGCAGCTGATATGATGTACTACCAGTGTTTTGTCTTTTTAGTGACTGAAAGCGACTCTCAGCATTGGCTACAATGAAAAGCTACTGCTGAATCTTTTCCACACTAATAATTGTTAGTTTGGGGAGAATAGTTAATCTGTGTGTCTGTCCAACCTCATTTTCTCAACACAGAGTCACTCAACGCTGTGCTCAATTAATATTTCACCTCTACACACTAATTCTTACTGTGAAGAGCCCTGATCAGGCGGAGGTGGGTAAAACACAGCAGAGTACAGAGATGACAGGATCAGATTTTGATCTGCATTATTTTAGCTGATACAGAGCCATTAAAATATTCCTGGATCAGCCCCGAAACCAATCCTCATGCTGAAAACACACATAGTGCAACCTGCAGCAAGCCGCTGTGCAATGGCTATGGAGAGATGTGGTGGCCGCTCTAAGCTGCGGCCTTTTGATTCTGCGCACAGTGCGGGCAAACTGAAAGCTAAGCATAACTTTTGGTGGCAAATTGTGGCCAGAGAGTACCGTCAGCCAATCGGTAAACAAAGTCCTGTGAATCCTGTGTTGACCTATGCTACTATGAATTTCTTGACAACACATAAACATGCCTCCTGGCCGCAGACAGATGTGTTTATTGTGGTGGCTGCACTTCGCCACTTTGCTGTTGCTTGGAAACTAGATGCACAATTGGGTGAAAAAGTTCTGCATTTATTCATTTTTGTCTGATAGATTTGAGTCCTATCTCATCCACAAAAACAAAGCATATATTTCATCATAGTTTTCGTTATCTATTTTTAGCTCTTTTTCTTTTAATCGTGGAAAAATAGTTGTTGACAAACATTTTCGTTGTAGTTTTTGCCAACAAAACAGTCTCACAATCAAAGATTCAGTCCCACACAAACTAATGCAAGGACAAGGGTCACATTGAATATTAGATATCAATATTTATTAGACAATATTAGACCTCCACCAATGAATATGCAATGTATCTGTAACTGATCCAGGCCCTTGGATCACCCGCACACTGCTTCTCCTTCTTTCTGGTTTTTAAATGCTTCGGGGTCATCGTAGCTCACATGGTGGCATTTTCATCACAGCTCCTGTCAATGTTTCCTTTTTCTCACTCTCCTCCTCCTGCTCTGTCCCACTTCCTTCACATTCAGTCCCTGTGCTCTTTTTCAAATTTTCAGAGCTCTCTCACTCTGTTTCCTGCTCCCGCTTTCTCTCCATCCCTCTCGTCTTTCCTTTACCTATATTTTTGTCCTCCTGTAGGCCTTTCATTTCTTCCTCTGCCCACAATGAAGTGAGATATAAGGTCATGGATGCCTGCCTTTGTGGCACCAGCCCGCTGATTGTCTTTCTCTCTCCTCCTGATTCCCTCTTTCCTCTCCACCTCTCACTCTACCTCCCCATTCCCCCGGCCTCCCGAGTACATTAAAACTCTTTACCTATTCTATCTGTATGTTAATGCACCTAGCCACAGCTCCCCTTCTCTCCTCTCTCCCTTTGCTTTACAGAACGTGCCACCATTTGCTCTCAGTTTTTTATCTCCGCAACTCATTTCTCCTGGAAGGTAATGCAGAGAATCACACAGTGGTGTAGACACTGAGCAAATAATGTTGTTTTATGACCATACAAACTCACCTAGTAGCTCTAGTTTGCTCATCAGGTTTCAGCATGTGGTTTCTCTAATCACTGGTATAGCTTTTATTGACGTCATTATTTTCACTGGGATTTTATCCTATTAGACGTTCTTTAAAGGGCTGCTGTTAGACTGCACGCTCACTGTTGATGGGTTCTGTCCCTGAAGCTTCACACTCTGTGCTACGTCTGCTTTGGCTGGATGCTTTGCTCATACTATTAATATTTTATCCTATTCAGTTAAACTTTTTTTATTACTTTACCTGACTGAAAGGAAAACATCTTTAATGGGTTAATGCTACAGTATGTTCCCAACATGAATCAGTTGGAGTGTAACAACACAGTGATCGGGATTTAGATAAAGATTCAGTGATTAACCATCCAATATTATCGATGCATTGTATTGTTTTGTCAGATACACCTTTATTTTAAAATTTACTGGCATATCTGTATCACCATTTCCGTCCAAGTCAGACCACCAGGAAGTGTGCTGGGCTTTGAAGCCAATTGTCATAGTGGCCAAACAGTGTCATTACATCTATCACATGATGCTTTGTGGCCCAAGAAGACTTTTTCCCATTGATTTAAATGGCGAAAGAGGTGTCTGTGAATCAGTGGATACATTTTTAAGCATTACAATCACCAGGAAATGACTCGTTTCACTATCAGAATTTGTTCCATTTGGCCGAATAACATTTCAAAAGTCTAATAGAGCTGCAGCATTAAATCATTTTATCCCCATTCACCTGCATCTGCACCTCCTCTATGAGCTACACGGTGCAGAAGCAGTGCCGATCACTCTTTATACATCCATAGTCCAAGCTCACCTCCTTCCTAAACATCCAAACAGCGCTAGCGGCCTCACACCACGCAGACGATGGCAAACAGCCAACAAAAAGACTGCAAGTATCTTTACTGATATCGCTTTATAACGATCGCAGGCCCCTGAATTGTAGCAAATTGAAATCATGTCGTTGCAGACATCGTGATATTTGCAAATATCGTATTGTTGTCCAAAGATTCGATATATCGCGCCATGATGTCACATATGGTTTACACCCCTAATGACTATATGGTTCACTGCAGCAGGAGGTTTTAAATGTTCGTGTAAAATCTCATACATTTGCACTTTGCTACCAAAAAGACTGACCCAGTTTTCTCTGTCATAAATTCTATAATTTTCTGTACTGCCGCTCAAAAGTTTGGAATCACTTATATAGATGATTTTCTTTTCTTTAATAATGGCTATTGTAATAGAGATTTTTTTTAAAATGGGATGATTCAGACACCAAATGTATTATTTACATTTGAAATAAAAATAAAACTAATAATAATAATAATTGCAAGCATTTTTCCCCCAAATTCCCCTCAACTTTAGATTTGTTTTCAAGTCCAGAAAATTGTAAGTGACCCAGATTATTATTTAACCACACAACTTTGCGAGTGGGCTCTTAATTTTTTGGACCCATTGTTCTTTGGGCCCTGTGCAGTCGACTCAGTGGTTAGAATGAATAGGTTTTAACTGTGATCTGTCAGTCCATATGCTCAGCTGATATTCCCTGATATTCCAGCTCTAACAGTGCTAACCCTAGACTAACTTTTTGTTTCTGTTGTAAAGTTTGAGGAATAGCTTTGTCAAAGCAACACATTACCTGTCAATTCCAGCTTTTTATAGACGCTATTGTGCTCTTGTCACTGAAACAGGGATGTGTTACTGTTTAAATCTGCATCTTTTCTCATCTGTTCATATTGACTCTTGCTCAAAGGTATCTTTGTCTCTTTCTGCCCTTTCAATTGTCAGTCTGGTTGAACCACTTTACAGCTTTTGTTCTCTATGCACAAAACATCATTCATACAAAATATCATCTATTTGTAAAGAGGACTCTCTACAACCTAAAAGCACGAATGACCACTCAGAAATATAGAGTAGTTCTCTCAGGCATCAGACTGAACCCAATCAAGTTTTTGTGGCCGAGTCCAAACTTCTGAACAGCAGTGTATATTTTCCAAACATGGGAAAAACCTATGGACCACAGGTTTGGCTACATGTCTGGTGGTGGCAGTAGGATGGTCTGGACATGTTTTATGCGGCAAGGGTTAACATAAGACAACTTTTGAGGTGCGTGATAAAACTTGATACTTCATGCTTACTAATAAAATCTAAAATCAGTTAAGCACTTTTTGAATTGTTGCTCTGAAACGCCACAAAAACAGCCATGTTGGTCCTCTAATGTACCAATGTGTCAATCAAGTTTCAGACTCAGGTGTAGTTTTAAGTATAACCGTAAAATAGTGTTTTCTTATAAACACACAAAAGTTAAAAACACATTTTTGTATGTCCTTGAGGCTTGAGAAACGTAATGAAAGCATTTCCTTTCTTGTGAAACATTTCCTTGTTTTGTTTTGTTTTATTTTGTTTTTGTTTTTTTTTTTAAATTGTGCTTTGTTCACAGCATTGTTTAGGAGCTTGTTTTTTTCTTCACTGCCTTTGTTGGCACATTACTACGTCTCTTTGCATGTCAAACAGCAGAATACATGCGTGTGGTCGCTTGTATAAACATTACTCCGTAACCCCACCAGTGATCAAAAACTTCACAGGGTACTTTTAATTGTTAAACTGAAGCAAAACAAAATGAAACTAACAAAAATCTGTCTTTGCTTCTCGTCCTTTTCACCACACTCTTCTACACAAATGGTATTCTCCAAAAACTTATTATGTTTTTGTAAGTAAATTACATTTTATATCAACTTTATTTGCGTTATTTAGTTTTAAGCTGTGTTTTCCCTGTGAGTTTGTAGTGATGCACTGTGTGTAACAAGAAAATCAGTGGCTTGTAATTTGATACCTTACCATAAAACCTTAACACCAATGGAAACGTTGAGTTGATCAGATCCCAGATGGTTTAAGCCATGACTAATAATCTGTTTGTCATTTTGTTATATGCTAATTAATCAAGCATAGTGTGTGTAACCGAGCTCTGTCTGTCTGTATCAGCCTAAGTATTTCCCTTGTATCAGTAAGAGATCTTTCTTTCTCTCATTTCTTCCCCTTATTTGTAAAGAATGACATGATGAGCCATCAGAGAGGAAAGTGAGTGTGTTTTTCTCCCCTTATACTAATGCATCTTTTATTGGGACACTCTATCCTGTCATCATAAGCTAATGACGTTGGTCAGTTGAGGAGACTTTCCACTGGCCCGCTCCCAGGACGTTAGCTGCAGGTATTTGGTGATGACCCATCCTGTCTGAGGTTTCTGGCTTTTGATTCTAAAGAGGCTGTCCGTCTCCTCCTCCTCCTCCTCCTCCTCCTCCTCCTCCTCCTCCAGCACAAGGCCCGGTCTGTGTGCAGCAACTGTTGACTCATTTATTGAGCTTCAAGGCAAGACAGACAGAAAATATAGTGTTTGGCATTCTGTGTTCTTGTTTTCTGTGTCTCTGTGAGAGAAGAAGAAAACAAATGTGATGATCCTACACCCTCATATTCTTTGATTGTTATTTGATGGACATGTCATTTCTCCCTCCCCCTCCTCTCCCTCGCCGTCCCTCATTCCCCAGCCAGCAGCCTTCACACAGCCTTTTAGCACCCTTGTCAATGCAGCCCTCCTATTCTGCTTTTCTATTCATAGGCACACATACACACACGCACACATTTTGTAGCCCCCTTTCAACCCTGGAGACACCAGATGAGCCCCACGGTTTTTCACAAAGGAACCCCTCCTGTGTCTGACTGTCCCTAAATCTAGTTTCGCCTCATACAAACACAAACACACACACAGATAGGCATCAAGTTTTGACCACTCACAGCGCGCCACTTAACTGCAGATGTTTATAACAAGCAAACCCTGACTAGTTAATATAAATCTTTATCTGTCCATCAACCATGTCAACAGTTCTTTCATTTAATAATTCATCTTCATTCATTCATCATGTCAGACAACATGGATGTGTCGAATTACCACAAGGATAGCACTGTCTGTCATAAACTGTAATGTTTTGTAAAAACAGAGAAATCCTACGGTCTGTTACTGACTGACTCAATGGCACCTCAGTGTTGGGACAGACAATATGAGGTGACGTATGCAGTGTACTGAAGGCCACAAGGCAACACACGGGCCTTTGTATTTACTGGACAGTTACAGAATATGGCCGACACTCTCAGTGCAATCATTTTGGATCAAGAACGTAACGCAATGATTGTCAACTGGCAGCCTGTGGGCCACGTTCAGCCCACCAAAGCTTCCCATCTGGCCTGCAGAATATTAATCAGTTCAGAAAATTGAGGAGGAAAAAACAATATATACTATACAGGATATCTAGCATTTTCTGTTTTTCTATATTAAAGCAACACCAAAAGGGATTGAGATGGAAATTATTTTATTAGGAATGATTTACCAACCTCAACTATGTGCGTTTGACCTGCCGGTACCAGTGACAAGACATTATACATCCGTCTGTCAGCTTATTATTAGCAAGTAGTTCTGAGTCATGAAGTGACAAAGCAGCAATGTGTGTAAGAAATTAATAGTCACACTTAAAGTCCACCTTTTTAGTGCTGGGTGGGATGTTCAAACCCTGGGGTGGAGTTTCTATGTTCTGCCTGTATCAGCGTTGGGTTTTCTCCGGGTACTCCCGGCTTCCTCCCACAGTCCAAAGACATGCAGGTTAATTGGTGACTCTAAATTGTCTGTAGGTGTGAATGTGAGTGTGAATGGTTGTCTGTCTCTATGTGTCAGCCCTGTGATAGTCTGGAGACCTGTCCAGGGTGTACCCTGCCTCTTGCCCAGTGTCAGCTGGGATAGGCTCCAGCCCCCCCGCGACCCACAACAGGATAAGCGGTTACGGAAAATTAACGAATAATTGGTTTGTTACTGTTTGTAAACACGCTCACCAGCGAAATTAAAAGTAGAAGCCGACCCCAGGTTCTCTCTCATTTGGCGTTTTGCCTCATCATATTTGCTTTTTCTGCACAGTTCCTCTTAGATGCCTGCTGCTCACTGTCTGACACCTGATCACTACCTTTCTATAAAGGCCCAACCTCACCTGAACGCTGTGGGGGTACACGCCCATAAACATCCCGTACACAAAAAAATAAGAAAATACAGGCAGAGGGCAGAGTCTCTGCAGAAAGTAGGTCACTCGTGATCATTGAGAGGAATTACCTCTTTAGGAAAATCGTGTTTTTGAGATATTGTGGTATTTGACTGCAAAATTTCTGAGCAGAAACAGGTGTCATATTGTGTATTGTACAGATACAGACTGTGTTACACATCTGTTTATCTTTATATGTATATTTGTTTTACTATTGTTTTATTTGGTCGATGTCTTGCGTGAGTTTTGATGTGTGTCAAACTTTGGAAGCAGTTCCTCTGTGTCTGAGGAATAAGTGTCTTAATGTTTACAGTGCCGCATGTGCAAAAAGGATTCTCACATGTGTGCTTGTGTATCATTCTGCCTCTTTGGGCTTCCTCTTGTCCTTTTTTAAACTCGTGTCAAATCACTGACGTCTCCCCCTCCCTAAACTTTTCTGTCAGCACCTTTGCTGCCAGATGTTTTCACATTTCACCCTTGGGTCTTCATGGACATAAACCCCATTCACACATACTGCAGCATGGCACTGCTCCACAACTGTTCAGTCACGTCATTTTAAATGATAACTGGAGTCAAAATTACACTTTAATCTGTGTTTAGGTCTTGTACAATTGAAAATCAATTTTGCCACTATCATGAAATGTCTTTTTTTGTGGCTTATATCCTTGAACTGACCAGAGTCAGTGTTGTAAACATTGTAGCTTAAACAGCCTTGTCTCATTGTCTTGAGAAGTTAAATGGTCAGATAACCACTGAAAAGATCACTGGCCAGGAATGGTTTCTTATAAGGCTTTACATCTGGAATGTCAGTAGGTTTAAGACAGTTATTAGTTTCTCATCTCTTTTTCCACTTCTTCTATTTAATTCCCAGTTTACAATGACAGATTCCACATATCACAGTCCTGGTCACTGCCAGCGATGGTTGGGTACCAAACTTGGTACTTTCAAGGGCTCTGACTGAATTACATCAGAAGTACTGAGTAAAGCTTCACATTAAATCCATCTGTGCCAAGTTGTGGTGCCTGAGAGAGCATCTGGGTAAGACCACTGGGTTTAGACAAGAGGCAGAAGTGTCATGATGCTCCCCAAATCCCGGAAGCTAGCAATGGAGCTCTGTAGAGCTGCCGGGTTCAACTTCAGACTGGAGGCAGTAGTGCTCGAAGCCAGGAAGCTGGCCACAGAGCTCCTCCGGCTGCTAAGTAGTGAGCCAAAACTACCTGCTGAAGCGCCAATCTCTTGCACACGAACACGCACATACACACACACAAGCTTTGTGTGATTAGAAGAAAGCAGAGGAACAGAATTGTGTTTTAGTCTACTACATCATACTTACTTATTCTAACCTTCTCGTGTAATTAATCTACTGTTTATTTATTTATTTCAGTTATTTGACAGTAGTTAGTAGCTAGTTCCTTCCTAAAATGGTCAGGCAGAGGGTGCTTGCTGTAGCTCTGTTTGAGGGTGCAAAGCTGTCAGCAAATACTTTTTTGGGCACAGGGGAACAAAGATCTGTGTGGGTACATGAGACTCTAAAAAAGAGGGTGGATCACAGGGAGTACCACCAGTTGGTCCAGGAGCTTCACCTTGATGACGGCCGTTTCCAGGTATATTTTAGGACGACTCGGGGGCAGTTTTCTATCGTCGGGCCGTATAGCTCTGGGTATTCAGCAACCGCTACCACTGGTTTCTCCTCCATTGTTTACCAACTGTAAACTTGCTGTCATAACCACCATAGAAGGCCCGCCTCTCAAATAATCTGATTGGACAACGGGGAAAAAGATGACGAGAAAAGAGATGACGTGCGGCATTTTTCCGCTTTGCTTCATTCTCATTAAAAACAATTACAAAAAGGCGCCTCCAGCTTTCTGTGTGATCAGGGCCTAAAGGTACTGTTTTGTACCAGTGCAAAATTCCAGGTACTGGAACCAGTATCGATATCAAATCAAATGTGAATGGTACCTAACCCTCTGTGTGTCAGTCCAGACTGCCACATCTCCCCTCTAAAACACATTCAGTATTTCCATGGTATCTGCACATGTACATCTACGCATGTTCACCCTCTGCTGCCCACAATCCTACTTATTTTCATGTCCACCAATCTGTTAGCTCTGCGACAAGCTTCAGTATGAATCCTGGCTGCTGTTGCGGTAGACATTTTGCTCTTTTGTATGATTGGTTGGGGACTAAACTAAGCCACGAGAATGACGGTGCTCTTTCTCTCCTTGGTTCATGTTTTACTGTCTTTTTTTTCTACTTTTTTCCATTTCGGTGGCTAACAGTTAGTGTTGTGGCTCATTGGTAGGTGGCTGTCTGGAAAAAGCGCTGCCTCACTATGCAAACAGTTTTGAAAGCAGCAGATAGATTTCAAAGTAGCATTAGATGCTTGGATCATTAGGTTTAGAGCATTGTAAGTCTCCTAAGAGAAGTTTCCCTACATTTCCTGTGCACTAAGATTGACCAAAGTACACACACGCACACACACACATACACCAACCAATGCCAGCCAGTTTCCAGAGGGAGCTTGTGATTAGCATGCAAATCTGTAAAGACCTAGTTATTCTATCTACCTCTTCACCCTTCTCTCTGTCCCACACACACACACACACACGCTGACAAACACACCACGTTTCTTCCAACACTATTCTAATGAGGTGATGACCAGTCTCTTGTTATAATTGCCTCAAACTCCTTTTAATTTCTTTTGAGCGTATTAATCATACATAGAGTTATTTAAAATCGCATAAATTAATCTTAGATTAAACAGACCCTTCAAAGGCTTCAAACAATTAAAGAGTTAGGTAGAATTTCCCCTGGGTTTAGGCCATTTCTATTTGAGCAGAGCAGTCGCAGGTGATTATCCCATTCTGATGTGGCCAGACGGTGATTAATGTAACTTTTAAATGAGTCCGTCCCCCATCTCACCTCTGTCCACGCACCGCTACAGCAGAAAGTCAGAACACCTTCAATGACCTAACTAAGGAGTAGTTATTCACTCTGTATTTATAACTCTCCCTTTACAGGTTTCATACTTATTTAAGTTGCAGCTAATTTAATTATTAGGGGATTCTGTGCGTGTGTGTGCATGAGAATATATTTCTAATATACTTAATACTGGGGTGTGTGTGCACCTGTTTATGTGTGCATCAAAGCAAGACTCTTGAGGCAGCTCATGTCTAATATAAACGAGAGTCTGTAGATAATAGTCTTAAAGCGTTTTTGCCAGCCTGGGGGTCTTAAATGTTAGTGGCAGGGTCACAAGACAAACCTGAGGCTTTACAAGAAGATTAATACAAGATGCTTGACTATAAACGGCCACAAAGCCCAAAGGTACATTGGTACTGATTCCTCTTCCATCTCAGATGTGTATTCAAAAATACATGTTAGAAGATACGTTAGAAGATCTCATTGCCACCTGTTCAGCGCTCTGTTGTTGCAGAGTATCTGTAGTGAGTCCAGTCTTTCAAACACGCTTGATATTTGCGACTTGTCGCAGATTTCGCCACTTTGTATGGCACATAAAATCTGATGTCACCCCTTAGAGTTTTATGCGTTGCTATCTTTTTAAATTATCTCCAACAGGCATAAGCCAGGAGGAGATCATGCATTTGGTCATGTGTGTGGGTGCATGGGTGTATCTGTCTGCCCGCAGTTAATCTTGCAAACTACTGGACCAATCAGCCTAATATGTTGTGTGCATATGATTTCATACTGACTGCTGACTCATCACTCCTCTTAACCAGCCAGTAGGGGCAGTAAGTTTTCCGGAAATTGGTTCGGCTCTAAACAAGAGGCCTTACCGACTGTTGCTGGCCACATTTTGGCATTTGTTATGCCTTAAAAACTGACATCCAGGTGCGTCGGTGGCTTAGTGGATAGAGCACGCACCCCATGTACAAAGGCTATTGCCGCAGCGGCCCGGGTTCGAATCCAGCCTGTGGCCCTTTGCTGCATGTCATTCCTCCTCTCTCTCTCTCCCCCTTTCACAGTTGACTGTCCTATTGATTAAAGGCAAAAATGCCCAAAAAATAATCTTTAAAAAAAAACAAAAAAACAAACTGACATCCATAGAAAAGTTTGGCCTAATTTTGAACCAGATCTGCAGATTAATTCCATATTTGAGATTTGATGGTCTTCTAAAGTTAGGCACGTTTTAAGATGACTTAGTCAATTGTTTTTCTTACATTTACTGTCATTTTTACTATAAGAGAGCTGGGAGAGAGAATTTCACGAGGCCCGACTGCACTGAGTTCCAGATGCCATGGCTGTGACCCTGTTTATTTTCCGTTGCACTGAGTCATACCACTGTGTTTCAGAGGTGCAGCGTTTTGCCTGCTCAATTTTGCAGACAGATTTACTTGATTTGGTCTTAATCCCTTGATATTTGTGTTTTTCTACCATAAGTAAGTGGGCCAAATATATAATTAAATGTCTTCACTTTTATTGTTTTTTCCTACTGTGGTGTGCTGTAGCCTGCAGAGGAACTTAATACCGCTGAAAGTTCAGTTACGAATGACACAGATCAAAGATTTCAGGATTTGTTTCAGGTATTTAAAATACATTCATCCTCATAATTACATTGAATCTATATTTTACAAACAGTGCCTGTTAGCTAATTCTGCTAACTCAATCTGCTCTGTGGGACATGTCACAGCACTGTGACAAATACTGTAGACAAGATGCATATTTGTATTAGCTTCTGGAAGGTGAGGTGGCGCATCCGCTGGGATTTCAAGAATTGCACTCTACTGAATGCACAGTTCTAGTTTAGGTTGTAATCTCAGTGAAATAAGGACAGGACAGTTAAGTTGAACTCTGAAAAAACAATGTCAAAGTCCATTTAGTGGCTGTTCTGGAGCTTTCAATCGTTCCAAATGATTGAAAGCAGATGGAATTGTGAATTCTTAGATATCCAGTACCTCAAATTCGCCCATTTTCAAAATTCATACACATTATTCCTATGGTCTACAACAGCTCATTAATATACAGTAAGTGAACATGAACAACTCTCTTTCAAATCCACAAGCCAGAGTGCTAAAACTCACATTTGTGATGTCGTAGTGTGTAAAGTGTGAAGCTGCTTTATAGACAATGAATGATAAAAGATGTAATAGATGACACTGAGAGCACCCAGAGGAACGTTCTGAGTATGTGGGTGCATTTTCTGTTTCAAAGCTGAGAACACTACAACAGAATAAAGCTCATTTGGGTATTAAAAAAAGAAAACAGCCCCTCTGTGGGTCTTCCATTCATTGTCAATGGAGCAGCATCAGACTTTATACCCTATGGCATCAGAAGTTTGAGACTTCTCTGGTTTCTGGCTTTGAGAAAGAGTAGCTCCTTTTTACAAGCATTGATTGAACTTTCCTCGGTGATAACATTGTAATTCTTGATTTAGGTTGTGCTCCCCTTTAAGGACCTTTTTTCAATGTTTTTTGCATGTTGGCTGAAAAGGTCAGATTGATTCTTGACCTTGGAAACAGTAGTTAACGAAACCACACAGGGTCCATTTAGTGGCTTTCCATCAATTTACACCGTCTAATAAGGTGACTAGAACTTTGACTTTCTTTGCCTATCATCTCTTGAATACTTTCTCTAGTCCTCACTTCTCCTTTATCTCTTTATTTCTTCAATTTGAAAACATAATTTACTTGCCTATGTCAAGTAGCAGTGCTTACTCGTGTGTTGGTGGAAAGATGCATTTTGTAAGATAAATATCAGGAAGCAGAAGCACAGTGTGTGTGAATGTTGTGTTTCTACAGTGTCTTTGCATGTGTTCATGTATGGTGTGTGTCTTATCGTGGTATGACGAGCCACGCTCCGTCATCCAGGTCAGATTCCAGCAGATGTCTCTGGCCTGTCAGGGTTAATTTGTGGAGCAGAGGCGGAGAGCTGGATTTTAAAAAACATCACTCAGGACTTCCTTCTTTATTTCTGTATCGCTCCCTCTCTACCGAGGCACAGAGGAATGATTGATGAGATGGGTATTCAGCACATAGGGGCACCCAGGAGCGTCCACTCTGCCCGTCTCATACTGACACACACACACACGCTCACACTGATATGAGAGTAATTAACCTCAGACTGTGTTAACCCCAGCTGCCCATTAGAAGGACAACAGGATTGATGGGGCTCCCCCCAGTCCTTCACAATCTCTACAGTTTGTGCAGGATTAGAGCACACTGGAATATCTTAACATGTTCCTTTAAAACATGAAACTACAATACACCAAACATGTTGTTACTGAATCATGACAGTCAGAAGTAACAGTAACAGATCTCCTCCCAGTTTACGATGACCAATCCTACATGTTTCAGTAGAAATAAAGAAGAATAGACGTCTAACAAACAGATTTCATTAGATGCTATAAAGAAATCTTGATACTACAGTAACTTACAGAATGTATTCACCCTTGCTGTGACTTTATATTTATGTACAGTGCATATTCTTCAGTTTAACATATTTTCCAGTGTAACCGCAAATAGACAAGAAGGATCCCAGGAGGAAGAAAGTGGACCGTCACTACCAGTCTGTCCTACTTTGTTGCTAATCTTACATTGTCTGCACCAGTTTGGTTGTTGCTGGGGGGTATTTAAACGTTGTGAAGAAACAGCCGACAACAACACTGCTCACTTTGTCAATTCTGAGACAAACTATGTCACTGTTGTAGTAGGGTTTGGTTTTCATAGAGACAAGATTTGCTTCATTACAGATGACTGACAGCCCAGCAGATAATTATAAGAAGTCTGTGAATGTTGAGGCTGGCAGAAAAATATTTCAGTGTCTCATGAGAATGTGTTCTGCATCTTATTCACGAGTGCACTGGTTGCTTGATCTTCCTTGCAAGCCTTTGTTACAGTGTTAAACATTATACTGTGGTTATAGCCCAACGCCAATACCAGAGCCACTATGTTATAATGATATTTCAGAAGATAATCAGTTATTTACATAAACACACATTATTGATAAAGATTCCTTCAATTGTTTTTTTAAGAAGTGTCACCAAGACACAAGGGACATTTTACAGTTGGAAAATAATCTTGTCATTGGTCTAAGGTGGACAAGGTTTATGACTGTGACATTATCTCTCATTTAAAGCAGTTATAATCCATATTTTTACCTGCCCAGCACCAAAACTTTGGGACAAACTTAATGATTTCTGGTGAACATAGTTGAGCATTGTAGCAGCTAAAGAGCCAGGTATTTTTCTGAAGACAATCTAAACAAACAACTAAACAATCTGTTATTTGCTGGTTTTAAACAGCTATTTCATAATTCTATACTGCAATTTGTCGTCACTTACTAGCCAACATATACACAAATAGCAGTGTATCTCTGACAATCTTATTTTGTCCAGGCCAATTTGTCAGATTTGTCACCCAAACCCTAAATAGCTGAGCAAAAGTCTTTGTCTACATATTCCTCTTTTATGAGGCAACGTCTTGAGAAAGGTAGATTAAGCCTGGTTTTAGTCGCAAATTGGTTACCCCAACTAATTTTTGAATCTGGCCAAATTTCTGCCAGATTGGTGGTTATTTTCGACAAGCAGTTTTAGGGCAATCCCAACAACTGATTAATCGCTCGATCAACAATTTGACTTGCAGACGATTGGATTAATTTCTTGCTTGTCAGAAATTGTGGTTGTCTGTCAAAAGTTCAAAGGCAGCTGTCAAATGATCTGTGAGTGAACTTATTTTGATATCATTGCAGTTGTATTTTACATGTTGTGGCTCACACTGTAGTCTTAACCGAGACTGTGCTGTGATATCAAACTGCAGAACTGACAAATCACACTGTCTGCATCATGAGCCATCTGCAGCTCCATCTTTTTCTTTTTATGTTCTATTCATAGTATGCACAATGTAATACTCCCTCTCTATATAAACACCACCAAAATTGGCTTTGAAGAAAATTTTCTTAGTGCCCAAACAGTGGAATCACAACTTCTGAGCCCGTCATATGATGCCATTGGGCCCAAAAAGACTTTTTTTCCATAGATTTCCAATGCAAATGACTGAGACATCTTTAAATCAGTGGATAAATTTTTTGGGCATCACAGCTGATGTGGCTCAGAGGTAGAGCGGGTCGTCCGCCAATCAGAGGACCGGCATTGCGATCCCCAGCTCCTCCAGTCTGCATGTCGAAGTATCCTTGGGCAAGATACTGAACCCCAAATTGCTCCCAATGTTCCATAGGTGTGTGAGTGCGAGTAAACTGAATGGTTACTGAGTAGCAGGTGGCACCTATGGTAGCCTCGGCCACCAGTGTGAATGTGTGTGTGAATGGGTGAATGTGACATGTAGTGTAAAAGCACTTTGAGTGGTCAAAGTCTAGAAAAGCTATACACGTGCAGTCAATTTACCATTTACAACCCCTAAGAAATGACTCGTTTCACTCTCAGGAGTTGATTCATTTGGTCCGATAACATTTGCAAAGTCTAGAAGAGGTGCCCGTTTAAATCATGTTTATCCCTATTCAAGTCAGCGGAGTGCTAAACCGAAAAGTCTGTAGCGTGCTTGCTCCATGGGCTCGAAGATGCGGAAGATCTGAATAATTTCATATCATGGAAACCAAGCTGTTTTGGCTTCATGCACCAGTGAGAAACTTTCACAGGAATGAACGGGGCTGCGCCTCCAACACTGACTCTAGTTCAGTTTATACAACTATGTTCAACACTGCTGAGGAGCCAGTAATCTGCTATTGTACAATATGAGTACTATGGTTGATGAATCTGTACAGTGTGAGCATAAAAGCTGCAGATTGTGACAGTGCAGCAAGTCTGATTAAAACGTGTAGTGTGAGTTAACACAACGTACAAGATTAATATATAAAACGCACAGTGTCCGTCCAGCTTAAATTGGAACGGAACTCCTGTTAACAGTGACAGTCTCTTGTTGTTAAGGACAGATATCGCTGAAATCAGTGTTGACAAGTTCATTTAAACTGGCCGGCCGCAGCGGTGTTTATCTAATTGGACATCGAGACACCACAAATAAAATTCATGGTCAGCCTCAGTTAAAGTGTCTCATTTACAACCTCCTCCCCTCTCACCTCTGACCCCTCTGTGACCTCCGTGATCTCTGGCTCTGGTCTGGAAAGTTCCCCAGATGAGGCCTGTGATTGGGACTCTTGTCATTGAGATATCACATGTGACATCTCTGTCTCAGTCCGGCCGCAGTAACAAGTGAACACTAGCAGCGTTTAACAGACTTGATGAGCTACCAGTCAGCAGAGACTGGTCAGCTTGAGGGGTTATTAAGAGCTCATTTATCAGCACTTTTGGTGGAAATATGTCAAGATTAAGACTGTATGAAAAAGAATATCATATTCAGAAACCTTCCTTAAATAGTCGGCAGTGATGGTTTGTGTTGCTGCCTGTTTTATTACAGAGCTCATTTTACAACCTGTTATGAGTCGTGTAGATCATTAAACTCCAAAGATATTTCTTTAAAATGCCCTGACAAGCCATTACTTAAACGTTTAGCATTTAAAACCAAATCTGTTGCACATGAATATTTAAGAGAGTTTAATGGAGTTCCTGTTCAGTTTATTTGTTTTTTATTATTATTTCTTCAATCATGATTGAGAATAATTATACAAAGTAGAGCAAAACTAAACACTTCTCGTCAAGGTGTAATAATGTTTGTGGCTCCCATCTGTTTGATAATAAAAATTATATTGCAGCATAGGTATAGACTTTTTTTTTTAATAGCTGCTAAAATATATATATATATTTATATATTTTTCTGCTTTTATGAGAAAGCTCATTACTTGTTATTTTATGGCCACTTCAGTCCATTTTTGTTGTGGATAATTAATCTGAAGGTCATGTGTATGGAGGAAGCTTATTGGAGGCAGATGTTTTTAGTTATGCAAAAATGTTTATTGAAATATGAAATTTAATTGCAAAATGGAAACTGAAAAGATGTTTCAATAAATAAAACACCTTTCAGAAAAGACCTTCCAGTACAGTTTGTGATTGAATCCAAGACTTTGGACTGAAGTCTTTCAAGTGTAATTTCTAATTTGGTTCCTCAATACAGTCAACGGTCCAGTGTGTGGGATTTCTGTGGGTATACTGGCAGAAATGGTGAATAATAAATAATATAACTATGTTTTCATTAGTTTATAATCACCTGAAAATAAAAATTGTTGTGTTTTCGTAACCTAATATGAGTCATTCACATCGATGTTTACATCGACATGCGGAGTGAGTCTTCTTTCATGGACTTTGCCATGTTGTTTCTACAGTAGCCTTGAATGGACAATCCAAACACTGGCTCTAGATAGGTCCCTTGTTGTAGCATAAACAGGACTTAAAATAAGAGAGGCTCAGACACAGAGTTGCACATTTGAGGGTCATTTAATGTCAAGAAAAAATCCAAAGACTTTGTACATCATGACAATTTATAGTGCGAAACAAACCAACATTATGACACAGGAGCACTGTAGATACTGTAGGTACTTTCCAAGTGGCATTTCCTGCCATTCAGACACCTCGCTCAAAGAACAACTGATTCTCCCAATTTAGCCAGAACTCCACCAAACCATGACTTAAGTCACGTCAGGATAACAACAACAGTTCTAACAAGGTCATCATCTGCACTATACCATTAGAGTTTTCAGCATCGGCCACCGTAGTTCTCCTGCAGCACTTGGCACACTGAAGTTTCAATTGGTTGCAGTCTGCAACGTCACCACTAGATGCCACTACATCCTACACACACTGGACCTTTAAGACTATACTTAAACAGATATTTTACAGCTTTCTAACAAAACAGTACGGGTAGTATGTGCAAATGAACAATGGTAAACTTCCTCCATTTTACCAGCGCCCAGATCCCTGCTTATCTCCCTGCTCAAAACATGTTATCCCGCCAATTTTCGCTACACTTTTCGCTAAACTACAGATTGTACTTCTACATTTTATAAGCCTGCCACCACTGATACAAAGAGTGTAGAGGCATAATCAAGAGAGAGTTAGACTCAAACTTAGCACTAAGCAGAGCTGATCAAATATAAACCAAGATTCTTTCACAGCGTTGCCTATTTCTCACCTAAAATATATTTGGAAACTTATTTGAGTTTGCCGTTTAACTGTAATTTATGATAGTTTGCCACCAGCTGGCCGCCATTTTGTTTTCTGTGTCAAAACAGATAAGCTCTTATTACATCACCAGCCAGCATGGGTGTTTTTTTTGTAGGTTTTCTACCTCTTAGGCAACGGCAAATGCCACATTCTTTTTCCTGTTTTCTCTGGTCATGTAGCACCAATTTTATAAGTATTTGTGTCCTTCTACTGCACAGACAGCCCAGTTTTATGAAAAGATCATCTTTACAGCAGTGAAATACTTTTTTTTAATGCCCACATTCCATAGTAAATTATTTAAGTGTGTCTCAGATATTTCACTCTGAAAAATAAATCAAAATTTATCAGTAAATCTATAATAGTCAATCCCATTTCATTACATTACATTCAATGTAAAAAATTGTAATCAAAGTCTGAGTTTTGACTTTGTGTATTCACTTAATAACCTTTTTAATTCTGTCCATTATTGGTAGTGTTGCAAATCGAAGTTTAAAAAAAAAAAAAAGCTTTTAAATGCACTCATTTAGTTCGAAAGATGTGTGTTTTCTCTATAATAAACAAAGTAAAGCCAAACTTAGACTGTCAGCTGTGTCTCAATAAAAATGATTTAACACTCTTTTCTTTATCTTTCTCCTTCTGTTTCAGGATCATTCCTTCATCATACAGTTTAACGATGGTAATGCAGAGGTGGTGTCCATGTGGGTCTGTCGCTGTCTGGAGGAGAGACGAGCTCAGCAGGCTCAGGGACACGTCTGACGCCCTCCTGCTGTCCGCCCAGGATGGACCAGGACGTTTGATCCCAAACCTTGAACACTTATCAAAGGCTTCAGGGTCAAGTACGTCCACATGCACTGTACAAGTGACTCGATGTACACGGACAAAAATCACTAGATGTTACAAACTTTATGTGAGTAATTCTTTATTTAACAGCACCCGTGCGTCGTGACAATGAGGAGCTCACATCTTTTGAACTTTGCATCATAACCTCTGCATCCAAAAAGTGCACAGACGTCTGCGCTTTCTTTCTAGCGTGGGTCTCCATCCGCAGCTTCGTCCCCGCGTTTTTTGAGAGTATACAGAAATGCAGTGAGCACATCACGGCCTGGTGAATGGAGATAAAATGGTCCCGATTTAAAGGATCAGTGAAGAGAAAAAACTTCAAAGCATCAGACTGCAGTATGCTGACAGAGCAATGCTCTGTTTCTGGGATGGTATCTCAAATAACCGTCTTGTGCTTTACTGTTGACAGCCCTCTATTGAATGTTTAAGGTTTTTGCCTGTGAGTAACTGCCCATGTGTGTGCCTGTTTTTCCAGTGGTGTAATTTATTACCTCAGAAAACTTATATTGTCACTGTAACAGCAAAACTTTCCCCCAAAAGATTATCTTTAATTTCTGGACTAAAACATTTGTATCCAGTTATATCCTAATCTTGTGAGGTCAGGGTTTTAAAAGAATATTTCACCTGCAAAATTATAACTTCTATATGGATTACTCACTTTGTGGTATATTGAATTTGTAAAGAAAACTTTGTTTTTTTGGCATGCCTTCATGATGAACGGAGAATCCAAAAAAGGCAAACATTCCTCACGTAAATGGGAACCGCGTTTAACAACAGCGACACTGTGTCAAAACAACTGTTTACAAACTGTAAGTGCTGTAAAGTTTAGTTGATTCAAAACACACATTAAACATGACTTGCCAGCAAAAGTTTCAAACACAAGTACACAAATCAGCTTCACTATAACTCGCAGCATTCACAGACAAACACTTGTCTTTATCTGGACACATTTTCCACACTAATACAACATGCTAATGTTATTAGCACAAGCCAATGGCATTTTACATTGTATAAATTAGCCTAGTGGCTAGCTGACTTTTCCTCTGCTCATATGAAGCCAGGGACAACAGCGACATTTAACAAAGGTAACATTGCAAGATTTGGCTCCATTACAGCTCGCAAGGTTCACTGACAAAACAACTGTCTTATACTAAACACGTTTATCAAACTATTACTACATGCTAACATTATTAGCACAAGCCTATGGCATTTTACATTGTATACATTAGCCTAGCAACAAGCAGAGATTTCATTTGCTCATATGAAGCCAGGATAAATCACACACAAGACTTAAAATGCTATTTTGTGGAGGCTTTATTGTCTTCACAATTTATTGTTTCTTATCTGTGAAATTAAAGTAAACAACAGCTTTGTTTCCACTGAGGGAAATGGTTTCAGCTTACAAAAACAGACAGGAGGTCTGCATCGCTGCAACGCGTTGTTACATCTCTGGAGAAGGTGCATGTCGCGGTGTAGGGTATGGCGTAGGCTCCACGTCGACGCAGAGCCTATGCTGTAGGTACGGCATCGATTTGACGCAGAAGTATAAATCCTGCTTAACACAAATTTATTATATGCTCAGTACTTCCTGGACACATGCATTTTGGCCAACACATTACAATATTTAAAACACTTCGCCTATTTGGCCGTGCATGAGACTGTACTGATGTGTTTATGTCGACTTGATAAGTGAAACTTGGATTGTATTGCAGGAGTTGTGTGAGAGTTTGTAAACAGATGTTTTAATAGTTTTTCTGTCGTTGAACGCAGCGCCTTTTACGTCAATTCATGAAGAATGTTTGTCTTTTTGGATTCTCCATTCATTAAGGAGGCGTCAGAAAGTTTTCTTCACAATTCAAAGTAACATGCAGTGAGTAATTGATATACAAGTGGTCATTCTGCAGGTGAAATACTCCTTTAACTGGATGCCAAGCTCTGTCTCTGTCTTCAAGTGGTGTTTAGGTGAACAAAGAGCCTGCAGTATCAATGAGTTTGAAGCAGCTCTGCAGTGTTACAGAGTGCAGTGAAATATTGACACGCAACTTTTCTTGGTTCTTTAGCTTAATGACCAATCTAATAATTCTTCACACTCATCTGGACGAACCAGGGTGTCTCTTCGTCTTTTAGTTTTTAACTTGGTTGCACATCTTTTACTTTTGTTTGCACAGACATGCCTGACGTTGAATGCCACTGAGTGAAGTGTTGGAGAGGAAATTGTGCTGAAGCTGTCTCCATTTTTATTCAACAGCTATTTGTTTTTCCTAAAATCCATAAGAATAAGAGACTATTGACAAGAAGAGAAACGTAGCAGAAACCATATCTCTTCCTCCCCATATAAACAAACACCAACACAAGTTATGGTTTTATCCACTTTTTCTTTACTTTAGCGAGATATATCGTGTACTCTACAGAAAGTATATTGTTTTATTGGATTGCCAAATGAGATCAGTTGATATACTGCTGAGGGCGAACATTAATGCAGTGCACTTAACACCAAAGACCACTGACGACCCTAATGGTGAATTATGTGTGTCTCTCATGACTGAGGCAGACACAATGGGTGAAGTGACTAAAGTGATTGGCAAGGTCTTCATGTGCAGCTGTATAAATGTGCAGAGCTCAAGTGCAATTAAATACCATTTCTCCCACAAAGGCCCAGTAAAGGCAGCCCGCAGTGACATGATGTGTACAGTGTGAACATCGCTGGAAACGAATGTAACGGCAGTACATCAGCGCAACAAAAAAAGGCTTAAAGCACCAGTTTATTATACGTGTGGTGAGTAGTTTCTTCAGTACACTGTTCAATGTGCTCTTGTCCTCAATGATAACGATGAGGACACACATGGATGATAGAATTTAATCACTGGCCTCTTGACTGTAAATCATCCCAAACTGAGAACACATTTGTTTTCTGTAGAATCAAACATTGTGTTGTTCATAATTTGGGAACTCTTATATTTTTCCATCACCAAGCCAGCAGTGGGTCTGTTGTTTTTTAATCATTTCGATTATTAAGTATGTCATTGGGTGGGTAATCCCAAGCTGTGTCCCAGCTCCATACTACATACTAGTTCCTGCTGTAATTCATGTATGTATTCATGCAAAAATTTTCATACTAAAAGATGCAAATATGCATATTAAATTTGCCTGGTTTTTGTGATGCTGAGCGCCACTGTTGACCCACAGTGCAATGTTGGAAAACTAATTGAAAATTGTGGTGTGGCAGCTCCAGAAACATCTTGAAAACGAAAAGTCCAATTTCACAATTCAAAAAAATAGCTTTAGGCTCTGATCACACAGAAAGCGTTTTAGCAGCTAGAGGCTAATGAGCATGAAAAGTTTTGCTCATGGTTTTTGCATTGGGACGCACCTTGCGTTTCTGCGGTCTAGGCGCCTGGTGTTTTTGCTGGAATGCTCTGAACTCCTTGAGCTGAAAAAACGTAAACTCAAAGCAGAAAACGCCCCACATCATCTCCTTTTTTTTTGGCATCTTTTTTCTCATTGTCCAATTGGACGATTAGAGAGGCGGGCCTCCTGTGGTGGTCACAACAACAAGTTTACAGTTGTCATAAACAGTGGAGGAGAGAATGGTGGTAGCGGTTGCTGGATACACAGAGCTACAGCCCGATGATAGACAGCAGGATGTCAAACTGCCCCGGGTCATCCTAAAATACGTCTGGAAATGGCCGTCATCGAGGAGAAGCTCCTGGACCAACTGGTGGTACTTCCCGTGGTCCACTCTTTTTTTAGGGTCTTGTGTGGCAGTGCAGCGCGCCTCGCGTTTTGCAACCTACAAAATGCTTTCTGTGTGATGGGGGCCTTACTCAGGGTAAACTTTTTCCAGGATAACCTAATCACCATAAAAAATGTTGATAATGTACGTTTCTGCAAACCATGAGTACGTTACATTTGTGCCTTATTTTGTTGTGGATATGTTGAAACTTTACCTTTCTCATCAATGCGGTGGTGACATTGTGGTTAGCTTTAGGCACAAAAATCGCTTGGTTAAGGTCAGGAAAAGATCGTGTTTAGGCTTAAAACACGGCACAAAAGCTGCAGAAAAAGCAGGGAAGGGACGGTAAAAAACATGCAGGTTTGGTGCCATAAACACCAGTAGAAATGCGGCAATAGGTTGCTAATAAACAATAGATCTGTTGTTTTTTGGTTTTGAACAGTTAGCTGCAGCTAGGTGACACCATTTCCTCTACCGCTCGATTACAGTCAGCTTAGATATTATGTCACTTTAGGAACATTGATATGATACGTAGGCTATGAAATTTGCAAATGAAATGTATTTGTGGTTTGCAGAAACTTACAATGCCAACATTTTCTTCTCAAAACTGGGCTGCCCAGAGCTAGACCACAAGATGCAATTGACAGTTTGGGTAAACACTAAAAGTGCGGCACAGTTTCAAGATGAAAAGTGAACATTTACTCTTTGGACAAATGTTTTGCTTTCTGTTAAAGATTCAGAATGTTACATCAGCAGGAGTGCTCAGAGTGCAGTTTAATCTGTGCACAATTAGTACAAAACATCTTGAATACTAACTGTAAAACAGCACACCATGAAAGGTACACAGTGCATGATATTCAGTACAGTGTGTAGGGTGGAGTTAGGACACAGCACCTTAGTGCAGTGGTAACCACTATTTATTAATGAGTTATTGGTTGGGGTAGATTAACAGTTGGAGGGAAACCTCTCGTAGCAGCCTCTGCTGGTTGTGCTCAGAGTTTGTAAAGACCAAATTGAATTTGATAAGTGATCCTAGTCTCCATTAAAGGTCCAGTGTGTAGGATTTAGGAGGATATAGTGGCAGAACTGGAATCTAATATGATAAGTATGTTTTCTTTAGTGTATGATTTAAAAAGAATCGTGTTTTTGTTACCTTAGAATGAGACATTTATATCTGCATAAGGAGTAGATCCTTGTCCACAGAGTCTGCCATGTTGCGTCGCCATCTTTTTACAGTAGCCCAGAATGGACAAACCGAACACTGGCTGTAGAACAGGGCCAGTCACATTTAGACGTTAGCCACCGTAGATGGCAGCCCCCACTGCAACGAGCCAAACAACATCAGAAAAACACAGATTTTTAATGTTAAGTAACTTTATTCAGTGTTTTTACTGGCTTTAAATCACCAGGTCTGCTTGTTTTTGAGAGAAAGAGACCTCTGTGGATGATTCGGCTCCCAGTGAAAACCTCCTGAACATCTGGATTTTAAGTTATCAGAGAAGAAGTTGAGTGCATATTAGGAGGTGCTGGACTAGCAGCCTCTCTCCAGTGTGTTGGAAAAACACTGATTTGTTATTTTAAACTGCTTTATTCAGTGATTTAACCAGTTTCAAACCTGCCCCATTTATTTAGAAGAGGAAGAGCCCTTTGTGGATAATTCAGCTCCTGGTAAAAACCTTAACAATAAACACTGAAGGAATCCTAACCAGGAGTTCATGCTTGGCATACGGAAGAAGTTTCAGCTGGTTGCAATCTTCAGTCCTCAACACTAGATTCCACTAAATCCTACACACTGATGATTATAAACATCCAAGAGTTCATCATTGTTAATAAACTCTTATTACAAATGTACTTTATTCTGTGTTACAGCTGTGTTACAGGCTACAGTTTGTGATCAGTCATTACAGACAAATTGTTTATGAACTGAACAACCAGCGGAGGCTCTGTGTGTCATGATTCATTAGTGCCATTATTTTTGCCTCAGAAACCTGACAATGAGGCACAGCCTTGTTTTTTTGATGTACAATAATATAATCTTACCTTAACTTCAGGGGGACTTCTGTGCAAGATGCCATTCATTTTCATAAAAAAAAAAGAGTCACTTTGACACTTGGTGAAACTCAAAATCTGAAAATGTTCCAGTAGATAAAATACGTCAACATGGATTTTGCCACAGTTGTGCATTGAATAGAACATGTACTTTACATTATAGCACATATATTGTTAATTATATTAATCTAACTGTCAAATTCTACTGTAGTATTAACACATCCACTTTACATTGAGTCGGCCTTAAATGTAACTGAAGCTATAAATACTTTGCAGTCTAGTAAAACTAGTAAATACATGTGAAATAAGAGGAGTGTGTAGTGGCCACTGGTTACTGATGAACACTCTGCAAATGTTAAATATATTCTTGCAACTCAAATAAAACCAAAAAGATAAAACATAAATGTCATATATCTGAACAGATGCTCTGAAAGCTCCACAAAGCTCAGACACATCTTTTATGTTTTGGCGATGTGCTCATTTGACTGTGATTTTTAAAAACAAATCTGCGCTATCAGTGGAAATATTTATTATTTTTTTTACTTTTCAGCTTGTGACTCTTGCCCTGTTATTTTTCCTGTTTTTGCCGAAACCACAAAGCATTAAGTCAGTGATGCGACTCAGCAGATAAAAATATTAGTGCTGTGATATTACTGGCTGATTTTGGCCTTTTCTGTAATGATCAGTGTTGGCACATATTCCAACCATATCGCACAAATAGAATAAATAAAAAGTATTTAAACAGAATCACTTGGGTGAGTTTGGGAGTTTTATTTGTTCACCTTACAGTTTAACATTTCAAAGGTTAACATATTTAAGTCTGTTTAATTCTGTTACTCAGTCTAGATATTAATTCTTTTACTTTATTTTATTTTTTAACGTCTCTGTTTTTTAGTCACTCTGCACTTTTTGTTTTGATTGTTTTTTTTTTGTTGTTTTAGTTTTGTCTCTCTGTTCACAGCTCACCTGAATAACCTTTGGGCTTCGTCTCCTCACCACCTCAGATGTTACAAATAGATTTCTCTGTAGATGAAGTTTCTTTGCACTTTGATTTAGTCTCACTCTTGTTCAACTAGAAGAAATGGAATATGACCGTACATCTGGATCTTTTATTTTAGCACTCACTTCATTTATCAACTTGAATTTGGGAATTTGGTCCATTTTCAACTTGATGTTTTGGTTTTTTGGTTTGTAAGAGAAGTACATCCCTTTGATGAAATGATCATTACATCACTCACCAGTTAATTAGTTACTCCAAGCTCAAACTAATGCAGTCTAATACAGCAGCAATAAATCCCACCTTTATGTTCAGTTTCTGTAGAACCTTTTATAGAGAGGTTAAACTTTATGGCCATATTAGATACCGATGTTTGTTGTGCTGCCATATTTTAATAAACATTATTTAGGAAATATTAGAAATTCTTTATTCCAAGCTTTATCCCCACTCCATGCTACATTATAATTCTAAACAGGGCTCATGTGCATCCTTTCAAAGTCTTAAAAGGCATTGAATTCTAAAAACAAGGCCTTAGTTAGTGTTAATGTGTCTGAAATCTGTCTTTCAAACGTTGTTAAAAAATGCTTAGACATAGGAAGGCTTTAATGTTTTTTTCCCTGACGTTGCATTGTAACATCTCAAAATTATTGGTAACATTCATTTATTTTTTTAAATATTTTATCAAATGCCTCTTGCATTAATAAGATAAGATAAGATAAACTTTATTGATCCCACACTGGGGAAATTTGCATGTCACAGCAGCTCAAGAGCACAGTCAGAGTAAAGAGCACAGTCAGACGTTAAAAGTGACAGAGTAATTCTAAAAATAAAATACGATTGAAAATAGAAAATAGAAAAAATAAAATATGTATGTACAGTAATTACAGGGTATATACAATATACAATATATTAATGGATGCCGTATTGCAATATTGCACAGAGTACGTAGATTGCACAGAGTATGGGGTGTAATGCAGCAGGCAAGACAGTGCTACATTACATTATATGTTGCTGTTAAATAGTCTGACAGCAGATGGGATGAATGACCTGCGGTAGCGCTCCTTCATGTCACACAAATCAGGATAGTGGGACCAACAACAGTCATGTTTGGTTTTCAGCCTGGACGCTCAGAGCAGAGAACCACTGTCTTCTAGCATCGTAGCATGGTGAGGGCATGACCTCCCCAATAGGCTCATGTATTTTACACAAAAAGTTTTTCACACTTAAAACACTGAGAAACACAAAATCAACAGGAAAAATCCCGGGTATTTCCCACTTCTGTTCTACCCATTGTAAGGGGCATTTAGGCAAAATGTCCCTTACCATATATAATTAATTTTGGTGTATTTCTTTTTTCCTTCAGTTTTTGTTATTGGAATATTGGTGTTAAATCTTATTGAGTGCCATAAAAAAAATAAATCTAACTGGCCTTAAAGCTGTAGAAACCCTGTGTAAAGCATTTTAAAAATTATCATCCTTGTATAATGTAGCAACATTACCTCTGAATATCAGAAAGCCACTAATGAGCTGTAGGCACAGTAACTTAAATTTGTCGTGAATGACAGGAGATGTAATACAGTTTAAAACATTTACTGAGAAGTTGAGATTACACTCAGTCAAACGGTTTGAAAACTATGTGCTCCTGTGCCTAACGCAGCTCTTTGCTTAACTAAACTGCACATGGTGCAAATTATCATCCTCAGAATTTAACATACATGCGTTATAGCCCTTTTACATTTTTATACAATATCTAAGTTTTATACAGTGTCTGGAAATGAATTTAGTATGATATTTAAATTGATTTATATTCACACATTGTGGCTCTTACATATAAATTTGTCCCTTGATGTGATAAAGATGGTGTCTGAACGACTCTAGAAACATCAATTTAAAACAAAAAACTAATATCTTTTGTGAATATCAAGTATACCCTCCTTGATACAAGTGAGGTAAAATTAAACCTCTCTGAAACAGTTATGACAAAAACTATAAATATAAACTACAAATTAAAACCTGCATGATTAACTGCAGGACTGTTTCTAAGACTCTATCAGATTGAGTGAGGTGTACCTAATAAACTGAGAGCAGTGTTTCCTTAAAATTAAAACAAGACCTGGGACACCTACACGGCAGCCACCTCTTCACACGACTTAAAAAAATGATGGTTTCTATATTAATAGTTTGACATTTACCCGTCTTGCTGTAGAGTGACCCAAACCTGTAAGCACCTTGCTATCTCCAAAGTTCAATTACAATTTGCATTTCATAATTAATCTTAGTCAACCTTTAATTAACATCCGCCGTATTCTTGGTTATTAATGCGAGCAGCTGCTTTTTTTTTCTTTTTTACTTTACAGTTTTTTAAACAGCTGCTGTGTAAATAACATGTCAGGCGTGTCAAGGTTTGGTAAACAACAGTTTGTATATTATTCAGGTGCCAAAACAGCCGTTGAATACATTTCTGGCTTCCTCGTGGCATCTTCGCCTTTTCAAAAGCCCAGCGGCTCATTTCTTCAGCGCGAGACACAGCCAATGATTAATTCACAGAGGGTCACAGAGGTCTCGATTTTAATTACTGCATTTGAACGCAAATAATTTCTGCTTTTCTTAAAGCGTCAAATGAAACAGGTCTCAAGAAAACAAGCCAATGCCAAGATCACAAAATTATTTTCTCGTATTTACGCTTGTCCTCCCTGGGCTTCCATACAGACTCGTGGCCTTCACAGCCGTATTGTGTTACTTACCGTTGGTCATATGTTGTTCTTCAATCAGAGACCTTGATGTTATTTGTACAGGTTTCCTCCTGAAAGCAACAACATGTATTGACAGGCGGCCTGATCTAATAATTATGTGTGTAACACAGGCGTGAAGGCGTCTCAGGACCCTGACACACAGCTCAGGAGCGTGTAGTTAGTCTGTGCTGTGTTGAATTGTATGTATTATCAACTTTTAAAAGGGGCCCCAGAAAGCAGAAGGACACACTGTGATTTCAGAGCTCTTCTATATTATATTATATTATATGATTATGCAGAAATTCCTTCCCCTGCTTTATTTGATCTTTAAATGAAAGCCGTGTTAAGTGAAATGATTTCATGACTGAGGTTCACTGATCCTCCTGCTGTGCTGTGACATGTACTCTACCTGCCATTTGATCCCTTTTATGGCACAGTGTAAGCCCTGATTATTCTTCTGAGGGACACTGATGGCACTAATACAACAAATACCCGCTACGAGCCAGAATGATACTCGTCCTTGTATTTTTAATTTATTTTAATTTTATGTTTTAGTGACATGTATCTCCGTTTGGAGGAGAACTGCCTGTATAACGTGTCAACCTTGTGCCACAAACATCCCCAGAATAGTGTTTCATGTTTTCTGAAGTTGATTAGAGGTTAATGAGTGCAGGGTCGACTCTATAGAGCACACTACAGCATCTGTCGAAACCCGTCACTGAGACTTCAGTCAGGCAGGAAATCATTTTGCTACTCTCACATTTACTGTTGTATCCTTTAAAAAAAACATCCTTGGACACCTGCTGCCGCATCAATGAGAGAGTTGTCCTACAGTATCGACCTAAAGGCTGCTGCGTGCCGCCAGTGAGAGGCCCTTTCGAAGTTTCTATAGCACTGCAACGCTCGTCATGATGGTCTGTTGAAGTGGGAACATTTTTGAATCAATCCCAAAGTCTCACTCTCCACAGCTGGCCAGGTGTGCTCATTTTAAAATGAACAGGGTTGTTTATTCGTCTCTATTCAGCTGCTGCTAACATGAAGAGCTTAAAAAACGGAATGTTTTCTGTTTGTTTACTTTAACCTTCTGTAAAAGCTGTTGAGGTTTCCTACAATTCTGTTTGTTTTTGCACTTTCGTGAGCTACTAATTCCCTCGTATATGTCGGCAAACAAGTGGCACATGTTGTAAAGGAGTACAATCACTTATTTGGCAACAAAAACCTTTCAAACTTTACCATTCATTCATTGTCTAACTGCGTATCTTGTTCAGGGCTGCAGGGAGAGCTGGAGCCTATCCCAGCTGACACTGGGTGAGAGGCGGAGTACACCCGTGGACATGTCGCCAGACTATCACAGTGCTGACACATAGAGACAGACAACCATTTATGCTCACCTTCACACGTACAGGCAACTGTGGGAGAAAGCCGGAGAACCCGAAGATAACCCACACTGACACAGGGAGAACATGCAAACTGCACAAAAAGGCCTCAGCTGGCCTGTGTTACCAAGGAAGGAATAATATTGATCCAAATGAGAACAAAAAACTACTCAGAATTTAACGCCAGCTTCATGATGTTAACTTGCTCTCAGTAAACATTTTAACTTTCAGGTGTCTAGCAGATGTAATGATTATTACTTACTTTAGCATGTTAACATGTTAACATTTGTCACATGATGTGTGGGTAACTTACAATGAGACATTTATATCTACATAGGGGCGGGTCTTCATCAACAGGGATCACCATGTTGCACCTATAGACTGTATAAATAATGGACGTAGCTACCATGACTTCACCCACTGGTTTGTGGACTCCCATTTTGAAGCCTAGAGTTACGTATTTCGACCGTCGCCATCTTGGGTTTTTTTGGAGCCAGAAGTGAATATTTGGGCAACATGTTGGCAGTGTGGAGGAATGAGGGGTGAATCTGACTGAGCAACCAGGTCTCACTCCGAAATTGTCGCAATCCAGCACTCGGGCAATGACTTGCTGCGTCAGACACTGACAGAAAAAGTCGTCCTTTAATGTCTGCATAATATGCAGCCAGTTGCTGTTATAGTTTGACGGCACCTGGGGGCGTCAAGGAAGAAAGCTGAGGTGGCGAAAGTCCGAGTAGAGCAGGCGGGAGGGGTGGAGGATGGGACGTGTAAGGTCTATGACCAAACGTCAATATAAGATGGGTCGCAGTGAGAATGGACAAATGGGTTGTACAGACGGGTGCAACCCATTCTCATTACAAAATCGTCAAGTACCACCACTTGGTCAGTGATCTCCGCATCAAACAGCGATGACAAAAGCTATTTTGCGGCATTCTGATACGCTGCTGGGCAGCATCAGTTAAAAATGCCGCTGGAAAACAACTTAAGGAGCTGGAAAGTCCCCAGGGAGGCTGGGATAGGACAGGTGGTGGAAGGGTCCAACAAACAGCAGACTTTCACCCAGGATCTCAGTTTTCGCTTCCCCTATGAATGTTGAGTCAAAACATGAAGATTTTTCTAAACCTAACTGTGCATTAGTTGTTGAAGGCAAAAAAACTACATAGTGCTTTTATTTTGAAAGAGACTGTATGTAAACAAGTGAAGTGTATTCTGAAAGAAGACAATACATGTAACAGGCAGAACTTGACACGGTGTCCCAGAACATCAACAACCAACACACCCAGGGTACCAGTCCATGACCAAGCATCGATATAAGATGAGGCCAGAGTGAGAATGTGGTGTCCTTTAACGTCAGCATGATGCGCCACCAGTCACCATTATAGTTTAATGGCGCTCGGCGACATCAGTGGGAAACGTAGCGGGACACAGATGAAAGTTACATCAATTTTCACCCAGTAGGGCGGTGCCTGCATCCTGTAAGATCCTAAAGCCAAACCCTGTTCTTTTTTCCTAGACCTAACCATGTGTTGTTCAATTTGCAGTGTTGAACTGAGATTGTGTTTATTTTGAAAGAGTCTGTATGTGAATGGCAAATTTCCTGTGAAAACGGAAGTGTAATTTGAAAGAAGACAATACATGTAACAAGGAGAACTTGACACAGCCTCCCAGAACGTCAACAACCAACACACCCAGGGTACCTTTCATATCAGGACATGAAAGTTCATGACCAAACATCAATATGTGACGGGGACTGAGGGAGAATGTGTTGATCTTTCTGACCACAAAAAAAAACATTAATTATTAAAATGTTTGTTTGTTTGTATCAAAGAGGCCTCAGTTAGACCACAGCTGACACATGAGTTAGTGTCTGTGGGTGTAGCTGGGTGGAGGCTCATAATGTTCAGTTGTGACTTTGTATGACTTCATGAAGCTGACACGAGAACTAACCTGAGCTGTGATGATGATGATGATGATGATGGGTCCGTGTTGTGACAGCTCTGCCCGCCACAGATGATTTCTGTAGCATGTAAATGTTGGCATGAGATGATCTATGGCTGCTCCATGTGACCTATACTGCTAATATGTGTGGAATGAATATTTGGCTGCTCCATGATCTCATCTGGCGGGCCTCTCCCCGGGATATTGACCGCGCTTTGTTTGGAGATGCGTCTTCATTTCTGCCAATCCGGGACCTTCATATTCCCAAATCCCCACCGAGCTGCGTCTCCGCTTTGTATCGGCCGATGACCTTTTTTTCCAGAGCAGTCCGACTTGATTAGCACATGAGGCGGGACAATGAGTGGCCGCCCTGTACACAGCCATTACCCAGATCCCTTTATCAATGTCCTGTAATTAAAATGTCACCGTTTAATTTTCGAGCCATCGCTTTCCTCTCGGCGGAATCTTTCCTCCAATAAAAAGTGCAATCGAAATGCTCTTTTCACTGGAAACAAAAAAGGATACGGAGAGAGCGTTTAGCAGCGAGGGATCAATAGGCCCTTTAGTCCGAGAGGAGGATTGATTGGTCTCTAAAATGGGATTTATAGGGGTCATGGTTTTATAGGGTGCTGATACAACTGTTAATTATAAAACATTTGGCCTCAATTGCTGCTGTTATTAGACCTGTCCTGATTGAGGCGAGCCTGATTTATCTTTTTACATCATGTGACAAAATGCAAGTGTTTGGGAAATAAAGCTTTGACGGGATGAAGCAGCTGCTGCAGGAAAATATGATCTAACGCAGGGCTTTGACTCAAACCAATGATCCATGGCATTAAAACACTCCTGTTGGTTGTTTTACACTCAGAGGTGTTATTAAAGCCTCCTCTGTTCAGGCCTACATGGACACACACACACACGTGTGTTTTCTGAACTGGACTTTTATATTTAGACTAAAGTCCATAGTTATATTTTTACATTGTTTGTAGGGTACATGTTTGCATTGGATAATAATACACTTAGTCATGTGATGGTTGATTAAATAAGATGTTTAGACTGGATGTCCAGCTGCTGAGACGGCAGTCAATGAATAAATCAACATTTAAAGGCAGTGCCGGACCCAACACATTCAGCGCCCTAGGCAAGCTCCCCCTGACCCCCCTGCCCACCCCCCAAAAATAATTAGTATCATTTATTTATTGGTGTATTATTATTATTATCATTATTATTATTATTATTATTAATTTATTGTCTAACTAACAAGAAGAAGAGCTAATGAGAAATCAACACAAATAAACAACTTGGCTAACAAATAATGATAATAAATAAATAATAAGAGAATATGCTATGCCCAAATTTCATCTTCTTTTTGTTTTTGAACCCAACATGGCTTTTTTATTATTATTATTTTACACATTATTCCATCATTTCCCTTATGTGTGACTTCAATGCCATTTTTTTTTTTTTAATTAATTATTTTAATTTTTAATATATTTATTTTTTTCATTTATTTATTGGGGTGTGGGGGGGCCATGACGCACAAAGGAAGATCCGCCACTGTGTACAAGAAAAGCATCTATGAAGCACCATATCTACATTAAATTACATAACTGACTTTTACAATTAAAATACAGTGGGGAAAAAATGTGGAATATTCAAGAAAGGCAGGAAAATTTTAGCAAAACGTCCCAAAATGAAAATAAAAATAAAATACCCAAAGTACACGACAACCCTGTGATGTTCTGTAAATTTAATTAAAAGGTTTTAAATTTAAAAAAAAAACTGTCTCTGTACATTATGCAGATGTCACAGTCTGCAGTATAAACATTAGTACAACGCTACACTTTTCCATTTCGCTTATTAAACGTTATTCCAAAAACAAAAACAAAACAAAAACAGTGGCATCATCAGCACCGTGTTAAATAATCCATCAGCTCCGGGTTCACCTGGTGAGTTGGGACTCTTAATGACTTGAACCTGAAGCGCATTAATGTTTCAGGTTAAAGGTTTGTTTAAACAATTGAGCGCATATCAATGAGGCCCGGGTCATTTGTATCCAACAGTAATAATAAAGAGCTCGCCTAAAATTACCGCTGAAATGTCTAATTAAAAACTCCTCGCTGCTGATCCAGCCACGTCAGCTCACGTTTCCCCCGGAATAAGCAGCGACAATGGCTGCATTCAAGTCGGCGGTCTAAATAATTAAAAAGAGAGGAATAATTACAGTATAAAATTGTAATTATTGGCGGGGGCTGCAGGGGAAGCCTCTTGATGGTGAAAGAGGAGAGGATGCGCTTAGGATCAGGTTCAGCATCAATATTGCAGGGAGGTAAAACTGAGCGAGCTCAGGCTGCACACAGGCTGATGATGCTTCATACAAACTTCATACACCGGATTAATACACACACACTGTACACACACACACACACACACTGTACACACACACACAGTTTATTTGCTGCAGTGTCACTTCATTCATGATCATCTGTCCACAAACACACCTGCTCGCCATTTGCTTGGTTTCTCTGACTGTCTTCTTCTACACTTCCTGAAAATGTATTTATTTACATATTTACAGTAACTCAGTTGCCATTAGCAGCATAAATTTATATTTTTCTTCAGATTATGTAAAACCCATGTGGACCAGCCATAGCCGTAGATTTCAGGGTGGACGCAGGGGGCACGTCCCCCTCAAATTTTACAACCCAAATAAAAACATGACAGCAGCAGAGGACTTTTACTTTACTAAATTAAAACAAAATTAATGCAAAAAAAAGCAAAAATTGGTGCTTTAAGTTCACCTGAATGATGGAATTAAGTGTTTAATGCTCAAATTTTTCTTTCAGGGGACCACCAGCCCACCTTTTTCTACATGTGTCCCCCCCAAAATTGAAACCTTCACCTTTGACACCAGCTCTGTAGCTTTGAAGGACAGGGCCGCTCTGAGACTTTCTGGGGTCCATGGTGAGTTTTGCTAACTGGCCCCCCTACACCCCCCAACACACGTCAAATACACTTAACAATTAGCTAATACTTTCTTTTATTAAATATTTCTGCTGGTGTTTTTCTATATTTTTATTATTGTCGACAAATCCTCTGAAAAGACCAACAGTGCTGTAGTTCTTGTCTTTTTGCTACCCTGTTTATCGTTCCTGAAGATGTAAGTCTTAATAAACAACTCACAAATGTACAGTGTAATATATTTAAGAGGATAAATAATTTCCTTAAACAGTCTGGCACTGTGCTTTTGCAGCAGACATTACTCAAACAGGAGGAATGGTGACTGTTTTCAGCTGTGAATTAATACAGGAGTGTTTCTGGCAGCAGGACAGTGTGTGTGTGAGTGTGTGTGACTCACTGTCAGACAATAGCCCAGATTAATTATTGGGTTTTTATCTTTTCATGAGACTTGGTGACAAAATATTGGATACAGCCCTTGAGTGTCGTCCACATTAAGAACAATATAACAGCAGCTCTAAGAACATCAGTGTGAGCATCCTCAGGCTGCTTCACAACAAAACTTATTCTCCTGTGCGCCAAGGTATGATCTGTTGACAGGAGAGGAGATGAATGTATTGTACTTAGAATGATTAAGGTTTTCTAATAAGAATAAGATTCAAATATTTGTCAGAGTTTGGAGTCCTGTACTCGAGTATCTCAAGAGTAGTGTATTGTAACGGTCTAACTGAGCAGCAGTAGACTCTCTGTCTCTGTGTATGTGTTTTATTTAAATCCTTGGACTCATTTTTTGTTCTTCTACCAGTGAAGATATTTGTGACAGATGTTAAAATTATTTGACGAGCGCTTGTTTCATATTGAAAATCCAAAAATAAAGGTGAAAATAAAATAATAATTTGAGCATCCACAGTGATGAACGATAACTGTTCTGTAAAAAGTGGCACCAAGAACACAGTACGTGCACTAGCTGTGTCAGCATGGATTTCAATTGGTTGTCAGTGTTTCTGTGAATCATCATTTTGCCTTGAATGTGGTGATATTGTTCGCCACTGTCGTCGTTGAAGTTGTGGTGTGGACTCCGTCGACTTGCCCTACAACCATTTTTTTAAACAGTACATTGTCCCTTAATCCTCTCATGTTGACCTCAGAGTATCGTCCTATCAGAGCTCACCTTGAACACAGGTGTAAGAGAATGATGTCACACAATACAAGGTAGTGAACTCCAGAACAGTTCAGATTTACTTCACGTTACTGTCACAGACCTGCAGCAGGAATGAGGTGTTACTGGTGATTTGACTGGTGCAGCTCCAGTATGAAGATGTTCTTTCATATTGTCTGTAATTGAAACATTACTTTAAACTTTGTGTTGATGATGTACTTTAAGTTCTAGATATGACAGATAATATAGCACACATGCCTGTTATAGATAATAAATCTCAACAAAACTGCTCGTAAAGGGTAATAAACATGTGAATAAACATGTATAACCAGCAGTGTGGTGAAGGATATCCTCTTCCAGCCAAAAGCCATTGGAATATAAAGCAGAATATATCCACTTCCTCCTCTGTAACCTCCCCATCTAGCTAGTAATACAACAACCTCATCAGCTAACACCACACCACTGTGTTTAACCCAACCAATACTGGATTTTAAAGATAATTAACAGTCCTTTTTTAACACCATAAACACATAAACAAACAGTGTTGTGAAGGAGACCCTTCAATATGGTTTGTTTTGTTCATAAGAAGTGTGACCAGTGTGTGTATGTAGTGGGCTATTTAATGGTCGAAAAATAAACCTGTAGTTGTCGTAGATATCTTTTGCATTTCTTATCATCTTGCAGATACACTGACATCAATATATCTGCAATGAGATGATATCGGCCTGCTGATTTATCAGTCTGTGTTAGGTCACAGGAAGCAGAAGATTTACTGCAGGGTTTATTTCATAGAGAACTGAGGCTGATAAAGAACTTAGATTTTATTATTTTTAACCTCAATGCACCTCTGAAATTAAACCAAGCCACTGGAGGGGAAAGCTTCAGGTACAAACATCATTGGAAGTATAAGATAAACACTCAGGAACAGGGTGGGGTCCTTTAATCCTGAAGGCGTGGCTCTTTTTCCATTCATGCTACATTATATAAAACAAAAATGTCTGTTTGTCCTATTTCACTCAGTGCTCAAACACTGTCTGTCTGTCTGTCTGTCCACCTGCTGCAGGTATTGACACGTCTCTGTAGGGGACAGAGGGGACATTAGCTTGGTTAAGCGATCAGCATTGATCCAGTTATTAATAATAAATTAAGGTCTTTGAGGAGAGCCAATCGGATTTACTGTCACCATTTACATCACTGACGTGCTGCATATATAGGCTGCATAGGCTGTAAGACTACAGGAACTTTCTTTCAGTGTGTGTGTGTGTGTGTGTGTGTGTGTGTGTGTGTGTGTGTGTGTGTGTGTGTGTGTGTATGTGTGTGGCCTGAGGCATCATCCTCAGTTCATCCCACATTCACTTCATTTTCATTGTGCAGAATTTGAACCTAAAACATTTTCAAACGCCTCCAGTTTATTTCACGCACGCAAAAAAAGTCATTGTTTTATTTCCCCTGCCCTTCATTTCTTCATTTCTTCCTTCCTTACTTCTCTTTTATCGCTCAGGCCTCAGATTGATTTCCGTGGAAGCCTAACAGATGGTGGTGTAACTTGATAAATGAGCCCGGGCCTTTTGTCAGTCTTGCTGCCCTGCAAAGTGCCACTCGGCGCTGCCTCGTGTTTGTCAGCTCGCTCCTGCTGCGGTGGAAATAATGCGGGATGTGAAATGATTACAGCTGATCTGATGCTTAAAAACACACCGTGCGTGATCAGCTCAGTCCACTGTGGGGTAGAGGGTTCCTTATAGGCTCCTTGACGCCGTCCAGTGTCACAGTTTGACTCCATTTTGGCGTCTTTTTGCAGAAATGTGTGTCGCATTTGTCTTAATTATATACACCTAATAATGAATATAAGCATACATGAGTGTTAAGGCAAAAATGTCTCCCCATTTTGGGGTCAGCAGGGGCCTAATGGGGCGTGACATCCTCCTGTTTCCGATCATGTTTGTGCGTCAGAGCTGCAAAATTGTGAATTATCAAAAGTGGTGTGTGGCTGCTCAGCACGTCTTTGAGGGAAAGAGAGAAGGAGGGAGAGAGCTATTACACATCGGCATGACAGGATAGAGAGAGTGTGTGTGTGTGTGTGTGTGTGTGTGTGTGTGTGTGTGTGTGTGTGTGTGTGTGTGTGTGTGTGTGTGACACAGAGAGGGAGGGAGGGAGACAGAGAGAGGTGCCATGTGCTTCCTGTCTACACGCCATTCACCTCCCCGGGATCCAGCGGGATGGAGGTCCTGTCTGCTGCTGCACTCAGATAAACTGAAGCTCAGAGTTTCTGCTGTCTGTAGCACCATCCTTCTCTGGACTCACCGGGCCTGCATTTACATCACTTTATTTATATTAATCATATTATTTTTTCATCCCAAACCCTGTTGGAGTGAGTCGTCTTTAAGGAGAGAAAGGTATGTTGTTGTTTTTATTATTGATAATAATTTAGACAGAAATTATGATAATTTTGCAGCATTTTTTTATTTTAACTGGTCATATTTTGTTTAATAAATCACCCTAGAATACTTTAATTCATGTGAGCTGTGTGTAAAGATCCAGTGGAGCCGCTGCGGGCTGCTCTCGTGTCTGTCAGCGGCCTCTGTGTTGACGAGATGTAAAAAGTAAGTATGCGCAGGTGAACGTGAGATAGGCCTGCCTCAACCTAATTTCGAGCAACTGGCTGAGGCTAATCTGCGCAGAAGCTTTAATTATATATAGGGCTAGTCTTTTATTAACAATGCGAAGAGGCGCTCGTGGATCTGTGTAATTACCAGGAAAGCAGCTTATAGTTGTTCTTTTCCTCTCTGCTAAGCGCATTGGCGCAGCTCAGGCTGCATTTTCCTTCTGTCCTTATCCGCGTATAAGGATCTTATGTGACCCTTAAGTAGTTGCCCCATAAGTGACTGAGGCGATTTGGAGATAAGAGGAGCAGCAGATCCACCTCCGCCGCGCAGGAACCCGGATAACCCGAGAGAGGAGGCCGAATACACGGAGGAATAAAAGCCATACGAGAAATGATTAACAAGACCGCAGATTGATTTCACTTTTTAATATAACCTCCTGCAAAAGCCCCATGTTAGTTATTTTTAATCATTTTTTAATTATTATCATTATAATTATTGTTATTATTATTATTATTATTAATGTCCCATAATATCAGCACTTACAGGCCTGCTGCTGCAGCCACTTAACAACAGTCATAATTATTATTATACTGATGATAAATGTGTTATAATCCCTATTTGTCAGTGGATAAAAACATGATAATTCCCTCACATTATTTCTATTTGATTTAAATTTTGGAATTTGGAAAACCCTTATTTTCATTTGTTTAACACATTTAGATTTTTGTTTATTTTTTAGTGCCATTTTAATCATTTTTTTTGTCACTTGCTAAATAATTTTAAGATGATTGTGCACATCCCCCGGGGCTCACTCCTGTTTCCTCTTTGCCTGACAGGCTTCCAGGGATGGAGTCGATGCCCGGACAGCTTCGAGACGCGGGACGAGACGCCAGCTCTTCCCCCAGCTTAAAGCAGGACGCACCGAGCTTCTCCGGCCCCAGCTCCCTCAAACCAAACCAAGTGAGTGAGACCTCCTTGTACGGGGTGCCCATCGTATGCCTGGTCATAGACGGTAAGGAGAGACTGTGCCTGGCGCAGATTTCTAACACGCTGCTGAAGAACTACAGCTACAACGAGATCCACAACCGCCGGGTCGCTTTGGGCATCACCTGTGTGCAGTGCACCCCCGTACAGCTGGAGCTCCTGCGGCGCGCCGGGGCCATGCCCATCTCCTCCAGGCGCTGCGGCATGATCACCAAACGAGAGGCCGAGAGGCTCTGCAAGTCCTTCCTGGGAGCGCACAGCCCCCCGAAGCTCCCGGAAAATTTCGCATTTGACGTGTCTCACGAATGCGCCTGGGGCTCCAGGGGCAGCTTCATCCCCGCCAGATACAACAGCTCCAGAGCCAAGTGCATCAAGTGCAGCTTTTGTAACATGTATTTCTCCCCGAATAAATTCATTTTCCACTCGCACCGCACCGCAGAGTCCAAGTATCTGCAGCCGGACGCGGCCAACTTCAACTCGTGGAGACGCCACCTGAAACTGACGGACAAAAAACAGTCTGAGGACATTCACCACGCGTGGGAGGATGTAAAGGCCATGTTCAACGGGGGGAGCAGAAAGAGGACTCTGCCCATGAACGGGTCGGGGATGTCCTCGTCGATGAAATCACAGGCCTCGTCCTCTTTGGCCCAAACCAGTTCCCCTGAGATCCCTCAAAAAACTTTACGCTGCGATGAGGATCAGGGAAATACTAACCTGAGTTTGGCGAGCGGCGCACGGACCTACCCAGTCATCCCAGTGCCCAGCAAGAACTTTGGCATGCTCCAGAAAATCCCCCCACCTCTGTTCCCCCACCACCCCTACGGCTTCCCCAGCTACGGCCTGTGTCAGAAAAAGAGCGACGGTGTGCCTGACGCGAACAAAACCAATGTCTCGGGTGTGTTTTGGCCTGGCGCAAAGGACGCCCTCTACCCTGCTTTCCCCATGTTTTGGCCCACAGCTGGCGGCCTACCCATGCCACCCTACCCGGGGTCACCACCAAAACCTCTCCCAGAGCTGCCAGGCGTCAGGCAGGGGGAGCTCGACTTATCGGACCAAAGCGACCGGGGCGCAAACACACCCAAAGACACCAACCACCACCCTCACCACCAGCAGGACGGCGGAGAGCGCTGCTCCAGCTCCCAGTCCTCCTCCACCAGGAACGACGAGGACAAGTCCGGGGACGAGACCCCTCAGAGGAAAATCAGCTACATCTCAGCCTTCAGACCCGTCGTCAAAGACGCGGAGACCATCGCCAAACTCTACGGCAACCGGGACAGCTACGGCGTGCGCCCTGGCTACCTGTCCCCGGATTTTATCAGCGAGAGCTCCAGTTATAGGTCGATATCACCGGACAGGGACAGCGTGGTGGACGACGACGACGACGACCCGGACGTGGATGTGGAGTCCAACCGGGGACAAGACGAGGAGGAGCCGATTCAGATCTCACCGGGAGGAGAGCACCACGGCTCCCCGGTGCTGGACCAGGTCTCCTCGGCTGCTGAGGAGAGACAAGAGCAGCCTGATGCCTCCAGCCCCGCAGCAGCAGCAGCATCAACAGCAGCAGCGTCACCGGAGGACACCGTGCACACTGGGTCATCAGATGAGGACAGACGGATGCGTAATGGCTCTCCTCTTCATGAAGTAAGATTAGATTAAATGAAACTTTAATGATCCCCGTGGGGGAAGCTGAATTGTCGCAGTTGTGGAGAATATGAAAAGAGTTTATAGAAGAGAGGAGGCCTATAAAAATGTAATCAAGATCAATTGGCCTGGAATAAAAAGAATCCAGATGTAGATGGGCACATTCTCTAAATATTGATATGAATAAATGTTCTGAGGATGACCGAGTATTTGGGAACAATATCATAGAAGTGCCCTGCTGAAGTGTCACTGAGCAAAACAAAAAGGCCGATGTTTTTCCTCTAAAATCAGTGAAAACTGGTTTTAAAAAAAATACAAAAAAAATACAAAGAGCAGCATTAATTTGTACTAATATATCACCATTTACCTTTAGGTTAATCAAATTACAAAACCCTAATTTATCCTGATTTATTTTTGATTTATTCTCATTATAATAAATCACTGTGTCAATTAAAAGATATTATTTCGCCTCCAAATTAATGTTTTTGAAGCAAAACCTTCAACATCTTCACAAACAAATTACAGGGCTGCTGTATTTCTGAAGAAGAAAAAAATTGGGCCTCAATTATGTGAAGAACTGCAGTAAATGACATGTAATTGCTCTGCGTTATTAAACGCGATTGTGTGCTTGGTTTTACAGGTGTACGCTCATGAAAAGGACGGCCACGTGCTCCTGAGCGAGCCTCCGTCGTCGTTTGGGTCCAAACACTCGAGCAGCCCCCGCAGATCCAACGGTGATTATTGAGACCATTTTTGCTTATTAATGCAAATGCGGGCGTTTTGTGTGTCTTTTAATTTAAAATGTTTGTGTTTAGGTCACCACGTGTCTGAAATACAGAGCCAACGCAACGCAACATACCAGGAGCAAAAGGACAGACAAGGTTTTAATATTTTGTTTTATATTTTATCATTTCAAATGCAAAATCGACCTGTTTTATCTTTTTTAGCTGCTTTGATTTATTTCCGTTGACGCCTTTTGCAATATATTTGCGATATATGTGATTTATTAGAGGGTTAAATTGTTTGTTTTATTGTTTTTGTGCAGCCGATGGAGCTTTACGCATCGATATCAGCGTGCATGAAAGAGATCTGGAGAACATGGCGAAAGGTAAGAGGCTGATTTCGGGATCAAAAGGAAATAAAAGGGAAAGAAAGGGTGTAGCAGGTGATATTAATTATCATCAGCAATTATTCCTTGTTTGATTTTTAATGTGCCAGCGTACAAATATATATTTATGCAGCAGCCAGACACAGGCTGGTCACCACGTTTCATTTAGACAGCTTTTTATTTGTTATTTCTAAATTTAATAAATTAAATCAAATATAGCTAATTAATTGCTGTTTAGGTTTTGAATTTATAAACTCAAATTAAGCTCGAGCCTTCCAACGGTGTTTGTCACAAATAAAAAAATATGTGTATTAATATTAAACATTAAATTCCAGCTCATTTGAAATGCAGCCCTCGGCCTGCTAAAGATGACGTGCCAAAATCCGAATGTGAATTTACATTTTGTAGGCCTAAAGTGTTTCCATAGTTGTTAACCACTTAATCACGAGATGTGGGAGTTTTGACTTATTATTGTAAGAGGAAATCGTTTAGAGGCTATTAATATTTTAACGAACAGAGCCATAACCCCGAGGCACGGCAGCTAATTATTTTACAACGCTTGGAAAAACCCTGGGACTCCATTATTATCGTCTCAAGCTCCAGGCAATGCATGGCAATTACTGTGGCAGCGAGCGAGAGGAAAGCGGTGAAATGGTTGTTATCAAGGATGTAAACGCACCTGAAGTCGGTTTACTGGGCTGACATAAATCTTTATGTGCAGAAATTCAAAATATATCATAGTAAGTGGAATCAAATTGATGTGAGGTAGATGAGGACGGGGAAGATTTTTTTTTTTATGTCTGTGCAGATATTAGTGTTAGTGGTGGTTCTTTGCATGGTGCTGCTCATGATCCAGGAGTCAGGTGAGGTTGTGTGTCAGTGTTTTAGGGTGAATAATGACATTTCCTTGCAGCAGATGAAAATAAGTTGACACATTTTTGGCTTTTGGCTTTGCAGAGGAATTACAGAAGCAGCTTGTGGAGCAAGTGGAGTTGAGGAAAAAGTTGGAGAGAGAATTTCAGCATTTAAAAGGTAGGACAAAAAGTGAGTGGAAGCCACAGAGAGATGTGTTGTGTTTGGGTCTGTGCTCGCAGCCTAGATGTCAGGAGGAGAGTTGTGTCGTGTCCTTTGCATCCAGGAATGTGTCTTTAAATTCATCCCCACAATGTCAGAGAGTTTCCATCTGATGTGGCCTTCGGTACTCTTCAGATAATTTTCAGGATCAAATGAAGCGTGAGCTGTCCTACAGAGAGGAAATGGTCCAGCAGCTGCAGATTGTTCGAGGTTGGTCTCTCTCTCTCTCTCTGTACTTTGTGCCTCCATAGATTATGACTGTAAAGCGGATGTAGATCAATGCTCTTTAAGTTTATAGGAAAAATATTTGAGCCACACACACACAAAAAAGCGTTTAAGTAACATAGGCCATATCAATCAATCTGAAGCAACGAGCCTCTGAACTAAAAAAGAAAGGAAAAGTGACACTTGCATATTGAAATATTGGTGATTTGTGTCCAACCTTTTTCCTGTAAACTCCACATTTTTCCCTCCTGCATTTGAGTAAATCATTAGATATCAGAAGGTGAAACTGAAACCACATTGTTTTGTTTGCAAAGGTTATTTTCTCCTAAATCATGCTCTGGAAAATTGAATGAACAGACCATTATGTAGTGCTGTATCGGTTACATGCAGTAGACAGCAACTAATGCCACCCGTTAAAGGATTGGTTTAATGTTACAGTAGTTTAAATACAGGGTTCAAGTACACAGAGGGGTCACTCTAAATACCATAGGGGCAAACGGCATACATTACACTCCTCCACTTCAGATGCTACGCAGCAGCTCACATCTTCTTTTTTTTTTATTCCTTTTTATTCCTTTTTTGACCAATTTTTTATTTTTGGATAGACACTTTGTGCAGCGAGTTGGACCAAGAGAGAAAGGCTCGTTATGCAATACAGCAGAAGCTAAAAGGTAAATTTATCTGGCCCAAAAGACGAACATGAATACATGTCATTTTGTGCCTACAAGCTTAAATATGCAAGTGCTACTTTTTTTTTTAAATTAGTCTCCTGTGATCAGTGTGATCAGTACTTACAGTAATACACCATTAAAGAATAGGTTTGCATTTTCTCAAGGCTGTCTTAAAACAACACTCACACACCCATATGTGCATCGAAAATACTGCTGGTCGCTTAATAACTTTCCTGTCCACTCTGGATCCCTTCTTAAAGCAGTTTTATTGTTCTGTGCAAAACGTTATTTAAAAAAATATATGAGGCTTTACCAATCTGAATTTATCAAATGAAGTGTCTGTCTTCCAAATTTACAGTCCTTTTAGAGCAAAATGTCCTTTTTTAGTCACTAACCGACAAAGTGTAGGTTTCAATTCAATTTTGAGTGTCACACATTTAATTTCCTGCATTTTTACGTCCCTTTTGTGCATCAAGTTATAGTGTAAATGTCTTAATTTTATAAAAATAAAAGTCCTCTGCTACTGTCATGTTTTTATTAGCGGGGGACAAATGCAAATGTTCTAGATTTTGAGGGGGGACGTGTCTCCTGTGTCCCCCTGGAAATCTACACCTACTGTATGCTAACCCACTGTGGGGCTCAGCGAAGAAACAATACACTGTCTATAGGTGCGTTTGTGTGCATAAAAAATAAATTTCTTGTTAAAAGTAGAAATAGATCTTTGAAGAACGAGATGGTAGTGTGCTCGAGGACTGTCTTTGTCGTGTGATACTTAAAAAAACGCAGGTAATCCTGAGGAAAAATGTCGGCACATGAGAAGGAAAAATTAACTTCAGGCACTTGTGTGTGGAGCAGGAACTGATGCATTGGAATTAAGTTAAAAAGACTTAATTTCAGACACCGTTTAAAACAACGAAAAAAAACTATTGTAATCGTTTTACACTCAATGAAATCAAGATGTGACAAAGTACAAGAGAAAATAAATCACGATGTGTATGAAGTATGTAACTAATAGTCCGCTGAAGAGACTCATTAAAATAGCAGCAGATGAAACATCAGATCTGTGAGGAGCGAGGACGAGACTGAAACCTTCCTCTTTAATTTATTCATGTTAAAAACATAGATGCCATATCTCCATCATGTCCTCCACATCCTCCTCCTGTTTGAGATCTGACTGTCGCTTTTTTAATGACATCATCTCCTTATGCAGTCTTCATCTGTTATGGTTTAACAGCATCCAACTGGAGAGTAAGCGCCAGGGGTGTCATAGAGGGGTGAAGAGGGGGACTGATTATCCAGGGCCCCAGTGAGAGGGGGGCTCTTGAAAAGCCTGGAATGAAAAGCTCGGTTTTGTTTGCAATTAGTGCCATAATCAAATTAAAAGTGGCTGAATAACTTGGCTGAAAGACTGAACTTTGTATAAAAAAGTGGAAGCCCTCTAAGTCCCCTCTCACCCTTTGAAGGTGCCAAATGGTTTACTCCGCCCCTGCACCAGGATTCATCTCTAAACGCAGCAAGAGCTGAGTGACTGTGTGTGCTGCTGCAGCATCAAAGTCTGTCTCCAAGAAAGGAAATAATCAAGGTTCTGATAAAGGATAGAAAGAATCTGACATCATAAACAAAAATCAAAAGGTGCGTGAGGGAGACATAGGGGGCCCACAGAGACTGCTAATGCACAGGGCCCAGAATTCGGTGCTACGCCCCTGATTAGCATCACCAGTTGTTTGTCTCTGATGAACAAACTCCTGATTCTTATTTTCTTTTACCAGCTTTCTGCAAATTCAGTCAAAATGTACACAACATTTATTCAAGCTTGACGCGTCGCAAAGGGCAAATTTTGTGCTACAAAAATATCAAGTAGAGATACCGGCCTGACATGTGTGACTCAGACTGCTGAAGCCTCCAGTTAGCTTCAGCTGAACTTCAGAAGTCATTTTGCACAGAACAAGAACTGTGGGTGACAAATTATGTTATTAACAGATCTCTATATGACCTGTGTGGACATGAAGGAACTAATAACACCAAGCCGACATCAAAGAACTGGTGCCAACAAAGTCTGACTGATGTGTCGCTTCATGTCACCTGCGTATCAAAAAGCTGCACCTGAACGCACCACAAAGACTACAGCCTATGGCCAGCTAGCACGTATGTTCTGTGTCTATTTGAGAGGAAATAACTCTTCATACCAGCAGGCGGCGCTTGTCTCTGTTCGACATTTAAAAAGGAAAACTGAAAACCAAAGGATGAATTCATGTCGCTAGTTAGCCCGTTAGCACATTAAAAACACAACCTGATGCTGAAAGAACATTTACTGTGCGCTAGCGAACGAAAACACAAACAATTATGAACTCTTTTCACTGAAGAGCTCCATGGCTAAAAAATAATCTTACCTAGTTTAACAAGTTTGTTTCGCTCTCACGCCCTCTTGACTTAAGTAGTTTGTCACCTCCTCACTTACATTTATCTTCTGGTGCTCTGAGCTAAAGTGCTAATCAGATTGATTCTATTCACCGATGGGCTCCGCCATCTTTAATGCTGATTCAACATCCTGAATCAGCTGAAAACAGTGCGGGACACACCACCAAAACTAGAGGCAAAACTCACCAGAGACTGTGAGCTTTATGTGTCAGGGTCTTAACGACGACCAAAAACCTGTTTCAGTGAACATATGAGCATGTGAGTATTGTTTTAAGACAGACGTAATAAAATGTGAACCCATCCTTTAACATTAGCTTTTAAAAAAACAACTACACTTGTACATTAAACAATAATCAGTGAGAGTGTTGTTTGTGTCTGTCTGCATGTTCTCACTGATGGACTCGTTCCTCCCCAGAAGCTCATGACGCCCTTCACCATTTCTCCTGCAAGATGCTCACCCCTCGTCAGTGCACCGGAGCCTGCACCTTCAAACCTCCGCTGCTGCCTCCCTAGTGCCCGGCACGACCCCCTGCACCTGACCTCAGCACAGCCAAAAAAATAAATAAAAAAAAAAACACACTCACTGGTCCGCCTCGAGAGCTCTCATGTGTTCACCTCCCACCTGTAACCCGAGGATTACCAACCTGCTGTATAGATACACCACTGATTTTAGCACTTGAGCGGAGACTCGGAGAAGGTTTCGGCACCTTCCCTGAAAAACTGAACTCTTGAGTAAAAGAGATCTTAAGTTCATTTTATGTTGTGAGTCGAAGGATTGTTGATCTGAAGCTGCGAAGGAGTCTCTCTGAATCAAAGTCGTCTGCTCTTTAGCTACTCTGAGAATAAAAAACAACACTATATACATATACATATATATATATAACACGTGACGATGTGCAATGGCTCGTATAATTGTGATATTAAGTTCAAAATCTCATTATTTAGCTTTTGTTGCTTGTTTGAATGAGTTTTTACATTTATTTGTTATTTGTCTTTGGTTTAATTTATTGTTTAGATTATTTATAACACTGTATATGTTGTTAAGCACTTTAAATGGGCAACATTTCTGAATTTGACCATGCCGTCCGATACCAAATTCTTTTTATCAAAACTACGAGGATCTTTATGTTTAAAATAGAGAACATTATTATGAGCACTTATTCAAACAAGCTGTTCAGGTTTCACGTCAAACAAAAGATTTTCTGTCAAACTTTGAAGTGATGATTTAAAAAAAATAAACTGTCTTGAGCCATTTATAGATATCATGTACAGTTTAGACTATTTTGACACAAATTTGATCCATAAATTTCTCTGTTTCAGGGTTTTTTCTATCATGACAGCATCTGTGAGTCACAACAGACAAAACCAAAACCTTTTCCTATCATCTGAAGGTGTTTTTATAAGGCACTGTATGAAGTGTGTGTTCAGTCTGCCATTCACACAGCTGCGTTTTATTTTCTCTGACACAATCTACCCATAATTTTCTCATTTATGTATGTACCCATGTCAATATTAATAAAATGTGAAAGCCACTTTCTGCTCTTTGTCCCTCTCTCTGGTGTGAGCCTGACACCTACTGGCCTCCGCACAGAAGAGCTCCTCATGAGATGGATCATATTTCGTCTTATTGTATTTGAGTTCAACATGATCTCTTTCATTAGGCGGCTACATCAGTGCATGACATGTCCAGTCAACTTATAATGTTTGACGTCGAGTCAGGGGAGCAGGCTGATCTAATAGTGAAATCTAATTCTTCTGATGGGAGGACTAATAGATATTGATTACACGGCTCTCGGTCCCTGGATGCTTCATACTGAGACAGATACTCGCATAATGTCACTGACACACAATGAATGTTAATTTTCTGTGAGCGTAATTGCCCTCCGTGGCAAAGCCGGTTCCCTTTGAATACTAACAAGGCCTGTGGAGATGAAGTACTGAAGTACTGTGAGAACTATCAGCTGCTTTCATATGTTTTTATTCAGCTGTTTGATATTAAGACAGAATGATTTAGGCTGATGTGTGGTGACAAGCATGGGTGGATTATGTGACAGTGGGGCCCTGGGCAGAGACACAGATACGTCAACCCCCCCCAGTCATCATGCATAAGAGACAGATTCAAAGAGACTCAAAATGACTGCAAACTACAAAGTCTCATAAGTGGTTTTGCGTCTGTTTTTAGTCATTTTGTGTATCTTTGGAGTCACATTGCATCTCTTTGTAGTGAATCTGTGTCTCTCTGAGGTGGTTTTGCGTCTCTGTGCAGTTGTTTTGCATCTCTTTGTGGTTGTTTTGTGTCTCTTTGTGATGATTTTACGTCTCTTTGGCATCAATTTGCATCTCTGTACAATTGTTTTACGTCTCTTTTGGTCGTTTTGAGACCCTTTGTGATGGTTTTACGTCTCTGTCTAATTGTTTTGCATCTTTTTGCAGTTGTTTTGTATCTCTGTCTGGTAGCCCTCAGTCTCTTTATGATAGTTTTGCATATCCGTGCAGTTGTTTTGTGTCTCTTTTGGTCATTTTTCATCTCTTTATGGATGTTTTGTGTCTCTTTGCGTTCTATCTTGCGGTCATCTTTGGCCATTGTTTGCATCTCTTTGTGATCATTTTGTGTCTGTGCAGTTGTTTGGCATCTCTTTTGGACGTTTTGCATCTCTTTGTGATGATTTTGTGTCTCTTTGTGGTCAATTTGCATCTTTGTGCAGTTGTTTTGCGTCTCATAATCATTTTGCATCTCTTTGTAGTGGTTTCGCGCTTTGAGTGGTCGTTTTGTGTCTTTTTGCGTCTCTTTGTGGATGCTTTGTGTCTCTTTTTAGTAGCTCCTTTTTGTGGTTGTTTTTCTTCTCTTTGTGGTCACTTTGCGACACGTTGGGGTCTTTTTTGCACCTCTTTCTAGTTGATTTTCTTCTCATTGTAGGCCCAGGAGCCCCCTGAACCCTTAGGGCCCCTGGGCCTGTGCCCAGTAGGCCCGTTCAGTAATCCATCCATGGTGACAAGTGATGAAAAAAGTCTCCTTTAAACAAGGTGATTTCAAGCTTTTCTAAAACCCTGCAAAGCTGAACTGCAAAATGGAGAACAGAGGGCCTGAGAGCTGCTGACTACCAGTATGATAAATGATTTCATGATAAATTCATAATTATGCAACTTAAAAATTTAAAGTAGGACTTAAGGCATTTATTGAAAATGTGCCCCTGTGTTCGCGTATTGATCCATGATGCATGACACACTGACAATAAGCTACTTACATATATGAGATAAAGTGACTTACACAGTTCACACATCACCACAACTTAATGACATAACTTAATGTTGTTGTTTATCTCTTACATATGAGACAAACAAATATAACTGACAAAATAAATAAGTAATAAATTGAAGAGAAGGTTCTGATTCAAGTAATATGCAACAGCAGAACAAGGGACAATATACGGTATATCATATATACTTTCTTGTCTTGTAGGACACACATACACACACAGTTTTGTCTTATATGTAGTGTGTATTGTCTTAGGTTGGGCAATATGACAAGAAATACCTGGAAAATATTAATTTACAGAGCTTGTCATACATCTCTTATTCACATTCAAATTTAAATCGTGGTAAATGCTGCAGGTCGACAGGCAGCGACTTCTTTATGGCGATGTTGAATGCTTATATGACTTTAGCATTAATGTCATAAAGTAGCTTTATTCATCTGTACATTCATTTGGCTGACGATGTATTTGTAGGAGCAAGTAAAAATCAAATGATCAAAATTTTATGTGAGTATAAGGACAGAAGTGTTGACATTAAAATGAACTTTAAGTGTCAAAAGTAAAAATACTTCTTTTTTTTTTTTAAATCTAGAATGACCCCATCGTGATATTCAATTATAAATACAATTATTGATGCATTTCATTAACCATGTAAGAAGCATTTTAACATTGTAGCTGATCAAGATGGAGACAAAATACTGAATTATTTTATATTGTTTGTGTAATTCCATGTATAACAATGCACCCTGATCTGAAAATACCCAGTAATTTAGCTGTAAATTAAATATACTGCTGTAAACAGTGCAATATTCCTAAATAAAGTGTATTGCTGTTGATGTATAAGTAGAAGAAAATGGAAATACGCAAGAAAAGTACCTCTAAACTCTAATTAAGAAAAACACTCTGAATTTCTTTCCAGCACGATTAGACACATTATATCCACACATTAAGACGACAAATGGTTTAATTTTCTATATCATGACATGTGTAAAGTGATATATTAATATTACAATATAACATTACATATACAGCAATGTAAAGGAGGATTTTATCCATATCACTCACTGCTAATATTGTTACACTGGAAATATATAAAATTTACACTTTAACTTGTAACTTATTTTTTCAATTCAAACATAGGAAAACGAAATAAAACCTCCAAACGAAAATTCAGCAAGTCCCTTCCCCAGTCACAGACATTAATTGCTGTCACCAAACAAAACTATGTGCACTACAGAACAAATGGGAGGAATTACAGTAGTCAAATTATATACAGGTGTCTCAGGTAAAGTCTGGTCTTTGGGGTTTAATAAAGTCAGACCACCCTGACCATTTACTGGTGAATTTATCCTGTTGTATTCTGTTAGACATGTTTAGAGTGATCATCTGTTCAGAGTCCTGCTGCTCCACACTGAGTGCATTTACACAAGCGAACATTAAATCCATACACTGTAATATCAAACATTTAAAAGAGGAGCATATTGTCTCACAGTATTTGCAGTGTGTACCTTTATTTGCCTGTCTAAACATGTGTGGACAGTGGACACCTGTCCCATCACCGGCCATCAACAATGCAGCAGATGGCAGCGATGCATAATGACAGAATAAAACCTCAGTGATTCTCTCTTGTATGAAACAAGCAGCACAACTAGTTTGTCAATAGATTCTTTGTATGAAGCTCGAGGGAAGGAGCATTTCCTCATAATGGATCTGGGCATGAGGCCTAATGTGTTTGGAGTTATAGGGAATTTTTGGTCAGTATGGAAGTATAGAAGCATTACACTAAGCAAAGACGTGACTGCTGAGGGACAAACAGGCTACAGACTGTAACTCAGGACAAACCACTGAGGAGGATCTGGACCTGAGAGTTTGCTTCATGCTGGTTTGGATTCATTTGAAATGATGGGGCGCCACCTACTGGCCTTATTAAATCCTTCACCTGGCTGTGAGCTCTTGCTGTTATAATCTTGTACTTTAGGCAGTTTTGTTTGATTTAGTGTCTGATTTATACATTTCTCTGACTGTAACTTAAACCTGATTTAATAGAGAAGACAGTGGCATCAAATTAGATTATTATTGTTCAGTTTCTTCTTGGGTTTTATAACCAGAATTTTAGAAATACAAATCAAAGCTCCCCCAGTACATCTCACCACAGCTCTACCCTCCAACAACAACAAGTTTTTACATTTTCTTAACCACTTTGAGTTTTCATATTATATGTATTCAGGTAAAGGCAGTGGCAGAAGAAGAACTCAAATCCTTTAATTAAGTAAAAGTAGTACTACAGTGGTCTAAAAATTCCATTTAATTACAAGCAGAAGTCCTGAATTCAAGATGTTACCTATATATATTATTATGGAATATTATATTATTATGATTTATCACTAATGAACACATGCTGGAGCATTTTAATGTTGTAGTTTTGTCAATGTGGAGCCAATTTGAGATAATGATGTCTACTATTGGGAGATTAGTGGTATAGTATGTATGTAAGCTAACTTTTTTTCATGTTAAAACTAACTTGCAATTATCATTAATAATGATAATCAGAATTGTATTTACATTGTACCTTAAAAAACTGAATTTACAAAGTGCTTTGACAGTCAAAGTAAAAGCAGGAACAGGATACTCAGAAGGTAATAGTGGAGAAAACATGTGTCACACACTCTGGCTGCATGTGTGTTTCTTTAGTTTTAATAACCTTTCAGGCTTTGAGCCTTCTTCAAGATCAAAGTATCAAAGATCATATGTTTATTGATCATGAAGAAGGCCCGAAGGCCAAAACTTCATCAGAATAAAGAATGCACATGCAGCCAGAGTGTGTGACACTTGTTTTCTACTTACTGGAGCAGACACTGTCATGTATTTCTGCAAGAAAGGAAATTTGGGGCTCCAAAAAAAGAAAATAAAGAAAGGAAAGGGAAAGAAAGCAAATTCACTTTGTCAAAAAAAGGTGCACAAGAGAGGCATGGAGGAAGGGTGGGGGGTCAACAGAGACTGCTTGTGTATAGGACCCAGAATTTGGTGCTATGTCCCTGTCCTTTTTTTTTTAAAATTATTTTATTTTATTTTATTTTATTTATTTTATTTTAATTCAATTTAATGTATCTTATTTTATTTTATTTCTTATCATTTTATTTTATTTGAAAGGCATGATTCAATTTAACATAGCTCCAATACAGAGTGTAAGACTGATGTGTTGCACAGAGTTTATAGTTATTGCTAATTTTAAAATCTTGTCCCCAGTTGGGCTTTTTACATGTAGACCTAAAATATTATTTAAAATATACAGTTTAAATCATCATACAATCACTATTCTCTATGAACATGGAAGACACAATAAAAAACGTAAACCATAATCCACACATTACAATACACATACTACATTACATATACCACAAATACCACAATACACCAAAACACTTACTCTAATACCCCTTAAAGTTTGACCTCAGGCAGGTCGTTCCAAATCCGAGAGGCTCTGATGGCAGAGGCACAGTCACCTTCAGATTTAAGCCTCAATTTTGGAACAGCTAGAAGGGCCCGACCTGAGAATCTAACGCTGTGAACTGGCTCATATGGTGTCAACAATTCTAGTAAATAAGCAGATGTAGTGGAGTAAAATTTTTAGAGGAGGAATCTGAAATAGAACAATGTGAAAATGCTCAAGTAGCCTAAAGAACAATATGTTAAACTGTACTTAAGTACTGTACCTGTGTAAATACTTGGCTACTTCCCACCAGGGGTTAAACGTTCTGTACGTTTTACATCCCAACATGAAGGTCTGAATGCTGTTTCAAAGCATTCTCCAAAGTCTGGTGAAGATTTTTTTTTTTAACCAAGAGGAGTCAAATTTAAATATACTGAGTATAAAATATTTTGCAGTGGCCCAAATAACACCCTGTCATTGAGTTCAAACTGCAAAACATAATGCATAATTTTTCAGGCACAGTATACCAAGGACACGACCTCAGTGTCCTCAGTCTTATCTACAGTCCTGATATTGCTGCTGTATTCTGCCGTTTTGCAGATGTCACTTCAGAAAGAAGAAGTTTTGTTAATCGAGTAAAAGAGGATAAGAGCTACAGATGAGTATCAATGTTAAACTTGAAGTATTAATATTCAAGTACTGATAAAGGAGCAAATATCCAAAGATTATGAACTGACACTTGGCTGTATTACTGTGAAATGGGCTTTAGTGAAGGTGCACTCCAGAGATTTAACACTGCCCTTCCAAAAGTTGGCAGACTCGTCCATCCATCCATTTTTATCCACTTATCAGGGGCCAAGTCACAGGGGCAGCAGGCCAAGCAAAGCACCCCAGACATCCCTCTCCCCAGCAACGCTTTCCAGCTCCTCCTGGAGGACCCCAAGGTGTTCCCAGGCCAGATGAGATATGTAATCCCTCCAGTGTGTTCTGAGTCTGCCCCGGTGCCTCCAACCAGTGGGACGTGACCAGAACACCTCTAACGGGAGGTGCCCAGGAGGATCCTGATCAGATGCCTGAACCACCTCAACTGACCCCATTCGATGTGAAGGAGCAGCGGCTCTACTCCGAGCTTCCTCCGGATGTCCGAGTTCCTCACCCTATCTCTAAGGCTGAGCCCAGACACCCCACGGAGGAAACTCATGTTGGTCGCTTGTATCCGCGACCTCATTCTTTCGGTCACTACCCAGAGCTCATGACCATAGGTGAGGGCTGGGACGTAGACGGACCAGTAAACTGAAACCTTCGCTTTCTGGCTTAGCTCCCTCTTCACCATGACAGTCCACTGCAAAAGCCTCACCAAACCGCCGATCCATCTCACGCTCCATTCTACCCTCACTCGTTGAACAAGACCCGAGATACTTGAACCCCCTCGTTTGAGGCAGTAACTCTCTCCCAACCCAGAGGGGGCAGTCCACCAGTTTCCGGCAGAGAACCATGGCCTCATCAACCATTTGGAGGTGCTGACTCTCATCCCGACCCCAGTGCATGCTGAGGTCACGGTGTGATGAAGCCAACAGAACCACATCATCTGCGAAAAGATGACACGTGATTCTGAGGTCCCCAAAGCGTCCCCCCTTCTCCCCCAGGCTCCGCCTGAAGATCCAGGCAAACTTTTGAGAGACAGATTTAAACAGATGAGTTAAAATCATCCAGCAGAGTCCGAGACATCCTGACGCTTTAGTTCCTTATACAGGTCACACTCCAGAGACGCCTGTATTCTACACTTATGCAACTTATACATCTTTTTGTTCGACCCTACCAGGCACTTCAGTCTCAAACTGAGTTTGTTTTTTAGACTTTGGCAGCTCCCTCCCTCCGGAGCTGCAGATAACACAATACAACTGTTTTCACAGGCTGAGTAGTCCTCTTCATCATAAGTAAACTAACCTTGATGTTTAAAATATAAGTTACCATAGAAAAAGAAACAAAAACCTCAATGGAGCCAATCAAAATGTCCTCCGCACCCCTCAGACCCATTGTGTGTCTGCTGATATGAAGCTTTTGATCATCATGCTCTTCAAACTTTTATAGGAAAAACAAATTTGGGGGTCAGAATCCTCCGTGAACTCAGGTTTTCATTGTGAGCACGCAGCTCTGAGGAAACTTGTTTTATTAAGAGCGCAGCAGACGGCTCAACTCACCACAAATATTTATGAAATCATTCCTTTTGATATGATTATCACGGTAATCTTGTGATACCAGAACTTTTATATGCAACTGTCTCTGCTTTTCTGCCAACAAAAGAAAAGAATAAGAAATATAAGGGTGAGGTTGTATCTGAGTCATCATTTATAAGTGTGATAAGCTGATATACTGCCCTCGTTTGAACACAGTCTTTGTGTCTGTAAGATTTTAACGATTAAACTAATATAAACATTTTAAGTTAGGAGTTCAGTGAGCGGTGTGTGTGTGTGTGTGTGTGTGTGTGTGTGTGTGTGTGTGTGTGTGTGTGTGTGTGTGTGTGTGTGTGTGTGTGTGTGTGTGTGTGTGAGTGATACTCTAGTTGCTGCTTCTGGGAAATTCTCCTTTGATCTCCAGGAGGGTCAGAGGTCACATATATTTTTCATAAAACAGCTTTTAAGTTAGCCTAGATGGCAGGGATAGAATAAATAAAACCCCACACACTCCTGAGCAGATGAACAGTGTGCATGATTTTGCATTGTGGAGATTCACATGGATCTAACAACAATATGTTTCAGTTTGTCAAAGAAATCAGAATGTTTCAAAGCAACTGCTGCATGTGTGGCTCTGGGATGCATCTCACCATAGAAATATTGTGTTTCCAAAAATATTTAAGGTTCAAAGGGACACTTAGATGAGATGAAGTGTGGTAATAATAATAATAATGATTGTAAACCATGAAAATGCTCATTAATTCTTATTTTCCTCCATTTCCTGCTGAATGCTTATTTAGATTTTACACCACTTTGAATACACTGAATTTTAAATTCTGCCAACAGAGAGCAAACAGAATAGGAGTGATTTAACCTGCAGTCAATCTCAGATAAATGATAGCATGGGCAGATTATGAGACAATGAGCCCCTGGGCACAGAGATGCAAAAGGCCCCACCACCTCTCCTCAACACATTCTCGCTCAGACCCCATCACATGTCAACGTTTGGTCATGGACTTTCCATGTCCAGATATGACGTGGAAGGTACCCTGGGTGCGTTGGTTGCTGACGTTCTGGGACACTGTGTCAACTTCTGCCTGTTACATGAATTGTCTTCTTTCAAAATACACTTCTGTTTGCACAGGAAATGTAATGTTTACACACAGTGTCTTTCAAAATAAAAGCACTTTGTCGGTATACGCCATTTTTTTGCCTTCAACAACAAACACACGTGGTTAGGTTTAGGAAGAAAAGAACAGGGTTTGGCTTTATAATCTAATGGGATGTGAACACAGCCTTCCCGGGTGAAGGTTGATGTTCGTTTGACCCATTCACCACCCGTCCCACCTGCCCTACTCAGACTTCCGTTGCCTTAAGTTTTGTTTGTGTCCCACCGCATGTCCCCCTGATGTTGCTGAGCACCATTAATTTATAACAGCGACTGGCTGCGCATCGTGCTGACATTAAAGGATGACTTTTTCATCAGCGTCTGACGCAGCAAGTCACTGCCCATTCGCTTGATTTCGACAACTACAGAGTGAGACCAGGTTGCTCTTCTACATAGAAATGAGACAGACACACTTTGTGGTTTTGCTTCTTTTATTTTGTTGTAGTTTTGCATCACTCTGTAGTCAAAATGCATCTTTAGTGGTTTTGTGTCTCTTTGAAGTCATTCTTTGTCTTTATATGATGTTTTGTGTCTCTTTGTAGTTTCTTTCATAGACTGTAAAGTTATGGCCGTAGCTACCATGACATCACCCACTGGTTTGTGGACTCCTGTTTTAGAGCCTTTAGCATGGCATTACGGCCGTCGCCATCTTGTTTTTTTGGAGCCAGAAGTGACCATATTTGGACGAGAGGGTGGAGCTGTGGAGGAGCAAGTGGTGGATCTGAGTAAGGAGCTGAGGACACTATCAGCAAACAGCAACGACTCGCCCTTAATTCTGTGTAACTTTAAGCCTCAGTGGAATGTAAACGGGTGAGTTATAAAAAAAAAAAATTAATCCCGTACAGTTGTCATGAAGGTGGAAATTAGCCTAAGAGACCAAAACAGTTTTATGTACCAGACTGTAAACATGTTTATTTCTGCTGTAAAGTTGGACATTTTAACACCAGGGGTGATAGAGTAGTGACTGGTTTATGGAGCCAGTCTCAGAGACCATTCAAAGAAGATTTGGGCACCTCTGTGTTGGCTTCGTTTTTCACTTGGTTTCTTTGCTTCTCTTCGTGGTAACTTTGTCCTTACCTGGATGATACATGTTACAGTATCTGCGTGGCATTTCGCAGATGAAGGCCAGGGGGGCCCCTGACACTTTGGGCCCCTGGTCAGTATCCATTCATGACTGACAGCACTGGCACAGATCAGGACTCAGTATTTGTTTTTGTGTCTTTGGCGTACTTGTGAGACTTAATAACTCAGTGCAGCTATCAGATGAGCAATAATATAACTGGTCCTGTCCCTCCTGGTTTATGTGATGAGAAATAAAAGATTTGTCACATTGCATCAAACTATGTTTACACCTCTCGCCCAGTGTTTATAACATGGGGGGGCAGCTTGGTTCCAGTGTAACAGGATTAGCTGTGTGGTTACTAAGAGCTGGGAAGGCCTTACAGTGTAACCATTCCTCTCAATACAAAAAAAAGACATAAAGGAATGTGGTGCAGCAAATCTATTAAAGGTCAGATCACCTAAATTGCAAAAAGCATATTTCATCTCTCCGCTTGAAAGCAGATAGTTCTGAGTTCACTTGTCCAGGTTTAAGATCTTACTCTGAGATTTTCCTGCCTCCACCCGCCACAATGGAGGTGATTGGAATTTTGTTTGTGGAGCTCACAGCACTGAAAAAATATACAGTTTAACAGAAACTCCTTTTTCCAGGAACGACATCCCTGTTTTATATACAGACTATTTCCTCAGTATTCCTGCAGTTCCAGAGAGGTTTTTCGTTATCCGGAGTAACCTGTTTCTGGAAAGAGATGTTGTTTTTGTAGTTTCATTTTTCATTTTGAGCAGCAAAAAAACAAATTTCAGCCTCAGTGATTCATGAGCAGTATGAGTTAAAGCTGCACGCTGTGTTTCCCTCTAATACCTTGATGCAGGCCTGAAGAAAATACACGATTTTTATGGAGTTTTCCATCAGAGCAAAGCGAAGAATAGTAGATCCACTGCAACATGCCAGACGTATTCTATTTGTCCAGACAGTAATGATTTTGATTACTAGTTAGGTTACAAGCTGGACAGAAGAATAGACTCAAATCGCTGTTGGTGAAGAATAATTTAACCCACATAGCAGACTGATGTGGACCAGATGTGCCTTCAGCTTGGCACTGCTGGCCTTCAGTCAGCGCTGGTATGGGTAATATGAGCCGAGCGTGTTCAGATGTGGCACTGATGGCACGGTTTTTGTAAGATGGCAAACAAGATACAGGTGTGTTGTTGATATTTGAGACAGAAACTGTTTGTCCCACATTGTTATTGCCAGAAATTACCTGCATATTTCACTAATAATGGGGATTCCCTGTGGAAAAGAATCATGTGCGAGGGTTTAAAAAATCAAGGTCTGCTATATACGCTGAGGTAAATCATGTGGAGAATATATTGTATAAATATAATGGGTGCATATGATTATGGTGAATAATATACAGGCCTCTTTTCAACATATGTGAGTGCTTTAAATGTTGGCTGTTTGTGTGCAGATGCCTGTTTTATCCTGTTCTAGTTAAGATAACTTAAGATCGAATAAGAGAACAGCAGTAAGGTAATGGTGAGGGGACCATGAATTAAGATTAAAGGTGAAGTGTCTAAGATTTAGTGTGCAGTATTCATTGTTATGGAAGTTTTTACCAGAAGCTGAATTATCCACAGAGGTTTCTTCCTCTCCAAAACAAGCTGACCAGGTGATTAAGCCAGTATAAATACAGAATAAAGTGGTGTCACATCACAAATTGATGTTCCTCTGACACTGTTTGGCACATGAAGATAGGCAGCGTGCCGACAACATGCTCATGTGTGCTCAGCTTTTTTCTCTTATGACTTAAGATCAAGATGTTCACCACATTGTCACCTGGAGCTGAACTATCAGCAGAGGTCTCCTCCTCTCCAAAACAAGACCAGGAGATTTAAACCAGAAAAAACAAAACAAAAAAAAAGTAGTTTCTCATTACAAATCTTTTCTGATGGGGCCTGTTGCAGATGGGATTCTAACTGTGGTGGCTGTAGCATAAATATGAAAAAGCAAATGGGCCCTCTCTGGAGCCAGTGTTTGGTTTGTCCATTCTGGGCTTCTGTAGAAACATGGAGGCTGAACTGTGGCAATCTCCATGGACGAGGATTCGCTCCTTATGTCAATATAAATGGCTCATTCTGAGGTAACAAAAACACAACGCTTCTTATGTTCAGGTGATTATACACTAAAGAACATAAACTAATTATATTGTATTCCATTTCTGCTAGTATATCCCCCTAAATCCCATACACTGGACTTTTAAGTTGGAATTTATCTATTTATTACTGGGGTATTATATTATATTATATTATATTATATTATGAATGAATTACTTTATTTTTAACCAAAAAATCATAATAAAAAACAAACAGCAACAGTGTCTGAAAAGGAGTTGGTAGAAGTAAAACTTACATGTTCATACCCCCTTCTCACATTTCTTCTTTTAACTCATATATTATTTAAACAAATTCAAAAATTAATTTACAACTAATATACAACTGTCCCCAGTCTATTTACCATCCAATTAAACAAATAAGTCAAAAAACAAGTTTATTTACAGTCCAAGTACCACCCAGTGTTACAAAATAAGTATACACTCCCTTTACACAACCTGTCATCTATGTATTTGCCAAAAAATATATTGTTTAAAATTATATTATATTATATTATATTATATTATATTATATTATATTATATTATATTATATTATATTATGTATGAATGAATGAATGACTTCATTTTGAACCAAAAATAAAATAAAAAAAAAAACATAATAAAAACAAACAAGACAAATATAACAGTGTCAAAAAAGTAGGCAGAAGTAGAACTTATATGTCCCTACCCCTTTCTGACATTTCTTCTTTTAACACATATATTATTTCAACAATTTCCCAATTTATTTACAACTAACATACAACCGTCACAGTCTATTTACCACCAAATTAAATTAGTAATAACCCGAGTTTATGCCCCTTACACAAAATAAATAAACACTCCCCTAACACAACCTGTCCTCATCTATATATCTGCCAAAAATTTCTTTTTTTGTATAGGTTTTTCATATTATCTTGTCTTATCTTATATTATGTTTTGCACAAATGAATGAATGACTTTATTTTGAACCAAAAATGAATAAAAAAAACATAGTAAAAACAAACAAGACAAAGATAACAGGAGTGGGTAGAGGTAAAACTTATATTTCCCTACCCCTTTCTTACATTTCTTCCTTTAGCTCATAAATTATTTCAGCAAATTCCTAAATGTCTTATAACTAATATATAACTATCCCAAGTCTATTTATTTCGTTCATCATCTATATATCTGCCAAAAATATATATTTTTTGTATAGTTTTTTTAATGATATTATATTATACTATATTGTGTTATTTTATTTAATTTTTTGAATTGTATTTTTAGTTTATTTTAACGCTTGACAAAATTTCACATCTGTTGTTTCCTCCTATCATTTGTGTTCCTGAACGCAGCCCCCGTGTGCTGTGTGCGCGTTCCCGGAGCAGCTCTGCGCGTCCCAGTCATGTGACAGCACCTCACCACGCCTGCGCAAAGAAATACAAGATGGCGGAGAGTGCGGAACTGAAGGTAAGGCGCAGCCTGAAATCGTTATAATTTTACTCGGTTACCGAGCGTTTGATGGTGAAGTGACACAGCGCGGCAGTGATTTAAATCTCGTGGGGCTGAGATGTTGTCAGATTTTAATGTTTATCGCTCCAACACAGCGGCAACTTTATTGAATGCGCGAGCGCCAAAGCTTGCACGAGCATGTTTATGTTGATATTGAGACGCGCTGGTTTGTGTGAACGGAGCGTTTTCAGCTGCTGGCGGGCGGCTTCACTTCACAACATCCTCTGTGCGGGCTCTGAACGCGGCAGGCAGCGGCTCACCTCGGGGCAGCACACCTGCCTCTGTCCGCTGTGTTTGGCTCTTCATTTAAAGAGAAAAAGAAACGTTAGCTGGAGAGCGTTGAGTGGCGGAGAGCCTCCAGACTGTGTGTGTGGATGTGACAGCGGCTTCATGCTTCATGTTTGAAAACACACACACATGGACGGCTCATGTCTCACACATGATTCAGGATAAAGTTGATACCTGAGCGAGGCTGTGTGCGGCTGCAGTCACGTTACCTCACCTGCTCATTAACACCTGCCGCTCACTTTACCTGTTGAATCTCAGTCACCTTTATTGGACAAGTGTGTGCAAAAAGAAATTTAACTCTATTTTTTTTTAACCGTTATTCTCAATAAACATGAACAAAAATAGACAAAAAACAAAGACAACAAAGCTGCACAAATAAAGGCAAAAAAACGTGTGTATATAGAAATATTATCAGTGCTGGGAAATAACTAGAGACTGAGTTGGGTAATTAAACTGTAAAATAAATGTAATTTTAACCAGTTACAGTTTCTGAGAAAACATCTGTATTTAAATAAATCTACTACTGAAAATGTTGGTGATAACAAAAAGGTTAAATCTGAATATATTGTTTTTGGTAAAAAAAAAAAAAAAAAAAAAAAAAAAGTTTATATGTACGCTGTGCTTTTTCTTTTCTTTTCTTTTTCTGCTGTGCAGAATATCTTCTTTTGACTCAGCCTATTTCAGGATATTTTTAAGCTTTGTTGCACAATTTAAAACATTTATAGCAGTGTAAGGCAAGGCAGCTTTATTTTTATGGCACATTTCATACATCAAAGCAGTTCAAAGTGCTTTACAGAGCAATAAAATATATACAATAAAAAAAATAATAAAATATACAGCTTTACAATAAAAAAGTAAAGTGAAAAAAGACATTAAAATGTAAAATTGACGACTAAATAACTTACAGTTAAAAACATCACCGCTACAAATCGCAAAAGTGCAGACAAGAGGTGGAAATAGAGAAGGAATCAATGTTACATTACTTTGATTAAGTAATTGAAATAGTTACGTTACTTATTACATTTTTAATGGGGTATCTAGTAATCTGTACCCTATTACATTTAAACAGTAACCTTCCCAACACTGATTATTATATAAATATATATTAAATATCAGCAATGACCGACAAAAAAATAAAAATACACTGTCTTCTGTACAGTTATATTGCAGCCTCAGCCTGCTCTGTACAAGTCAAGTGCTGTGTAAGTTGTGAACGGTGCAAGCAGTGCAAAGAAATAAATGATACAGGCGTAATGAACGTGTAACCACTGACAGCTGATTAAACATTATATCAGCTAAGTGTCCAGGTGGTCTGCTCTCAGAGACTCACAGTGGTGGAGGAAATATTTTGATGCTTTATTTAAGTAGAGTGCTAACACCACACAGTGGAAATACTCAGCTACAAGTAAAACTCCTGCATTCAAAACCTTACTTTAATTAAAGTATGTTACATGTTATCAGCAGAACTTTACTAAAAAAATATAAAAAGAAAAGTATTTATTCTGCAGCAAAATGTTCCCAGACAGCGTTTTTCTAATATATCTATTTGTGTATATTAATATCACAGCTGTTTTAATTTGTATGTTGCATTTTAGTGCTGCAGATATTTAAGGTTGTGCTAATTTTAACTCCTCTATATACTGCTGGAGAGTTTGATCTACAGCAATGGCATCATATTATATAAGATCATCACATGTTTGTAGCATCGCTGCCTGCGAGAACCACATATCTGTAATAATTCAACTTTTCATGGTGTCAGGAAAACAGCTCTGCTTTCAGCTTTGTGGCGATACATCTTCCAGCTGTCCAGGTTTTTCTTTTTCCTGTTTATGTAGCTTAAAAAGTGGAGTAAATGCAGTTTATCTGGAAAATTCAAATTCAAAATCACGTCCTCTGGAGATACATGGGGCTAAGTTGTAATCTGAAAGGTAACTAAAGCTGTCAGACAAATGTAGTGGAGTAAAAATACAGTGTTTGTCTCTGTGATATGGAGTAGAAGAAGAACGCTGCATAAAATGGAAATACTCGAGTAAAGTACAAGTACCTCAAATGTACTTAGTTACATTCCACCACTGGAAATTCATGGCTGATGCATCGCTCCGTTAACGTGACTGTGTTTGTGTCGTAGCTCCGCTGACACGCTGTTTTAATTTAACTTGATAAAGCAGAGTTGGAACATATCTAGCAGTTATTGATCAGAGTCTTGGGCTATTTTTAGACTTTCCCCCAGTGTGTTTCCACTGCCTGGCCGGGATCTGTGGATCTATACGTGCTCCTTTGTGCCAGCTGCTGTTCGGCTACACAGACTGTAATGAAGCTGCAGCCTCTGCCTGCTGTAAAGCCAGATGTGGTCTTAATAGAGTGTGTTATAAGCTCTCCCTGATTAATGAAAGTGCAGGTCTTTGCGGAGAGATGGTTACAGCTTCTTAAACGTCAATATTTGCTCGCTTTTTTTTTTTTTTTTTTCATTTTTATGATGTGAGAGTAATATTTGGGGGCGCAGGGCTGCAGCTGAAGATTGTTTTCATGTCAGTTAATCAGTAAGTCTATCAAATGTCACGGTGAGAGACTTCCCGTTTATTATCACTTAAGAATAAGAAAAGCAGCGAATCCTTACAGTTGAGAAGCTGGAACAATTGAAGGTGCCATATTATGCTCATTTTCAGGTTTATGCTTGTGAGTAGGGATGTTCCTGACGACTAATCTCCCTGTTGACTAAATTAAAATTTTGATTAAGACTAGTCGACTAGTCTAAAAAGAGGAAAACACTCAGAAAATAGTCAAAATTTAGCACAGTTGAAACATTGTCCAAAAATATTGTGCGCATTAAGAGCCCTTTGAAGCCTTTAATCACAATCTTCAACAACCGTGTCAGATTTTAAAAGCTCTTAAAAGAACATGACAGCAACTCAGTCAAATGTTAACCACTTAAATAACATCTAAAATAAATAAACTGCCTCTGAAATGTGGGGCACATTGAACCTTGCAGATTATTTGACAGAAATGATTCACTTTAAAGTTAATAAAACAACATCTAAATTGAAAATGAGAGGCATTTTGCTCCGTGCAGTATGAATGTAAACCCTGCACATTATCTGACAACAACTCACTTAAAGTTAACAAATGATGTAACATCTCAAAAAAGATTCATTGCTGCTGAATTCATTTTCTAGATCAAAGTGCTGCCAAACCTCGCTGGTTTTGTGAGAGGACGTCTCTCTTATTTCCCACCGTGCTGTTTTAAAACCCACTAGTGGTGAGCGGCTGCATGACAGTTCAGCGGCCTTGTACATGAATAAAACACTAATTGGTTTAACAGATTAATATTTCTGGTGCTGACTAGCGAGGGGGCGGACGTTTAATAATTTATACGTTTAATCGTGTCCATCCCTACTTGCGATTGGGGTTTCTATTTGAACATACTTACAAGCTTTAATATTCAAAAACAGCTTTATTTTCCTCCAACTGTCTGCCTGAATATACCTGTGTCCACCGTCCATTTAAACACCTGTCTCTTTAAGACCGCCTTCCAAAAAGCCCAGTCTGCTCTGATTGGTCAGTGTTTCCAGGTCTTACACATCTGCGCCCTTGGCATCCCTACGCCATCATCGCAACCAGGGAAATGACTGTAACAGCTTTGACAGTTTCTACCTTTTATAAAGTACAGTTGTGACATCACAACTTCGCAGAGGTCCTGATGGCTCATTTAAAGGCACCGTTTCTGCAGACGGAGTGTGTGCATTTGACTGTGGATTGAGTGTTTATGTATCATCTATACCTACTCAAAAAAAGACAGGGAAATGTAGCTTTTTACAATATTGGAACTTTAATGGATCAAAATAGTTTTCGTTTCGTTTCCTGAAGGTCTTGACTCCACTTGTGAGTTTTTGGACTGTAGGACAAATAAAAGGAAAAACATACTTTTGAGTTCTGGCAAGGTGCGATTGGCGTTTGTCGTTATTTTTTCTGATGGGTTCATGAATTAGTTAAATAGCAAAATATAACAATCAATAGCTGAATCAACAGTTGCCGCTGCAAACCAGTTGAGAACAGAGATGTTTTTTGTGTGATGCTGCTGCTGTTAGTGAAATTGAAAAAGTTGGAGATTTGGTGTCTGCACAAAAATAAACAGAATCATTACCTGGTCAGCTTTTTTGTGCATGAATGTTGACCTCACTTCGTGCTGCTGACTGTACAGCAGTTATGAACAAGCTTTTACAGGTAGCTTATGTCAGATTTAGATTATTTACAGCTTCATACAGCTGTAGAAGGACGGACACGCTCTGACAAAGTGGCCTGAGGACTTTGTTGAGAAACAACTGAGGTGTGGGTTACCAGTGATTTACTGGTGATTGATCTGGCTCTTGCAGACCTGCTTTAAGTGTTGTAACCGGCGTCAATCACTTACGAATTCCTGTGGACAAAACGGGCCAACTGAACGAAATTAACTAACGCAGCAAACACATTGACAGAGGCATTATCTGGACCTCTTTGTGACTGAGAGATGCAATTTCAGAATCTGTGAGAGCTGTGTGAGTCTATGAAAAGGATGAAACGCTGAACCTTGTTGCTAATTGATTTGGTGTAATGATTATTTTGAAATGTGCTCCTGCTTTCTGTCCCAGATGAGTGTTATTGTTAAACCTCTGCCGAAGTGTGAGATCTGCAAAAAGGGAGGATTGTTTGAAATGCTGGTTGGGACTTTTTCTGTCACAGGAATTCATGATTCAACAGCAACGTCTTTGAAAATGTGTTTTTTTGTAATTGTAGGAGGAAATGTTTCCAACCTGAGCTCCAATTTATTTCACAGGGAAGAGTTATACTGTGAACATTAACTGTTAATAAGTGAAGCTGCTAAACCTGTCCAAACATTTTACACAATATATTCAACCTAATGCACAAAAATGAAACCTTTAAACAAGCCCTCCATCCTCAGCAACTACTATATATTATCAGTGTGTATTATCTTTGATGGTCTTACCAGATGAAAAGAGAACAGAACAAGAACAGAAACATAGACTGAATAATTCTTTTATGTTTATAATCCAGGCCTATACATATTAGGGCTGTGACTAATGATTGTATTTGATTATTGATTAATCTGCATATTATTTTCTCGATTAAAAGATTGATCGTTTTGTCAATGAAATGGCAGAAAATAAATATACCATGTGTCATTTCCCCAGAGCCCAAGGTGCAGCCTCAGATAGTATGTTATATCCCACCAAAAGTCCAAAAATTAGCAAAGCTTTTCCGTTTATTATCATGTATGACAAAGACACATGTGACATGAAACCAGCAACTGTTTGGCTTTTGGTTTTGAAATGACTGAAACGATTACTTGAATATCAAAATCATTGCTGACTAATTTTCTGTCGATTATCAAATCAATTAATCAACAAATTATTGTAGATCTACTCTCTGTATATAAAATAATTCAAGCTTTGATCAGTCAGTTGATGACTAGACAAGATAGGGTGTCTACAGGTCCTTAAACAGTCTTACAATGCTTACAATAAGGTCTTTAAGTCATTGAATAGTCTTAAATTTGAATTTATGAGGTTTTAACTACTACAAACATTTGATCTAATTTCATTTATCCATTTTTTTTGTTAAAATGAGTGAAGCATTTCTATGTAAGTCTACAATTCTAATTTCAAATTTTTAAAAAACTATAATACTGTCATTTTACTTCGTACATGCACTCACCTGTTGGCAAAATGTAAATTGACTTAACTCACTCCAATAACCATGTTCCTACATAACATTACATCTGCTCAAGACCACATATATATTACTCAGTCCTTCCAGAAAATTGTGATCTTGCGATCGCAATAATGAATGCAAATTCAACGAAAGTCCGCAATATTTGCGGGGGCTTGCAATTTTTCAAAAGTCCCACCATTTTTCCGCATTTTTAGGCTGAAATGCTGCAATTATTATTGCAATTTTTGACAAAATAGGCAGCAAATTCAAGTTTTTTTGCTGTGAGATCCTGGAAGGACTGATTGTTTGCCTGCAATAAGTAAAACATGATCTGTCCAAAAATCTGTCCTAATCTTGGTTAAAATGTGTCTTGAACGGGTCTTAAAACGCATTAAATTGACCTGTCTGATACCTGTAGACACCTGCAAGAAGTGATGGCCACTTATATTAAATTTAATTCAATATAGCCTCATACCACAAATCATAATTTGGCTCAGAGGGCTTTATAACATTCAACTCTGTCGTTCCTTGGACCCTCACAGGAAAAACTCCCCCTACAAATACTTTAAACTGGGAAAAAATGGAAGAAATCTCAGGAAGAGCAACTGAAGACTTCTGTGGGCGTGATTAGTTTGTTTACACCATCACTATCACAGGTAGTTTTATCGTATTATTATTTATGTCCAGAGACTAACCAAATGATGCACCAGAGTTACCCCTCAAACCACTCGTGACTCGTTGCAGTCTGTCCTGGCTATGAGCACATGTCATCATCTTTTAAAGTATTAATGCTGCAGGACATCTCACATTCACTGAGCACAGCGCACACACTAATAGACATGACATAGACGTGGGACAACACGTTACAAGATAATGATAAGAGGTGTAAAAATACAGCTCACAGTTCAGGGCGGTTCACAGCACACCCATGATATTTTTAACACAACTGAAAGGAAGAACAGAATCGGACTTATTTTATCTTCCTCTTTTGCAAACACGTATTCAAATTTCACGTTTTTAAAATAGTTGTAATTGATCAAATAGAAGAACTTGATTGTGTTCAAATAAAAAAATCAGAATTTACAAGCAGGTGTTTTTATACATTAAATTAAAGTGAAGAATAAACAATGTCTTGGTGAGAATTTTGTCACTTAAAGAGCAAATGTCTGAACTTGGTTGAAGTCCGTTCGCCACAAACCCCAATTTAAACCTCCACACAAACTATTTTTAGACCCAGACTAGGACAAGGACATTTTTTAAGACTGTGAGCTTGTCAACTTTTTCAGGCTGCAGTTGAGACTTCGATGTGTCGATGGAGACTGTGTTCAATTACATTTTGTTTCATTTAATGTAAGCAAACCAAAAATATTGCCTTTTTTGGAGTCATAACTGATCAGATGTAGGAAACATCCATTTTTCAGCTCCACGATTTGCACTCAGGTTTCTGATCTGTGATGCATTGTGCCATGATACAGGGTTACATCAGTAATACTGATGCAACAACGAGAGATTACAGACATGTTTATGTTGTAATGTTACAGCAATCATTATGATTCCTGTATCCTTTTTTATCCCAGTTTCCTCCCTAGGATGTGAAAATATTAAATGATGAAAAAGGAACCCCAGTAATTTTGGTACATTAAGACATTTTAACCGCTGTTTCACACCTGAGATAAAAATGTGAGTTGTTTTAATGAGTTCCTTCTGTACTTCTGCATCATGTGGTGTAGAGAGCTGTGATGTTGTGCACTGGCCTGGCCTCACTTGCTTCTAAGGCTGCAAACATACAACAGTGACAGTGTGTGGCAGGAGTCATCAGACCACCAGAAAGAGAAAGAGAGCTCAAAAGCTGTGGTTGTAAAGAACATGAATGAAAAGGGGAAGTTAAACAACATTACAGTGTTCAATACTACATACAAACACAGCCCTTACTCGCTCTGTAACATGTATTCCTGCAGCAAATTCATATTTGCAAATTTAAACTTCTGTTTTTTGTCTTGCTTAAAGGAATACTTCACCAACAAAAAGACTATTTGTATATCAGTTTCTCACCATGTGTTACCTCAAATTTATGAAGACAACTTAGGTTTTTTCTTGCATGCCTTCATGGTGAACGAAGAATCCAAAAAGGTGAACATATTTTATACATTGAAATGAAATGGGGACCGCATTGTGCTAAACATCTGTTTACAAACTTCAACACAGCTGCTGCAGTTTAGGCTAATCAAAGTCTTGTGTATCCAGTGGTACAGCAAGTGCTTTCCAAACACATGAAAAATGAAAACACATAAATGACGAGTGTCATGCCAAGTTGCAAAGCTGACATCAGGTTTCTAGATCATAAAGTGATGCCTTCAGTCTCATGCATGGACCAGTAGCACGCCTGGGCACACGCATGTTTGGAAATGCATGTGTTTAGGAAACACTGAGCATACGACTGGTTAAATGAGACTTGGATTATACTGCACGAGTTGTGTGACAGTTTAAAACTGATGTTTTGATATGGTTTTTTTTAACGCAGACCCCAGACTTTCAGTTCATGAAAAATGTTTGCCTTTTTTGGATTCTCCATCGACCGTGAAGGCATGCGAGAAAAACAAAGCTGTGTTCACAAATTCAACACAACATGCAGTGCGTACTTGATAACAAATGGTCATTTTGTGAGTTACGAATTCTTTTTATATGAATGTGAATCATTTTTCCTGGACAGATGTCTGTAAATTGCAAAACAAACATGACATTTCCAGATCATAAAGTGATGCCTTCAATTTGCCCGAACTGTCCAACCTAAATGAAAACCCAAGCAAACAAAAACAAAAAATTCTCACGCATAAAAAACTGAAAACTGAAAATGTTTAGTATTTTTTAAATGGAAATAGTTGCTTATTAATATTTGGCATGATAGTTTGGTCCTACCGGCGTTATTGTTTTTAATTTCAGTTAAATAAAAAGAATGGTGGCAATGGGCAACTTTTAATTATATTCAGAAAAACATTTGTAACTTTGCAGTTGGTCTTCAGCTTGGCAGGGGTAATTATTATTTTTATTATGAAAATGATTATCCTGTTGTGACAATTTTTTCACATACTTATTTGTTCTATAAAATTTCATAAAATAATTAAAAAATACCCACCACAGTCTCATAAAGCTCAAGACAAATATTTCAAATTGCTTGTTTTATCAGAGAAATAGTTTTAAAGCTAAATATATTCAATTAAGTGTAGAAAAAGCAGCAAATCTTCACAGCTGAACGAGGGAATGTTTGTGATTTCTGCCTGAAAAATGACTTAAAATCATTTCAGCTCCGATATATTGGTTTGCACTGCTGCACTTTTTGTTCATAGCTGCCTCAGGCTGTATTTTATTATAGCTTATACGCCGAATTGCTGCATAAATCTGTAATGCAGTCATCTTAGACAAAAACCTGTGCTTGTGAAAGCCTCTGATGTTGCCAGGCCCCCCAGATGTGTCCTGTTGCATCGCATTTTGTTTCGCAGGAGTCCCGATCCACCTCAGCTTCTTTGAACTGTCTTCTCTCTTCTGTGGAGCTGCTGCAGCAGCAACCTGGCAATACAAATAACTGTCTGTGCGCTGGCGGCTTATAGGTGGAGACAGTCTATTTGTAGAGCCTGTGGCTAGGTTAATCCCTAATGATACAGGCCCTCTTCTCTGCTCCCCTACATCCTTTCAACACCTGCCTATTGCTCTTGTTGTCATTGTCATTATCGCTGCAGTTAATTTTCAGTTTAAAGAGAATTAGATGTTGGAAGTCACCAGAGTGAATGATAACTATTCTCAGCTGTTGGTGTATTTAAAGCTCACATGCATGCGCAGATGTTGGCGTGTGTTTCAGGCTCATACGCTGTGAATAAGAGTTTGATTTTGTGGCATTTCACGGTGTAATCTCAGACACCAATGTACTGGATATGTGAAAATCAGATTGGTGAACAGCAGAAGGTATTAAGCTCACAATGTGAAACATGACACAGATGTAACATGTCTCCTCTGCTACAGAGATGTCAGAGGTGTTCAGCGTTGAACCAACAGTTGTAGAGACTTTATTGCCTTTTTCCTTGTTCTCAGCATTTAATAAAGTTTATCAGTCCGGCTGACAGATAAAGAAAACAAACGTGCTTTGCAGGGCTGCACAATATGATATGCAATATGCGATAACGTTTTTGAATATTGCGATAACGATAATACTTGCGATAAATAAACTGATATTAAAGTGTACTCAGGTCTTGACTCAGACTTGCACAGTACCTGAGCTTGTGTTCATGGTATATTCAGTATTTATCTTGGTTCTTTAGGAGCTGCAGTATTTGTTGATGGACAAACTGAAACTTACACTGTATTGGGGACGGCACGGTGGGGACATTTTCCCTCTGGTTAATGAACTTGTGACAACACCAGTGTTACCAATTACATCAGACATTTTGGAAGAAAAGAAATAGGTCGATAACGCTCAGTATCTGTAGAATGCTGTATTAGGTTAATGCAAACCAAACGTTTCTACTGCCGTGGCTCCACATTAAAAGCATTTAACTGGTGAAACTGGAGCTAAGTTTTATTATGAAGTAGTCACAGGAAATGCTGTGTGTTATCGTCCATCATAAGTGTGTCCACAAAACAAGACAATGATCACTTTCAGCATTTGTTGACAGGGGTTCAGTTTGAAATATTGCAGGGAGCTATGGAAGAAGAAGAAGCCGCAGGGAGCTGTTAGATGATGAAGAGCTGCCAACCAACTTCTTTTCCCCTCATTAGTGTTATCAGGTTTTCTAATAGCCATAGATTGAATCCAAAATATTGCCAAATCAACACCACATCCTCTGCCATCATCTCGTCATTCAACTCTCCTTATTCTCGTTACGTATGAGTGAAATCTGACTCCTGCTACTCTGTGCTGCTGTAGGGAGCCGACACTTTCAGTTTAAAATTGTAGTGTCCGTCATCCGGCTAAGTAGGCTATTAATTAAAATCCATCCATCCATTTTCATTCACTTATCCGGGGCCGGGTCGCAGGGGAAGCAGGCCGAGCAAAGCACCCCAGATGTCCCTCTCCCCAGCAGTGCTTTCCAGCTCCTCCTTGGGGACTCAGTCCAGATGAGATATGTAATCCCTCCAGTGTGTTCTGGGTCTGCCCCGGGGGCCTCCTACCAGTGGGACGTGCCCGAAACACCTCAAGCGGGAGGCGCCCAGGAGGATCCTGATCAGATGCCCGAACCAACTCAACTGACAACTTTTGACACGAAGGAGCAGCGGCTCTACTCCGAGCACCCTCTGGATGTCCTAGCTCCTTACCTTATCTCTAAGGCTGAGCCCAGCCACTTCATGGAGAAAGCTAATTTCAGTCGCTTGTATCCACGATCTCATTCATTGGTCAAAACCCAGAGCTCATGACCATAGGTGAGGGTTGGGACGTAGATGGACCAATAAATCGAAGCTTCCAACTCAGCTCCCTCTTCAGCATGATGGTCCAGTACAGCTCTCGCAGCACCAAACCGCCGATCCATCTCACGCTCCGTTCTACCCTCACTTGTGAACATGACTCTGACATACTTGAACTCCCTCTGTTAATTTAATCAGTGTATGTCCAAACACAGAGTAAAACCACAAACTCAGCTGCAAGCCTACACTGTACTTTTACTAACATGAGACAAGTTTACGCTTAATTTCTTTCTCTGCGCTGTTCGCCAACACCTGTTGGCTCTGAGCGCAGCCACCGCTCGCTCGACCACAGCACTGAGCTATTCCCTAAAGAAGCTACACTGTCCTTACAATACGAGTTATCATTCTTCTTCAAGATGTTCATCTTTGAAGTAAACTAGCCTGCCTGTCTCCACGTGTCACACACTACTTTTACAGACACTAGCAAAGCAGAGCAAAGTCTCAGAGAGCAGAGCGGTTAACGATGCTTGCTTGCTTACTTTTCTGAGCAGTGGCCCGATCGGTCCAACTGACTGATCATATTTAACGGCCTGATGTTTTTTTAATTGCCATCAGGCAGTCCTTATTGTTAGACAGCCAGGGCTCTGTTTGATTGGCCGGCGAATTAACAGCATGGTGTGTTTTAGCCAAAATAATGGCTAAAGACAGAAAGTAATTTAACATGGTGTTACTTTATTCAAAGTAGGACTGCAATTAATTAAAGTTACAATATGACCAAGTACAATATCAAAACTGCAGGAGGTGCAATTCTTTTTTTTTGTTTTACCCTTTATTTAAAGCATTTTTGGATGTTTAAACAAAACATAAACACCATACAGAACACTGTGTGGGGGCACATCAGTTCAGCATTTATGAGTCCACGTGTTAATTGTCCACAGACGAGGTGCAATTTTTTGATTAAGGTAAAATGTGCCACAACATCTCATTATAAATGAAGCATTGTGGTGCTGTTGAGAGGCCCCAGCCTACAAATCATACTCGAGATGTAGGAGAGCGTGCTTGTTTTGAATCGACCCCAGCAAAAATCACTTCATCATCAGTTTTATTATTTTATAATTTTAAGATTTTGCCTTCATTTGACAGGACAGATTTAAGTGAAAGGTAGAGAGACAGAGGGGACGACATGCAGCAAGGGGCTGCAGGGTGGGATTGAATCCACAGCTGCTACAGCAGGGACATTGCCTTTGTACATGAGATGCCTGCTCTGACCACTGAGCTACTGGGCACCCTGATTTGATATATTTTTCAGTGAAAATGAAATGTAAAAATACCATTCCTACCAAAATCGTGACTCATTTCTGAATGTCTGTCAAAATAATTGCAATATGTTTTTCTGCATATTGTGCAGCCCTAATTCAAAGTACAAAATCACAGTGTTTCACAAATTGACATTGAAATATGCTTTGACACTACCGTATGTTCTGTACGTTCAGTCAATCAAACCACAGTTTAAGGTTCTTACATCGTCAGATATTTTTTGCCCCGTGAGAGCACATCTCGTCTGCAGCCATCGACTTCTGTTATTCGGCGAGATGGAGCTTTTTCTTAACTCCTGTGGAGATTTTGTTACCCAGTCCTGTTGCCGTGGAAACATGTCACATTTGAGACAGACATGGGTAGGTAGCAGTTTGGAGCTCAATTGTGTGTTTCCAACTGGAAGAAGAAAGACAGACATTTCACTGGCCACCCTCCCGGCAGATTTTCTTTTAAGGTTTTTAAATGTTCGAATATCAGAGAGATTTGGGTGTGAATCAAAAAGGGATAAATGAATAAAAAATGACTTGTCGCCGAAGAGTATTTCTTCATCCTGCCGCAGGCTGGAGGAGTCTGGTGTGTTTGTAAGACCCCCACCTTGAAGTGCATAAATCTCAGAGTTTAGTTTTAATGTCACTTTTGTAATTCTTGACTCATAATTCACTTATAATTAGCAGCAATGTGGCAGAAGATTTTAGTCTATGACATCCGGATCAGCTGCTGTTTTCTAATTAATCTTGAGCCTAAGTTTTCTGTGCTGTGTGTGCCTTGGTGCAGTATGTTAGACGTTGTTTTGCCTGATAGCATCTACACCAAAGGTTACCCAAATAGAAACAATCATTTGAAAGGAATTTGGGACACCTTGTTGCATAAATTTGCAAGTTAATGAGGAAAAAGTTATTCTTTAAACCTCTGCATTCACTTACAAACTTCAGAGTATAGCTGATGTACAAAAACATGGAAACATTTCCTGGCCTGATTCGCCTCACTGATTTTGGTTACTAATCATGTTAGTGTAAATTTTGCATTACATGTGTGTACTCTGCGGTGTTTGTCCACGTGTAACCGCCTTCCTGCAGGTAAAACATGGAAATAAACAACAAGAATTAAAGGGAGAAGCTCTTATTTTGAAAAACACAAAAAAAATCATGTACCACCTTTTACAGTTAAAATGGAAATTACCTTTAATATCAGGCAGTGTCATCAAATGAAAAGACACGTACACTGCTGTTTGCCTTCCTTGGCAAATAGTTTCCTGTCTTGTGTTTGTTTAACGTCATATCATGACACCTGCAGCCCCGCAGCCTTTTGTCTCAGGTGATGAAGTCATCGTGAATTTCTGGAAGGATAAAGCAGACTGGTAAAGATGTTTCTGTCGAGACCTGAACAGCCAGCTGCAAGGGTTAATGGCTTATAATAGAAGCGAGCGCATGCCTCTCCAGTGACCTGTGACCTGAGGGACCGCAGCTTAAGACACTGATTCACCAAACACTCTTTATTCTTTAGGAAGCAGCCTGCTGTGAGCGGAAAATCCCCCTTTGTTTTCAAGAAAACAGCTGCGTTTGTTTTGCTTGAAGAATGAAATTAACTGAAAATGTTTTGATGATCCAATGTGTCACCTCTAACCTGTGGAATAATGGTTGATAGTGCATTCAGTACGTTGGAGTGTTTGTTGTGCAGTAAACACATCTACAGGAAGTTATCAGCTCTGTGTGATACCAACAGGTTTCTGTAGGGAAGCAAAGTGAAAATGCCCATTTCTCACAATAGTGCCTGTAATGTCAGAATCAAAATCCCCGAGGGGAAATTGTGATGATAATGAAAGGAGAAGTGCGTAGATTTTAGTGGCATCTAGAGGTTAGGAATGCAGATTGCAACCAGCTGAAACTTCTCCCATGTGCCAAGTGCGAACTCACGCTTGGATGTCCTTGAGTGTTCATTGCTCAGGAGGTTTTTACCTTAAGACGAATAATCCACAGAGGTCTCTTCCTCTCCAAAACAAACAGACCAGGTGATTAAAAACGATTTAAAAAAGCAGTTTCACATTACAAATCAGTGTTTCTCTGACACTGGTCGGCTACAGGCTGCTGGCCCAGAACTTGCTAATGTTTGCTTACTTTTTTCTCCGGCTAAATCCAAATGTCCGCACTTCACCTCATTTGCAGACTCGCGGACTTTGGGGGCGTGTTCCCGGGAAGTCTGTGAGTGCTTAGGGCTGTCTAAATCCGCAATTCAACCAGTCCACAAGTGGCCTTTCTGCAGACTTCTGGAGAGTCTGCTTGGGGTGCAGACTTAAGCAGACACCCTGGACAGGTCACCAGACTATCACAGGGCTGACACATAGAGACAGACAACCATTCACACTCACATTCACACCTACGGACAATTTAGAGTCACCAATTAACCTGCATGTCTTAAGATTGTGAGAGGAAGCTGGAGAAAACCTATGCTGATGCAGGGCGAACATGCAAACTCTGGGATAGAACCAGGAACCCTCTTGCTGTGAGGCATCAGTGCTATACACTATGCCACCATGCCGCCCTCAGCTACATCATGATACAGAAATATGTAGAAGTACAGGCTGCAAAGGGAACAGAAATACATTTTATTATTGTAGCTTATCAGGCGGTGCATCGTAATGGGCAAAAAAATTGGCCGAAAACAACAAAAGGAAGTCCCCTAATGTCAGTAATACCCAATTAATTCAATTATAGTCCTGTCCTTATTTACAAACAATTCTGTTTTTAAACATGTGTAGCCTGTATGTTATATAGAGATATATGGAAACATTTTTGTTCAGTCACAAAAAAAGCTATACACGGGATTTATATCCTATTATCAGGAACAGATGAGTAGGCACAGTTCATCAACTTATATGACACAGATAGTTGAATGTCTCCATGGCAACGAGCAAAACAGTCTTGAGGGCTGTCTATCAGCCGCTTGCAGTCTCTGCCCTGGCAGACTTTATGTGATGATAGTAAATACATCACACTATGTACAACTGAAGTCCATGAGGGCTCAGTCTGCAGGTCCAGAGGGTGGACATTGAGCTTCAGCCTCTGACTCTTATCATCCAGATGTTCAGGTGGATTGTAGCTGGAACCAAGATATTCGCAGAGGTCTCTTCCTCTCCAAAAACGCGAATGGCCTTATCCAGAGCAAGTGTTTGGTTTGTCCATTCTGGGCTACTGTAGAAAAATGGTGGTGCAACCTGGTGGATTTCGTGAACAAGGCCCCGCTCCCTTTGTGCAGATAAACAGCTCATTCCAAGGAAACAGAAACACAATTCTTATTTTCAGGTGATAATACACAAGAAATTCCACATATTATATTCTGTTTCTGCCAATGTATATCCCCACATCCTACACACTGGACCTTTAATTGATTTCCTTTGAATTTGGTTCTATTTTCTGATCCTGAAATAATCAATAAGCCCATCTTATTCTTCCTTTATTTAGGCAGGAAGCTCCCATTGACATACAAGATCTCTTCTTCAAGAGAATCCTGGTCAAGAGGACCTTGTGCAATGAAAGTGAAGTGAAGGAGGGCCACACAGTTAACGACATGGTAGCACGAGAATTATCTGTGACATTTAGGTCAAGATGATATTTAACATTGATAAATGTTAGTGGTTTGGTCTAGTTTGTTAAATTTAGAAAGGAAAAAAATCTGTGTATGCTCATGCACTGGTGTGCAGTGTAAGCCCAGAGCAGCCTGGTGCAGCCATGTATGCTGCCTTCTTTCTCCGAGTGAATCTCAGGACTAGACCACAGTAAAGCAATTGCAGTTCCCAGGCGGTCCTAAGATGTAGCCCAACATCAGAGGAGCCACTCTAATGATAAAAAGGCATCTGTGCTCTTTACTCTACCCGCAACATGTTTGCTGCACAGCCTGCAGTCTCAGGCTGCTGTCTCTTCCAGGCTACTGTCTCTACAATTCCCCTTTATCTCTGTGTCTGCCAACCTCCGCAGGATTAACAGGGTGAAGAGGGCGAGTGCAACTCATGGGTGTCTTCTTACTCTTCTTCATTTTCTCACCAGACCTGTGCAGTGGGATTTTGTTTTGTCTAATGTCTTTGTTCTGAGCCTTTTAGCTTTGGTTCCTTCCTCCTTTCTACAGTACAAGGGTGAGGTCAGTGATAATCTAACAGGTGTTTTGCCCCAGATCAATTGTTTGTGCCACTCTATCATCACACTTATGAGTCAGAGTTTTTCCTGCCAACTGTCTTTGTCCACATAAGGTTAGGCGGTGTTACCGGTTTTTGGGCATACATCGATTACATTACTTGTTCACCCCCACCCTGTCTCTTTGCTTTTTCAAAATAGAAATAAAACCCATTTACCGAAGATCATTTTTGGGTATGAGTGCCCACATTCATTGAAATAAAAAAAACTGTAATTTGCACAATACTAAGTGTGTTATCAATGTTTAGTCAAATGACAGACGCCACAATTATAAACTGAGAGCGTCTGCTCCGTACAGCAGCAGAGTCGCAGCACAGAGCTGTGCCAGAAACAGGCAGGGACCTGATGCACAAGGCAACGTTCATGGACCCGCGTTACCAGGGTGACTAGTACCCGAATATTGAGGACACAACACAGATGATGGAGGAAGAAGTGGTCATCCTTGGGCAGAGAGCGCACCCCATGAGAGTAGAGGGAGCTGAAGAGGAGGAGGGAGCTGAGCCCCGAAGGAAAAAAACTTTTACAAGTTTATTAAAAAGAAAAGCAGGCGCTGCCACAGCTGCATCAAATGATCTTGTTCCTCTTTGTTTGAAGGAGAAGATCTAAAGCCAACATTTAAGATGAAAGTAAGCACTCGACAGATACTGGGCGTCATCAACGAATATCTTTTCTTGTCAAATGTCCGATGTAATTGGTAACACTGGCGTTATCACACGTTTATTAACCGGTGAGAACATTTCCTCACCCTGGGCATCCCTAGTCCACATACATGGCAGCAAATCTGTGTTGTTTGGTTGCCACCAGCAGCATGCACCTGCACCGTTTTGGCACCAGATTACAAACCTCCCCTTGTCATCACATCTTTGTGCCGTTCAGCATCGGAGGGGCGGGTTTCAGATTCACCATCTGCCTGTGGCAAGCTGGGACTAGACCTCTGTAGCCTCAGGTGTGATGGCACAGCATTTAACGCACTAATGATTAAAAGAGAAATCATTCTGAACTCCGTCCAGCTGGGTTGCATGAACTGATCCTGCTCGGGGAAGGAATGTCCCGATCATATTTTAGTCCCAAACTCCGTCTTTTGTTTGATCCACATGTGCACCGTGATTGTGATACCACAGAGGCAGGAGGGAGAGAAAACAACAGGCGGAGGTATTTCAGAGTTAAGCCTGAGTCAGAGTAGCTGGAAGGCTAAGAGGTGGGGGGATGGGAGGACAGAGAGGGGAGGAGGATGGGGAGGGAGTTGGCACTCAGTACAGAGCCCTCTAGCCGAGAGTGGGAGCTTTTATATAATGGCCAGGTAGTGTGCAAGCTCCCCCCCCAATCCGCCTACACAACCTCCGCACACCCACACACAAACACACAAACACACATCCTGCAGAACCTTTGCAGAAACTGCTTGGCACAACATTATTAGCCTCACCATCTCTCAGTCTCCTGGGACTCAAAAGAACTGCATTACTGTTCACCTCCTCAAAACCATGTAAAGTGCAGCAGATTTTTTTAGCTCTGCTAGCAAACGTGGAGCTCAAAGGGAAACGATGTCAGCTGTTGAAAGCCGCTACTGTGGTGTGGTTAGGTGTAACAACCAGCTCTGCCTCTAGGAGACACTAGCAGAAGTTTTAGACTTTAATTGCACCACATTCGGTCTGATGCTGTGACGCAGGTTAAGCCCACATTGGCAGTTGATCTGAGTGGGTCAGTGCTCGTTTGCTGATCTGATTGAACTCGGGTCGGACACTGGCAGCCTTCAGTAAACTCTGTCTGTTGTTGGAGGAAATTTTTATTTAACCATATTGACGTTTAAGCATCATTTAGAAACTGTTAGAAATCTGATGGCCTGTTCATGGGCCCTCGTAAGTGTTTTTTTAGATGATTATGATATGTAAACAACTGCTGTATTTGTTGTTGTTTAAGTAGTTTACTTATATGATACATCATTTCAAAGCTACACCCCCCGCAGTCCTATTAATACTGACCATTTCAAGATACAACAACCACAACAGGCTCAATAACTGCTTCGGTCAGGCAAAAAACAAACAAATAAAAAGTTATAACTCACCTGTGAATCACAGCATTCACAGCTCCCATTTCATTTCTCACACAATGACAGTAGCCCAGCAAAACATCTAGTCCAAACACATTATTACATCCACAGATATCCACAAACTGCCACTGCATTGCTTCAAATGTTCATATTTCTCCACATATTATCCATGATTCTCACATGCTGCGTTTAAAGAAACCAACTGGTGGCTGCATGATGGAGGTGAACTCCTTGCCTTTTTATTGACACCTCCCTTGAGCCAATAGGAGCCTTCCAAAGCTGTTGCTGTAGTCTTGATAGCCAACCAGAGCCTGAGCTGAAGCGACATGAGCCCCTGACATTTTCGGGGTTTAAAGCCAGTTAATTGGCCTACACGCCACAAACTCTAATGGGTTTTTCCTTACAGGGCACACAGACTGTTACAAATGTACAGAAATGATAAAGAAATGGCTTCTGTGTTGTCTTTTTTAAACCAATGTAGGTTTCCTAGAAGTGTTTTTTATGCACAGTGAGCTCCTACATAGATACTTCAGTCTTAATTGATTATTATTCTTCACTCATAATCACACATTCAGTACTTTGTTTTACCCTCTTAATTTTGAAAAGTGCCTGGACTACACCTTGGAAATAATATGTAAAATGCTTATTTACTGTGATATTGTTATCTACTTTTGATTTGGACTATGTGAGGCTTCATGCTATGGTCCCATTCTGTTTCTTTTTTCTAGAAAATTTCAGGTGAAGATTAAAAAAAAACAAACTTATATTTCAGTGTGTTGAACTTAAATAAGTCAGTGACAGAAACACTTACTTTAATTCTGACTGTTGGGAGAGAAACTTCAGTGTTTCCTTTCACATGAGACCATGCATGGACATTTACTAAAAATGGAACAAGAACAGCTTTCAGTTTCCATTGGGTATGCCTCGCATAGACATTATAGGTGAATTTTACAGGGTGCTTAACTAACCAGATGCGTATTGAGGGGAGAGCAGGAGAGACACATGGGAGTGCTTCTGTTTACACTTCATTGTTCACTGAGGTTCTCATAATGCACCCATGGCCAAATTACCTGTTTCTGATAGGGAGTTTCCATGAGCTGAGGTCTGTCCGCTTTAGCCACACTGTGCCAAACCAATAGCTGCACCTCAATCTCTTCATCTTGGTAACAGGGATGACCACAGCCGACCTTCAGCGGTCTCCTCCCTGTTTGTACAGATAGGTGGTTGCCAGTTTTATGTTTATAAAGTCTTGGACATGCTTTGCCCATTTAACTTCCGCAGTCTTGACGTGGTCACGCACATGGTTCCATTTATACCACAGTTGAGGGTCCACACACGCACATTGCCGGATCCACGCTCCAATCCAGTTGTCCAGGGTGTCTTTGTATTCCATGGGTACCGTGTCTCTTGCAAGTAGTGCTTTATGGAGTCAGCGATTTCTTCATATCTCTGTGAGGACTTGTCTTAGGGCTTGTCATATGGGTAACACTTGCAAACACATCTGTGATTGTGTTTTGTTTTGCTGACAGGCTGGCTTTCAGTTTTCTCTTTAATAGTCAGGACTTTCACTTTAATGCATTCATCATACTTTTCTCTGTGCTGTTTAAGGTGCTTGTAGAAATTTGTTGTGTTGCCACTCGATGTAGCAACTTTAATTTTACATGCTTTACACACTACCTTCTTACGCTCAATGTCACTGAGGCTTAAATCCAAAAATCGCCATATAACAGATGTCGCAGTTTGTCCTCCCTACTAGTTCAGCGTCATCCCCCTGTCTTTTGATCTGCACTTCTGGATAGGCACTGTGACCATTCATAGCACACTCTTTACTGCCTAAACAGACTGAGACTGATTGGTCATCTCTTAATTATGGGTGTAGATGAGCAGACAGCATGGCACACAAAGAAGAGGCACATTTATTATTTAATTATATCACAGCTTTTTGTGACTGACATAGCAATTGCAATTTAATTGATAATGCAGTACTAATGATATCTGCAAAAATGTCATTGTGCAAATATTTTGTGAAGGCACCAATAGTCAACTCTATATATTGTCGTAACATCGATATCAAAGTCTCTATGTCACCCAACCTGCAGGAGGTACAGAGAATGTAAAGGTAACATCACGCCATGTTGAATTTTTTCAGACAGAGGCGCCATCTTGTGAGGCTATGTCACCTGTTCCTGCCACGGTGATTAAGCATTAAGCATTTGGACAAACTTACGATAAACAACATAGATCCAAATGACTTGACATCCCAAGGCTAGATTACAGACCGTGATGCTGATGCACTACCTCCGCTCACGTACCTGGACTTTATCAAAGGTCTCGTATTTGGACTGAGAATATATACGTTGGTAACAGAGATAACAGAGCGCGATCCTCCGAAAGCGGCTGCCCCGTCCCACACGGTGTGATATAACTTCACATTCTCTACAGTAAACAGAGAAACAGTGAGCTTAAAAGGGCTGCAGGCAACAGATTCCAACTGTGGTTTGTTACCAGCACACCACCAACACGTCATCAAGGTAAACAACTTTACCTGACTGTACGGTGCAGTGGAAAAACACTTGCAGTGTTAACTGCTTGTGGCTTTTCGTGACACACAAGGTAGCATCAAGGTCACACAATCAGTTTCTGATCTAAATTGTACTTTTGCCAGTTATACACAATTTCTTTCCAGTAAAGCTCGTGCACAGCTGCAGGTGTTGACTCAGCACTAATATTTGAGAAGTTTGGCTTCTTTTTAATAAAGTCACTTTTGTATTAAACATGTTCTACTAATTGAGGGACCACACACTGTTTTGAGGTTTCATATCTGCACTAGTTTCGGAAAATAACATCCCACACTGTGAACCTGCAGCATATACGTGGAATCTTTTCATCCTGTGCATTCAAAAACACCATACTGATTTCTCTGATGATGTTGATTGTACCTCCGTTGGGTTTCAACTGCGTTTTCTTAAAATAGTAACCTGTACCACCAGTATCACCAGAAGTTGCCTGCTGTCTGACAGTTATATGAGCTAGTAGGAGATGTCTCATGGAGTTATAGTTGGACTGTTTGTTGCTGGTTGATTGCAGTTGGAGCCCTGGAAACCATCAGCAGCCTCAATCAGTAAATACAGACAACACGGTGATGGAAACCTGGAGGTTTCAGTGCACTTTAAGAAGACTGCCAATGTTTTCAGACTCATTTGTGAAGCTTTTATTGTGTAAGATCATGATATCGCCAAAGGCTGTGAGTTAGAGTCAGAATCAAGGTGTGGTCTCAAGACTCCTGTTTCACCGCATTACTTCTCAGTGTCGTCATGAGGGGAGGAAAATATTTAGGTGTACTGTGTTGCTTCAGGCAATGAAAAAAAAGAAGCCTAAAATTGTCTTTGTACGCAGGCTAAATTTGTACCAGTCCTTTCTGTCTTCCATTCAATGAAATTTTTTTTTTAAGCACAGGTGAAGTTAATCATTATCAAACATATTTTTATCTCTGCCAGGCCTGTGAAAAGGAAGGGTTTGAGCTGCTTCAGCAGATTCATTCACATGCAGACAGTGTCGTTGTGTGCATGTCATACGATAATCATGTGGCTGAATGGTGCATTTGAGGGTCTTTGCACACACACCAGCCATTTGGCCAGCACATGCGATCACTAGGAGGTTAATGATCTCTGCGTGTTGTGCGTGGGTCCTGATGCTTTGTGTGTGTGTGAACATGTTTCCCCCCATCGCATGCCAACTTTTTGAGGCACGCATGCACCGTCTTTGTGACTGCCCTCTGCGTGTGTGCACAGCTGAACTAAAGCACCTCGCATGATGACCATGAAATATTGGATGTTCTTGTTGTGTGTGTGTGTGTGTGTGTGTGTGTGTGTGTGTGTGTGTGTGTGTGTGTGTGTGTGTGTGTGCTCGCATTGTTCATGTGTGAATTTCCTGTTTGCATGTATCTGTAGTCGTTTCCCATCTTAAATTTTGTTTGTGTCTTTGTTGATTGTGTGTGAATAAATTAATTAAGATAAACACAGTGATGAAAACATTCAATAACAGACCTTTCTCACTGGAGACATTTTGACATTTCGCAGTAGGAGGCGTAAACGCACAGTGGGGCGCTGATTTTAGATTTTATTCTCTAATAATTTACTTCCTTAATATCAGCAGGGAAAAAACATCAGCGATCGTCTCTTCAGTCGGCATGCAAGAGTTGTTTTGCGTGTTGCAGTAAGCTGTGTGTGTGTGTATACGGGTGTTTTAATAACATCTAAGCCTCTGACAGATGCAGTAATGTCACTCTGAATCTCTCCCTCTCACACATTAGGCATGCTGCTATCTTTGGTTTAGTGCTCCGTTTTTAAAATGTTACTGTAATAGAGTTGAGAAGTGGGAGGCGTTATTTCAGGCGTCTTGGAAGTAAAAGTCTCGTTAATTTAACGTTAACATAGGCAATGTTAGATGACTAACAGTTGGAGCATCTTCAAGGCTTAAACACAGAACCCTCAGTTAAATCAGATGCAAAGTATGAGCAAGAGGTACATGTCTGTGTGCATAATAACTCGAGGAGAGAAGTTAACTACGACTGCCATGGTGTATTTTGGTGTGAAGAATTTAGATGCTGTTGTGTGTGCTGCAAACAGTGAGTGACAGCTACAGATAACACTTTGTAGAAACAACAGCTACAACAATAAGTAGATTAATCAATTAGGGTTGATAGAAAAATAAAAGTTATTTACTGGTTTCCAGCCTCTTCAATGTAAAAGTTTGCTCCTTTTCTGTTTTATTTAATTGTACACAGGGACGTCAATGGTTAACTGTTTCTCAGATAACTGCAGAGAATATTTTTGACCAGTTACATGTCAGGTGTGTAGGTTAGTTTTGCACTGCATAGCACCCGGGTTTGGTGGGAGCTGACTAGTGGCACCACTCATTCCGTGATTACCACTAATAACGCCATCCCAACTCAACACTGTTGAGGCTCGTGGTGCTAAGAGAGCTTACAATGCTAATGGAGTTTTCTGGGTTTAAAATGAATCCGCTTTCTGGACAGGGCTACCTGGGAGGACACCAGATGCTGGCCACCATGTTTGCAGCAGTGGTGGTGGTATCAGCAGTAATTGCATATGAATGGCGTTGCTAGGGAGCTCGCACTAAATCTGGGTGGTGCTAATTAAGCTAACACTGGTAACAATGCTAAATGGGGTTGGTGGCTCAACCTGTTGGTTCAGGACAGTCTTACTAGTGGTAAACACAATATGACTAACGGCACTCCAGTGGAGACCACAGGGTCGGCAGTGGGCACTTTGTTTCCACTTGTTAACACAGCTAGCCGTTGTCTGTCAGCTAAGCCAACAGAAAATGAAATGAAAGCAAAGCATTTACATCACAAAACATTAAAATTTTACCACCTTTAAATAGATAGTGCTTTAAAATTTGGTGCCTATGCTCACACTGAATCAGAGGAGCACCGCACTAAAAGGAACGGCCTCTTGTACTTCACGTCATTTAGCTTTTTTTAAAATAAATATTTACTTGTTTGTTTCAGGTTGATTGGTGTCGGGCTATTGAAAGCAAAATAACTGAAACTGTCATCCATTGTAAACCAAATATTTTTGGGTGTTGGGTTGTTGGTCAGACAAAATTAGATGTTTGAAGATGTCATCTTTGGCTCTGGAAAACAGAGATAGGCATTTTCCCACATATTATAGGTCAAATGATTGACTGAAAAAACAATATGCAGATTAAACAGCAATAAGTCAGTGGTTTTAGTTAGTTTATCTTCAGATTATGAATCAATTTTGGATGATTTTGGCAACTACTGTGATGAAACCCTATGAATTTGGTACAGCTCTGGTTTTGTGCCTCTGACTGGTTTCTTCTCCATAGCAACAGTGGCTGAGGCTCATGGGTATCTTATTTACAGTAATGTCACCAGCCATACCAAACTAATGGCAAAAACTGGAGCTGTGGAGAATTTTATTTGGTTTGGAGGCTCAGCTGCTCTCTGTCTCTCTCCCCATCCCCCTACCCTTTATCCCTCCATCAGTCATTCTCAGCAGCTCTGGACACAGCACATTATCACCCGACACACCACCTCTCTCCAGCCTGACAAGAATCTACCAAACATACTGACAGAGATGAGACTGTAGTTACCGTCATTTAAGTCAAGCTCAGCGTTATCACCGAGAAATGTCCACAGTAAACCTGCTAATTATAAAATAGCTGTGTAGTAGTGCTGACACTCTGCAGCTATTAAGGCTTTTTTTTTCATTCTCATCCGTACTGTTTGTCAGTACCACTCAACTCACAGTTTTGTTGTTGTTGTCTGTTTTTGTTTCTGTTGTCTGCACCAGTACAAAGTGGTAAATTGATCCCAGCACATAAGTGAAACCCATGATCGACTACATAGACATTTAAATTGAGTTAAACCAACTGTCGGACTGATACAGACCTCAGCATTCAAGTAGATTTTTTGAAAAGCTCTGTTTCCGTATTCAGACTAAAACACAAGGCCGGTCTGGTTTTATCCATTCTGGAGAGGGCTTTCAAGAAAGCTCACTTTTGGGTTGTCTGAAATGAAGGCTGGGTATGAGACAGAGGCCACAGGCTGTGAGGGAAGAGATGCATCTTTATATTTAGCATTCTTTGGATGGGTATAGTCTTAAAAATATGGATATGCGGTATTCCAAAAAAGGATAAGATGATCAGAAAACAGATACCTTGGTGCAGAAGTTATAATGTAGAATGTCAGAAATTTTGTCATAGAAATTTTAGAACTCTCTCATTCAGAGCCCCTTGATAGCGTTTATACTTCCTGTCCAAGATGTAAATGATATGCCAGTGGTTCCCAACCGGGGGGTGAGTAAAGAGCCATGGGGGATTGCGAAGCCCTCTTGATTTTAATGTGTTATGTGTCAAAACCAGTACATTTAAGGGTTATAAGAAGCTTATTCATTTATTTAAAAATAAATAATGAAAAATAAGTGTAGAAAATGTTTAGAATATGTATTGCAAGGATACAGGCGTGTGTAACGTCTGTCAGGGGGGGTAAAAATATAATACAATGGTAAAAATGTGGGTCCCTCAAGAAAAAAGGTTGGGAACCACTGCATTATGCCACCTCGCCATTCTGTATAAAAGGTTCGATCACTGAACAGGGGACAGAGTTGTCTCGCCTTTAATCGGGCAGGGGAAATAGTAATAGCGCTGAATCGATGTTTCTGTAAAAGGGACAGCCTACAGGACGGGTGTGACATTTTAACAACGTCTTATGTAAGCGACCCATCACTGGGAGATATAAAAAGCAGCTAGAAGCAGTTAGCAGCTAACTCAGCGGAGAAAACAGCAACCAAAGCAACCAGTACCTTACCTGCCGTCTGAGCAGAGGATGAGATCAACCGCCATATATCAGTGACGGTAAAAGATGGTTACTGCCATGTTATACCATTGTTACTGTTTATAAAGCGCTGCTTGACACGTATGTTATATGTCACACAAGAGGCCGATGCTGTTGGGTTACTCATCACACCTCTTTTGCTTCCTGAATGCTGGCTTCCTCTGTAAAATCGCACACTGTGACAGCATCACGTCTGCATTGTTTGGTTCTGTATAAAAAAGCTAAGCTAGCATGATAAAGGATCTTCATTGCACCCCTGTTGTAGATTTTTGTGTAAAAAGGGACCAATATCAGGGTTTGTTAGCTGGTGACTAGGTCCCTTTAAGTGGCCCAGCAATGTTTCTTCAGAGTCTTGGGCCAGTTTGGACACAGAGTCAGCTACAGATGTTTTGGGAAAAGGACGCAACATGTCTCAGCAAGCATAAGAGAAACAGCATGAGGCAAAAACAACACTACATCTAAAAAGCTTTGAAGGACTAAACTTGTCTTAAAGTCAGAGCTGACAGTGGATTAATCTGCCTGCCATATATCGGCACAGACTCAAAGATGTAAAGTTTATGTTCAGTCAGTTTGTTTTTTAAGTGCGTCTTTTTTCTTTGTGAGAAATGATGCTTTGCAGGAAGCACTGCATGTTTTAATGTTTACTGCTCTGCCGGTGGAGTGGAACAGGGTCCCATCTGTTCTTTCCTCTGATTGAACAGGACTTGCTCAAAACTTTTCAGAAAGATAAGTTGTGTTGTCTCTTGGTAAAAATCCAACATGTGGAGCTGTCATACCCTCACAGCTGCATGGTGGTGGTGGAGGCACCTGTTCTACCGAGCATCGTGTCATTTCCTTATGGTTTCCTCCAGTTACCAGAATTAACAACTCTTTTGTTAGTCATGCACCGGCCTAGATATTTGAGTAGATTCAATGAAATGCAAGGTAGAACAAACCATAAAACTAAGAGTAAAATTTAGGAATAAAGTGATTTTCTGAGGAAAAAAAACGGTATCTTAGACAAGTCAGCAATGTCAAAAAACTGGCCTGAAGACCAGAATCAGGACCTATAGCCAGTGCAAATACTGGATTTGTGAGGCCAATACAGAACATATAAACAAACCATTTTGATACAGATCCCAGAGTGCATCAGTACTGATCGGCAATAACCTTTTATCAGCCAACATATCAATCTGGACGAAGTTTGAGGTTTGATTTTATCGTATCTGAACCCAACATTCATACTTCTGATGACAAGTGCGTGCTTGCAGTCTGAATGACTCATGAGGCTCGTATTACACCAGTCAGCAACCGGTCAAGCACCACAAACTCCACCTGGATGGTGCCTGAACCATCAGGAAGTACAACTGCAGTAGGGACTTTTCAGGGAGGAGTAACACCACCCGCGAACCAAAACTGAAAGCTGATCGTAAAAGCAAATAAAACTTCAGAGTTCCTCAAAAGGTTACTGGAAAAGTTCCTGCTTTATAAAAGGGAAAGTACCAAGAGTTAAAGAGGTGCCATGAGTTATAATTGTTACTCTGTTTCTTTCTCAGTTTCTATTTTGAATTGAACTAATTTTTGGACTGTTCATTAGAAATGATGCTGAGGCATTAGGTGCTTCGTACATTTTAGAGTAGTCATGGTAGTTGCAGAATTTTTATTGTCTAAAAAATTGACATCTCTGATCCAACCTTAACCTGATCATATGCCAAAATTGACTTTGTATGTGCGCTGACAAATGTACAGGTTTTAATTACTTATAAATCATGGAAATGTACGAGGCTTGTGTAAACAACAGACAACACAAACAACAGTTCATAACTGAAAAAAGGAACAAAACACGGACAGATTGACCAACACTAAAGTCCAGGCTTTACTGAGCATATGCAGCGTGATTGTGACTCGTCAAAGCAAAACTGATGGTGCTGTACCAACTGCTGGTCAGCTTACAGTACATCACTTTAGCATTCCTGTTGGAGGTGTGAATGCAAACAGAAAAAAGCCATTGAAGTTATGTAGTTCTTGGTGTGTGTCAACTTTGCTGTTGAAGAGAAGAGAGATTTGGAAAGTAATATTGAAACTGTGGAAAATGAGCACTGAAACAGTTTCAGTAGTCGACCAGAAAGGTCATTAGTTGGCTAGATTTCACTGATCGCTTAGTTGCAGAAAAAAAGAAAAGAAACAAATGTGAAACTCTATAAGGAGCTGCGCCTTGTTTAAATAAATCAAAACAGGACCATGTAGGAATTTAATTTAAAAGGACAAACACAGGAAGTGACCACACTCAGCCAGGTTAATTTCCAGGGCTGGTACCTGCAGTTATTCCACAGGCTAGTTAATAACATGTGGGGCAGGAAATCCAAAGTGTGGGATCATTTTGAGAAGGTGAAGGACCAACCCAAGGTGATATGTAAACTCATCTTCATTGGTCCACTACAAACATGACGTATCATGTGAAACATGGAAGTAGCTACATGCCCATTAGCCCACAGCGTCATTAAGAGGCGGCTCGCTCAGTGTGTGACGTGCACTTGGAGATAAAATATAGGCCTATATTAATGAAGGTTCATTAGTACGGTTTGTATTTCTCTGTAATGTAGCACAGTGTTAACAATGTTACTGAGACTATTCTTTGTCACACCTTCAACTCAAACCACCAAAATATATCATTTAATAATTAAATTAATATCATAAACATGCAGGTGACTAGTCGACTAATGGCTCTAAATGACGACTATTGGTCGACTAGGAAAATTCGTAATCGGGGGCAGCCATATAAAGAAGCGATATGTGTTGATAAATCGATATATTGGACAACACTAAAAGGTTGTCAGATATTGTCCTGTTATTGTCATCCACCTCTGGTGTTCTGGACTCCTCTTCTTCACTACAGCAGAAGTCTGTAACCCTGCAGTGAAAATGTGAAGTGACCTTTCTTTGTACAGTTCTGGCTGTGTGTATGTGTTTTTTCCTAAATGAATTTTGGTGCAGCGGTTTAAAACTTGCCTCAGGAAATTTCATCACTCTGGGTTTTTGTGGGCTTCAGTTTTAGCGTCATATGTTGGTCAAAATGTTGTTTTATGGGCGCTTCCATTTGGACGAGTATATCGTTGTGGCGGACGCAGTGAATCCTCACATTTTCTTTGGCAACCCAAATTGTCACTTTTAGATATATTGTTTATTGGTGCTGAATGTCACAGGCTGGTAAATTTAAGGCAGAAACTTCCTCTTCAACTGCATATCCCACACTGGACCGCATGATGTATGTGTGTGTGTGTGTGTGTGTTTATGTGTGCAAGCGCTCCCCTGTTACCACCAGCTATTCTCTTTGTGTTGTATCCTCTCTCTCTGCCTTTCACCCTCCTTCCTTTGTTGCAGCTTCCCTTTGCACCTACATGTCAAGTAGTTTCAGTAAAACAGCACAATAGAGCACATTCTCACACAGACATGCTTTGTTCGAACCCGGCTTTTCAGTGCAGTTGAATCAGTGACGGTGTGATACTGATTTTTGTGTGAATTAAGCGAAAGGTTACATTTTAAGTAGCTCTGCTTATGTCTGTCACACTGGTTGGGAATACAGTTACACCATAATGTCTTTGATATAACTTTGAAGCATTTAATTGTTGTTTTTAAATGACTTTGATCAGTGTTACGACTTCACCAGCACAGGTTAGTTGTTTGACTACATCCACTGGCTCAGGATGAGGATTTGCTGTGTTATGTTTTACCCAAATTAAGTAAGCGATGCCTTGTTTATAGGTATCTTTCATCTCCTAACTTTTAGTTATATGAGATGAAGCTCGAATGATTGCTCAGATTGACTCTTTGCTAAGCCCTGTCCCTGCCCTGAAGAAATATTAGCAAATTTTTGGAAAAATGAAAAAGCAATTTCAGAGAGAAGCAAACAGAGGGGTCTACAATATGTGTTTGCTTGCTAGCTAACCCTTCTCTTTTCCCCCAGTCTCCTACATTAGCTTTTTGGGGACTGACAGATGAAGAAATCCATCAGCCAAGCAGTTTTTATAGTGGTCAAAATAATGGTTGCGAGCAGCAGACTGTGATAGTTAAGTTAAGTTTTGTATGCAAAATGTATGCATATTGGGTATGACTTTAGTACTTAATTATTTAAAAATGCTGCAGTAAAACATCTTCAAAATGATTGCAGAGGCACTGGGGGACCTGTTGTACAAGAATATTATGGGGTTTGCTGATAACAACTTCATAGAATTTTTATCATCTAAGTATCAAATGCTGCTGTGAAAGAACATAAAAGTAATGACAGATGTATTTCGACAAAGGAAAACTAGAGAAAACAGAACCTCTCCCCTTATAAACAACCTTCGAAGCATTTTAAGCATAGAATGCTGAGTTTACAAGATATACTTGAATGCACCATAGTCAGTGGCCACATGCTTTGCTGTACAAAACAATTAAGATTTCAGAATTTATGAGGTGCACTTGAATGCACCACGAAGTCCCTCTCACTTTGAGTGTCAAACTCATCGCCGATATAGACAGACAGCAGCGAGGCTGTAAATGACATCGTAACACGGTTGAGATACTTTTTTACTACGTGACTGTTTTGGTACAAACATTTACATTTTGACCAAAAATCAAGCAAAAACATCTGCCCTCACTTGGGATTTGGCAGGTGTTAATTTCAGACCCTGCTTTCCAGGGTTTGATTTTTTTGTTTTTAAATGGGGACGAAATCTATATCAGCTTACGATCACCATTACACGAGCCGCACGCACATTGTTAAACCATGATGAGCTCAGAATCCACAAGAGTAGCCTGAAAATGGAAAAAAAACCTGAAATGATTGCATGGGAGTCAATGGAGCACAGTGTGTGGTTGTCGGACCCTTGTCGGAGTTTGTGGATGCTATACTGTGATTGGCAAGTCTGTGTCCAAGGGGCATGACTTAGTGAAGGGTCAGTTAACCCATAAGATGTCAACAGAAAATTTCATTTTCAAGCAAAAGTGCCAAACATTTGCAGATCCCACCTTCGCAAATGTAAGAATTTGCAGCCTAGCTTTGTCTAATGACAGAGCCCTAATTACCTCTTGGTTTTGAACTGTTAAGCTGCGAGCTGACTCCGTCAGAGCTGCTTGTCAGATGGTTGAATAGCTTCAGAAACCTCCTCCCCTCCTGTTGACCAGGAAGATGGAGAAGTTTAGGGACCACCTGTCCTGCGAGGGAAAATGATTGTCTGATGGACAGGAGGGCAGGAAAGAGGAGATAAGTGCGAGCTGTTCATCTATCTCTGCTCCACCCGCTCCACTGTTTTCTCTCCTCTATTTGTTTTCCATCTTTCTTTCTTTTTTTTTCTGAAGCCAGAGGAATGTTACACATCCGCAGTGTGGTGGAGTGTGTGTGTGTGTGACACCTTTATTTGAGCCAGTGTTTGTGTGTATTTGTCTCTCTTTAGTGTGTGTTTGCTTTGTAGAGCGAGTGGATAGGGGGTTGCTGTATGTGTGTGTGTGTGTGTGTGTGAGAGAGAGAGAGAGAGAGAGAGAGAGAGAGAGAGAAGCGGTGGGCAGCCAGTGTCATCATTTTTTCACGCCCCCCTCTTCTCTACAACATGCATATTTCATGGAACTGGTCATTTATGTCGCCAGCAGGAGAGTTTTCTTGGCCGGACCAATACACTGTGTGTGTGTGTGTGTGTGTGTGCGTGCAGTCCAAGTATAGAGATACTAAACAGAATGATATTGGAAAAAACAGAATTATTATTCTGTTAAAAAATATCTCAGAATGTTGAAAATCCACAGACAGCTGCCGCCTGCCTGCGTGCTGCACCTGTGATTGAGCTTCCTGCTGTACGAGCCGTCTGTGTTTGACTGATGTGTTTTTATAACTGCAGTGTGGTTCAGACCGAAAGCATCAGAATTACATTTACAATTTTTTCCCATGAATGTGCCTTTAACGTATGCTCGCAGTGACAAAGGACAAGGACGGGTCTATGTCCTGTATGTCCTGACCGGTAATTGTGTCGGGGTGTTGTATACATCAGCCACTTTGTTAGTATGTATGTGTGTGTGTGTGTGTGTGTGTGTGTGTGTGTGTGTGTGTGTGTGTGTGTGTGTATGGCTATGCATATGTGACAGCTGCTGTGCACAAGATGCAGTGTTTGGTCTGTAAACAGCAGCCTCTGCTCTGTCACTTTGAGCAGTGTGGATCTTGTTTGGAGCCCAGGTTGTCTGAAATCTCGTCTCCATGCAGGAACTTAACATCCACTTAACGAGTCAAGTAGACTTAAAATTCATCTGCAACAATAATGATAATTAATTGATTATTTAGGTCATTTTTAAAGCAAATATATAACTGGTTCCAGCGCCTCAAATGTGAATAATGTGAGTGTTAGTTGGATAAAACAAGACATTTGAATGCATCACCTCTCTTGTGATTAACATTCTTTTTAATCTTCATAATAATTTTGATAAAAAAACTGATGGATTGATCAAGAAAAATAATCAATAATGAACACAATAATCATCAGTTGCAGCCCTACTTGTGGGGATTTGATTCTTGGCCCAGTTTCGTATTTCCACTGTATTACACATAAGGGTATGTTTGTATGAAAGTGAGTGAGGCTACAGTGAAGCTGATCTCCTCATTTTAATGTGCTTTTGGTTGTTGAGTGAAGTAAGTGGTTTTAAAACAGTCAACAATGGGGGAAGTGGTGCTGATATTTGTTAGTGATAGTCATTCATGTGAAAATGAGATACAGGTTCACAGACTGCACCGCTGGGAGCGACACAAGCTGATCAGTCAGTGGACCAAACAGCATCCAGGAAGTTGTTTGGTCCTCCATTTTATCCTTTTCAATATTTCCTTCCTGTGTGTTTTATTTAGGGCTGCAATTAACAGTTGACCTCATTACGGATTCATCTGCAGATTGTATTCTCAGATTATCTTTTGGTCTATCAGGTGTCAGAAAATAGTGAAAAATGTCCGTCACAACTTCCCAAAGCACAATCTAACGTCATCACATAACCAACCAATAGCTAAAAACCCGAAGATATTTAGTTTACTATCAGGTAACATAGAGGGAATGTTTTGGCATTTTTGCTTCATCTCCAGTTGTAACCCTGTTTCTGCCACTGATGGCACGGTGGTGCAGTGGTTAGCATTATCAGCTCACAGCAAGAGGGTTCCTGGTTTGAACCCGGGGTGGCGGAGTGTGTCAGCGTGGGTTTTCTCCAGGTACTCCAGCTTCCTCCCACAGTCCAAAGACATGCAGGTTAATTGGTGACTCTAAATTGTCTGTAGGTGTGAATGTGAGTGTGAATGGTTGTCTGTCTCTATGTGTCAGCCCTGTGATAGTCTGGTGACCTGTCCAGGGTGAATCCTGCCTCTCACCCAATGTCAGCTGGGATAGGCTCCAGCTGTCCTGCAACCCCTAACAGGATAAGTGGATGCAGGGAATGAATAAATGAATGAATGAGATGTGACGTCTGCTGGTCTGCTTGACCAAAGTACCTGGAAAACACATTTAGTATTACCTCCTGAGAAGCTGCAAAGTTTGGCTCCAGGAGCTCATCTCTAAAGATCATTTTAATACATTGATTCAGCATCCCACTTGTACGTAGGTGGGCTATGTAAGCTGAATACAATGTTACATAAATGTCACGCTACAAGTCACAGTCCCAGTTACCTCAGCCTCTTGTTCTGCATTCATGTTGTGTCGGAATAATCTGAAATATGAGTTCCTGATCATATAATGGCTCACCTGATCTGTTTCCTTTACCTATAAGTATCAGCATGTTGTTAAGACGCTTCTTCTTTGTAGCGTCCATGTTGTGTCAGCAGTACAACTTAAAGCTCATGAAGACACTGAAGTCAGAAGAATGCACCAGTGAATGCACCACTGGCCTTGGCTGATGAAGGTCGAGTCTGACTTAATAGCTTCTCATTCACTCACTGTAGCAGGAGGTGTGGGCAGTAACCTACGATAACAGTGAGTGGGCGAGTGGGAAAGTTTGGGATTTATCAGCCTGGATTTTTTACAGGCTGACCTTGAATGTAACGGACACTAGGAAGAGTCGCTATGTTTTTAAATTTGGTTGTTCATTTTCTATTGAGTTCCTGCAGGAAAAAACGACTAAAAGATGACATTTTTTCATCTTTAATCACCACAGAGCAGCATCCTCTGAATGAAATCTGCTGTTTTATTAACTGAAAATTAAAATATTTGGCTGATTAAGCTGCTTGTTGTATTTCTTACCAGTTAAAGAAAGATCAGGATTTTCTAATTTCACTATTTGGTTACTGAAAAAGAATAAATATTGCCCATACGGAAAATGTTTTAGATGGCTTCAGATGTTTCAGGTGTTGTAGATGTCACTTGAATTTGCTGCACTTGCAGACACTGAAAGAAAGATGTGCAAAAGTGGAACAAGTTTTACAGTAACCTGCAAAACTTCTGGGGTTTCAGTTCCTTTCAAAAGTACCGTTCATGCGTCAGTGTTGGTGATGCAGTGCAGCTCTGTGGTCGGACCAGAGTGAAAGGCTTTATTCACACCTGGCCACTCATTGTGAAAGTGAAAGTAGTTTTGGTACTGTATTGAGTTATGATATGATATGTATTCTTACATTTAGATGACACACAGAGCAAAGTAGGACAGCAATAGAATAAGCATGAGTTCTGTTCTCTACAACATCGCAATTAAGCTTAAGGTATTCCTGAAAACAGAAAGATCATGACTGCGTATAAGCTTATAAGTGAGGTAAGGGGTATTCCTTTCCAAATGATATGTGCTAAATTTGATATGCATTAATTGCATTCTTTAAATGTACTCCCACAGATGAACTCCTATAAAGAGTTAAGTGTCAAAGTTAAATATAAAGATAGATATTCACATGGAATCTGTTCCAGCAGTGAAAAAGCAGCATTAGTGCATCTTGGTGTTTTTGTTTTTCCAAGTCTAGCTGCTATGTTTAGGTCACAAAAAATAGCCTACAGCAGCCATAATATATGTCATTTTAAATGTCAATTAAATGCAAGACTCCAGCGTAACCCAGGAGGAACGGGCCTCATTATGAAAAACAACAAGAAAATGTAGAAGGCTTGAAGGTTTAATCCCATGTGTGGACACAGCAGCACACATATTCTGTACATAACAATTATAACTGTGTGTATATAATTGATTAGCCGGAAACTGACACACTGGGCACTAACAGCCCTGCGTGCTTTGTCATTTAGGGGGCGTGTGTTTGTGTTCTTTATCCCTGCTCTGTCATTAAAGGAGATGAAGGGAGGATGTTTGTCCAAGACATTCTTACAAGTCTACCCAGTGTGTGTGTGTGTGTGTGAGTACAGTGCTGATTCCCACGTGCATATACAATATGTGTCCTTGTCTACAGCTTGTGTAATGCAGTTAAGATGAGCTTTCTTTAAGGTCTGCCTCACGGCTTTCATCATCCACATACTGTCCACATGTTTAATGTATGTTAGTGATGGCTGCTGGTTAATGAGCTGAGGTTTCAACTCTTGTTTATCGCTCACCTCCATCTTAAGAGAAAGGGCTTGTGCCTTACTCTTTCTATTTTGTCCTGCTATGTTTTTTTATGTCCTTCATCTTTGTTTCAATCCAAAAAATAATATATATATTTGTAAGAATTTCTGTGTTGATATGACACATCATATAAGCTCTGATGATATTTAGGTTCACACAACAGTTTCTGTATATTTTGAATAGTGTATGGTTGTGGACTTTACCAAAGTTACGTTCATATTTACTTTATTTATGTGTTATAATGCAGACACATAATGACGTGAAGCTTGTGTTGACTTGGATCACAATGAGAATATATTGAAATAGGACATCAAGTCGGTAGGGGACTGCACAAGATGTAATTTTGGAAAGACTTGGCCTGTAGTTTTGTTTTTCTTTTTTGGATTCTCAGTAAACCTAGTTAAACCTTTTCCCTGCCTCACATGAGTACTGTGGATTTCCAGAAAAGGAACAGAAACACAAGTCAAAACGGAGACACCTCACAAACTAAGAGGCCTAGGAACTGTGGTGTGTCAAAAAGGCCACTACGGTTTTGGTTTATTTTAAAGACAAATTCTGGTCTCAGGTTCCTCCAAGCAAGGCAAGCTTGGTTTCTTAATGTTTTTTAAGTGGGGTGTGGAGTGCATTAAAACTTCAACATTGTCCTGCTTCAGACTCAAGTACTTAAATTCTCACCTGGGATCTGCCTGGTGCTCTGAGTCATCTGGAGCAAATAATTACAACCCTTCAGAAGAAATTGCTGTAGATGTACTAACTAGGCAGCTGTGCTTCTCCTTTTATTTAATCAGGCTTTTCCATTGGCACTTTTGGCTGCGCCAAGTCAAACTTTGCCACGCCGATTTGCGTTTCCATTGTCAGTTTAAACATGCCGAGCCACACCTAAAATGGATCATCTCTGGAGTCAGGCTAAAAGTCCGTCTCACCGCCTTCAAGCGGGCAGTAGTGATGTCTACTACAAGACTGTGTGTTCAGCTCTCTGTGCTTTTGTAGCTTCTGTCAACATGTTTTTTGCTGCTTCACAGTAAAAGCTTTTAATAACAAAATAAAGGGGGACTTTTATTTTGAAATTAAATTCACAGAATTTGGAGCAAATTTTCAGCAGCTTTTCTTTTATAAAAACAAGCCTGGAGACAGGAAGAGTACAAGCAGTGAGATGTTTGATTAAGAGCTGCAGACAACAGGCTCTTAAGCCCTGTTTCCACCAAACACTTTCGGTATGGTACCTTTGGAACCCAGAAGTAACCCTTCAGACACCTAGACTGTAGGTCTGTTAAGTGTTTCCACTGCAAACAGTACACTTAAAAGTGGGCGGGGTTGTTGTCACTCGCTGCTCTGTCCAGCACTCACTGTATTTCCTCCTTTATCAGTCTGCACCTCATTTATCGTCCACAGAACGAGGCTGCACACCCACATTTTCAGAACATTATAAAACAGGCTGCAGTGAGAGTCTATATTTAGGAATAGTAGGTTTGTGCGTTTAGTCCTTTATAGGCAAGCTCAGGGGTTTAGTGTTGCCGCAGGAATGACGCTCTGCGACGCTTTTTTTCAGGATCAGAATATATGCAGTTCTGTTGGTACTCCAACAGAGGGGTGACCAAAAATGGGGACGGTAAAGAACAGTTGGTACCATCCACAATTTTTCAGGTAAACTCCTTTTACACAGCATGCCATGTGATGGAAAAACACTTGCAGGAAAATAACGAGGGACTTGAGCCGTGGATCAGCCTGCTGCTTTTAAACGTCATCAACTCAAGACAAGCCATTATAAGTCAAAGACACACTCGCGAGGATGTATCCTTGTTGTGATGGAGATGCAAATACCTGCCGTGCTGGGCTAATGCACCAAATCAAACCGAGTCATGTCAGCACAAGTGTGTGGAAAACAGTTTAAATCTAAGCTGGTCTGTCTTTGTGTTGGTGTTTTTGATCACTTAAGCTGGAAAATGAAATTTCAGCATGTGGTGTAGCTGCTTCATGTGATAATTGATCACGGCCTTTACATTTAAACAGCCGCAGGAAGTGCTGAGTTACAATCACTGAGGCTACAACTTTGTTTTTCTTTGTTAGGTTTTACTTGAAGTTAGTCCATATACACATTTGGATAATTGCTGTAGTCAGATGAAGAGCTGCTGGTGCTCACTGTAGTTTGGGTGAGCCTGAAGCTAAACCTGAAGTCAGTGCTGGCAACACTTTTCCCATGATCACGCTGCAGCTCCATCCCACAGCCCCCTGGGAGGTAGCGCCTCAGCCTCACGTTAAGCCAGGGAAAATCCTTTGTAGTTTTTTTCTCACTTAAACACAGACAAAAACTTACTGCGTCGAGCATGCTGCCTCCCAGCGTCAGAGATGTCTGTAGTATTTGGACAGGTGCTGATCCAGTTGACAGGTTCTCATAAGCATGTTGCGAAATTAAGCTGTTCCAGTACTGAGACTTTATGCACTGTAGGGCAATTAAATGTGTTTCTGCCAGGAGGAAACTTTAATGTGTGTGTGTGTGTGTGGTTTTTTTTTAAACATCTGTGAGGCAAACTGCCAGCTGTGTCGAGGTAACGTATCTAAGTGTAGGGAGAGACTCAGCGCTGACTTTGGCATTGCTCAGAGGCAACACACCAGCCTCGTGCCAGATAAAGACACAGAATATTGAATGTAAATCATCCAATTATGCATTTAAGATTTAATCTATCCGTTAATTTGTGTACCTGGTCAGGCTGGCAGTGGCAGAAGGGCCAGCAGAGCAGCCAAATGTTTTCTCACACAGTAACTTGTTAAGCTTTTCCCTGGGGAATCACAGAGTGTTGCAGGGTAAACTAAGAGTAGCGCTGCTCTCACACAAAGTAGTAGACAGTCTCAGGCCTCCCATAAATCTGCAGCTCTGTGGGTGTGTTGCGTTGAGCGCGTCATTTGCATACCCTGCTGCGACATTACAGTTGCTTTCTGATCTAGATATCATGCTATACTACGCACAAGGAAGTTGTTCATTCCATGTTGCACAGTTTATATAAGTGCAAAATGGGCTTTGTTTTCAGTCCTTTCAAAGAGCAATACATTGTTGAGCAGGCAAGGCTGATCGGCGTTGTGGTCTTGTATCTTGTGAGTAAAGTGGTAAACAACTCTGTGCTTTTGTTTCTGTAAGAATCAAAATGATTGCTATCGCGTGGTTGTCACCTGCTTTGCCTCAGAGGACATTTGCATAAAGTTGAGCCATTCTCAACTTGTAGAGCCTCTGGGCACCTTTTTAAATCTCTGCAAAGCCAGGCGGCAGCACCAGGTCCCATTTACAATGAATGAGCCACCTATCGCTGTCCCACCTTAAGTCTCTGTTGCCCCGTTTCCACCAAATACTTTCAGTATGGTGCCTTTGGAACCAAAACTAACCCTTCAGACATGGTACCTAGACCCTAGTGTTTCCACTGCAAACAGTACCCTTAAATGTGGGCAGGATTGTTGTCACTCACTGCTCCATCCAGCACTCACTGTATGTCCTCACTATTGGTGACACAGATGGAAGTCTGAACCTGGTTTATCGTCCACAGAACGAGGCTGCACGCATCATTTTCAGAACAATATAAAACAGGCTGCAGTGAGAGTCTCTCTCCATGGGATATTTAAAAATAGTGGGTTTGTGCATATAGTCCTTCTCAGGCAAGCTCAGGGGTTTAGTGTTGCTAGAACGGTCAAAATTAATACACATAAATGTTTGAAGATCCACTCATTACTAAAACTGTATGTCATATAAAAATAAAGTTATGGTCAAAGCAGTGTGTTGATGGATTGATGTCGTCAACTCATACATTGAGTACAAGTTAATGTTCCACCTTAAAAGCTGCCGGCAGTCGGCCCAGTGAACGAAGTAATTTTTTCTCTGACTCAAAACATCCTTATATTTTATAGTTATAGTCCACTCTTAAACTCTCCACAGTATGAACAGTGGTTACATGAGCCTCAAAACCAGACACAACTCAGCCCTGAGCAGAGTGACCGTCCTCTACTGACCAATCAGACTGCAGTGTTCACAGCTCCACCTTTTAGTACCAGATCTGTGTGCTAGGTACCCCAACAGAGGGGGGACCAGAAATGGAGACGGTGCAGACGGTTCTACTGGTACCATCCACAACTTTTCACAATGGAAACGGAAAAATAGCATACTGAACTGAGCTGAACCGTACTGCTCGGTAAAAAAGGGGGTTATGTATAAATGGCCTGTAAAGTGAAGCCACCTCTGTGTCCTGGCTCTGTCCTGGGTTCTCTACACTTCAGTGGCTCTACTTAAACAGAAATTCTGCTATACTGCCATAAAGAAAATCCATCATAACGCCAGCTTTGCTTTTTTACACTGAGCCAAAAATGCAGGCATAATGTTGCCCCGGTGTGTGATTTTGGATAGCAAGTAAAGGAAGAAGAAACAGAGGGGTGACATGTAACACAACAGCGTCCTTGTGTAATGTTGACGTCTCCCCCATTTTACACAAACTTTGATTCGACTCTGTTTGTACTTCTGCTGCTAGCTTAATGGCAGAACAGCAATGCCTTGCCATTCCATATTTTTGAGGCGGATTAACGGTGCAACATTGTCGTTTTGGTCGTATGAAAATGGGTTAATGATTGGCTACTCCAATGACTGTTGATTGCTACTCATATTGCTACTTACATCAGTTTTGTTTCCATCATGAACGGCATCTCATCCTCTTTCCCATCACAGCAAATGGTGATGAGCCTGCGGGTGTCAGAGCTGCAGGTGCTTCTGGGCTACGCTGGGCGCAACAAGCACGGACGCAAGCATGAGCTGCTGACCAAGGCGCTGCATCTGCTGAAGGCCGGCTGCAGCCCTGCCGTGCACATGAAGATCAAAGAGCTCTACCGACGACGCTTCCCTGCCAAAATGGTATCCCACTCAGAGCTGGCCATGCCCGGGCCGCATCACCCGGCATCAGCCGGAGTGGTAGGAGGCGGGGGTGCCGCGCTGCCCGCTGGCCTGACACAGCTGGCGTATGAGGGTCACGCCGGTCACGGTGGAGCCCCGTCGCCCGCTGCCTTACTGCCCCTCTCACTGCTCGGACCTGGGAAGCATGAGTTAACCGGGCTGACGCACCACCTGTCCAGTTCGGCCACGCTGCACCCAGTCCACCCAGATGTCAAGCTCCAGAGGCTGCCCTTCTACGACATGCTGGATGAGCTCATCAAGCCAACGAGTCTAGGTGAGGAAATGTGTGTTGAGTGTTTTGTGTGAGAGTTTGATTTAAGGGGAACGATGATAGATAGATACAGTTAATCACCATGTATGCGCTACATTTGCACTAAATGTCATCACACTGCAGGAGATAATAAATGAGTTTAATTGTTAAATGGAGTGCAAGAATTTCCTGGTGGATAATAATTCATTTAGTCAAACCTGGTTTCAGTTTTCAGCATCATAGCACCATTTTATATTCAATATTTGGTGTTTTAGAAAGAGTGTATGAGATATATTTGTTTGTTGTAGCTTCACAAAGTCAGACTCTGCATGGCTGTGTAATATTCCATACCTAGAAAGGCAAGAAAACATTATAAAGTAAAGGTTGTGGGGCATCCTGTTGGCGCTGTGGTTGAGACACATTCAAATACAGTAACTGCAGCAGAGCAGGGATTTATATTGCCTGTCATTCAGCTCTCTCTCCATATGTTTCCTGTCTATATCTTCACTGTCAAACTATCCAATGATGTGAAAATGCTGAAAAAATAATCTGCAAAATTGTGGGTGTTTATATCAGTATATTATTCCCATAGTAATCACGGCAGCAGTCACAGAAAACATTGACATTTACATTTCCATCGTTGTGGAGAGGCTCCCTGCCAGTGCTGGTGTTGGGCTGCCTGCTAATGTGTTGACAGGGCACCGAAATGTTACTGCAGAAATATAATTTGCAGATTTCCCAGGAGGGTTCAGAGCAGACAGAGGCCACAGTTGGTTCATAAGATGTGTAAGTGAAAATATTTATAAATAAAAGCTGTAAAATTGGCCTTCTCAGATACTCTTATGCTGCTACTTACCATAGACTGTATATAGAGATGGACGATGCATCTCCACTTCCTCCCACTCTACGAAAATGAAGCCAAAATATCCTGCGCTGCCATGTTGCGTTGGAGTCTGCACAGTAGTGACCAGGAAGTGGAGCTCCTTTATCAAGTTCCTGCCTGACTCAATAATGAGCACACTGTTTGATACAAACAGCTGTCAATCATGATGTTACAACCCCTTATTAAAGCATCTAATAACTTACTAAAACTAAACTTGTCAGAAAGATGAACACTTAAAGCTACAGTTGGTGACTTTTATTAAAAATAGGTGAGAGGCAGGGTACACCCTGGAGAGGTCGACAGACTATCACAGGGCTGACACATAGAGACAGACAACCATTTACACTCACATTCACAACTACGGACAATTTAGAGTCACCAATTAACCTGCATGTCTTTGGACTGTGGGAGGAAGCTGGAGTACCCGGAGAAAACCCTCGCAGACATGGGGAGAATATGCAAACTCCGCACAGAAGGGCTCCTGCACCCCAGGGTTCAAACCCCCTCTGCATTTGAACCAGGAACCCTCTTGCTGTGAGGCGACAATGTTAACCACTGGACCATACATTATACATTAGCCATAGCCAAAGAACTTTTCCTCTTCTTACATGAAGCCAGGGACAACAGCAACATTTAACAAAGGTAACGTTACATAATTCATCTCCATTACAGCTCACAAGGTTCACTGACAAAACAACTGTCTTATACTAAATACGTTTTCCAAACAAATACAACGTGCTAACATTATTAGCACAAACCTATGGCATTTTACATTGTATAAATTAGCCTAGCATGGAGCGGAGATTTCCTCTGCTCATATAAAGCCAGGATAAATCACACACAAAACTTAAAATGTTATTTTGTGGAGGCTTTATTGTCTTCACAATTTATTGCTTCTTATCTGTGAAATGAAAGTAAATAAAAGCTTCGTTTCCACTGAGGGAAATGGTTTCAGCTTACAAAAATAAACAGGAGGTCTGCGTCACTGTGACATGAAGTTACATTTCTGGGGAGGTGCATGTCAGGTTACGGCATAGACTCAGTGTTGACACAGAGCCTACGCCGTAGCTACAGCTTTGATTTGACGCAGAAGTATTAATTCCGCCTCACGCAGCCATCAATCATGGAGGGCGAGAAATAGGCAATGCAGTAACAGAACCTTTATTCATATTTGACAGTTTGACCGCAGTTCACGGAGCAAATGACCTGATTTGCAGCTGCGACAGAGACTCCTCGGCTCTGATTGGTTGTTGCTGTCCCACCACAGTCTGATTCTAACGAATGCCATCAGAAACAGTAGAAAGAGGAGGAGGGACATGATTTTGTCACAGACTATCTGTCTCATGTACTTCTCTCAGAATACAGTGACAGTTTCAGCAAATATGGCACAAAGTGATTTTCATGAAAGTTACCAACTGTAGCTTTAAACAATCATCAGTGAGATAAGAACTACCTAAAATGACAGAAACCATCTTCGGGACAAAATTTATTTTCGGTGTACTTTGATGTTTTATTTTGGCCCATGTCTCATCTGCAAACGTGAAGGGGGCGGGTTTAATGAGGCCAGCCACCAGGGAGTGATCAAGATGTTTCAGCTTCACTTTTGGGAGCTGTAATGTCGTCCATCTAATGGCAGTAGTCCATGATCAAGTGTTTATTTCCATTAATAGGAGCCTGTATTTAGTCACAAGCTCGAAAACAATATTTAACCACTGGACACGTTTCACTTTGCATCACAGATGAGTTATGGCTCTTATTTAGATATTTATATTGTTATATATAGACCGCTATGCTGGAATTTGTTTTGCCACATGATGCATTGTCGTTATATTTTCATTGTACGTGTATATTTCTTGCTGTGAGACCAATTTTTACATCAGCGTGGAGCCACTGAATATAAATGAATCACTGCAGGTAGACCATCAACAACACATGTTGACAGTGCTGCATTTATTTAAACAAAGTCACAGGTCTCCTAGGATACCACATTAAGTGAGCAATAAGAGCCGAGACATTTAGTATGTTTTAAGGAAACCTTTCATGTACAGCGGTTGAGCCGTCAGTCTGCAGCACCGCTGAGAAAACAGCTCTGCATAAAACCATCACGTCTTCACTTCCTGAACAAAACTCGGCTCTGTTTCCAGGCAGGGAAACAGTCGAGTCCACAATAAGAGAAGATTCATGTTATGTAAGGTAGTTTCAAATCAGATGTTTTCAATTGGATTTTGTCTCTGACAGAAAAAGTTAATATCTGTAAACATTTTATACTTATGATGTATTGTTATAGACAAAAACTGATGACCGCTATGTAGATGTTGTACAGTACAGGTAAAATAGTTGATTATATTGTCATAACAACAGCAAGAAGGACATAGCTCTTTCTCTCTATACCATTGAATCTTCAGGACTAAGTATCCAACAACCTTTGATGTAACCCTTACATTAAAAATATCTATTGCAGCCTCCAAATAAGTTCAAAATAGCCGCCCACAGACGCCATAATGGGAGATATGATAAACTCACTGTTTTTGGTTTAATGTTGGTCACTGTTTGATGATCCAGGTGCTTCGGTTGGTTCAGAAGTTGATTGATTTGCAGGATATATGTAGAGTTGCAGGATGATGCTATGGACTGATTGTCTCGACTGTTGCGTTTAAAAAATGAAAAAAATAAAAAATCCACAAATAAACATGTCTAATAAGAACAAAGTTCAAATCAGTGGGGTATAAAACGACTCCATCAAACAATAAAAACTAAGATTAACCAAATCGGCAGCGGTTAAAGACTGTAACCGCATGGCGTCTTTCACGCTCCACATTCACTTTAGCACACCTGCCTTTGACTAAAGGTTACTGAGATGCGAGGTCAGGTGGCGCATTAAAGTGACTCAAAAAATAATAGGAAACTAGGACTTACTAGAAATGGCTCAACAATATCTTTTAAAAAATAACTTCTTTAAAAGCCTTTTTAGGGCCCGTACACATGCTGTGTCTGGAACGACAGGTCAGGGCGCTGGGTGCTACTTTTGTGCCTTTTTTGAGCCAGCTTTCAAGAGTGCGGCAGCAGATTGTGTCTGCGGTTGCTAAGCAACCTTAACAAGCACCATATGATATCCTGTTTACCTGAAATCCTGAGTGCAGAGCTGATCTTCTTCCAGGGGCTGTTTATAAGTGTGGGCCTATCATCCATGGGCTCAGGCAGCCCTGCAGCCCTGATCAAGTTTTCAATAGTAACCACAGATGGGAAAGATATCTGTCAGTTGTGATTGGTTGTTCCTTGTCACATGACATGCAATGCACGCTGCTGCATTTCAAAAGTTGAACTCGATTTATCTTGGGGGGCAACCGTTGCTTGCTGAAAATTAGGCGCTCTGGCATCACTCTGGCGTTTTAGCACGCCTGCCACGCATCTACATTGAAAACAATGAATTTTAGGGCTCAAACAATGCGGCATGTGTGCAGCCACTTACTATGTATGTATTGTAATTCCCACTCTACTCTGTATTTTATATTTCTGTGAAAACATCAACAAAATTCCTCTTCAAGCAACTGTATTTTTTTAAAGTTTCCAAAAACTAAATTTTACGAGATAATATTTGAAACACATTATTATAACCTTATAATTTACCTTCGCCCAGTACTCATTTCTACTGAGTAGAGCTGAAACGCATCATAATGTTATTCAGTGCAACCTCCATTAGCTGTTAGCTCTGGCCACCTGCTGCTAGCAGCTAACGTCACTTGGCTCACCTCCTGCCAGTTTCAACACAGATTTGTTGTTCACAGTGTAGCGTTATACGGGGAAACAATAGGGTGTGTCCTCTGATGCGTCAGTAGTTAGTTTACTATATTATTTCATCCCAAATGCTTCCCAACAGCATGATGACAGATGACATGACACTGTTTGTTTCGTAACACTGTTCGGCTGATAAATCAATGCATCCCTAGTTTAAACAGACTAAGCAGGAATTGTCAGCTTCAGTTCATAAACAATGTAGCTAGTGAAAGTGAAACCTAGATTCACTCTTGCACGCTATATTTGCGTTTTTCAGCTTTGTGTTGGATTTAATGGATAATGGTAAATGGATCTGCACTTATATAGCGCCTTTCTAGTCTTCCAACCACTCAAAGGGTTTTTTACATGAGTCACATTCACCCATTGACACACTGGTAGTGGAGGCTGCCATGCATGGTGCCACCTGCTACTCAGTTTTTAAGACACACACACACACCGATGGAACAGCCATTGGGAGCAATTTAGGGTTTAGTATATTGCTCACGGATGCTTTCGTGATGCGGAGTGGAGGAGCCAGGGAACGAACCGCTGATCTTCCGATTAGTGGACAACCCGCTCTGCCCTCTGAGCCTCAGATAAATCCTGCATACTTAACCTTCAACAGTCAAATACTCAGGGGCTTCATCAGGACTGTTTGGGTTTGTTTCGATCAGATTTTATTAACAGTGGTGCGAGACACAAACAACCTGCTAACTAACGTCAGATTCTGAATCAGATGTTGAAAAATCCTGATTGATGCAAGGATGCATGTGACATCACCTATTAATGTCCCACCCACTTCAAACCAGCTGCAGGAACTCCACAAATATGCAAATCTTTAATGTAAAATCATTAAAACTGTTTCATCTTGGCAGGAAAAAAGTGTATTCATGTCAGGCTCTATCACTCAGACTAAGGAGCTGGTTGAGAAAATAGTTTTCCAAGGTATCCAGAATCTTCTCTTGTCTAACTTCATAAAGGCTCAGTATTTAAGCACCATCTCTTATATTCAGTCTGCCCTTTAATTCACTACTTAAGAGACTTTTAATCTTAATCTTCAGATTTGTCGTTATATGAGGTGTGCATGGAGCACCCAGCCTGCATTTAGCATAATAACACTCTTTGGGCTCTGGGATATATTGCAAATATATGGAAATGTCTAGATTTTCCTACATTAGCATTTTAATGGAGTAAGAGACCATCTCGTGATTAATTTGCCTGCAGATGCATGTACAAACACAGCGCCTGCAGCTCTGTCATCACACCATCTTTCTCCTCCTTCCCTCAACCTTTCTCACTCTATCCATTTCCTGCACATGTTCCATCCCTCTCGGCCTCCTCGCGCTCTCTCCCCGCACTCCGTCTTCCACCCTCGCTCCGTCTCCGCGGCCATCCTCGGTTAAAATTTGCATGCAAAGTGATGAAATCATACAGGCGTACACCTGTGCCCGCAGAACACACCCTCCCCTCATTTATGGAGTTAGATTAGTCTCAATATTAATAAATGCACACAGAAGGATTCACAAATGCATGTTAAGATTTATATATAAATGACTCTCTCCACACAAATATTTTCAATGCACACACATATATTTGGCATTTTATATAAATGTAAAAAAAATCCACAAATAACCAAAAAAGTTTCACAAATGTATTTCTGATGCACACACAAATATTTATTGTTTTAAATATATGCAGTTTTCATCAAAACATTTGTGGATGTTGATACATTCATATACAGATGCTTTTATTTTGTGAACCTCAGCACATTCGTGTGTGAATCTTTTTGAGACTCCCCTGACGTCACCCGATCCACAAATGCATTTTTTCTACCAAGGGGATATAGGTAGCCAATCAGATGTCTCCTTCCTCTTCAGCCAATCACATGAGCGTCTCGCTACCACCCCCACGTGGGGTATGTTTTAACGTCGTAGTGTCAGAGGGTGGCAGTAATGCACAACTACATTGTTTGCCGACCGCCAAATTAATAAGGACGAGAAGAAGAAGAAGCAGCAGCAGACAGCGGTCAATGCAGAGCCCCGGGTCAATGGTCCGTTATCCGGTAATTACCGGACTTTGACCGGTAAAATCTGCCGAAGTCCGACATTTTTTAACACCGCCGGTCCAAATGTCCGGTGAAAATATTCCCTCCAAGCACAATTTGAATTAAACATGTCAAAGGATTTTTTCATTTTGTTTATCTAGAGTTTTTATTGCATATATATTTCAATAGCGAACTGACTTTTTTATTTCAAGCTGGCAGCACGCCGCGTTATTAACACTAGGACCGCCAACATTCTAGCAGCGGTCAGCCAGACCGTCACACACAATTCGATTGTTTTTGCTCAGAAGCACATCAAGAAGTTGTTGTTTTTTTTAGATAAACGTACCAGCAATTAAATTTAATGAACAAAATGTCACAGTCAAGAGGATCAGCAAACCTTTCAACGCCTCATGTCAATATACAAGTCAGCTTTTTAAAATGTATTTAATTTTTTTACCGTGCGCATTTTTTTCGCTGCTTCACGTCTCCATTGATAATGACAATTAGCACTCTTAGTACACTCTTAAATAACAAATAGTATATAACTTTTAGTCTGCTATATTGTTGACTATATAGTGATTTTTTTATAAAATATTGCAGAAGAAAAGACATAAAAACCGAAATAATGAGAGGATTTTTAAAATTATTTTGATGCTGCTGCTCCCCTCCTCTCTGCAACTCGGGAAATTCGTTTCACTGAGAAACACACACACACACACACACACACACACACACACACACGGACATATACGAATGGATGAATGGATGACGGATGTACAGCTTGAGGTTATTGCTACAATACAGATTAATACACAAAGCAAAAACACTTAAACCAGACAGGCTAGCTATGGGCACGAACAAATGCAAAATAACTGCAGAAAATAACATGAAAAGAGGACCCAACAAACAAATGAACAAGGGCACGATCAACACGTCGGAAAGCCGATCACGTTGTCCGGTGCCAATTTTTTCTAGGGGAAACCCTGGTCAAGAGCTGACCCGGGGCTCTGCATTGACCGCTGTCTGCTGCTTCTTCTTCTTCTCGTCCTTATTAATTTGGCGGTCGGCAAACAATGTAGTTGTGCATTACTGCCACCCTCTGACACTACGACGTTAAAACATACCCCACGTGGGGGTGGTAGCGGGACGCTCATGTGATTGGCTGAAGAGGAAGGAGACATCTGATTGGCTACCTATATCCCCTTGGTAGAAAAAATGCATTTGTGGATCGGGTCACGTCAGGGGAGTCTCAAAAAGATTCACACACGAATGTGCTGAGGTTCACAAAATAAAAGCATCTGTATATGAATGTATCAACATCCACAAATGTTTTGATGAAAACTGCATATATTTAAAACAATAAATATTTGTGTGTGCATCAGAAATACATTTGTGAAACTTTTTTGGTTATTTGTGGATTTTTTTTACATTTATATAAAATGCCAAATATATGTGTGTGCATTGAAAATATTTGTGTGGAGAGAGTCATTTATATATAAATCTTAACATGCATTTGTGAATCCTTCTGTGTGCATTTATTAATATTGAGACTAATCTAACTCCATACTCATTTGAATCTGAATCGCACACACACACACATACACACGTCTGCACATACAGTACTTTCAAAACACAACCGTACTTTCCCAATAAATAATGCATGCTGATCATATTGTTCTCAGAGAAGCAGAGAGAGCGAAAGGATGACTGAGAGGAGGAAAAAGCCCAGAGGAAGATGGTGCACGTCGTCTCACAGAGCTGAAAATCTGAATTTGTTTCAGAAATGACCCTCTTTATCCTTATAATAATGGAGGGCAGTAATGAAACCACTTGATTAATTGTAATTCCCCCTCATGGGCAGACTGGGAGACTTTTTTTCTCTCTCTTTAAAACTGCTGTAGTCTCCTCACTCTCCGATCACACTCTTTCACATACTCTGCCTCTTCTCTGCTTGTTTACTTCTCTCTGATCTTCTGATTATGGCTCAATCCTCTCCCTCTCCCTCTCTCTGTCTCTCCCCCATTGTTGTTGCCTCTCCTGTTGCCTCGCCTCCAGTCTCTCCAGTCTTTTTCTGACTCCCTTCCCCCCTCTTGCTTGCTTGCTCTCTTGCTTTGCTAGATTTCTTTTTTTTTGTGCTGGAGAAAGCTGATTTATTGGCCATGTATGTGCTTAACCAAGATTCTGACAGGATTTTTCTATTTTACAAGAGCGCATGTGCATGAGAGACTGAACACAGTGCAGTCAAAAGGAAGATTAGACTTGTTTGGTGTCCTTGCATCTAAAATTGGAATAAATGAGTCTGAGTAAATCACAGCTCAACAGCAGGTTCTTTGTAAAAATCAGATGCATGTGAATAGAAAATAGTTTTATGCCTGTCCACAAACAATTTGGCATGAAAGTAAAAAGAGGCAAATAAAAAAGGGAAGCAGCTCCAAAAAAACAGCACAATAGAAAACAATAAGACATAGCATAAAGGCCAGTTCATGCCAGTCGTCATAGAGGGGAGCAAGACGCATGTTCACCCCACATTTAATCGCCTAAATATGGGGATACTGGCATACAGTTTGCAACACACTCACTCCCAACTCGTCAAACACCCGGGCTTGGTCAGTGGCCTTACACATCAAACTATGAAGCTCAAGGTATGAGAACCAGACCAACACTGGATTTTGGGGGCTGATGTAGATACTGATATTAGGGAGAGAAAAAAAAGATTTATCGGGCGATATTACATATAGATTATGTTAATAGAGAAAACACATTACTTTACAGAGATATGTAATGGAGGCAGGAAATTTTACAGTTTAACAAAATGACATCAGTGCAACAGTGGACTTCATTGGTGATTTAATAGTTATAAATGATCCCAGGTCTCTCAAATGAACAATGACATCAATATAGTCCACGATGAGCAGCGCTAAAATCAACCTGCGTAGTTGTCCCTCCATTGTGACATTAGAAAGTGTCACATTTATCTTGACAGTGTACTCTTCTTCAACGTTTTCTTTACTTCCTGGATTTTTCCCACATGGAAATTCTGACCAATCAAGAGCAGCTTTCTCACAAAAGGCAATTGATCTGGTCCGCTTGTAAATGTTGCCGTGAGAACACGAACCAACTCTAGGCAATTATACAACTTTGTAAGAAAATCAGTCCCTGATTCAGACCAAAACAAGATAACTCTAGGTCTGAAAGCACCCTGTGTTACCTGTTACGGCTTAAAATAAGTACATATGCAACTAACTTAATGTAACACCACGTGACATACCCCACATACATCGAGTGGCATAAGTCACTAGCATAGTAAGCTACACATACAAGCACACTATGTTGTCATTTAAACAACTTAACAACCCCACCCACCCTATGTGGACTTTCTTGCTAGTTCTACTATGACAGTTGCTCGTAGTGTCAAAAAATGCTGCCACCCTTTGTGTCTCATGCCACCTCTAAAGAGTGCCTAAGTGCGTCTGTATCTGACACCGAGGGCCACTTTCCAAGGGTTTGAATTTGACGCATTGGGAGTGAGACCAAGTTGCATTTTCAGACAGTCTCTCCCGGCAGCATGCTTACTGTTGTACTTGTCTGTGCACATAAAAAGTGACAGAAATAATTGTGTAAAGAACAAAATAAGAGAGCTTTTTTTAATTTACATGGTATGCTGCTGCACATTTTTAGCTCCTCACTTAAAGTGTTTCATGCATTCACCCCCTCAACTGAGATCTAATGATTTTTGCACATTAGTTCTGACCTTTTGTTTCTTGAACATGCGTATTCCTCTCATGATGGCTTCAGGCAGTAATTTATTCTTGGCTTTATACACAGACTTACTGAGTCTCTACATTTTGGAGCCTTTTAATTTAATAAGCTGTGAGTTTGTTGGCTTTTCATTAGTAATTTTGTCTACAATTCTCTTGGCTGTCTTTTGTACGTATGAGAGGGGTTTTTATTTGTTTTATATGCATGATTTCCCAACACTTCACACAGTAAGTGGTGTATGGATGAATACTATAATAGAACAATGTAAGGTGTATAATTTAATTTGATTTAAGGAAGTCTTGTGCAGTATTTCACATGCACTGCAAGAAGAAAACTGTGTGCTCTTTCGCTACAGAGCCAGTCCTCTCACTGCGACACCACTCCTCAAGCTGCAGCAGCATATATCATTAATAAACTTAAAAATATGACAGCAGACAGTAGAAGGGTTGGGGGAGAAATTGTAGATTCGGGTTTACAGTAAGAAAGGCATTGCGGTGCATGTAAACGTGTTTGCAGATTTCCTGCCTTAACCTGGTGTCTCTCAGTAACCTGGTTTCTTGTGTGCATGTAATCTTAGTTATTATCTCTCTCACACCATCCTCCCTCTCTCCTTCTCCCTCCCTGTCATTATCCCTCCCTCCTCTCCCTCCGGTGCAGTCTTCTGCTCTCTGCTGGGTCTTATCAGTCTGTAGGATAAAGGTTATCCAGCCCACAGTTTGGCCCTGCCACTCTAAACTGGTCAACAGTCTGGGCTGCACCAGCTACTCCTTTTATTACCATGGCGACCTCACTGGTTGAACTCATCTCCATCATTATCCGTCCTCCATAGAGAACGATGCCTCTGTGCTCATTATGGATATCATTGTGGTGCACATGCATTATACATGATTTAATCACCATATCTTCAGAAAGAGGATGCAAGCCCATTTCGCGTTTGATGAGCGTTTTGTGCATAATGGTTTGTTACATGGGAAGATTGCTGTGATATTCACACAAAGGAGGAAACTCATGTGCTAAAAAATGTCAGTCTAATCAAGTGTTTGGAACACAGTCCATGGTTTCATGTTTTTATTTTGAATCATGAAAAACTCTCTGATAACTAGATGCGGCTGTTTGATTGTTCAGAATGTTTTTTACCGCCCATTTAGGCCAGTAGGTCACTGTCGTCTATCTTCAGCTCTACATAGAGTTTATTTTAGTTATAGGTTATGATGCATAGTGCCATCTACCTGTCAGTTACACTGGGAGCACCATAACTTAATAACTGATGATACCAGATACAAACATTATGCTCAAAAAGTAATGTGCCTCTCTTCAATGCAGGATTTGATTAGATTTTTGATGAAAAAAAGTGTCAGTCTCCATTTTGATGAATGATAAGAGACAATTTCAAACACAAGTACACAAATCAGCTTCACTATAACTCGCAGCATTCACAGACAAACACTTCTTTTGCTGGATACATTTCCCCCACAAATACAACATGCTAATGTTTTTAGCACAAGCCTATGGCATTTTTCATTGTATAAATTAGCCTAGCGGACTTCTCTCTTCTCATATGAAGCCAGAGCCCAACAACAACATTTTACAAGGGTAACATTAGAAAATTTGGCTCCATTACAACTCACAAGGTTCACTGACAAAACAACTGTCTCATACTTAACATATTTTCCAATCAAATATAACATGCTAACATTATTAGCACAAGCCTATAGCATTTTACATTGTATAAATTAGCCTAGCGTCAGATGGAAATTGTTAATTATTGTTAATTAAGTGTAAAGTTCTGTTCTACCATCATCTCTGTCATGTAACAGAAAAATATATCTTTGATGCTGCAAAAAAAGTTTGGGCAAAATTTTCCCTCAACCCCACATAATTAATGTTGTTTTAAGTTTCTATTGTGGTTATTGCAAAATAACCACAATAGAAAGTCCCAAACTTCCCTTGAGGTGCAGGAACCTTGTGAATAAATACTGTCATTATCATTTAAGCTGCAAATTCTGTTTTGATAAATCAGTTAATGATTTTGCTTTACTTGTTTTATCCATCTAATGGTCCAAAACCCAAATACATTCAATTTTCTACCATATATGGCATCAAATCATCATAATTTGAGAGACAGGAATATTTGGCATTTTTACTTAAAATATGACTTCAGTGATTAATTGATTGTCAAAATAGTTCATTTATTTTCTGTTTGTCAAGTAATTCATGTGTCGACTCACTAATTGTTGCAGCTCCATTTCAGAGTCCCTCAGTCATGGAGTGTTTATATAAGTGAAAGTTAACTCCACAATTATTAGTTCTATATTTCACATTAAGACCACCTACGTGTTATGTAAAATACTGTGTTTGCTCTAAAATATTTGTAATTATCATATTCATTAGAAAAAATAATGATGTTATTTGCATAACTGTTTATGTTCCATATGTCACCTTGATTGAAGTAAGGCATTAGGCTCAAGTGCCTCTAGAGCTGCCACAAAGTATTTGAATTAATTGATTTTAAATATGTTGGATGTTCAGTGTTTTTAACAACTCTTTAAAAAAACCTGAACTCATCCTTGTAATATTTAAAAGTAGTTCATAATAAGTTTATCAGGTGTAACCAGCAGTAACATGACAGAAAGTACAAGCAGAGAGACATTTTATTTGTCTCTGTGTTCGTCCAGTTGCAAGATTTTTTATGAACAAACAGGTTGGACACTGCTGGCTGTTTTTGTGTACCTCAGCCTTTTTTGGTTTTTCCAAATTACTATTTTCTAATATTTCTTAATGTCAGAGTGTCTCTGTCTTCATAAAGGTTGTTCAGCGGGGTGAACACCAGGGACAAGAAGTGAAATAAGTTCAGGACTTTTTCATTCTGTCCCTGACAAAGTATTATACGTTGTGTTGTATAAATACATCTTTAAGTTGTCAATTAATCAAACCACAAAGGAAAAAATGGTGAAGAGAGCCAGGTCCTTACTTCAGATAGGCTGTCATTAGAGACAAGCCTTTACTTCTAACGTGTATTTGATCATATTTTACGGAGATCCTCCTCTGTTTTCAGATCTGCTCCCTTTGGCTTTGTTAATTGGCTCGTTCTGCTGTTTCACACTGAAACACGTTCACTTGTTCAGAAGCGGGAGCTCCTTCACTTCACATGAGGGATTTTATTGTGAAACATCTGTAGGAAGTGCTGAGATTAATTACCAGCAGCCTGATATCAAGAAAGCAACGTAGAGCACAATCAATCTTGAATTAACGACTCACTGAGTGAAAACTGTGTTTGAGATCCGGCTCATTATGTGAGGTTCAACTGTAAGTTCAATTAATAGATCTAATCAGGCCCATCCAAGAGTAACTAGGCAACGGGCCAGTCATTGACGAATATTCACTTTTGTTTATTTGATTTTATTTGTGGGATACAAAGTGGGAAACAAACACCAGCAGAATGTCAGAAATTGCATATCAGTCTGAACTTATTTTCCCCGTTGAAGGATTTTTTGGGGGAGTTTTTCCTTATCAGCTGTGAGGGACCAAGAACAGAGGGGTGTTGTATGCTGTAAAGCCCTCAGAGGCAAATTGTGATTTGTGATATTGGGCTTATAAATAAAATTGAATTGAACTGTGGATTCAAGTCCCCATGACAGCAGTTATCTCTCCTCCTGGGGTGTCCTTGAGCAAGTACACTTAATCAAGTTGTTCTGGTACATCCTGTTTTGCAAATGCTTGTCTCCTGCGACAATCAGTAAAGATATTATATCACATATATATTATCAGCCACATCAATCCATCAGGTTATAGTGGTAATGTTCCCAAAACAGCTACAGGACAGAAAATAAAGCACCTCTTCACTCGACATCAAAACACAAGCTTGGACTCACCAGCTCACACTCTGACCTCTGTGTGATCCCGAGCAAAATCTTTATCTCCCTGTAAACAACTCAGGCCTCGCACAACAAATGAACATCAACAAAGGAGCTCTGGCTGCTCCAAACTATAAACCCGCTGCACAAAATGGCCTTCCCTCTCTCAGAGCCTATAAAACCAGCATTATTTCCTACTTAAGCAGGATTTATACTTGTGCGCCAGACTCTACGCCATAGCCTACGCCATTGTGAGCATTTATACTTGTGTGGTGGTGTGTCTGTGTCGCTCTGCAGCTACACCTCCAAAGCGCTATTTGGCGGCAGGGCTTCTGTGAAGTGCACAAATCGGCTTCAGTATAACTCGCAGCATTCACAGACAAACACTTGTCTTTATCTGGACACATTTTCCCACAAATACAACATGCTAATGTTTTTAGCACAAGCCTATGGCATTTTACATTGTATAAATTAGCCTAGCGACCAGCAATGTTATGAAGAAGAGACAACAGCAACATTTAACAAAGGTAACGTTACAAATTTGGACTCCATTACAACTCACAAGGTTCACTGACAAAACAACTGTCTCACAGCTAAACACGTTTTCCAAACAGATACAACATGCTACCGTTATTAGTACAAGCCTATAGCATTTTGCATTGTATAAATTAGCCTACTGATTGGCGGAGATTGCGTATTGAAGGTGAAGTTTCACTGGCGTTGTGCTGCTCCGTCTGAGGAGCAAATAATAACCAAAGAGTTTGTATATATTCCAACAGCGCTACTAATGAACGGTCCAGCTCTAACAATAGAAAATCAAAACGTGGCGGCAGATGTTTTAACCGTGGCGGCCCGCCACAAAGAAATGAATGTGTCACAGGCCTTACCAATCAATTACATGTTTGTCTAACTCTCCAGCTCTAGTCTGAGTATCATCATCCTTAATTAGACAGACCTGAACCCTGATTGTAACTCTAAACATGTCTCGCTCTTTTAGCTGCTCTCAAACATACAGCAGCGCTGTTTTTTTCCACTGTGTCAGACATTTAAGTGTGTTCCATGATATAATGACTTGGGCATGGCGTTTATTACATGAAGCTAAACTCTAAAGACGTTGTGAAATGCCTGCTACAGTACATATACATCGACAGGGACAGCAGGGTTCGGCTGCCAGACTGCCAGCCTGAGCAGTCCTGGAGGCACACTGGACGCCTTAATGAGCCCTGTCAATATGTAACTGTACAACACCCTTGCGCAGATAATAAGGGATAATCACTGCTGTTCGTAGCGAGAGGAAGTAACACTTCTGGAAAGTTTTCAGTTGACAGTGTGAAAGAGAGAGTGGGTGTAACATCCAGATCTGACCTTTTGTTTTGGATCCTTCTAGCACCGTAGTTTTGAATTTGAGTGACGCTGAAATGATTTGTGTCTTTGTTCTGCCTGTGAATGTTGCTGTATGTTGTGTTTGTGCATGTGTGTGTGTCTGTGTGTGTGTGTGTGTGTGTGTCTGTGCGCCTGCGGTGTACCAAACAGAGAAAAAGTAGCAAAGCCACTAACAAGTTAATAAACTCCAGCTGGGCTTTGTTGTGCTGAGGACAGACTGTAGAGCTGAGCACATTCTCTGAAGCTTAGCTCACACGTCTTCTCTTCAAACCAGAACTAAACCCAGCACTGAGGGGTTTCTAGATTTTCACTCGCCATAGGGTCACAATCAGCATTGTAAGAATATTCAGACTTTCCATACTAGTAGGCAGTGTTCGCCACAAGGCAACTTGTTTATAGTCTACTTTCATATTTTCACTATAAACTACCAACTTACAATTCATACAGCTGGATATTAGTGTAAAAATCTGACTGTAAAGTGCTTTCAGACCTGATCTGACCAAACTGAAACATAAATCTAGGTTAGAAAGTCTTATTTTATCTCTCAGGTTACAAACAGAGGGTTTTTTTCTCTGTAGGGAATTTTTTGGACCTGAAACGTAATTGACAGAATGTAGTTCCCTTCAATCCAATGTGACCAATCATGGAAGTCTTAGGCAGTCAGGGAGAAGTTACTCACATCATGTACTGAAGTAAATGTGCTAATACCACACTGTGAAAATTAGGGCTGCCCCCTTTAGTCGACCAAACGTTAGTCAGTCAGGAGGGTCATTAGTCGGCAAGATTTCATTGATAGCTTAAGCCCAAAACACTTTCAGTTCGGTGCCTTTGGAACCAAAAGTAACCCTTCAGACATGATACCTAGACCCTAGTGTTTCCACCACTAACAGTACTGTTAAATGTGGGCGGGGTTGTTGTCACTCACTGTATTTCCTCATTAGCGGTGACACAGATGGAAGTGTGTACCTGGTTTATCGTCCACAGAACGAGGCTGCACGCCAACATTTTCAGAACAAAATAAAACAGGCTGCAGTGAGAGTCTCTCTCCATGGGATATTTAAAAATAGTGGGGTTGTGCATTTAGTCCTTCTCAGGCAAGCTCAGGGGGTTAGTGTTGCTGTAGCCCACAGGAGCGATGCTCCACAATGCTTTTTTTTTTCTCCGAGTGAGGATTAGAATATATGCAGTTCACATAACCCGGTCAAAATGAATATGTATAAACGCTTGAAGATCCACTCATTACTAAAAGTGTATGTCATATAAAAACCAAAGTAATAATCGAAATTTAAGGTGTGCTGATGGATTCATGTTGTCACCTCATGCACTGAGTAACATTACAAGTTAACGTTCCACCTTAAAAGTTGCCATCAGTCGGCCCAGTGAATGAAGTTATTTTCCCTCTGACTCCAGCTGCTGTGAGAGGCAGCAAAACATCCTTTCATTTTAGTTACAGTTTGCTACTAAAACTCCACAGTATGAACAGTGGTTACATGAGCCTCAAAACCAGACACAACTCAGCCCTGAGCAGAGTGACCGTCCTCTACTGACCAATCAGACTGCAGTGTTCACAGCTCCACCTTTTAGTACCAGATCTGTGTGCTAGGTACCCCAACAGAGGGGGGGACCAAAAATGGGGACTTTTCACAGTGGAAACAGAAGAAAAGATTACTGAACTGAACTGAACTGAACTGTACACACAACAGATATAGGGTTTAGGTACATGTCCGAACAGGGTACTTGTGGGTTCTAAGAGGACTATACCTAAAGTGTTTGTTGGGAACAGCAGCTTATATTCCACCACTGGTCTTTGGTTGCCTTCATTCATCATGAGTGTCATTATTTTTATTTGCTCCCATTGTGTCTCTGTAGAGCCTTGTCTTACTTTCCTTTCTTTAACTTTGTAAAATGTTTAGGTGTGCAAATGTGCCTCAGTTTAACTGTGTCAAATGAACACTCAGTTGCAGGTTAGCTACAACGGTTTCAGTCTAATGCAACAATACATGTTGGCCTTAGGATGGTTGTAATGTTCAGGCTTTGTCAAAACAGTTTTGTGATCATTTCAGACGCTGTAGTGATGCTGATGTGGTGCTAGTGTCAGTTGGGGTAAATACCCGAAACAGTTAACCCTAACACAGTTTAGCAGCACTACAAACTATGGCTGGAACCAGCAGTTATTTTCATAATGATCTGAATTTTATTTTCTCCAGTAGAGGCAAACAAACTATATATAAAATGGTAACTGGCAGTATGTTTTGGGTCCTATCTTCTTTACTGTAAACATCAACACATTGGAGGTCATTTTGCCATCTGTCACTCTTCCCACCGCCATCTGTCTTTCCAACACATACATCTTATATTATTAAACAATGTAAAATGCAGAGCAGTGGCCAGTACAGCAGACAGCAGGGGTTTCAAACTGCAGACCATGAAGGACGGAGAATCTGCAGGTTTTCACGCCATACAGTCACTGCAAAGAAGTGTGTCCCTATTTTCACGTCAAGTCCATTCTCCTCAAGACAACTTGGAAAGGAGTAATATCCACTTACTCCACTGTTACAGACTTAAACCTCTTTAAAGCGGAGAGCGGGGTTTTATCAGCTGCGATGTTTAGTCAGAGCAAACTCTTGATACTGTGTGACGCACGCTGTGAGATTTGCACTGATAGAAGCTCTTATTTGTTTGTCTTAATTACACTCGTGTCTAAAAATTAATGTCCCAATGAGTTATTAATGTTTGTATTCTAATAAGCAGAAATAGGATTACATGCAGCGGCAGAAATGTGCTCAATAACAGTAATTACAACTCTGCTAGCAGCTCCAATCATTTTGTGTCTTCTTTCAGTGGAGGAGAGACTTCACTGAAATTACATTCTGTATGTGAGTTAGTCAAATTAATTCCTTATAATGACTTAATTCTTCAGTAAGCAAGTGTCTGCCTCCACAACATGTATTAAAATTAAATTTAACATCCTGCATGGCAGTCGTTTGTCATGATCCAAAGCCATACTTGCAGTTCACACACATACATTAACCTTATTTTTACTGATATAATGTACATGTTTGGTATTTGATAAGGAGCTTCTATCAGGTCACTGCTGTGTGTTTGGAGCATAAAAATCCTTCATTACTATCATGATGAATACTGTGTAACCTGATTTTAAAAATAGGAGTCTGTATTTCACTTTGCTCCTCTTGATCTCTCAACTCTGCAGATTGTATTTTGTCGGCAGAAATAATTAAATGACTAGTTTAAATAGAAATAGACTTTGGTTTGCACCACCAAATATTAGCTTTAGCAGAAGATAGATTTGCTTAAACATAATTATTGTGATAAGCTGAAGTAATCAGGCCTAATTTAAAAAAAAGTTACATCTATTTTATTTAAAGAATAACTATTCTCATGTTTAAAATCATAGACTGTGAATTATAATAACATTTTTCTGTCACGATTGCTGCGTGCTCATCTGTCAGTTGAGTGATTACTTTAGATTAAACCTCTGGCAAACATCTTAGGAAGTGAACTGTATTGCATTTAATTTCCAAGTTAATTTACCTCACACTCAGAGACATAAAATGTCAAATGTTTTTTCCCACATGACAGTATTTTTAGCTGTGACACTGTTGCAGCAGCGATACCTGTAATGAGACTGTATAAGACACCTTCCATTAAGGACTATAAATATGGTTTTATCTAAAAACTTTTCAATCAAACAGAAAAAAACAAACTTCTCAAAACTAAAAGTTTTACACATTGGGAAATAACCTTGTTTGCTTTCTCGCGGTGCACAGCGCTGCCTTTTTTTTTTTTTTTTAATTGAATGCCATTAGTTAAAAAAAATGCTTGCTGTGCCTTTTTGGTGTTACCAGGCAACGACCCCATCACGTCCTTACCCTAACCCTTCAAGTGTAAACAATCTACCATTTATTTATTTATTTATTTATTTTGTATCACAGTAATTGGAATCCAATTCCTAAAATGTTCAGGTGGAGGGTACTGTCTGTAGCTCTGGTTGAGGGTGAGAGGCTGTCAGCAAACAGAGATCTATGTGGGTACATGAGACCCTAAAGAAGAGGGTGTATCATGGGGAGTACCACCAGTTGTTCCAGGAGCTTCGCCTCCATGATGGCTTTTTCCAAGTATGTTTTAGGATGACTCAGGGGCAGTTTGACAACCTGTTCTCTATCGTCGGGTCCACCATGACAAAAATGAATACTAACTACAGTCTGCAGAGTGACTGAACACCACCAGTTTCTCCTCCACTGTTTACCAACTGTATACTTGCAGCAGACGCTTAGCTTAGCTTAGCATTGAGACTGAAAACAAGAAGACAACTCTCAAATAGGGCTGAGTACCAAACTTAGGACTTTTCAGGGTTCTGATTAAATTAAATCTGCACTCCCAAGTATGGTTTCTTGTTAATCAAGTCGGTTGGTGGCAAATTTTGGTGTCTGAGAGCACATCTATACGCATCAGATGCTTTTTCCTCACTCACAACAGATTCGCTCTTACTGTAATCGACACAGCTGTCTGCACCCACCGGCTCCATGCAGGCTCGTGTCTCAGAGACCCGTTCGTGTCACGGGCATAACTGCAACCTGAGGCATTTATTTATGCTTCATGTCTATTTTACCTTCAACAGTACACAAGGTTGATGCCCAATAAAAAGGCTCTAAATAATTAAAGTTAACTACATTTTACAACCTCAGAGGAACAGAGTGTTCTGTCTCCAGACAGAGGCAGACAGCTGCACGCTGTGCTCTGGTTTGTCATCCCACAGACTGTCCCTTCACTTTTACACAGCACATGGAAATTCAATTTTTGATTTTACAGAGAGCGTAAAGTACTGAAAAAGGCACCTTTAGGTACTGGTGCCAGTACTGGTCCAAATATGAATGCCACCCATGCCTACCTAGGAATAGTCTAATATTTAAACTCTAAAATTGCAACTTGACATATTTACACTTCAGCTTTTGTGTTGTCTAAACAATCACAGTCTAACATGTTAATTAATGAGCCGTAGAGGAGCTGGTAGGCAGATTTTGTCACCTGTGGACTGTGCCAGGGTAACTGTTTCTCCCGGTTCTAGTGTCTATGCTATAATAAGCTAACTGGCTGCTGGCTAAAACTTTATATTTAACTGACGAATATAAAAGCAATACCTATCTTATTATCTAATGCAGGATTTATACTTCTGCGTCAAATCAACGCCATAGGAATGGGCTCTGCATCGATGTAGAGCCTATGCCACACCCAACGCTGTAGCCTGACATGCACCTCCCCAGAAATGTAACTAGACGTCGCAATAGACTTCCTGTTTGTTTCTGTAAGCTGAAACCATTTCCCTCAGTGGAAATGAAGATTTTATTTACTGTAATTTCACAGATAAGAGACGATAAAATGTGAATACAATAAAGCCTCCACAAAAATAGCACGTTAAGTCTTTTTCTTGCTTTATCCTGGCTTCATATGAGCAAAGGAAATCTCTGCTCAGTCGCTAGGCTAATTTATACAATGTAAAATGCCATAGGCTTGTGCTAATAATATTAGCATGTTGTATTTGTGGGGAAAATGTGTCCAGATAAAGACAACTGTTTGTCTGTGAATGCTGCGAGTTATGGTGAAGCTGATTTGTGTTCTTGTGTTTAAAATTGCCGCTATTAAGCCATGTTTAATGTGTGTTTAATGTGTGTTTGGGTGTGTTTTGAATCAGCTAAACTTTTATAGCACGTCACAGAAACATCACAGCTGACTAGTGTGTTGGAGGTGTAACTGCAGAGTGACACAGACACACCACCGCACAAGTAAATGCTCACCTGCGTAGGCTACGGCGTAGGGTCTGCCGCACAAGTATAAATCCTGCTTAACTCTCTGTAAAAAAGCACATTTCCCAAAAAGTTCCAACTGTTTCTTTAAATGTTGTGTAACACACACAGTCATAAAAGAACTTTGCTTAAATACAAACAGGACAAATATGAAGAAGAGAATGAATCTGAGCATTTGATACCACTTTTTAGAAATATGTCGCTACCATTAAAGTGTCACCGTTTGGTATCTCGCCTTAGTTTTAATATCACAATGTGTGTGATAAATAAAAACACTGTCTATGTATCTCAAATCACCGGAGTTTAAGAAGCCACTGTGGGAGCCTGCATGAGTATAAGGGAGGGAAGTAAGTTTCTGTGTGTGTGTGTTTTAAATGGGGAAGAGAGAGGAAGACATCAATCAAAACTCATTTCAACCCTTCTCATATCTCTCCTAACCACACACATTGAAACACCAGAAAAAAAAATCCACTGCCAGAGACAGAGTGAGTTATAGAGCGATGGATAGATGATGGGGGGGGAGCAAGAGAGGACAGAGTGAGAGAGAGTGAGAGAGCACTTTCTATTTATAGCCTGTGTGCCCGGAGAGGAGGAAGACTGTTGTTCGAAAGCACACTTGGTGCGTATGATTTTGTTCTGCAGTACACAGGCTGCCGCTCCAAAGATGCAGGAACAGAAACATACAGTAAATACACGCCATACAAATTATAAACCATGTGGGTGGTGAGACGGAGTCATTACAGGGATAATGAATGGCTGTTTGAAAGGCTGATGAGAGGAGGAACATGATTGGTCCAGTAATCATCCTCTTCGTCCCCCTATAAGCCTCGCAAGGAAAGACATTACCTCTGTGTGCTTCGTCCTGCTGGATGTGCGTTTAAGTTCATGATCATGCATGCACATAGATTCTCTGCATGAGTTTTAAGCTGTCACTCACTGACATTATATTTAAGTAATTAAAGCAACAATGGGGTTCATGATAGGTAATTCATGTAACTCATCTTCCCCCTCACTTACGCAGCCTTCGGGCCAAAAGATTCCCACTGAGATTCAGCAGTTATGTCTCACAAAATATGACATGCACACACAAAAGGAGCACTGTTTTAACAAAGTAACACTGGGCTGTTATGCTTACTCACCGGCGTACGGAGCGCTCTTGTGGTTCGTGCTAAAAGCTTTTGTCGCAGCAGTGAAGATTTTAGTTGGTTTTACTTTTAGAACAGAGACGTTTCCTGCAGAGTTGAGTCATCTGTCGTTTTTTGTCAGAGTGGGAATAAAAAAAAAAAAAAAACAGGATTCTAGTGATGATTGTTAGGAAAAGCTAAGTCCGTAAATAGAGGGGTGGGAGGAAAAATCGATACAGCATAGTATTGCAATATGTTTTTGTGGCAATATTGTATCGTCACACAGTGCCAAGTATCACTTTATTTATTATATAAGTTATTAATGTCACAAATACTAATTAAACTTTAGGTAGCCTACTAGAAAAATATAATCAGTTGCTTTTTCAGTCCACTAGGTACATTTTGCTGCTGCTAAAAAACAACTGAAGTGAGATGACTTAACAGACTTAAAACTTAATCTTATTAGATAAAACAGATGTTGACAAAGTTTTCCTTGTGTGACATAATTTACAGTTGAAAAAGGGTAATAAATCAAAATATGTTTTATCGCAATACTCAGCATATTGCAACATATCGAAAATCGCAATAATATTGTATCGTGACTTAAGTATCGTGATAATATTGTGTTGTGGATCCTCTTGTGATTCCCACCCCTAGTAAACAGTTGCAAATTTAGCAATAAAATGACGTGAAATGAATAAATAAGGTGCGTGCTAGTGTCTTTGCATTTACATGTTGTGTCCTTTCCTGCTGTTTGGCTAATTTGTGGCATGCTAGCAGTACAGTGACTTTTTAAAGCTCCACCCGTCGACTTTTCCTGTTTAAAACAACATTAAAGCTACAGTAGGTTACTTTTTTTAGCAACATGACAAAAAGTTATTTTACTACCTGTCACTATCCTTTTTTGACAGTAAATCTTCTCTTGGTATTGTAATATTTATGACATTAAGATTGAACTTAACCGGTTAATTGCCCTGTTCTGAAGCTTCTCTTGCTCTGCCATATACTGTAGAGACGTCCCTGATGGTTGGTATGTTAGTAGACTGGAAGGCTAACATTGCTCCCTGTTTCTCCAGATTGCTTAGTGAACTAGTCTCAGGGATTCACCTTGAGAGACTTCGATACAACAGACTGAGTTTGTTTGATAAATTTGTTTGATAAAAAATGAGTATTTGGGGCCTAATAGTTAGGCAGAGCTGAAGTCCCTACTGAGAGTCATCATGTTTTGTTATTCTTGGCCATCTTTTCTGTCTGTTTATATAATAGGCTAAATGTTGTCTTTATTTAGGTCACGTCTGGCTTTTGTATGGGTTGTGTTTTTTATTTAATTTTTAAGAAAAAAATTGTTTTTGGCAGTTTATTTGTATGTGGGTCGAGTATGTTTGTTAGTCTGTTTGTATCGGTGATGTTGTTTTTTAGGTGAAAATTAAGTATAATATGAAATAAAAACTGTTGCTATATCCTGACAGTAGTACATGAGGCAGATAATCTGTAAAAAAAAATCATGCTCCTTCACCTCCTGATAGTGCTTCTAGTGGTAACAACCATTTTCAAGTCATTTTCAGAAACAGCTGTGAAACATTTAATCACTGCTCATAAACTGCGCTCAAACTAGCAGCGCTGATCAAATATGAATCAAGCTTCTGTTACTGCACTGCTTGTTTTTCATCTCCAGTGTTTTCAGAAACATATTTTAGTGTACTGTTTAGCTGTAAAATGAGAAACTTTGTGGCCAAAATGAAAAAAACGTCTCATTTTAGTGCTAAAATATGTTTCTGGAAACATTTGAGGAGACAAAGAGGCAACGCAGTAACAGAATTGTGATTCATATTTAATCAGCACAGCCAGGTTTGACAGTTTGACTGCAGTTCCCGAGCCGTGATGGACGTGTTTGACAGCTGCTGTCTCTGAAAATGGCCTGTGATTGGCCAATGTCTCCTGTCACTGAATAGACTCTCTAAAGCCTGAAAACAGGGCCAAGCAGATGTGCAGAAATCCAGTGTTCTCTCAGACTGTCTAATAACGCCGAACTTAAACTCCCTACCTGAACATTAAAAAACATTTCATTACAGTGATCAACTTTATTTTTATATTTTCATATTCATATCAGGTATTATGTCACAAACCCTGTTTGAGATGGGCTGGTGTTCTGCGCCATCAGGTGTCTCTTTAACCTCTTTTTAAAAACAGCTGCATTTGTTACATGTGTAATGTCCGATGGCAGTTCATTCCATAATTTCATTCCTCATAACATTACAGTACATTGCATTGCATTTGTTTTTGAAACAGGAAGTGAAAAACAACCTCTTGCCACATGCCTAATATTAATTTTACAATCGTTACTACTATAAAAATTTTAAACTGTTGCAAGCAAGGTCAGTAATGAACCTGTAAACTGTTGAGTTTAGTTTAGAGGTTTGTTACTGACCTTGGTAATATTTTTTGTGTCAGACGTTGTAACAATTGTTCACTTTTACATTTTTAATTGTGCACAAATCAAACAAGATACATGTAAATAAGTGAGTTTAAGCAGTGCTCATAAGTTTATTTTTTTATCCTTGCACAGAGCCAGGCTAGCTGTTTCCCCTTGATTCCAGTCTTTGTGCTAAGCTAATTTAAGCTAAGCTAAGCTAATCACCTCCCATCACAAGCTTCATTCGGAACAGAGATACAAGACTGGTCTCCAACTATTCGTCTAACTCTCAGAAAGAAAGTGAATAAAAATATTTCCCAAAATGTTCCATAAGTTCAAATACAAAACACAGTTGGGTTTGACTGTGTAGCTCTTAGTCTCTTGCTAACCTCCTTCTAACGTGTACACACAAACTTTTCTTGGCTCTGCAGACCTGCTGTCTCTTTAATGGAGGCTGGGTTAGTAGCACCAGTTATTTCCAGCACCTCTCGGTGGGCCTATAAATAGAGCACACACACACGCACATACACACACACACACACACATTTTTCTCTTCCTCACCTCTGTGTGAGGTGGTCTGGTTTTGACGCCCAGGTGTTTTTTAGCTTTTGCTAATTTAGTGCCTACAAGGTCTAACTAATAATGCTGTTCATACAGGAGACAGCCTCTGATACACTGCTGCACACACACTTCTTCACCTGTTGTCTTTGTTTTATGCTGTCTGTAGATTAAAACAGTGATTTACTGTACTTTACTGTCATACTTGGTCTTATTTGCAGAGGTTTGGTCTTCTTCATCACATCGTCCTGGGGTCACTGTTCACATTTTGTAACTGTTAGAAATTTGGTGCATGAATTTTCCCAGTTTCTTAAAAAGGCCTTTTTCCTCTCTTTCTCTGCAGCATCAGACAACAGCCAGAGATTTCAGGAGACATGTTTCGCCTTTGCATTAACGCCACAACAAGTCCAGCAGATCAGCAGCTCGATGTAAGATGAACGCTGCTGTCAGTGCAGGATGCTCTCCATGAATAATTCATACATGTACATGCTTTAGATGTGTGCTGATATATTTGTTTCTGTGCTCAAAGGGACATCTCGGGGACCAAATGTGATTTCTCAGTTCAAGTTCAGTTGCGGTTTTGCCTGTCGGAGACAAGCTGTCCTCAGGAAGACCATTTTCCACCCAATCTGTGTGTGAAAGTCAACGGGAAGCCATGTAACCTGCCGGTGAGGAGCGCCGCATTAATCACATAAACAACCAGCTAAACATGATGTCTTTATTCTGTCACTGTTTAACTATCGTTCCACCTTTTCTGCCCTCATGTTAGTGTTGAATCCATTTTATTGAAGAGCAGAATTTAACTTCTTAATATTCACAACATCTTTTCATCTTTTCCCTCACATATGCATGTCTGTCTCTTAGGGTTATCTTCCACCTACCAAAAACGGCGTAGAGCCCAAGCGGCCCAGCCGGCCCATCAACATTACCTCACTGGTCAGATTGTCCACCACAGTCCCCAATACCATCGTGGTGTCGTGGACCGCTGAGATCGGAAGGGTAAGAACCAAAGTGTCAGAGGGACTCTTGAACTTTTAAGGATAAGAGAGTTTTGAGATGTAAGAAGGTCATCTATTGAGTAAGGGTGGGGGGAAATCTATTCTTAGATGCATCCCGATGTGGACGATCCAGCATCGATTCACAAATGTCAATAATCGATTATGTAAATGTTTGTTTATAACATGATGTTGATGGATCAAAAGAGGCAGAACTCAACTGCAAAATCAGTGTAGCATGCTCTCCCCATGTTAGCGTGGGTTGTCTCCAGGTACTCCAGCTTCCTCCCACAGTCCAAAGACATGCAGGTTAATTGGTGACTCTAAATTGTCCGTAGGTGTGAATGTGAGTGTGAATGGTTGTCTGTCTCTATGTGTCAGCCCTGTGATAGTCTGGTGACCTGTCCAGGGTGTACCCTGCCTCTCACCCAGTGTCAGCTGGGATAGGGTCCAGCCCCATCTGGACCCCCAACAGGATAAGGGGTTACAAAAATGGATGGATGGATGGATGGATAATTACATTTGGAGCCGTACATGAACTTTATTGTCAATACTTACTTTTGCCATCACCCAGAGACTAACATTAATGAGAGGAACAGCGATCAGCATGTAAACCAGCTGACCAACATAAGCTGTGGCATTAACCAAATTAAAACGCCTCTGTGGTTAGTTAAAATAACTCTCTGCTCAGTCTATTTTACCTTAAAAACCCCGTGCCTGGCCTTCCCAGTGTCTCGGCTTTTACCCGCGCTAACAGAGAGAGAGAAGCTGCTCGCAGCTCCTCTGCTGGCAACAACACAGCGGCTGCGGTGGAGCACTCCTCCTCCTCCTCATGTTATTCTCGTACACACAGGAGACTGTAAGGTGCTTTCAAATTCATTCATTCATTAATTCATCAATGCAGTTAACTTTTTAAAATGAAACAGATATAGACCACATATTATTGAACACAAGGTGCAAACACTGGACCCTACGCAGGCGTGTGTATATCCCATATACATATGTATATCCCACAGTGGGATATACCGACCGGCACCCCCTGGTTCAAAAGTCTGGGTATGGTGGTAGGTTGAAGGGGAAAGGGACCTGGAAAAGAGCCACACTGTATGCAAGTAAACCAATCTGTTTATTTAATTATGGAACATCAAAAATACAGTCTGCTAGATTTTAAAAGATGTTAGATTGATGTCCTGATTAAATAATTCATCAATCTGTGCAACAAGTTGCTGTAAAATCAGATTCTATCAGGGACTGTCTTCTGTCTTGGGCTGACATGGACGAGACAGACTCACAGACGCCACCGCAAAAACGAAACGTCTACAAACGTGTGACAGAAAAGAAAACAGTCTACAGTCTTCTGTTATATACGGCAGCTTTACATTCAACATCCTGCCTACAGTGCTGGTGTGATTAAATGGTTGTGTGTGTGCATCACATGCATGTGTGTGGGAAGCGGTTTGAAGCCCAGGAAGTGGGATTTCTGGCCACGACTGTGTTGAGTTCTTACAGCCAAAACAGTATTAGATGATGGCGCAGAGTGAGAATGAAAACATAAAACTGCAGGAAAAGTCTGTCCATATGACTTTGTATAAAAAATGCATGCTGGGTAAAGGCCGATGGCACAGTTTTTCACTTAAACGCCATTTAATGAAGCATTTTAATCTGTTAATACATCTAAAAATAGTTTATTATATCACATGCTGCCTTTTATTGAGTTGGGCGGGGCTTGATGTTCTGCAGACGGGCAGTAGAGGAACAATCTCACAACGGAAGTTCACACTGACCTCAGATCTCAGCACAAGTTCTTCCTTCCCTTTGTTCTTTTTCACACACAGCTGAAAATACATTTGTCTCAGAGCAGGAGGATTCTTTTTACGTTACAAAGACATGTAGCCTGCTTAAGTTGCCTTCAGTAACACCATTCAAGGAGATTCTCTGTGACTGTCCCAGAACTCTGGGAACTGTCAAAGTGGGATTCAAAGTATTGGTTTGCACTAGGACTGGGTGATATATGATGTATCGATATATTTTCAAGCAAGATATACATTTAGACAGCACCGTTTATATCGGTACAGAGTCAAGCTGTGTCACATAACACATACCAGTGTGCATCTCTCCTCTCTCACACTCTCCACACAGCTCCGCCCCACTCACTCACTCACAAATTATCCAGTAACACTAAGGACGCATTCACACTGGCCCTATAAGGTCCGCTTTAAAAGAACCCTGGTCCGCTTTCACGGATAGCTCAGCTCATTTGGAGTGGTGTGAACGCTCATTCAAACTCTTTTGTGGACCAAACGAGCGAACCCTGGTCCGCTTGAAAACTGGGGGTCTCAGTTCACTTGCAAGTGAACCCTGGTGCGGTTCGCTTACAGTGGGAAATGCAACCAGACTATCCAGCGAGCTAAAGAGAGAAAGTGAGCCACAGAGAGAAGGTGACGTAGACATATATGTGACCTGAAAATTTTTAAATCCTTGCAATACCTCGCTCGGCGTCTGTTTAACCACAGCAGCACGTCGTAGTCTCTCGCTCTGCGCCATCTTTTTCAGTATTGCTGCATTTGTCTCATGTACAGAGCAACATGCTGGATAGGAAATGGAAGGGGATGGATTTCTGTTTTCGGTCCTGGCCAATCGATGAGCCGGGTTTTCTTCTTCCTCATGCTTTTTTTTCTTCCTGGTCAGTGTGACATTTCGGGCAATACCGCCCCCAAACGAGCAGCTGTTGTAACTGCGTGACATTGTCCAGGCGGTTTGGTCCGCTTTAAAAAGTGCAGTGTGAAAGTGAACCGAACCAAATGAAGGCGTGAAATTTTTCGACATTCCCCGCCCAATCGAACCGAGTCCCCCGGACTATCCTGGTGTGAATGCGCCCTGAGAGAGACACAGAGCTGCTCCTCTGTTTAATCTGTCTGTTCATTAGTCTACAGTGTGACATCGGTCCGTATGTTGCACGTGCTGCGGCAAGTCAGTCTGTGAGATGAAAGAAATTAGTGCTGCTAGTTTGTGCGTGAGGTGGTAGTTGAAGACAGCCCCTGGATGCAGGAAAAAAAAAATTGCAGCAACAAAACAGCTGGACAGAGTGTCTCGCTTCTTCCCTCCCTCTGCCTCTCTGGTGATGCTTTGTGCATAAATAAGATTAATAGCCTAAATAAATAAAAAGATTAAAATCATCTTCCAGGTTCCTAGATTCATTTGAGAGGCCAACAGATGGAAAACGACTTTTAAACTCCCTCCACAAAGAGTTTTAATTGTTTCAAACCTACCTGATACTTTTATAGTCATGTTATAGTTTAGTGTCCTGTGCTGCAAACCTTTAAACCTCTGTAGCTCCAGTTCTGTGTGCAAATATGTTAACGTACAGCCCTGCTATTTATTTCATATAATGTTTCCTTAACATGTTGTGCAGCTGCATATTTTCAAACAGGGGAATAAAATCTCTGTCTTTGCATTTTATTCTGATCATAATCTGTTTTTCTAAAAGTGCTTGTGACATCTCAAATGTGGCTTTGACTTGCAGTTGAAAACATGTCGCCCATTTCGTAGAAAATACCCAGATATATATCGTGTATCACCAGTCAGCATGTAAATACCAAGATATGAATTTTGTCCCTGTCGCCCAACCCTAGTTTCTACATTATTACAGTGCTGTATGCATTCATGTGTGTTCACAGAGTTACTCCATGGCAGTGTACTTGGTGAAGCAGCAGTCGTCCACAGTGTTGTTACAGAGACTACGGGCAAAAGGCATCAGAAACCCGGACCACTCGAGAGCACTCAGTAAGGACATTCAGCCTCTTCTTTTAAAGTATATCAGGACTGATACTGGTCTTCTATGTAAATGGATTGGATACTGGCCAGACATGACATATCCACATTAATTCAGTGTTTATATTATAATGTTTTTTTAGCACAACTCTCTCAGGCTTCATGTTATCCTACATATAAATGATCCCAGGAGTTTCACACAGTGATGTATACAGATTGTAAGAGAACTGGCTGGTGTCGATATCAGTAGATACCCTGAGCCGAAGCAGTGGTATTGATGCATCCCAGCTCTTTTTCACAATGAAGACAACTGATCTGCGTGTTTATGGCCTTATAAGACCCACCAAATAACCAAGTCTGATGTTAGCTGGCCAGTATGTGCTTTTATAAGGACGGTGCTGCGCAATAGGCATTTAGTGTTCATGATTGTACTTTTTTTTTTTATTAAATCAAGTCTATATTTAATGTGATATCCATTGTGTCCATTGGGTTAAATGTTTTTGTTTTGCTTCATAACTTCTTATCTTAGGTAGAGGTAAAGGATACTTTCTGGTGATCTTATCTGCAGCGAGGTTTAAAACTCGGTTATAAGCTAAGGAGTCCTACATTAGCTGCTCAACACACATCCATTGTCTATCTATATATATTTTATACTGCATAGGAAGTGATATAAGAAGAGTCAGGTGCAGATGGGACTCAGTCGGTCCAACACAGCATGAGGAACTCTCAAATACATTTATAGAAAGCTGCTTCATTCGTGACCTTGGATTGAAATATGTAGTGAAGGAGTTGCAGTCTGAAATGAGAACCTGAGCACGTTTGTAGGAAGAAGTCCTGCTGTTTGGCTCTCACTCACTCGTGTGTGTGTGTGTGTGTGTGTGTGTGTGTGTGTGTGTGTGTGTGTGTGTTTCTTCTGCAGTCAAAGAGAAGCTAACAGCAGACCCAGACAGTGAAATCGCCACGACCAGCCTTCGAGTGTCGCTGCTCTGCCCGGTAAGCACACTCCCTGCTCTTCATAATTCTAAGGCGGTGTTCAGAGATCCAGTCATGCCAAGACATGTCTGTCCATTCTTCTCCTTCGTATGTGTCTCAACATGCCTATATGTCCTCAACCTTGTGTTGTGTACACGAGCCACCTGTCTAATGTCCTCTCAACCCTTATCACGCATCTTTTCCATGTGGGTTTGGCATGTTTGTGACATTTATGCATCCCGTATACCCTCCATCCCTCGCTGTGGGTGTCCTCTTCATGCCCTGACTACATGTGTGTGTGCACACTGTGCAGCTGGGGAAGATGCGGCTGATGATCCCATGCCGGGCGCTGACATGCTCCCACCTGCAGTGCTTTGACGCCACACTGTACATCCAGATGAACGAGAAGAAGCCCACCTGGGTGTGTCCTGTCTGTGACAAGAAGGCCCCCTATGAACACCTCATCATCGACGGGTAAGTCACCCAACCCCCCCCCCATAAACCCCATCTCACACACGACCTGTTAGGAGACAGATGTTCAAATCTTGTGTCTAAAAACACACATTTCATTTTTACTCTTTGGTTTTTGTGCGTATGAAACACATGTATATGTGTATAAATAATGTGTATATTAGTGAGCTTTAAGGCCCAGACACACCAAACTGACATCAAGGAACTAGTGGCAGCGAAGGCAGGCTTTTGCTTTGCCCTCATTCCCTGTGTCTCAGCTCAAAAGTTGCACTTGAACACATCGCAAAGACCTCAGCCAATGGCCAACTAGTATGTTTGTTCTGCGCTGTTGTGATAGGAAGTAACTCTCCATGGACAGATTCAAGACGCTAGTTAGCCAGTTAGCACATTAATAATATGACCCGAAGTTGAAAGAACAAAGGATATTTACCGCGTGCTAGCAAACAGTAACACAATCAATTACTTGTTTTTGCACATTGGCTAAAAAAAAATAGTTACCTCTCGACTGTAGTCGTTTGTTTACTTTCCTCACTTCTGTTTCTCTTCTCCTGCACTGAGCTGAACTGCCAGTCAGAGTGATTTCATTCACTGCCAGGCTTTGCCGTTTCCGACACTGATTCAACAGGCTGAAATGGCCAAAAAACAGACGACAAGGGCCGACTAGTGCCAATGATGCTTGACACACTGCAAAAACTAGGCCGAAAGACGCCCATCCAAGGCCTGACATTGACCGTCAGCGGACAGTAGAGGTGTCAGTAGGTGGCACTATGCGCTGTTTTCAGTCTTAACGCTATGCTAAGCTAACCAGCTGCTGGCTGTAGCTTCATATTTACAGACATGAGAGTGGTTTTAATCTTCTCATCCAACTCTCAGCAACAAAGCTTATAACAGGGGTCCCACGGGGTCCTTGAAATCCTTGAGTGTTTGTGATTTTTAAGAGGAACAAACAAGGCCTTGAAACTTTTTGAAAACAGACATAAATAGACACAGGTCATTGAAAGTACTTAAGTTTACATATTTTGTGCAAGAATAGAAATTTAATTTTTTGCTTTTGTCTGCTGTCAATGTAACACAGCTCAGCTGAGAAGTGTTCACACGCTCAAGCCTCTCTGTCTTTTTAACTGTGGTCTGTGAGCGTCTGTAAAGCCTGCTCGTTCTCATTACAGAAAGTCTCAGTGTTATAACAGTAATTAACCTTGATGTGTGTCTTAAACTGTGCTGGATTGGGTCCTTGAATTTGAGGATAATGGCCCCAGAAAGTCCTCGAAAAATCCTTGAATTTGATGTTTGAGAAGGTGTGGGAACCCTGTTGTAAGCTTAGACAAGTATCAAACTGTTCTTTTGACGAAGTTGAGCAACAGAGTATTCCAGCCAGAGAAGGAGGAAGAAATAAGTCAAGTGTCCTCTTCATTTAAACACTTCATTTCAAACACTAATCTTGACTTACTGCATTACTTTCTTTCTTTCTTTTCACTTGATATCTTTAATGTTATGCACCAAAACACCAAGGAAAATTCCTTGTATGTGAAAACCTGCTTGGTAAATGAACGTGCACCTGACTCTGAAATTAGCTTTGGAGCGTAAAAGTTCGTTCTTGAATTTGGAAACAGTAGTTTTAAAGAAAAAAATCATAACTCAAGGTCCAGTTAGGGGCTTTTTTCTGGAGCTTTCTGCTTCATCTTGTTGTCTTCCACCGCCTTTCCTCTGTGCAGTCTGTGTTTTGTTGTTAAGGGTCCAGTGGGTACGTTTTGGGTGTATCTATAGGCAGAAATGTTATAAAATATTCATAACTGTGTTTTCATTAGTTTATAATCACCTTAAAATAAGAATCCTGTTTTCGTTACCTCAGAATGAGCCGTTAATATCTACATAAGGAGCATGTACGCCTCCACAGAGACCACTGTGTTGTTCTACAGTGGCCCAAAGCGGACAAACAAAACACTGGCTCTCGATCGATGATTCCAAACTGGTGGGTCGTGGTCCAAAAGTAGGTCATGGGTCAACTCTGGCTCACGAAAATGTTAGGTCTGTAAAAAAATGCACTGTATTTTGAAGTACAGTGAATTTCAGGCACGGAGCTTTTATGTTGACGTTCCATTTCCTGCTGTGGAGTGAGTGAAAAACAGACAGCTACTTGACAGAGATAGTAAATTAGCTTGACAACATGGCCAAAGGCAAGTATGATGCTGAATATATTTAACTGTGTGGACCTTGAGCTAATGGCTGAGGAGAAATGTGGACCCCGTGGCTGGGCCAGTTGGGAGCCACTGCTCTAGAAAGGTCCATTCACATTTTAATGGTTTTACACCGACCACTATAGTTTTCTTACACATTTGACACAAGTTTCAATTCTGCAACCTGAACCGCTAGATGCCACTCAGTCCTTCACACTGGACCTTTAAACTCCCTGATCTAAACTGACATCTGTCTTTCACTTTAAAGGCAGAATTAAAAAAAAAATTAAAACCTTTTACTCTTAATGATGACTGCTTTTACCTCTACATTTACTCATGATTACAGTCTACACAGAGTTCAAATTCTGGTGTGGTGATGTCAGGATTACGACACAGGAGCGGAAATGTACGGAAAAAATGCACATGTTGTAATGACAGCGAGTAGTCGGGTGACTGAATCTGGAAAAACTGAGAAATACTGTTTAAATTGCTCTAAATTATTATCCTGAAGACATCACAGGCTGTTTGTCATCTGTTTTGCAATGGATTAGCTGTTTTTAAAATGTACCTCTTTAAGGTTTTTGTTATTTAAAGGACATCATGCAGTGGTTTTACTGGTCCGATCCACTTGTGATCAAATCAGACTGTATGTGGCCTGTGAACTAAAATGAGTTTGACACCCCTGATCCAGAGCTTCACAGAAACACTCACACAACTTGTTTAAATTTAATTGTTTGACCCTTTGTCGGCTTGAAGGTGGCTCTGAAAAGTTTGTAGCCGCTCTCATCAGTGTGGATTCACAACAGAAGCTGAAGGTTACCTAAAACACGTGTTCATAAAAGCTTTTTAAAAACACTTTTCCACCCCTGATGCATATGGTCAGTACGTTCCAAACACTCAGTCACCTTCACAGCCTGCAGGTGGAGAGTATATACCATAAAAAGATGGAGGTTTTGTTGGAGTTTTCCTTTAACTCACTGAAGCTCAGTGTTGACGTTAGCTTGTTTAGAGTAGATTTCTTGTCTTTAGAAGTGGAAGGTCTTTTCCACTACGCTCGGCTTTTGTTTAAAAAAAGCCCAATTTGTGTGTGTGTTTGTGTACATTTCCTTGGATTGGTTCGTATATGTTTGTTCTCAGGCTTTTCGTGGAGATCCTCAACAGCTGCATGGACTGTGATGAGATCCAGTTCAAGGAGGATGGCAGCTGGGCCCCCATGAGGTCTAAGAAGGAAGTGCAGGAGGTCTCCTCTGCTGCCTATAACAACGGGCTGGATGGTGAGACATGACATGGGGGGACGAACGAGGGCACAGGGTGGGGTAAGGAACAGAGAGGCTGCTTCTATATGAAGGCGGTGAGAGGAGCCTGGAAGTAATTAAATTAGGATTACAGAGACGTGGTGAGAAGAGAGGCAGCGTGCATTCACGTCCCCTCCCCTCTTTGTTTATGCATTGTCAGTTTTAATTTAGTAAGGCATCAATCATGATGCCACTGAGTAAACTGCCTGTCTCCATAGTAACAAACACACTATATCTCATACGAGAGCGGAGGAAGTGTGCATGCGTTTTAGCATAATTTAGTTTTCAGCAGAGCTTTGTTGCAGTCCCAAAAAGAACATCACAGCACACAAACATAAACTAACATGTCTGCTGCTCCGCAGGTTCATGTCGGACGTCTGCAGGCTCGGACCAGCGGAGCTCCTCGTCGTCCAGCCACGGGGGCAGCGACAGCGCCAACAGCAAGAAAGTGGAGGTGATCGACTTGACACTGGACAGCTCCTCAGACGACGAAGGGCAGGATTCGCCGCCTCCGCCGCCGCCGCCACTGCCTCCTCCACCCAAAAGAGCGTGTCCCTCTATGTCCCCGACCTCGCCGCCCATCATCAACAAAGGGTCAGACACACGCCCACTCAAGACCTCGACTTCATCTCCATATGTTTGTTTTTCATTTAATGTGGAAATGAGGCTCGTTTTAGCTGCTGACACGGGTGGTTATGTTTCTGGATGTTAAATGATTCATGAGTTTTGCACTTGAAGGCACTCAAAGTTTCTTTTACCATTTCACTTCAAAAGCACTCACAGAAGGAAGCCGAGCGCTGACTGAGAAAGCTTTGCATCTTAACTCTTCTTTTTAAAGTTACTTTGGATCTATAGATTAAGAAGTGGGTGAGTTTCCAAAAGAGAAACACTGAAGTTGTTTGTTTTTCTGCACATTAGAATCACGATCAGAGGATTAAAGTTCAGTCAATCTCTGTTTCACATTTACATAAAATGTCAAATTAAATGCTTGACAAACCTCCCAGAGTGTGGAAGGATTGCTAACATTCAGCTAACTGACCTTATGGAGTTTTGGAGAGGGAAGAGCTATTTTGGGCTGGTTTTGGGAAGGAAAGGTCTTATTTATTTTTCCCACAGACACTGTTCACTGTTCAGAGGTTTGTGTTGTGAGCTCAGAGGAGACAGCATGTCCTGTGACCTAACAGATAAATATGATGTTAAATAAAAGCCTAATTATAAATTAGGTCTCCTCTTTCCCTCTTCATCTCTTGACTTCTTTCTCTATCTGCCTTCAGAGTGTTGAATCTGCACCACCAGGCCTCTCCTGTGAGCCGCACTCCCAGCATGCCAGCTGTGGACACCAGCTACATCCCTCCCGTCCCACCACTCATCCAGGACTTTAGACCCTACTACCCCACCCCCAACGACCTGTCAGGTAACGACAAACACACATGATGACTTGAACGAGGTCATTGCTCTGAATAACAACATGATATTCAAACGTGTAATTCATGTATTTAAACCTGACTGTATTTACTCTTAAACCCATCCTTTACAAGACAACAGGCCCAGATTTACATCCGTACAGTCATAGTATGCAGCCAAACCAACTCTCCTAACTTCATTTTGGATTCTACTGAAGATCCGAATTTTCCTAAAATATAAATTATAGTATGTCAGGTTGCCTTGGTTCAGACCTTTGAATCTGCCTCTCCACTGAGTCCGAGTTGACTGATTATGATGATGGAGATAGAGTATTACAAGCTGACAACTAACTCTGATATCAGGCAGATGTCAAGCTGAATTTCTGATAAATTATATTAATAAAAAACAACCTAAATTACTGTTGTTTTATAGCAAAATAAAATGATTACACTCAGTATGTTTTACATACAGCTTCAGAAAATCAAATTATTGGCTTAGTCCGACTGAAACCGGACTTTTAAATGCACGTAAACAGCTTAGTCCGGCTGAAATTGGACTATCCATGGCTCAACTAACACACCTAAATCAAACTATTGCTGCATGTATCCACTTAGTCCGACTGGAGTCAGACTCGGCGTTCTGCGCATGCACCACTTCTTCTTTCACGGGCTTTCACCCAGAAGAAGAACGAGATGACGTAACAGCAGTTCACTCCCAGAAAAACAAACAAATAAACACCATGGCGACCGAGAAGCAGAAGACGCATTTCAATACGCACTATATTAAAAAGGACACAGCGCCGCCTATCGAGGCAGAGTCAGGCGTACTTGGTCAGAAATCCGATTTTCTCTTCTGCATGTATACTCAGACAAGACGAGAAGTCCGACTTGACCCATTAGCCGAGCTATGAGCTTAGCTCGACTACTGCGTGCATGTAAACTTACTAAGTGACTTCATGAATAGTCGGAATAAGCAGATTATCATACAGTGTAGAAAAACTCTTCTCTAATTATTAATGAACTCCAGCAGAAATTGAACAGGAAAACCAAAAAAATTAAAGGGACAGTTCACCCCGAATTAAAAAATACAGATTTTCCCTCTCACCTGTAGTGCTGTTTATCAGTCTAGGTGGTTTTGCTGTGAGTTGCCGAGTGTTGGAGATATCAGCAGTAGAGATGTCTGCCTTCTCTTGAATATAATGGAACTAGATGGCACTCGGACTGTGGTGCTCAAAGCCCCAAAAAACTACAATCGAAAAACTCAACAGCAATGTCTCTTTCCTTAAATCATGACCCGGTTAGCAATAACTAAGAAAAACAAGGTATTTCGAATTTGTGGTGAGCTGTCCCTTTAAGTTGTTTTAGAGTGACACTGACTTTTATTCCTGTTCAGTTTTTTTTACTACAAAAGCTCTCATGCAGTTTTTTTTTTTTTTTTGTTTTTTTTTTATAAAAATGCGTCATCAGAGCACCTTTAGACCCCTCTGTCTGTGCAATATGCCTCCAGCTTTCATTAACTTAAACACATACAGTTTGTATTTGGATCTGTGGGATTGATTTTTGTTGATATTCATCACTGACTCTGCCTGTGTTTGATTTTCAGAGCTGAACTTCTTCTCTTTCCTTCAAGGTGACAATCATCCGGTACGTTCTAAATGTAACATCTGAAACACCTTCACTGAAGTCCTGAAAGACTGTGACCATGGCTCATTTTAAAAATAATTATTCAGTTCAGTTAATTGGGGCTTGGACTTGATGTGCGACCATAAATTCTTGAGCTCACCAGAAAACAATGCCAGAGCCCTGCACTGAGTGTTCCTAGATAACAAACTTCCTCTCTGCGGTGAACAGAACAGTGATAAAAGATCCCTCATGCAGAGTCAAACACTTAAGAATAAAAAAAGACTTAACACACACACACACACACACACACACACACACACACACACACACACACACACACAGCCTGCTGGTACACAGTTCATCTGTGTCACTGTCTGCTTCTGTCTCTACGGGCGACGTGAGAGCGAGACATTTGACAAATGATGGTCGTCACCCCACAGTTACTGGTGGGTTGAATTCTCTCAGGCAGTCGAGCATAAACACAGACGTCTCCTCATTTCTGACATCTTTCATTCTGCTCTGTTTGAGATCTGTTATTTAAAATTAACATTTTAAAGGGTCGCTTCTCCCAAATTACCTTGAGAGGTGCGATATGCAGCTGTTCACAGTTTTGGTTTTGAGATTTCAGCTTCAGTCACTGTGAATGGAAGATGTGGTTCTCACCAGAGGCGTAGATTTCAGGGAGGGGGGCGCACAGGGGACACTGCCTTGTCAATATTTACTGTGAACTCACGCTTCCTCCTTTCTTCCTTCTTTCCTCTCGCGGTTCAGCATTACAACACCATGGTGATGGCAGCAGCGGCCGCCGCTTCAGCCTCGGACGACCACGAGCTGCTTCTGAACCGCTTCCTGCCCTACAGCACCTCCTCCTCCTCCCAGCTGTTCCTCGACCAATCAGGAGCCTCCTCGGCCACTTCGCTGAACGCGCCGACCAACGGTGCGAGCAACTCAGGCAGCAGCAGCAGCCTGGTGTCGTCCAGCAGCCTCCGCGACACTCACTCCACACACTCGTCCTCACACTCGGGCTCACACTCCTCACACACACACCCCGGGGTGGTTGCCAGTCGGAGCAGCGCAGAAGCAGCAGTGGCAGCTATTTATGGCGGGATACCTGACGTTATATCGTTGGACTGACTCGAGGAGAGTCGAGACTACACTTTGGGTCCAACTACGATCCGGTAACAGACTTTTTTGACTGCAGGGTAAAGTTTTGATGCAGAAACTAGACTGGCCACGAGTCATGAGAACGTTTGTGGAGTCGTAATGACAAGACTGCCTCGTAAAGAGCACTAATATTATGAGTGGGTAACAGGCCTGAGGGTTCACTTCACGAGACTGACCTGAGAACAGTACTGAGTCATCACTTCAGGGGGTCAGCTGTGGACACCGTGTTTGTATACTGAATTCAGATCAGAAACCTGTCCAGCATGTGAACCCACCAAACTGCGATACTGGTACCAACCCGGCACAAAGAAGCAGAGACGCTACCTGAGCAAAAACAAGGAGGAAGGCTCTTTTTTACAAATGAGGAGTGGCACCGTGTACAGAGAACAAAATATATTTTCCTCTTTTACTTTTGTATGTTAAATCGGGACATTCTCAGTCTAGTGAGCTGCTTCAATCGCTGTTTTTAAGTGGAGGACTGAGGTGTTTTGTTGTTTTTTTTCTCACAAAAGCTTATACATATGCTTGTTGCCATGTGGTTATCTTTTTCTTCCCTTTTATCCTGCTTATTTTTTTTCATTTGCATTTCTCCAGTATATTCCCTGTCTCTGTTTTCTCTCTTGCTCGAGCTCATTTTTAAACTCATGGTGTGTTATTTCTCTGTCCAATGACAAGAACACTGAATATACAGTTTATTCATGTACTAATTTTATTATGCTTTTAAATTATGTATATTTAAACTATAAATATATATATATATGGCCTGATTAGCCAAAACATTAAAACCACTGACAGGTGAAGTGAATAACATTGATCATCTCGTTACAATGCAATGTTCGGCTGGGACACCTTGGATCCTTGCATTGATGTGGATGCCACTTGACACGCTCCATCCACCACAACACTTTCAAACCAAGTGCACCCGCTCATGGCCTCGTGGCAAAGGCACTCCCCGATGGCTGTGGCCTCCCCAATAGGACAGTGTGCCGTGCCACACCGCAAAAACTGCTCAGGAATGGCCCAGAGAACGCAACAAAGACCTCAAGGTGTTGACCCGGCCTCCAAATTCCCCAGATCCCAGCCTGATCGAGCATTTTTGGGACGTGCTGGTACCCCACCTTGAATCCCATAGGACTCAAAGGATCCACCGCCAACGCCCTGGTGCCAGACACCACAGGATACTCCCCAGAGATCCTGTGTCCAATCCAAGGAGGCCTCAGCGTGGGCCACACTTTGCTCTGGGATACGTGCATCCCATGGATGCTTAATCACATTGGGATCTGGGAATTTGGAGGCCAAGTAGATGCCTTTAGCTCTTTGTCACATTGCCCTGCTGGGGGGACACTGCCACTGGGGAATGGTGTCACCATGAGGGGGTGAACTTGGTCTACAGAGGTGTTTTTGGGTAGGTGGAGCATGTAAAGTGGCATCCACATGAATCCCAGCAGAACACTGCATTCTAACGAGATGATCATGTCATTCGCTTAGCCTGTCTGATTTTAATGGTGTGGCTGGTCGGTGTATATACACTTTATAGATATATATATATATATATATATATATATATATATATACACATATACATACACCAATCAGCCAAAACATTAAAATCACTGACAGGTAAAGTGAATAACATTGATCTTTTCATTACAATGCAACATTTTGTAGGGACACCTTTGGTCCTGGCATTCATGTAGATGCTGCTTTACGCACTTCACCCATCTAAACGTTGTTATAGTCCAAGTACCCCGACTCATTGCAACAGTACCCCTGATGGAAGTAGCCCTCCAGCGAGGCAGTGCACCATGCTACACTGCAAACACTGCTCAGGAATGGCCCAGTGAATGTGACAAAGAGCTTTAGGCATTGACCTAGCCTTCAAATTCCCCAGATCCCAATCTGATCATGCATCTGTGGGACAAACTGGTACCCCAGACGTCTTTTGTCCGGACCTCGACAGGCAAGAGTCATGTCCGATCTATGATGGGGCCTTTGACCTGTCGAGGCATGGACACAGGACCTCTGGGGGTGTCCTTAGTTGTCTGGCATCAAGGCGTTGTCGACGAATCCTTTTAGTCCCGTGGGTTGTGAGGAAAGGTACCGGCACGCCCAACTGATGTTCAATTGGATTAGGATCTGGGGATTTTGGAGGCCAGGTTGACGCCTTGAGCTTAGTCACGTCTGCTGAGCCATTCCTGAGTAGTGTTCATGGTGTGGCATGGTGCATTGTCCTGCCTGGGGGGCGCACTTCCATCAGGGAGTGTAGTTGGCAGCAGGGGGGTGTATTTGGTCTGTCATGTTGTTTGGGTGGGTATAACATGTCAAGTGGCTTCTACATGAATGTCAGGACCCAAGGTTCCTCAGAAGAGCATTGCCCTGTAACAAAATCATCAACGTCAGTCACTTCACCAGTCGGTGGTTTTAATGTTTTGGCTGATTGGTGTATATATGCATTCCCTTTGACCTTCAGGTTATTGCAGTGAGGAGTGTGCAGGTGGAAATTAGCCATTTCTGGTTTTTCATTTTCACTCCTTGAGTTCCAGTTCCTTTCAAAGACTCTGCCGGCAGTCAGCATTTAGAAATGGAGACTTTTAGACTCTTTATACTTGCCAATTTAGAGTTTTGAGCTGGAAGAGTTTTTTGTTTTCTTTCTTAGGTTGTTTTTTTTCGCACAATGCCAAAAATAAGAAACGGTACCTTTGAAAATTCTCACAATAATCAGAGTGCAGTTGAATCTGTGTGCCACAGTGTTTCCAGTCCAAGTGTCCACGTCTTCGTTTTCAGCTGGTGGTCATCCAGACACTTATACTGTGTTCTTTTGTCTCTTGTCTACAGTTTCATCATTGTTTTTTTTGTTGGGTTTTTTTTTTGCCGGGCTGTTGTGAAGCTGTTGTAGCAGTGTCGGGCCTTTCAAAGAGATGGGCGTCCATGGCATGTGAAGTTTAAACTAGTGCCTGTGTGTGTGCATGCTTCACAGCGTGTTCAGGATGTTTGAGTTTTCAAACTCAAAAGAATGTCTTAAATGGTCACCCACGACCTCTGTCCCATCTCTGTCCGAGCTTTTTGCGAAGACTCGACTTGTGACTGATAGCTTTGGTGGTGTAGGCGTGATCTTGGGAGTTATCTTTGGGAAACTGCTTGTGGAAAAGCACTGAGGAGTGCCACAGTGAAAGAGGGAGAGATCTCGACATGCCAACTTCCACTGGGCACAAAGCCAGCTGGTTTAAAAATACATGACCTGTCTGTAATTTAAAAGCCCCACGAGCTTGTTGGTGTACATTGTGGAAGTGTCAAAGCGAGGTGGCGTACCTCGATTCAGCTGGAGACGCAGTTTGCTTATGAATGTATTGTACAGTTTTCAGAGTGGAGGAACTGTTGGTCTTCTACGTCAGTTATTAACAGAGGTCGTAGAGGTCACATACCAGTTACATACAGTAGACCGCCCGCCCAGTCAGCCCACCCCTCCTCCTCTTCTCTGCGTGTCCTTGAAACTTTCCCTCTTATCAGTTCCTCCTCCATGTCCCACTTCCAGACGTCCGAGACAGGCAGCTCACTTCCAAGCCCAATTATCCCCCCCGCCATGAGATAATCACTTCTGACAGCCACCCCCATCACCTGACATCCCGTCCTTCAGCGACTAACTGGGAGACAACCCGAAATGACCCCCGCCCCTCCTTCCTTTGCTCGCTCTCTCTTGGCATCTTCCTTGTTCTTCTCATGGGAACCAGCCCCCCGGCTCTCAAACTGACCCGGAACAAGTCTCGTGTATTTCCTGTGTTGTGCAGTATTTTATTTATTTTGTATTCTTATTTCTATATATTATATTTTTTACAAATTGTTTGATTTGCCACGGGTGAGCGTGTGAGTGAGCGTCACTCGGGAGCTGTTGTGATATCATTTTATTTAATATGCATTTTATTATTATTCCTTGCCAGCAGCACGATGTCTCAAAAAGGTACCATTTAGTTATTCGTCATGGAGACGCCTCTGTGTGTTTTCTGGGGAGCTGCCATTAGTAACACTTTATAATGACGGCACAAAACACACGAGCATGACTCATGAGTTTTATGTGTTAATTAATTCAGGATGTTTTATGAATTCCTGTTGCTCACCAAGTCACTGTGAGTTTATGAGATTAGTTAAAGCTCAATGGATCAGCAGCTGATGATTAACTCACAGTTACTTTATACTTGAATTCATGGACCCCCTAATTATCTGGAATCCAGTTACAGAGAAAAGGGACAGTATTACGTCTTATAGAAATACGAAGCTGTTTTTATCAGTCAGATGCAAACGTTGACGTGTTGCTGCAGAAATCAATCATCTTAAATAGAGTTGGCTCAATCAGATCAGGTCCAGACTGATATATCTGATAAACAGTTAAAAGGATCACTATGAAACCTTTTATAGACATTCATGGTCCTCAGAGGATGAATCCTACTGACTTTGATGATCTTTTGACTTTTCTCTAGCGCCACCAGCAGGCCAAAGTTCTACTTTGTCCAAGACTTTATCACTAAGGCCATGTTTTCACAAAAACTATCTGCTGAAAACAGAATCGTTTCTCTTTTGGAAAAAAGTTCTGTGTTCAGACAAAAACATTTTGATAACTATCGCCGTGCACACGGATCCGCAAAAACAACCAAAATGCTGTAGTACACATGCCAGGCCAGTAGTTGGCGGTGTCACCTTGGCATGTGCTTCCCTCTACGGAGCGGTGATGTATAAACAAACAAAATGGCAACCACACAAATGTATGAACAGACAACGAGGTGGAGCTGCTACAGTAAGTCTACACTTTGCTGGAGAAGCGTTGATAAATTCAACAGGGTGAGCAGCACACACAGAGCTCGGGAGTCCGCCATTGTTGTTGTGATGGTCGACTTTCTTGCATATATGTAGTGACTGGAACCGTAACTAGTTTTCAGAGGAACTGCAACGCCCTTAATTCTTCTCCTTAAGGCTTCCTTAAAATGTTCACTCAAGCATTTATGGTTTACCCCTTGTCTTAAGTTCAGATTATCATTAAAGTCCTAGTTAAGTTTTCTAAAAAGAAAATCGGTTGCACAAAGTTCTCATCATATGCCAAGAATGCTTTAAGGAATTTTCTTCAAATTTGGCACAAACATCCACTTACACTAGATGATGTACTGATAAGATTTTAAGCTCAAGGTCACTATGACTATGACCATTAACACAATATCTCAAGAAGGCCTTAGGGACATTTCCTCAGATTTGGCACAAATGTCCGCTTGGACTCAGTGATGAAGTGATTAGATTTTTGTGGTCAAAGACTTAAGATGTCTTGTTCAACTGGTCCCAGCTATTTTGGTGGCTTATGACTTAATGGTTAAAGTAACTTTAAGTTTATTAACTGAAGATCCATTAACTAGCCGTATAAGGAGAGAGCTCGGAGTAAAGCCGCTGCTCCTTAATGTCGAAAGGGGTCAGTTGAGGTGGTTCGGGCATCTCATGAGGATGTCTCTGGGGCGCCTCCCGCTGGAGGTGTTTCAGGCACGTCCCACTGAATTACATATCTGATCTGGCCTGGAAACGCCTCGGGGTCCCCCAGGAGGAGCTGGAAAGCGTTGCTGGGGAGAGGGATGTCTGGGGTGCTTTTCGGCCTGCTGCCCCTGCACCCTGGCTTCGGACAAATGGATGAAAATGGATGTAGTCATGTAATCTCACAGTGACTTGATCATAGTGAGCAACAGGAGTTTATACATCAAATCAACATGACTCTTTAATTAGTTCTGTATTTTTAGCGTGTGTTTGTGCCTTTGTTGTAAAGTGTTACCCTGACGTGCTACACTGATGAAGATCATTTAAGTTTCCATCATGTTAGTTTGAACATTAGTCACCAGTATTTGCTTGATAAGGTGGTCGCAGTTTAACGAATGCATTTGATCATGATTTAATTTATTGAAACGTCTTCTGTCCTCACGCTTGTCATGAGACGGTGCAGCAGTTTGTGCACATGAAGTGGGAGAGCGGACCATGTTGAATGTGTTCCTGTTGAAGCGCTCTACACGCTGGGGTCGATGCTGGATTACCGAGTTGTTTCATGATGTAACATGTCCGCAGCTCCATCCTGTGGTTCGCTGCTCTTAGTTGTCTGAGGGCAAAGCAGTCACTTTTCAGCTGGGAGAGATTTTTTTTTGTTTTGAAATGTCAGATTGCATGCAGGGATGGATAAGCACAGGGCTGTTGCCATCTCAATCCCTCACACACAGGTGTGACCAGGTGCGCAGTAAAATGGCGCTTAGGTGTTTCCTGGTGTGAGGACGCTGGGCCAAAACCAGCGTCTGCACCAGAATCCAGTGAATGGAACGAGGCCACTATTATCAGTAGTTACTCTTAAAGGTGTTTCAAAGTCTCCACAGGCAAACCGTGACAAGCAGCTCAACTCTCTGGTTGTCATGACGTCTCACCTTAGATTTAAAAAAAAAAAAAAAAAGGGAAAAGTCAACAATGTGTATATTATGTCTGTATGGAAACCTGAACGTTCAGATCCAAACGTGGGTGTTTGATGTCCGTTTGTATGCTTTTTGTGTGTCAATTCAGAGCGAGAGAATAAATTAATTTATATATTTTTTAGAAAATGAAAGCTGTACTATTATTACAAAAAAAAGGACTGTGGCCAATAAAGAGTCTTACACAACAGAAATAATCTCAAAGTCAGACTCGAGTCGACATCTGCACTCACTGCCTTAAAACATTCACAGGTTCTGTTTCACAGCTCCGACCCGAGAAAAATCATAAAAAGGCTTTTCGAGGAGGGCGAGGAGAAGACGGTGTACAGTAGACCCTTGTCAGTTTGTACAAATATACCAAGTGAAAAAAAATATTTATTACCTGCATTGGAAGAAATTGTTTACTTATTGAATGTTACCTGTTTATGTAGAAAAGTTTAGATGTAATAAAATGCATTCTGTTAGAGCTCTGTGTCTTTTCCTTTGTTTTAAAACTCTTTATGCCTCCATGTCCCATTCCCAAGAATGCTTTGAGGAATTTTCCTCAAATTTGGCACAAACATCCACTTGAACTTAAGGTTGAACTGATTAGATTTTGTCGTCAAAGGTCACTGTGAACTTGTGTCTATCTCATTCTTGTAAAACGCAATACCTCCAGAAATTTCTCAAATTTGGCACAAACAACCACTTCGACATGATTAGATTTTAGTTTTTAAATGTCAAGGTCGCTGTAACCTCGCATCTGTCTCATTCTCTTGAATAAAATATCCTAAGAATGCTTTGAGGAATTTTCTTCAAATTTGGCACAAATGTCTTGTTGACTCAAGGATGAACTGATTAGCATTTTGTAGTCAAAGGTCAAGGCCACTGTGACCTTGCATCTGTCTTATTCTCGTGAACGCTATATCCCAAGAATGCTTCAAGGAATTTTCTTCAAATTTGGCACAAACTTCCACTTGGACTCAAAGATGAACTGATTAGATTTGGTGATTAAATATTAAGGTCACTGTAACCTCGCATCCATTTCATTGTCATTGACACAATATCTCAAGATGGCCTCGGAAATTTTCTCAGATTTGGCACAAACATCTGCGTGGACTCAATTATAACTGATTAGATTTTGGTTGTCAAATGTCAAGGTCACTGTGACCTTGCTCATGAACACTATATCTCAAAAATGCTTTAGGGAATTTTCTTCAAATCTGGCACAAACATCCACTCTGAGTCAAGGATGAAGTGATTAGAATTTGGTAGTCAAAGGTCAAGGTCATTGTGACCTTGAATCTGTCTCATGAACACGATATCTCAAGAAGCCCCTTAAGGGAATTTTCTCAAATTTGGCACAAAAGTCTTTTGGACTCAAAGGTGAACTGATTCAAATTTGTTGGTCAAAGGTCAAGGTCACAGTGACCTTGCATCTGTTTTATTCTCATGAATGCTATATCCCAAGAATGGTTCAAGGAATTTTCTTCAAATTTGGCACAAACTTCCACTTGGACTCAAGGATGAACTGATTAGATTTGGTGATTAAATATTAAGGTCACTGTAACCTCGCATCCATTTCACTGTCATTAACGCAGTATCTCAAGATGGCCTTGGAAATGTTCTCAGAGTTGGCACAAACATCTACTTGGACTCAATGATGAACCGATAAGATTGTGGTGGTCAAAGGTCAATGTCACTGTGACCTTGCATCAGTCAGATTACCTCGAACGCGATACCACAAGAACGTTTTGAGGGATTTTCTTCAAATTTGGCACGAACATTCACTCGAACTCAAGGACGAACTGACTCAAAGGTCACTGTAATCTCACAAAAGTGAAGAATTCATACACCGATTATGACAAAATTCACACGAATGTCGAGGACAGACATAATATCTATAAAGTATAGGATAAAATGAAGACGCAATGACACTTTACATCCAAAAGGTCAAAGGTCAGCTTCACTGTGACATCATAATATTCTGCAGAAACACTTTTCTGGCCATTACTCAGCGCTTTGACTCAGGAACACGAGGAGAGACATTTAGTGAACTACTGAAGTGTGACACTAATCGCGATAACGGTAAAGACCTTCTGTGCTGCCGGGTTTAAGACGTGTGAAAAGCAGCCATGTTTTAGAATGTGTAGCTCCTTCGCAGCAACATCCATATTTGAAGCACTGCTACCTGTCATGGCTACATGTGACTCAGACTTCAGCGTTACTGGTTTGTGGAGACATACAACTGCAAGGTAGGAATTCTACTTGTTTTTTTATTAAACTTTATTGAAAAAAAATCACACAGAGTCAGACAGTGTAGAATAAAAAACAAGTCACAGACTAAATTTCAGCTTTAAGGACAAAAAGCTAGAAGAAGCCATTTAAAAATGATGTAGTAGACAAATCACTGCATAGCTGGTTATAGTAAAGTATGGTGGAAACACTTTTTTAATTATTAACATGCACCAGGGACTGCATTAAAAACGTTTAAACAGGGGTTTAGTTTGGCAAATTTAGATTTGTGTTTAAGGTTTACCAAGCAGGATCATGAGATTTATTATAACATTTAACAAATTAACTTTAAATTAACTTTCAAAATAAATAACATCTTTGAAATTCATTTTCACATAGTGACCAGTATTCTTTAAAATTTATATTTCCACATGTGTCAAAAATTTAGCAGAAAAAAAGGTGTCAACTTTTCAGGTTCATTATTTTAAAATGTGCATTTTTCATTCAGGCCAGTAAATCTTGACACTGTGACACCACCACAAAGGTGAGGGGAGAGACAAGTACAGGATTGTTGAAGGGTTTTAAAACAGAATAGCCTTCGAAAATAATCTCAACGTGTCTGGCAGTGTCTCCCTCTCACCCCTGCTCTATCTTGTTGCCACCTGTGAGTTAACTGCGTTCAGGTGTGCTGCTGCACACAGGTGAAGGGGCGTGGCCAGTAGGAGACAAAGGAGCAGGGAATTGTTTGGGGAGGGTTTCTCAATGTTGTTGAGGGAAAAAGAGACCAGACAGTCTGCCCTGGAAGGAGAATAAACTTCACTGGACTCGTGCTGTTGGTGATTCCTCAGCCATGTGTGTGTGTGTGTGTGTGGAGGACCAGAAAGGAACTGAGCCAACAACCAAGTAGGACTGGATAGGTTTTTGTTTTTAATTCCACCTCGGTGACTTTGATTCCTCTTTATTTTTTGCAATGCATTACTTTTTTCCAGTGCCTGGTTTTTCATTTTAAGCAGTTGACATTGGATATGTCTGTCTCAGTGAAACTACCTTGAGTTGGACGAAGGAAACTTTTATTTAAGTGGACATTCCTCTGCTTACCTTTTTTCTTTTTTCTTTTCTTTTTTATTCCAGCTGTTTTTTCATTTGAGGGGGGGACAATATACACCAATCAGCCAAAACATTAAAACCACTGACAGGTGAAGTAACTAACATTGATCATTTTGTTACAATGCAATGTTCTGTTAGGAGACCTTTGGTGATGCCATTCACGTGGATGCTCCTTGACGAACTCCACCCATCCAAACACTCCTGTGGGCTAACTAACCCTCCCTCACGGCAATGGTACTCCCTGATGACAGTAGCCCTCCAGCAGAAAAATGAGCCATGCCACACCAGAAAAACTGCTCAGGAATGACCTGAGGAACATGACAAAGAGCTCAAGGTGTCGACCTGGCCTCCAAATCTCCCACACCCCAATCTGACTGAGCATCTTGAGACATGCTGGTACCTCACCTCACAACTGACAGGTCTCAAATGATCCGAAGCCAACACCCTGGTGCCAGACACCACAGGGCACCCTCCAGAGGTCATGTGTCCATGCCTTGACATGTCAGAGACAAGTCCAATCCAGGGAGCCCCCACCATGGATTAGGGGTACCTCTGAGGTATCAGCACGTCCCATGGATGTTGGATCAGATTTGGATCTGGAGAATTTGGAGGCCGGGGCGATGCCTTTAGCTTTATGTCACGTTCCTCAGGCCATTCTTAAGCAGTTTCTGCAGTGTAGCATGGCACATTTTCCTGCTCTATGAGGAGCAATACTTAATCTGCAGAGGTGTTTGGTTGGATGGAGCGCATCAAGTAGCATCTTCATGAATTTCTGGACCAAAGGTTCCCTGGCAGAACATTGCATTGTAACAAGATGATCAATGGTACTCACTTCACCCGACAGTGGTTCTAATTTTTTGGCTGATAGGTGTATAAATCATGTTTGAGTCTATTTAAGTTTCCTTTATCACGTTCTTCTGCTGGTGTCAGTAGGAGCTGGATCAGGCCCCTTATTTTATTCAGGCCCACTAACCAAGATTAAGTAATAACTGTAGCTTTTGAAAACATAACTAGGCTTTAAAGGTAAGCTGAATGTCACAACATCATTTTATTAGAAAGGTAGCAACAGTGCAAAATCTTTAAATGAATCTATCTGGTTATAAAAGATCACTCTGGGAAGATGTTGCTGTAGTGACATTTTAACCGTCTGTTGTATCAGAGGTGAACACTGGATGGCAGCAGAGTCATTTTCATGAACTTCCCCCTCTCTGTGGTGTTTCCATCCCAGCCTGCAGATATCACAAATCACCATTACGCACGCTTTGCCACCTCCAGTCTGTGCCCTACTGGCTTTGACGCGAGCTACTCAGCACGTGAGCATCTGTAATTATTAATTAGATGTTTGTGTTTTAATTAAAAGTGATGGGGAAGCCTCGCGCTCTGATGAGCCTCCATTACGCACAAGACTGATGGACGCATCACACCTAATGCTCGCCAGTAAACACCTCCACCCCGCCACCCCTGTCATGCTGTCAGAGCTGAGAGCGGTGGTGTTGGATGACTGCGCGTCTTGGAGCGGAGAGGCGGAGAAATGACAGGACAGGAGGGTGGGGATGGATGCAGACGCAGGAGTGTGGCACTCAAGGATTCAGCTCTATTTGGACATGAATGTTTTTGTGTATCTTAAATAAAGACCCCTCACTGAGTAGATTATCTTGAAGTGTGAGCTGCTGACATCATGGATGAAGAGAATGAGAGCGTGTGTTTGAACAGGTCACTGATGGAGGTGGACTTCTTCAGCAGGCTGGAGGACATCGACGTGACAGCTGACGGGAGCCCGATCCTGAGGTTCCTCATCTGCCTCGTTTATTCTGTCGTGTGCGCAGCGGGTCTGATTGGCAACCTGCTGGTGCTCTTCTTCATCAGGGTCAAACAAGAGAGGAAGAGGTCCACGGTGAACTTCTTCGTGTTCAACTTGGCAGTGACGGACCTGCAGTTCGTGCTCACTCTGCCCTTCTGGGCTGTGGACACCGCGCTGGACTTCAGCTGGCCGTTTGGAGACGCCATGTGCAAGATCATCCTCTCGGTCACCGTGATGAACATGTACGCCAGCGTGTTTTTCCTCACTGCCATGAGTGTGACCCGCTACTGGTCGGTGGCCTCAGCACTGAAGAACACCACCGCGCGGAAGTCTTGTTCCGCCAAATGGACCTGCGCAACCATTTGGACACTGGCGACTCTGGCCACTGCGCCGACTTCTATTTTTTCAACTGTCAGTAATGTAACCGGAGAGAAACTCTGTCTGATGAGGTTTCCTGGAGGACAGTACTGGTTAGCAGTTTATCACATACAGAAAATACTTGTAGGGTTTGTGTTGCCGATGTCCATCGTGTCCCTCAGCTACATCATGCTGCTGCGTTTCATCCGCAACCGGAGTATGAAAACAAGCAACCCCAAACGGATATCCCAAGTCACAAAATCTATCACCATCGTCGTGTTGTCCTTCTTCCTGTGCTGGATGCCGAACCACGCCATCACCCTATGGAGTGTACTGGTCAAACTGAACGCTGCGCACTGGGACAGAGCCTACTACATAGTCCACACATATGTGTTCCCACTGACCGTGTGTCTGGCTCACACCAACAGCTGCCTGAACCCGGTTATCTACTGCCTCATGAGGAAGGAGTTCAGGAACAAACTGAGAAGTCTGATTCACAGGGGATAATGTTTTGGAGCTTTGGGAATGATTACACATGTTGACAAACAGTGTCCATGACGCACCGAGTACGCACGACAAAAAAAGGCACGGGGTGAAAGAGGAGACCTGTCAGAGAGCACAGTGATGACAAGCAGCATCACGTCAAGACTATTTACTCCATTCTGTTGAGGATAAATGTAACTTTCATCAGCGCTTCTTGTCTTTGAAAGCCTTGCGTAATGTTGGCAATTTCTATTGGTATTTGGCTTTACGCAAATCAATTCCTAATTTTGTGTAAAAAAAAAATGTTACACGTATTAGCGCTGTGGCCTTGCTTGTTAAATATCCATTAGAAGTGACGTGTCCTTAGTCTGCTGCTGTAGTGACTGCGTGCGTAATTGCGCATGATAAATTAACCATGCATTAATGTGCTTGCGTCACAGGCAAAGGTAGCTGAGCGCTTTTTACATCCATTTGTGAATGTCTTTGCAAATAATGTAACCAGAGTGTCAGTCGTGGATGCAAACATCACCTCCTGAAGCAAAGGAGGGACAGTAACAGCAACAAGTGGTGTTCTTGAGTTAAAGCGTGCCAAAACAAATTGTTTGAGCACAGAAGACAACAAAATGTGTAAAATATGTAAATACGCAAAAATGTGTATCCACTATGAGCTCTAATAAAGATGTACTCAAGCTGTCACGTGGGTTAGTTTTCCTCAGATATGAGAGGCCTATTCCATGTGGAAACAGTCGATCAGCAGGTGATAAGTTATGCTTGAATGATGTGAATAACAGTGAAGGTAAATACCACAGAGCAGAAGTGTCTCTCTGACCTGCACACTGAAGCTAATGGGTTAAATCATCATCAACATACAAAGCGCGCTGATGAAATCGACTTAATGGCTTTTTATGCTCAACACCGGGAGCTCTCCAACATCACTCATCAGGGGAAAATGGCTTCGCGCACGAGCACTACATGAGCCGCGTGCACAGAGGCCATGCTGAATGGGTTTGCGAGCTGCAGCCCACGCGCACACACAGCTGGGTGTCAGTGTGAACATTATATTCATATCAGAAGCCAGGCTCTCTCTGGGCACTGCTGCAGCCTCGGATTGAACTGAAGTGAATGTAAAATATTCAATTGAATTAAACAGAAGGTTGATTTATAGTTTATTTACAGAAGCATTTAAAGGAACAATCAATCTGTTTTTTTTAGGTATTTATTCTTTAATAATAATTATTTTTGATCAAGTTTGCACTGACGTATTAAGGTTTCTAAATAGGGCAGAAAGTGGACAACAAATTTACGAATTTCATCTTTCAAAATGAAATTAAATTTAAAATTCTATTTTATTTTATATTTAATTTAATTTAAAATGTTATTTTTATTTTTATTCATTCATTCATACATTGGTACTACACTCCGGTGGGGTTTTGTCAAAATGCCTAAACCCAACCTTAAATTAACCTTCAACCAGGGGCGTAACTAAAGACAGTGCAGGCAGTGCGGTTGCACTGAGGCCCATGAGGTGGGGGGGGACCACAGTGCAACACATTCTCACTCCGACCTCGTCACACATTAACGTTTGGTCATGGACTTTCCACGTCCAGATATGATGTGAAAGTTACCCTGGGTGCGTTGGTTTTTAACTTCTGGGACATCATGTCATGTTCTGCCTGTTACGTGCATCGTCTTCTTTCAAAATACACTTCGATTTTCACAGGAAATATAACGTTTACATACAGTCTCTTTCAAAATTAAAGCACCGTGCTGATACAACTCCGGGTATTGACTTTTTTTTCCCCCAACAAATAACGCACATGGTTGGGTTTAAAAAACAAAAACACGTGGTTGCGTTTAAGCAACAAAGGCATGTGGTTATGTTTAGGAAAATAGAACAGGGTTTGGCATGTTAATATTACCTTTTGTGTTATACACAGATATGTAGTGATGATTGCTGAGTAATATTATATTGATGTTATCCAATGTCAACTCTCTGATCACGTGACGAGACGAGACCCTAACCTCATGATTGTATCCTGAACCTTTAAACCAAGTCTCAACCCTCCAACAAACCAGCGCACCCAGGGAACCGTGCACGTCGTATGTGGACGTGGAAAGTCCATGACCAAAACGTCAATGTGTGACGAGGTCAGAGTGAGAAGGTGTTGAACAAACAGGCGTCTGAAGAAGTGAGGACTGATCAGAACGTCCTCACTTTCTAAAAAACGTCCTCAATCTGTGGGTTAAAAATGTGTTTCAGTCCTCACTATGTAGCAAGAGCAAGTAAAAATAATTATAGTAATAAAATTTATTTATAGAGCACCTTTCATATAAGCAATGCAGCACAAAGTGTTTTACAATAAGGACATTATGAGCGCTGAGTGCTGCACATGAGAATAGACATAATGAACATAGAACAAACAAGCAAGGCAATTCAATACAAACGGACATTTGAAACAAATAGATGCAACTATTTCATATAAAAGAACACACACACACACACACACACACACACACACACACACACCATATTTTACACCATACGTGGGCTGCATTTTATCTGTGATTGTATTTATTTGAAAAGAACAAGTTTCTTTTTGTCTCATAACACCAGCACCTTAAACTCCATTACATTTCTTTAACAGCTCATTACTTTTTCAGATTAGTATTTTATGTATAAAAGCCTATGATTAATTCTAAAGTATAACACACTGTTAAAGATTTAACCAGTGGTTTCCAACCTGTTCTGTTTCATGACCTCTTACAGAAAAGCAGTGTGTGTGTTTAGGACTCCTCGTCATGTTTTGGGTGTGTATGAGTTGTTGGCAGTTGTCATCAAGGAGATTTTAATTTAAAGCTTTTCACTTGTTTCATTCAGAGGAACTGCAGAAGAAGACAGATTGGTGTAATAAAGTTGTAACCATAGTCACTGCACACATTATATTTGGGGGGTTATTTTTATTGAGTTACTGTGTTATTTATTAATGGGTACACTACTTATATTTAAGTAGTAATAGAGTCAGCATTATTAAGTTACAGGTAAATTATTGTCCTTGTGTTCCCTTGGTTATGAGCTGATTGGTTCCTACCTGTCCTTGTTACCTGGGGACAGGTATGAGTGACACACACGAGACAGTGAGTGTCTTGTGCTTAGCAGTGAAGAGAAGTTGCTGTTTCCCTGAGTTGGGATGTGTTCGTACTGTCTTGCCGAAATTATACAAAGAGGAGGAGACTGTTGTAGCCCACTTATTACCCACAGCCTGGAAGAACGGGAACACCAACAATCAAGAAAAGAGTTTTACAAAGTTATAAAACCTGATAACAAATGACAAAAGTGAATAAATATTAGGAAACTAGAAGAAGCAGTTAAATTAGGCCCTAACTCAAAGGTCGGCTGAGCATTTAAGAAACTAAAGCTTCAGTCTAACACAACATATCTGATTTTTTACGGTGTAGTCGGGAAGGTTTGAAAGGGGCAGAAAAAGAGTCGTTACTGGAGATGCAGTAAAACATTTTTGCAGGTTTTTAGGAGTCGTTCATTAAAGGGTCGTTGGTTTCTCACAATCTTTGTCTGACAGAAATCCCTCTGAGATATTTGGTCTGCCTCCCTTGAGTCTTTCTGACATTTTATAATAATTCTTTGCCTTTTCTCATGCAGTTGCTCATGATTAATCTCTGCGGGATCATTTCAGAAAGTGTAATATTTTCCATTTTAACTTGATTTTCTCTTGCTTAAAAAACAGCCAGTATTTGAAGGGTTGAAAAGATGTTTATTCGTCTTGGAGTGGGGATTAATCATGATGCAGCTGATGGGACTCGGTGCGTTTGACCGTTGTCCATCACAGGAAATTGAGCCTATATCTCCTGTCTGATGCAGATATCCTCTCTCTGACCACACATCTCTTTCTTACAACGGCAAAACATGTGAAACAGTTCAAATTATAAAATCTCTTGGATCTTAAATTGGATCTAATAGTGCAGAGACTCTCAGACACCAGTTTCAGAGTTCTTGTGGTGTCCACTGTACTCTAAGTTTTCCAAATTTGGTGGTCTCTCAGTGCGATTAAAAATACAACACAGAAGTATCTCAAACATCAGATTCACATGACAATGTGACAACCCACTAAATTCAGAGTCCGTGAGAAGTTTATGACCTAAAAGATATGGTCACAGGCCAGAGAAGGCTCAGACACACTGATGCAGAGACTCCACAAAAATGCCCTCTTCACTTCAGTCTGCTGTCCGACAACTGACAAGCTAGAGGCTGAACTTTGGAAACCTTTCACACACAACCTTTTTCTTTGCTGAGACAGATCGAGGGTCGTGATTCATGCATGGACGAGTTCCTCATATCAGAGGTGTCACTAATTAAAAGCTATTAGTAAGAGGATTCATGATGGAACAGGCTGATACTCTCTGCAGGGCCTCACCATTTAGCATGAATGCTGGACGGATGCTCACACAACCTCTCTGCACATTTCACATGGATTTGTCTCAGTGGAATCACATAAACCAGAACAAGTTTAAAGGTGAAAATATGTCATGCAGTGGTGTTGTGATACTGTAGGTGATGAGGTGGGTGCACTACTGGGTAGATGGGCAGGGTTAAAGAGGAGGAAGTGGGTTTATTCTCCAGTATATTCCAATGGCTTTTTAGCTGATAGGCAAACATAGAGTAAATGGTCAGAAGGGAGGTGAGTGTATCCCGTATGCCTGCATGTATCCTCTATTACACAACTGTCTGCATGTCTGGCAGCATGTTAGAGTTCTTTGCCCCCTCACTGCCCAAAATCTCATGCTGCTTCAAGGCCCACTCTCTGGGGAGCCCAGTCTCACTCCAAAGTCGTCGAAATCCGGCGCTTGGGCAGAGACTTGTGGCGTCAGAAACCAATGAAAAAAGGCATCCTTTAAGGTTAGCATGATATGGGGCCAGTTGCCGTTATAGTTCAATGGCGCCCTGCGGCATCAGGGGGGAATGTGGCGGGACAAGGACGAAAGTTAAGGTGGCAAAAGTCCTACTGTGGTGGGCAGGAGGGGTGGTTGATGGGTCCAACAAACACTCACTTTCACCCAAGAGAGCGGTGTTCACGTCTAAAGCCAAACCCTGTTCTTTTTTCCTAAACCTAAACGTGTGCATTTGTTGTTGAAAGAAGACAATGCATGTAACAGGCAGAACTTGACACGATATCCCAGAACATCAACAACCAACACACCCAGGGTACCTTTCATGACGTATGTGGACATGGAAAGTCCATGACCAATCGTAAATATGTGACGAGGTCAGAGTGAGAATGTGTTGCTCTGGGATGTGTTGGCAGCAGATGTTGAAACAGCTTGGCTTCTTTCCCACAGGTTGCATAATGTGATCAACATTGGATTGTTTCCTACAGTAAAAATGGCAAAAATTTAATCAAACAAACATTAAATGCCAGAGGAAACACATTTTTAAAATGTAAATTTGGCAGTGTTGGTCTAGTGGATGAGGGTGATGTATTAACCCTAACTAAAACTTTGCAGTGTATAACATTGACATAGAATATTAGAAACAACAAAGCAGCAACCTCCAGGGCCAGAAAATGAAACCAACTTGGAAGTGCCAAAATCTGCAGTTCTCTAAACGGCCACTTGAGGCTGGCTCCAGAAGCGACTCAATCCCCATAGGCCCTCATGTTAAAATGTCCATCTTTACAGGAGAAATAAACATGTTAACAGCCTGATACAGAAGCTGATTTTGGTTTCTTTAGCTAATTTCCCCCTTCATGACAACTGTTCAGGAGTGAATTTTCATATAACTCATCCATTTACATTTTATCAAGGCTTAAAGTTACTACGTACTACTAGACCTTCTACTTCTAATACTTTAAGTACATTTTCCTGATGACACTTAAATACCTTTACAGGACTTTTATCAGTAACAGATTATTGTTACAGTGCTGCAGTAATGCTTTTGCTTCAGTAACTGATCTGAATACTTCCTCTGCTATGTATGGGAACCATGGGGTGCTCAGATACCAGATGATATGAGTGTGAGCCAGCAAACGTAATATCAAGTTCAAGTTCTCTATTTATCATATGCACAACAGTGAAGCAGTGGTTGGTAATGAAAATTATAAAGGTCCAGTGTGCAGGATTTAGGGGCATGTATTGGCAGAAATGGTATATTATTTATAACTATGTTTCATTTTATTCATAATTACCTGAAAATAAGAAGCATTGTGTTTTTGTTACCTCAAAATGAAGGTAACACTTAATCATCACAGTCTAACACCAATTCAGTTAAACTTCAGGGACATCAATGTGTCCATTTAGGAAGCACAAGTGATTGTGAATCAGTTTCACCTGCTTTGGCGCAAACCAAAGTGACAACAGGTGCAATGGAGAGGCAAAAGCAAGACACCCCCAAAAAGGAAATGGTTTTACATGTGGTGTCCACAGACAGTTGCTCTCTCTTTATCCTTCCTGACTGATTCTTCTCTAGTTTTGTGCTCTGCTGGTGTCCTCATCACTACTGATGACATGAGGCTGTACCTGCAGCCCAATCAGGTTGCACAGGTAGTCCAGCTCCTCCAGGATGACAGGATAGCCACTAAATACTACACACTAGACCCTGTAGGGCTCAGGCTCCCTTCAACAATGCTTATTAAATATGTATAAAAAAGAAAAAGGAGAGCATGCAAGTAAAACAAAATGAGAATCTTAACATCTGATAGTGCAAGTTAAAATAAGGGATAAAATACAACATCAAATTTTAGATGAAGTAATAGAAATTACACTGTAATTGTCAATCAATAACTTAAAAGTAAACGAGAATGTAGTATATGCATAGACAGAGGTATAAATATTATATACAGTGGTGTAGACAGTTGTAAAACAGCAAGTAGCCTACTGAAATAATTTGAGGTAAAGTCAGTGAAAGTATTTTATTTTACTTTTATTTATTTAACCAGGAAGTCCCGTTAAGATTAAGATTCTTTTTTACAAGAGAGACCTGGCCGAGGCAATCGAAGTACATTTAAAATGCAACAAATACAACATGTAATACAAAAATCCACAATAAAACAACAACTATTAAAACATAGTGGCCTCTAAAGAAAAACAAGCACATGTCTCTATCACCACATTTGTCATGATTCCCTTTAATTCATCAGTTTAATTAAGTGTATAACTTTAAATGCAACTGAGTTAATTGAATAAAAAAAACAATAAATTAAATGTGATGTTTCAAATTCAAATTGCATTTATTTATTTATTTACTTATCAGACATTTTTGGAAACACTACCAGTCTGCGAGATCTTCGGTTAGATCTTTGTATTTCCGAGTTCCAGGAGGAGCACCTGAACGCCCCACGATGTGGTCATGTGACCCAGCAGCAGGCGGGCCATTCTCAGCTTCTCCTTCGCTCTTTGGCACCAATGTCGGAGGTGTTTGTGCCTGGAAGAAATGGACTCTGGCAATGCACGAATTTGATCATTCAGAGATCCGATCAGCTGAGTCTGTGAATGGCGCCAAAACAGGACCCTAAACCTAAATTTCAAGAAGGTGGGTGCGGAGAAACAACACGGATGTTATAACGGCTGGAAGGGGGCGGGTTTGTTGTTGTTGATGCTGCTGTAGCTCGACAATAGTGGTCTCCAGGGAAGAGGAACTGAGCTACACAGCCCTTATTTTGGTCTATATTTGAGAGGAATTCATTGCAAACACACCTAACATTGATACACATTAAAGCTATTTACCTTTTAATAAAGATAAATGTGTAAAACTGACGTTAACGCTATGCTAACGGCTAGCTAGCTTGTTATTTATGCTAGGCATGAGCTAAACACTGAGACACTGACACAAAAGAGTCGCTGAAACAATGTCAGTCCTAATTATATTTGTTCACAATCTATCTGAGGACCTTCACGGTACTTTAAAGAGTTATTAAACTTAGATATATTGTGCTAATTTTGTTTTTACCCCCTGTTAATCCTTGTGTTTGTTTCCTCTCCTCGCAGGTGAAAGAGTCCTGTGCTTTCATGGGCCACTGCTCTATGAGGCAAAGGTTTGTCTCCATACTAACCTTATATGTGTCATTATTAATTTATTATTAACTGCAAAACACATGTCAGCCAACATATTGACAGAGCTGTGTGTGTTCTTGTTTCTACAGTGTGTAAAGATCAACATAAAGGATAAACAGATTAAATACTTCATTCATTACAGCGGATGGAACAAAAAGTGAGCAGCTTGGTTTATTATAGTTTCATCTCTTTTATGGTCTGTGTTTCTCTCTGACACCCTGCTGCTGTGAATGAAACCAGTGAGAACTTTTATTAAAAATTCATTGTGATGGTTTGAGATGTTTTTTCTGTTGCAGCTGGGATGAATGGGTTCCTGAAAGCAGAGTTCTCAAATATGTGGACAGCAACCTTGCGAAACAAAAAGAGCTTCAAAAGGCCAATCAGTAAGTTCCCCTTTCATTTCACAGAAGGAAGTAATTTTTGTGAGACATTTATTTATGTGTTTAAAAAAAAAAGACCTCCCTGATGTTGAATCTTTTGTCAGTTTTCTCCGAAGTTGCTGCAGCATTTACAAAGGAGCAGAACAATTTGTACTCAGTGTTGGGGAAGTTACTTCTGAAATGCGATACGTTACAGATTATTAATTACCCTGTTAACAATGCAGTAAGTAATGTAACCATTTTAATTACTTCATCAAAGTAATTAAAATGGTTACATTTGATAACAAATGTTTTAAACTTGGCAATTAAACTGCAAAACGTCCAGAAATAGGCATTCCTGCACATCGAAAAGATGCAAAGCAACAGAACGACTGTTTTATTCTACACAGATTGTAAAAATAATAGATGCAATACTAATGAACTTAATTTATATAGCACTTTCCATATAAGAAATGCAGCACAAAGTGCTTTACAATAAGGGTAATATGAGCACAGAGTGCTTCACATGAAAAAAGACTTTATGGATGTAAAACAGACAAGGCAATACAACATAAAAGGGTGTTTAAAATAGTTTAAAACATGAATTAACTGATTCATAAAATCATAGAATTGTAAAACTATAAATCGTAAAATCAAGTAAGATTTTAAAAGAGTTGCAGTGGAGTGAAACGTAAAGAGAAGGTAAAAGCATAAAAAGAGAGTTTCAGACCTGTATCAGGAAAGTCAGAGCTAGTTACAGCCTAAAGTGAACAGATACGTTTTTAGCTTTTTTATCTAATATATAAAAGAATATCATTTTTAGTGAGCTAGCTTCCCTGATATCTAAAGGTAGTGTGTTCCATAGCTTTGTGGCGTAATTTACAAACGCTGCATTCCTGATCTTCTTCCGGCTGTTGCTGGGAACCTCCAATAAACCAGCAGCAGATGATTGCAGTCACGTAGCTACCGTGACGTCACCCATTGATTTGTGGACTCTCGTTTTGAAGCCTCAAGTTTGGCATTTCGGCCGTCACTGTCTTGTTTTTTTGGAGGAAGAAGTGACCATATTTGGGTGAGAGGTTGGAGTTGTGGAAGAGCGAGGGGTAGATTGGCACTATCAGCAGACAGCCTGTCACTCAAAGCAGCCCAGCTCTTAATTATGCATATATTTAAGACTTGATAAATGTAAACAGGTGAGTTATGAAAAAAATCACTCACATACAGTTGTTATGAAGGGGAAGTGAGCTTCAAGACCAAAATTGTTTTTCTACCAGGCTGTAAACATGTTACAGCTACATTGCTAACTCCCTTGTTAACCATTTGCCTCCAAGAACACTGCGATCATCTGCTGGTTTATTGGAGGTTTTCAGCAACAGCTGGAAGAAGATCAGGGATGCAGCCTTTGTTAATTATGCTGCTGAGCTGTGGAACACACTACCTATAGATATCAGAGAAGCTAGCTCGCTAAATATTTCTAAAAGAAAGCTAAAATCGTGTCTGTTGGCTTTAGCCTTTAACTCGATCTGACCTCCTGATACAGCTCTGAAACTCTTTCTTTTTACACTTTACTTTCTATTTACGCTTCACGCTGCTGCAACTCTTTTAAAATCTTACTTGATGTTATTATTTATAGTTTTACAATTCTATGATTTTATGAATCAGTTCATGTTTCATGTTCATTCTGTCTGTTTTCATGTGAAGCACTCAGTACTTATACTACCCTTATTGTAAAGCACGTTGTGCTGCATTTCTTGTATGAAAGGTGCTGTATAAATACATTTTCTTCTTATTATTAATGTTTAGTATTATTTCTGCTGTTAAGTTGGGCATTTTAAACACAAGGGTCTATGTGGACTGACTAGCTGTTGGAGCCAGCGTCAAGTGACCGTTCAAAGAGCTGCAGATTTTGGCACTAACCGTGTTTGCTTGTCGCATGATTCTCCATAAAACCTTTTTACCAAAAAGGATATATTTGGATACTGTTACTCATTAGAATTACATTTACTTTGTTATTTGATAACATGACTAACCGTAACTCGTTACTCCCCAACACTGTTTGCACTTAACTGGACTTATGATTTAATTTTATCTGGATTTATTTTGATGATCTTTATCCGTGTTTTTTCTTCCCCAGGGACCATTATGTTGAGGGAAAGATGAGGGGTTTAGCACCAAGCAAGAAGATTGCTGCTGTGCAGCAGAAAAATGTTGATCTGTAAGTGTCCAACTCTATTAATTCAGTATATTGTAAACACATCAGATACGTGACATAATGTTGGCTGATGTATATTAAATGAAATAATGTTTGCATGTATGAACTGAATGTCGTCACCGTGCAGGTTAGAGTTGGACTACACAGGGTACATGTGTAATATCATACTGTCACCTAAAATGCTTTTCTTTTTTTCATCTTAGGAAAGTGAAAAAGGCAAAGCAGAAGAGTAAGTAAATGTTTCCATATGACATGTTGATGGCAGCTTTAACTCAAGTAAATGTTTTATAATGTAAAATCACAAATTTGCCTCAAAGGACAGTTTCTGAGTCACCACAATGAGACAGTAACATTTAGATATTACAACAAAAATGTTCAGGGGCTATTTTAACAGATCACAAAATATTTAGGAAAAGGCAAAGGTGTCCAGTTTATCATATTAGGTGTTTGTGCTTTACAGCCGGCATTGTGAGTATCATCACATGTTTTTTTTTGGCAGTGCAGACCAGCAGCTTCTCTGTACCAGTACATAAAGTGTATTTTCACATTAGCCACTTTTCAAATTTAGCCCTTTATCAAACATGTGCTTCATGGTGTAAGATGTTTTGGATGCACGCTGAATCTGTGAAAATCACCAGAGAAAAAGACATTAAGAGTTCCTGCAGCAGGAGTTAAAAATGGACTGAAGTGCTGTTTTTTTTTTTTACGTGTCCCACAGCCTACATGATGACTTGCTGTTTACGTGTTGATCCATTATGCCTAAAAGCACAGTGTTATTTTGTGAACTTGTTATGGATCTGTTCAGTACAAGAAGAGGCTTTGACCTTGACAAGCTGTCAGTTTTGTATTAAAACCTTCATTTCTTCATAATTTATAAGCTGTGATGGGTGTCTCTCATTTAGCCCCGGGGCCGGGTGAAGGCACCAGCAGCGGAGAAACGCCGCAGGGACCACGGAAGAAGAGGGCTCGAGTCGATCCCACTGTGGAGAGTGTATGTATTATCAGTTATTGGGGACCCTGTGGACACACATGGGCCACAGCATGGCATTTTGTTTGTGTAAAGCTGAGAAGACTGCACTTTGTTTTTTGATCTCTGGGCATCTTTTTAGTCATTAATTGGAATCACAATTGATTATTCGCCCCCAAAAACGGTGTGTGGGAAAATGTTGCAATGTTTGACTGAAAATGCCAGTTAACAAAAAAAAATTAAAGGGATAGTTCACCCCAAAATCGAACATACACACTTTTCCTCTTACCTGGGCCCTGTTTCAGAAAGCAGGCTCAAAAAAACTCTGAGCCTAATCCCGATCTCTGAGTTGACTGAGCCTGAGCTGGGAAACTTTGAGTTCTTGGTTCCAGAACAGCAGATCAAAATTAGCTCAATCAACTCTGAGTATGTTCAGCCTGAGCATGGTGCGTTCACGGTGAGCACCAAAAGCCATCGTCAATGGAGTGCAGATAACATGATTTTCAGTGGCAGAAAGCGGAGTTAAAAGCAGGAGCTACTTATTTCATCCCAACTGAATCTGAGGTAAATCACATAATCTCCATTATTCTTAGATGGAGCAATGATGGAATGTTCAGTCCCATAAATGCAGCCTATCACACCTTGGAATCTTTGAATATACAAACTATTCAAGAATCAATGCACACTGTATCCACGTAGATTAATTTCTTATTAACACTGCAAATCTGTGGAATCCCTCTTTTTAAAAAAAAAAATATATATATATTTTTTTACTTTTATTGCCTTTAATGACAGGACAGCATAACGTTAATGTAAATCCACAATGTGTTATATTTGATATATGTGGGTGGAACAGATTGTTAGATAAATGCTTCATGGAGTATGTTGCCATAGTAACTGATTCAGGGTTACGCTGAGCTTGCTTTGTGAATCGGGAAACTCAGAGTTTATCTCATCTCGGGCTCAACATACTCAGAGTTGTCACTAATCCCGCTTTCTGAAACAGGGCCCGGAGTAATTATGTCCTGCAAAGAAAGCAGTGAGCCAGCAAAAGGTTAGGTATGTCACTTGTGTCAGTAAAGGCCTAAAAGTTTGAGGATGGAGGCTGATTGCAGCCACAGAACATCATTATTCTCTCCTACAAGATCTGACGGCTGTTTGCAGCAGCAGGAGAGAAGTGTCAGCATACTGGGATTTTATTTTTACCTCCACCAAGGACGTTTTGTTTTCAGTTCGGCTTGTTTGTTTGTCTGTTTGTTTGCGAGCAGGATTGTGGAAAAACTACTCTCCTGATTTTCATGAAACTTAGTGGAAGGGTGAAGCAGGGGTCGAGGAGGAACCCATCGAATTATGGAGCAGATAGGAATCACGGGGCCGATAAACAAATGATGTTTTCATTTTTGTTAGCATTGTGAGATAGGGTCTTTGGCCATGACAGAGGTCTGTGCTCCTCAAGTGTCCTTCTGGTTAGAAATAAAACATGAGGAGTTTTTATAAAGGTTTAATTCATATTCACCAATATGCATTGCATCTGTTCTACACAATAATTCAAGATTTTGATGTGATTTATCTATGTTAAAAGAAATGTAAATATAATAGAGGAAAATATATCATGATGATAAAATCATGTAAAAAAAAAATGACAACAAGAACTGAAACTGCTGTTTTACTGTAGTATTGTAAAGTAAAATGCCTGTTTTGTTCCATGAGTGCTCTCACACTTCGTTATTTTAACCTTAGAAAACCTGTACAGCAGCTGTGTGAGTAGAGCTTTGCAGTTTGATATGTTCTTGTTTGTGCCTTTGTGAGACACAGACATGTGAAGTGTTTTCCACAGAACCTTGAACACTGTAGAGGAGAATGACAAGCATCTCTGCTCCCAGACACCCATAGAAATAATCCACAATGTGTGTCCAGGAGGAGATGTTCACCAACCGCGTGGAGGTGAAGGTGAAGATCCCTGAGGAGCTGAAACCTTGGCTAGTGGACGACTGGGACCTCATCACCCGACAGAAACAGGTGGAAATAATACACACGCACGAACTGTAACAAGTGGCTGTAGAGCTACTTCAGCTGTGATGACCTGAGGTTAGAAAGTTGGATCCACGGTAAAATGGCTATGTATTACAAATTCAAGGAATTCACAAATTCAGATAAATTAACTGGATGATGCAAATTCATAATCAGTAATCGTTTTTACACTTTGAATTTTGGAAACTTGGATCTTGAAGTGAATCACTGTCAAAACCAAAATCAGCCCTCAACTCTTTTGTCAAGAAATCCTGTCATCGTCTCAAAATTCAGCTTCCGTACCTCTTTTTTTTTTAACCAGATCTGCTATGCTCATGGTACAGCTAGGGCTGGGTGATATGGACAAAAAAAAAAAATCATATCTCAGTGTTTACAGGCTGACTGGTGATACACGATATACACCGATCAGGCATAACATTATGACCACTGACAGTTGAAGTGAATAACATTGATCATTTCATTACAATGCAATGTTCTGCAGGGAAACCTTTGGTCCTGGCATTCATGTGGATGCTCCTTTATGCACTCCACCCATGTAAACATTGTTTTAGACCAAGTACCCCCACTCATTGCAACAGTACCCCTGATGGAAGTAGCCCCCCAGCAAGAAAGTGCACCATGCCACACTGCAAAAACTGCTCAGGAATGGCCCAAGGAACATGACAAAGAGCTTTAGGCATCGATCTAGCTTTCATATTCCCCAGATCCCAGTCTGATCATGCATCTGTGGGACAAACTGGCACCCCAGAGGTCCATCTCTGTCCCTCGACACAGGACCTCTGGGGGTGTCCTGTGTTGTCTGGCACCAAGGCGTTGTTGACCGATCCTTCAAGTCCTGTGGGTTGTGAGGAAAGGTACTGGCATGCCCAATGGATGTTAGGCCGAGGGAGGGAAGGAGAAAGAGACACTTTGTCTATGTTATATATTTATCTCTAAATATTCTTTATTGTTTCAACACTGAAAACTGAAGCAATACACAGACCCACAGTTCAAACAAAAAAATACAGGTAAGCAATAGCAGTTGTCTCAACCAGGTCAGTTAATGACAAAATATATACTTATGTTATATTTGTTGCCCCATATTTATTACTCTTGACTGTTCCTCTTTCAGGTTTGTTGCTATTGGGGACCAGCCCCTCACAAACTCTTCAAGAATGTCTCGTAGCACATGTGATAATCTCTCTGATGGTAATATACATAAAACGTTTTCATACCATGCTGGAATATCAGGCAGAAGATGGTCTGTGAGACGCACAGCATACAAAACAACCCTTATTATATGGATCTAGAGGTCCACGTTATATATGTCTTGTACATGAAACGTCTGTGTTGTCGCTGCATTTTTTTCAATCAGATCTGTCGCCTGCATCCAGGCACTGTCTCAGTGTCACACAATAGACTACAGCTACCAAGAAGAGTGGTGATGATTCACCTCAGGCACAAATTAGCAGGGCAGCGCTCAATGGCACGTGTGTTTTGGTCGTTTCATTAATCTCATAGACTGATTTAGCGCAACACGTTCAACATATAGACCAATGCCACTCTGTAGACTAATTAACAGACCGATTAAACAGAGGAGCAGCTCTGTGTCTCTCTGAGTGTTGATGGAGAACTTGAGAGTGAATGAGTGGGGCGGAGCTGTGCGGAGAGTGAGAGAGAGGAGAGATGAACACTGGTATGTGTTATGTAACGCAACGTGACCCTATATCGATAAAAACAGTGTTGTCTAAATCGATATCTTGCTTGAAAATATATCGATATATCGTACGTAGTCGTTATATCACCCAGCCCTACTTGAACCAGTGAATCACTTTGTCTAAACCAGTATCAGTCTTCAACTCTTCAGTCAGGAAATGCTTTGATAATCTCAAATTTCAGATTCCCTCTCTCATGTTGTTTTTTTAATCAGATCTGATCTTTTAAATGATACCACAGCATAACGCTGTGATAGGTTGAGATGTTGATTAAACACATTAATTTCACATCACAGACCAGAATTTGTCGTGAAAGTCTCCTGTGTAAGGTGGAAGAGTTGCGAACGGAAGCTAATAGTTGCAGATGAAAGTCACAGGATGCTCAAGCTGTGCAATGCAGCACTGACAGGAAATTGTTGGACACAATTATTCTTGCTGTTGCTTTCAAAGTGAGGAACACATTGATGTTTTCTAAATGTTGCTGACAGACTAAATTACAGTTTTCTGTCACCTACAGTTATTTCATCTGCCTGCTAAGAAGAATGTGGAGACTGTCTTGGAGGACTATGCAAACTACAAGAAATCAAAAGGAAACTCGGACAATAAGTAAGAATAAATACATCCTTCAAATAACATGACATGTCTGTACCCTGTGATAATCTGTTCGGCATCTCTGCATGTACCATCTAATCGTGCCGCCTGTCACGCAGCGGTTTTTGCATTCTTCCCCTTTACTGTCCTCCCTTCTATAGAATAAATGACAGGTTGTTTCCTATACAATCTTGTGTCATTTGCGCAGCACGGTGCCATTTATTGACAATATCGGCTGTTGCCTCAGCCGTGATTTAAAGGGTTATTTCAGTATTTTTCAACCTGGACCCTACTTTCCCATGTTTTCTTGACTCAGAGTAATGGGAGCAACAATTTTGGAAACTGGTCCAGTGTTAAATGAGAACGATACAGCGGCAAAACAGGTTGCAGTGTAAATACTTGGGGCCACGTTTGCACTGGCAATTTGTGTCCACTAGAAGTGCGTGTTTTTGCTGCTGCCGTGTTCAGAATATTATTTACATGTCCGCCAACATTATAGAGAGGTTCCCTACAGAAATAGACCTTTTGTTTAATAGTAAAAGCTCTGAAATCACCGTCACAAAACCCACCAGACTCCATTTATATAAACGGTTATTTTAACATCAGAAAACACACTTTATTCATATTGGACAGGAAAATAAAACTCACTAAAACAGTCTTTGTTTTGTCTTTCCACAGTTGCAACAATCACCAATTCTGGGATGGTTTAAATTAACCCTTAATTCACCCAGCTAGATGTGAAAGTATGCTGGCTCTATACACGCTAAAATTATTGTTTGTTTAAATAGAGTCTGGTTAAATTTGGATATAGCAATTTTAGGGCTGTTTCTCATTTAACAGAACAGATCCTAATCCACAATAAAAAAAATTTCTCTCTCTGTAGGGATCTTTCCATAATGTTGTCAGACACTTCAAATAACAATCTGTGCCTGTCAGTGGCAACAAACACTCTCAGTTGACACAGAAGTGTAAATTAATGGTGCACAGTGTTATATTTGACAGCTATTTTAGGCTTACTCTTTGTCATGAGACAAAAATCCTTATTAGTTTTAGTCACATTTTAGTCGTTTTTATCCTTCATAGTTGTAGTCTAGTTTTAATCGACGAAAGTTCAGGACATCATAGTAAACTTTAAGTCATTAGTTTTCTAGATGTTTTCATCTTTAAACTGATCCACTAAGGCTAATTCGTGTATCAGAAATTAGAATCGAGGTGACAAGTTGTATAGTAATTTCATTTAGACATTTTTTCTACAACTACAAATAATTTCTGCCACTTACAAACTGTCATTTCTCCAACAGTGTTTGACAGGTTTAAGGCTGATTTACAAGCACACACTTACTGATCGTTATTTGAAAAGCTCAACATCTCTCAAAAACTTTGATACCACAGATAATAAATCTGAGACAACTAGGATTTGTTCCCTGGTTCATTGTAAACTGATTTATCGGTCTCACTTTTAAGAAGCAGAAAAATAACTTCCAAGATTTTGGTTGGAGGCTTAAACTCATGTGTCACAGAGTTGGTGATTAGAACTTAATTTTCACCTGTCAGAGAAAAGTTCAGACTGTTTACTAACAGCACAGCTACACTTACAGGTGACCTAGCCTCCATCCTGCCTGTCAGACAGCATCAAACTATAAACTCAAGTCCTGACAGAGTGGAGTCCTGGTGGCTGCTTGCCCCACTGCCGTTCAACGGCTAGCAAAACATCCTCACGCCATTTACTGGAGTTTACCAGCCCGTCCCTCAAGCAGCATTTTAAGATGATTATAAGCACGGTTGTTCTCGACTTTCAATGTCCAATAGTCCACTGCTAATGTTTTCTTCACGTCTCATCTCCTCAACAAAAATGAACCATAGATTTCATGTTAGTTTTTATTATCAAGAGCTTGTCATCGTCTAGTTTTCGACATGGAGAAAAGATTGTTGACCAAACTTTTCGTCAACAAAATTAACAAATACCAGTTACTCTTCAAGTAAAGTTAACTATAACATAAGAGAAGTATTTCATGTTTTAGTCCATTTGCAAATCATACCTGCTGCTGGCCATTTTCCTAAACATGCCACATTTTTGTTGATTGGTTTTTTTTTCCCTACCAAATTACCGTTTGAGTTTTATTTCAGTAGGTTATGAAAATACACTTGCTAAGAATGGATAATTGCTTTAAGTACAATTGAATGCAACGAAAAGCAAACCTAGTTTAATTTAAGTTGTGGCGTTGCACGGTAATGCAGTCGAGAACACAGACAGACATGAAAATGTTAGCTAGACTGGTGGGTTCATGTGCTATCTAACAAATCAGAGAACTTTACTTTATTATAAGCTAGCAAGACTCACTGTCATTGAGTTTTTAAGGAGAAAAAAAGTAATGAAATTCAGATTTTTTTTTTTTTTTACAGCATCTCTGATTACATATTGTTCTTTGAATGGGTCTGATTGCCTGTTATAGTTTTTTTTTAAGAGTCTTAAGTTTCACATTTCACATCAGCACACAGGACTGGCTGATCTTATCAGTTAAACCTGCATCACAGCACAACGAGAACACACTGACTTTCTGTAGATAATCCCGAGCGACGTGTTGGCTTTGATTGATTTCCTACCTGAAGCAAAATCTAAAGTCTGTTCTATTTCTGGCTCCCTAAAGCTGTGATCTCCCAAGTCTTCACTGAAACTCTCTCCAGAGAAATAAAACGTGTGACTTCTCTTCCCCTTCACTTAGGGAGTACGCAGTAAACGAAGTGGTGGCGGGGATTCGGGAATACTTCAACGTCATGCTGGGCACTCAGCTGCTTTACAAGTTCGAGAGACCGCAGTATGCTGAGATCCTGACTGAACACCCAGACATGCCAATGTCTCAGGTGTACGGAGCTCCGCACTTACTGCGCCTGTTTGGTAAGGACCCTGGACACACTGTGAAACACACATACACACACATATATATATATACATCAGACACCGCCACAGGTGATAAGCATGCATGCAGCTCACACACACAGGCGAACACTGAACAAATGCTCTGCACTGAGTGGCTGGATGGATCATTTTTAATATAGTACAGGCACTGGAGAGTCCACCTGTTATAAGTGCTTTTATATGCTTTAATTTGGTTCCTAGAAAAAAATCTTCTGGAACAGGTACAGGTTGTTCTCGTCTGAAATGTTCTCCACAGAAGCCTGAACGCCGTGACACTGTTAGATCATCACTTTGCTTTCTGTGTTGCAAGTAAGGAAATCATTGGAGTCTGTCCTCAGAGTTTCTATTATTTAGTTTAATACTAAACAAGCTTTTTTGTCAAAGATAAGTGGCAATATGAAAGCAGCAAATTGATCCTGACCATGCTGTTATACCAATATTGCTGTGGTATTAAGGCCAGACACACCAATCAGTCTACAGAGCACTAGCAGTGCAGTAAGCTCCCTGCTGCATCAAGTTGCACATGAATATACCACAGTGACTCAAACCAACCGTCAGCCAGCATGTATTTTCTGCGCTTGCATGAGAGGAAATGACTCCAAACCAGCAGACAGTGGTAGTCTGTGTTCGTCACTCAGAAAGGAAACGGTAATGCTGTCTTGACGCTAGTTAGCCAGTTAGCACATTAACAGAGAAGAACAGAGCGTATTTACTGTGCGCCAATGAGCAACAACACAAACCATCAAGAACCGTTCATGCTGAAGAAATCAAAGCCCCTTTTCCACCGCAGGAGCTTCTATCATTTACCCACGATTTCGGAAAACCTTGACGCGTTTCCACCGAAATTAACCGAGGAAAAAACTTTCCCTCAACCCCAAACTTTCCCTGAAAAAAGTACCTAGTAAGGGGGTAGGACTTTTTTAGACTCCCCAGAATTCTTGAGGGGCGGGGCTGTGTGCTGAAGAACGCTGATTGGTGGAACACACACTTGCAGCGTTCTGCACTTCTGTGCCAGTGTGGCTGCAAACTTTATTTCATTTCTACAAGCCTCACTTCGTTTGTGTTTTGATCATTTGGAAAATGGAGCAAAAGAAGAGAAGCTACGAGAAGTGGACGGACGACGAGGGCCAGGCTCTTTGGAGCGTATTTGCAGAGGAAGAAATTCAGTGGGACTTTGAGTCGGCGACTCGAAACGACCGAGTCTATGGAAGAGTAGCTGACAAGCGGACGGAGCTAAATATAGGGCACACGCTGAAACACATTCGTGAAAAGTTGAAGACACTTAAGCAAGATTATAAGAAGCTTCGGGCGTTCACAACTGTCTTTGCTAATAACGGCTGTCGTCTTTTCTGTGCAGATCACATGGTTTTATATGTGATGTAGTAAAACACGAGGAACAACTGAACAACTTGAGCGTCCTCCATCCTGGCGTATTGTGTCGCACAAATGATAATGCGGTCTTGTCGGTCACCATTTATGGCGTCATCGTGCTTGTTTGGTCTTCATCTTCTTCTTACCGCCACCTACTGGACTGGACGTGTAGTGCAGTTTCTTTTGCCACTCCCCCATACGTCATCAGCCTGATTTGAATACATTTTCCGGATCTTTGAGGTGAGGTGGAAACACAAACCACACAGATTACCAGGAATTATTTTACCCAGGTAAATTAAGTCCTGGAGATAAAAGTTTCTGTAAAAGGAGCTATTCTCAATCCTCTATGTGACAGGTTAGTTTAGGTCTCACTCCCTCTTGACTTCAGCTCTTTGTTTACTCTCGTCACCTCTGTGTCCCTTCTCGTGTGCTGAGCTGAACTGCCAATCAGAGTGATTTTTTTCTCAACATGCTCTGCAGTTGCCAACGTCGATTCAACAAGTTGAATTGGCAGAAAAAAGGCCAGCCAACGAGGGCCAACAGTGCAGGACAACACACCACACCGACAAGGGCCACAGAAGCTCACCGACAGCCCAGCGTTGACTAACATCTGACAACTGGCTTGGTGTGTCGGGGCCTTTACAGATTACACACCCACAATTTGAAATAATCCACTGAATCATCTTAGTCATATGTCTGCACTACACAGTAATCAGCATAAATATTACATGTGTGCAGTTACTTGTGCTCTTTATGTGTAGAAATACGATAACCCACAGTGATAATCAGATCAGCTCGTCAGTGTGTCACTTTCATACTGTCACAGTTAATGGTGAAATGATTGATAATTGCCGTCACATTGTTTTTTACTGAGGTGAAATTGAACACCACACACAAGGATAACTCAGCTGGGCTCTTGAGATCACTCATTATGTTACTGATGCTAATGAACACCTCTGACTTCACAAATACACCACAGTCAAGCATAATATAACAGTCGGCTCAAAGGATGAAGGACTGTCACTTCAGCTGGAACGTGCTTAAATAAAATTGAATTGAATACTGTAGTAGGGCAGTAATATCAGGGTGCCTCAGTTGTTTGAAATATCTGTCATTTAGAAAACTTCAGTTGTGTGTATTTAAGGTACAAACATGAGTGTGACATGTTGTTTCTTTCATTTTTACATTCTCATTGTGTTTAAAAACATCAGTGTTGATGTCCTTCAGCCTTCTGTCATCGTTCCTCACACACTGTGTGTTGCTCTTCTCTGACAGTTCGTATTGGAGCCATGTTGGCTTACACTCCACTGGACGAGAAGAGCCTGGCTTTGCTGCTCAGTTACCTCCAAGATTTCCTCAAGTAAGGTTCAACTCCCACCACGCCACCAGAGCCTCCATGTCATGCTCGGCTGATTCTTAAATGTCATGTCACATCCACATGCGTATTAGTGCAGCCATGCTTTGTCGCAAATCCTCAAAACATGAAATCGATTTTCTGCTCTGGAAAGTATTCTCACTGAGACTGATGGACACACAGTAATCTGACATTTGGCTTCTTTATATTTATAACGGTTTCACAGATGATTCATGCGTGATGTTTGATCAGTTATGTCAGATCTATATCAAAACAAAGTCTGAACATCACTGCAGACATATTTTTACTGACCGGAGTAAAAGAGACTCTCAAGTGGTTAAATGGGGACATGACACAAAGTTTAATTTTCAGAAATAACTCAGGCTTTATGGAGCAGCTTCTGCAGTGTTAGAAACACAATGAAAAATAAAATACAGTAATTCTGAGCAAAAGATCTCGAGGTGTAGAAATAACCCCGAGTGTCAAGATCCCTGTGTTTTTTTTAAACATGGAAGTGAAGTCTTTTCAGCCGGAGCACCAGACTGGAAAATGGATTAATGGGGAACATATTGAGGCTTTCTTTTCATCAGTAATTACACCTCTGTGTTTGCCAGCATGACATCACTCTCCGACCAAATGACCACATTAGTTGTAGAACAGAAGGGACGACAGAAGTTTCCAGAGATCTGTGTGAATTCAGTCTGATTATCAGGCCAGAAAATCCTGACTTATCATGTCACAGACATATTCATACATCTGTATTCACTGTCTATAAAACAATCTGGTTAAAACGTCTGTCGACACACTGCTGATTGAATAAATTGGGGAAAAAGGAAATTGGTGAGCTGTAATGATGTTTTCCGAATTAAAGACATCATTGCCTAATAGAACTTGTACATTCACTGAGGCAACAACTTGAGGCTTAGCCTTGTGCCTTGCCAAAGAACAATGTCACACCTTCCCCATCCACAGTGCACTCATTTCCATGATTTTATATATGCATGCAGTGAATCTTATTAACTTGCACACCAGTCCTGCAAGCTCATTCTCAGTTTCCTGTGAAGAGCGCTCTCTAATCAGTCAAATTCTTTTTTTAACCAGATGAACTGTACTGAATGTCCGACTGGACAGAACTCCTTATTGGACTCTAATTTGACAGGATGTAGAGTTAAGTGATGATGGAGTTGAGCTGTGTAGAATAAAGACAAACGACCTTCTCTGTATTACCTTAGTTTAAAAATCATCAGGGTTCCTGTGAAACATTAAAGGAGAAGTCCAGTATTTTGCACTTTGAGTCCCATTCCTGGTTGTTTATGATGAAATAGAGTGGTTAAGAACAAAATCTTGATGATTGCTCCTTCTCTGAGAATTTGAGAGAATTTGGCTTTCCCCTGCCTGGCTTAACAATGCTGTCTATGGCCATGTGTAAATCTGTCCTAAAACCACCTTAAACGTTGGTTTTCAAAGCCATGAAACTCACCCAGTGGTCAGTGGTGTTCCTTGATGTTCCCACATAAAAAACGAGATCTCTCAATAATACCTTAAGTGAATTTCTTCAGATTTGGCACAAATGTCCACGAGGACTCAGTAAACACAAAACAAACAGCTCTGAACATAGACGCTGATCAGGGACACGTGTGTCAGCTTTCAGTAGTAGCCCTCTCTGTCCCTCCCCAAAATGACAATCAATCTGAACTGTTCTTCAGGTACCTGGTGAAGAATTCATCCACCCTCTTCAGTGCCACCGATTACGAGGTCGCGCCTCCAGAGTACCACCGCAAGGCTGTGTGAGAGCTCTCAGCACACAGCGCTCCTGCTGATGCTCCTCTCCCACACCACATGTAAAATAACCATTACCACTGTTTTGAGTGCAGACTTGGATGAGATTTTTCACTTGAACTGATACGCTTCCTCCTTAAAGGTCTCAGGAGCTCGTCACAGTTCAAAGGTAATAAAAATAAATAAACGAGGAAACCTTTTTTAAGCTGAATTGCTCCTCTTTTCTCTCCCTCTGTCCTTTCCTCTCACTTCTTTGAAAGATACATGGAGAAAAAAAGTATTTTCTGTCGACATGTTTCTGTTTCTACACGCAGCTCTTTGGTGTTTCTGTGCATTCCACCTGGTAGATATTTGTTACTGTTGCATGTGTGTATTTATTAGTGTTTCTTCTGCCACATGAGGTGCAATGTAATGCTGGACGACACGCTCAGCACTCAGCAGTTGATGTTTTTGTATCTGTATCTTGTGCATTTGTATCAATTTGTAAAAAACTAACAAAAAAGAAAAGTTTCTACACAATCTCTACATTGTTCGTGTGTTTTCTTTTTCGTATCTTTTGAAATATTTTGTGTCATCACCGTTCTTCAGAGATGAATTTTGCAAAGTTTCTGACGAAATAAGATGAAAAAATGACGGAGGACAGTCTCAGTGACATCAAGGCACAACATCAGACATCAAAGACTTAGATGGTTTCATATTCGTCTGAGGTGACAGTGAGCAGAAACATCTATCTGTCCTGCACGTGTTCAGTTTATTAAAAATATAACTAATGTGCAAGTGCCTCCTTGAATTATTCAAGGTGAAAAAAATCACTTGGATGAAACTGTGGTTTTAAATTAACTTTGTTTCTAAGACTTTTATGCCCCAGACAGGCAGCAGGGACAGTGAGTCACAGATTCAACAACACATGACAGAGTATTAAATACATCTTGTAAGACCAAAATGAATGAGTTGTTTAAAAAGACAGCATATATTACATAGAAATCCAAAGGGACAGTTCACCCCCAAATCAAAAGTACAAAGTTTTGATCTTACCCTTAGCGCTGTTTATCAGTCTAGACTGTTTTAGTGTGAGTAGCAGAGTGTTGGAGATGTCTGCCCTCTCTCCAATATAATGGAACTAGATGGCACTCGGCTCGTGGTGCTCAAAGCTCCAAAAATACTTTGAAAAATGTCTCTTCCCAGAAATCATGATCCGATGACACACTTCCTTCTGCATGGTGGCAGGTGTAGTTTGGTTGAAAAAAAATAATTCCTACATGAAACTGCTCATTAAAGGTCTGTGGATTATATTGAGCAACTGGCTCGTGATTTCCGTAAAGAGACATTGCTGTTGAGTTTTTCAAATCTATTCAGCACTTTCAGCACCACGAGCTGAGTGCCATTTATATCAGTATGCTCTGAAGAAGGCAGACAGCTCTACAGCTGATATCTCCAACAGTGCAACTCACACCAAAACAATTTAGACTGATAAACAGAACTACAGTGTAGACAGAAAAGATGTGATTTTGATTCTGGGGTGAACCGTCCTTTTAAATTCTCTTGAAAATAGTAGTGTTAGTGATTTTAAGTAATGCTGCAGAAGATATCAATAACAGGAAGCAACATAACCCATGATGAAAATAATCATTGATTTGCAGTCTTATACAAAATAGTTAAAATAGCTCCACATCAACCAGCTACAAGAGTAAAATCCTGCTTTACATAAATGAATACGTAATAATAAGGCAGTGACATAATGAATATAACAGTATAACAATCACAGGGGCTGTTTTACAACATCAAATACTTTTACTTTAAATAAATAAACCCTCTGTGGTACGCGTTATGATGCTAGTTAGTAAAAAAAATGTTAGTGATGATTCATTCTTTTATTTATTTATATTTTTTGTGTTGAAAAAAAAAAATATATATATATATATTTTTTTTTTTCTATAATGTCTTTGGGGGTGAGGGTGGGGGTGGGAGGTTACACTTTTGGGTACATTACCTTAAAGCAATACTCATGGAAAATATTCAAAAACCTTTAAGTTAAAATTCATGCCATTTGCAATTGAAAAACATAAAGAAATTAACTCTTTTCTTAAGTTTATTTGTCTCAGCGTTACCCTGAAACAACACTGTGCCACCGTGGAACAGCCCATATGAATTCATGTGTTAGAGCAAAACATATTTCAGCAAACTGTACAAAAATAATTCATCAAACTAAACTATCAGTGTTTGATTTTTTCCTTTAGACCGATTTTTTAAATGAATAGCTACAGGTTACATCAATGATTTAATGAAACACGACTGTCCCATTTTACCTGAACGTGCCATCAGAGTGAGGCCAGCATTCTTAAATGTGTTTAAAGGTCCAAAGTTTCTTAAATATTTTACCTGGCGACATATTTTCTTTATAGAAATATAGTAGAGATACAAAACACGTTCTAAAAGTAACACTGAAGGTAGTCCTCAGAGTTTCAGGTGGTGTCCCAAATTCCTTTACTGCACCCTACTCATCATCTGTCCATTGACTGATTGACTCATTGTTTTAGTTTTGTGTGATTAGAGGCCACAAGGGGGCAGCATTTTACCCTTCATATGATTGATTCTCCTAAAAATTTTACCTGTTGTTTTAACCTGCTTCCAGTGGCGGAGGAAGTACTCTGATCTTTAAGTTAAAGTAGCTTATGTACACCACACTGTGAAAATACTCCACTATAAGTAAAAGCCCTGCAGTCAATATTTTCCTCAAGTAAAAGTATATTAGTGTTATCATCTAAGTTTACTAAAAGTAAAAGTACCTACTCTGCAGTGAAATGTTCCCTGACAGTTTTACTGTTATATATGATGTTTTCGGATTAATATAACTGCTGCATTAATGTTGCATTTTGCCGCTGGAGTCGTTTAAGGTTTTGCTAACTGGAACTTCTTTATGTACTGTTTGGTAGTTTAGTTTACAGCAATGCGTCATATTCTGTAAGATTGTCATATGCTTGCAAAAAAAAAAGTCAACTATTCATGTAAAACATGTCCAAATATTAGTCCAGCATGGCAACCCTTTATAGACCAATTAAAAAAGTCCTTTCCTTAACTAGCCTTGTTAAAGATGACATAAAACACGGTCAATCCTCCCTGTTTTCACTTTCATACCACTGCCACTGTTTAACTTTAAAAATCCCAATAAAAAGAGTTGGGGGGGAAAAGTCAACTTTTCAGGGTGTCAGGAGAAACAATCCTGCTTTCAGCTTTGTGACGACACATTTCACAGCTGATCCAAGAAAGTTTTTAAAGAACTAGAACCAGAGCTATGAAGCCTTAATTGTCATTGCATAGGAATACAGCGAAATTAGCTGTGACACCAAGCAATGCATTCCAGCACATAAGATAAAAACACAAGACGCAGGACTTTCAGTGAGTGATACAAAAGATGTACCAAGCAAGATTTCCTCTAAAAAACATGTGTAGACTCACACAGAAGGAATCCATCTCACTCCTCATTTATGACTCACTCTCAGTGTGTGATGTATTCTCTGCAGAGTCTCTGCCCTCTGCCTATACTCTCTCTTTTCAGGACGTTTATGGGTGTGTGCTCCCATAGTGCTGAGAGGGGCTTTACAGAAAGGTAGCAACCAGGTGCCAGATCATGAGCAGCAGGCATCCAAGTGACACAATGCCAAACAAACCTGCAAATATAGCGAGTTGAAACACTAGAAACAGTTCAGGGGTTGGCTTTTACTTTTACTTGTGCTGGCAAGCATGTTAACAAACAGTAAGCAACAGTCAGTGGTGTACTAGTTGATGAGGTGGGAGTGCTACTGAGTAGATCTGTGGGTAACCAGGAAGGAAGTGGGTTTACTCTTCTACATTGTGCAGTAGCATTTTGGGTGATAGGTGGGTGTACAGTAAACCAGTGGTTCCCAACTGGTGGGTCATGGGTCCATTCTGAATAGACCACAGTGACTCACAAACATGTCAAGTTTGTAAAAAACACACTTCATTTTGTAGTACAGTGAATTTCTGGTGCATAGCTTTCATTTTGAAGTGGCATTTCCTGTTGCAGTGTAACAGACTTATGCCGAGTTCACACTACATGATATCAGCCCGATTACAGCCCGACACAGCGCCAACAGTGTCGGCTTGGATCGTGAACGAGCGTCATACGAGATAATCCATCATTTCATCTTGTGTCGTGTGTCTGTGACGCCTCATGACGTCCCAACAACCACCAGCTACCAGCTTCATTTGAAACAGACTACATTATAAACGGGCTGTTATTTATTATTCCCTCTGTGTTTTTATATTTTTAGTTTTTATCCGCTCCTGTTTGCCCTGATGAAGTTAATGCATCATGCCTGTCATTTCAAACTCAACACTTCCTGTATCTGTTTAAAATTAAAAGCCTCTATAACTTCTTTTGAGAGAATCTCTTCATTTTCTAAACAGGCTTTTATTGTGAAACATTTGCAGGAACTTGTTGAGGACTCAGTGACTTACACAGTTTGCATACGGTACTTTATATGTAGCTTCGCCCATCTGGTGGCACTTTTTACGGTTACTGCAACAACATTTCGGCTGGCACATGAACAGACACAGAGACTGAAATAAAAGTAACTGATAACAAAAACAGGACAAGAATAACCCGATGACATCACACACATCGTAAAAGACGATCGAGGATGATTGGTGTGGACGATCGTATAGTCTGTCATGTCTGTCGGCCAAGTCACGGCACGATTTTATGACTCCACAATCTCCTAATCTGACATAGTGACTGTTGAAACGGACAGAAATGTTGTGTAGTGTGAACCAGGCATGATGGACAGCTACTTGATAAAGAGAGCAAACTAGCTCAACGACATGGCCAAACACAAGTATGTTGCTAAATGTATTAAATGGCGTGGACCTTGAAGTAACGACTGAGAGAAATCTGGACCTCGTGGCTGAACCAGTTGGGAACCACTGCTGTAAACAACCAGAAAAAGAGGCAGGTATACTCCGTATATCTGTGTATACCCTCCACTACACCACTGTTAACGGTCCTGCATAGTATACCTTTAAGTTTAGGGAGAATTTTCTCAGCTTCACCCTCTATCAGAAACATTCAAGTTTGAATCACCAAATCTGAAGATATGTTGTTTTCACTGGACATGAAAGGGATAAAAATCTTAACCTGAAAAGAGACTAAATGCAGTGGAGCAAAAAGTTCAATATTTACCTTTGAGATGTGGAGGAGTAGAAGTACAAAGACGTTTACAATGGAAACAGCTACAGGCTGCTTCTCTGTTGACTTGTTTGTCAAGCGTTTACCACTGTTGACCCTTGGTGACACAGTTTGGTCGTTATATTAGCAGAATGACAAGAGTGTTCCTGGTTCGATCCTGGGAGGGAGCCTTTCTGAGCGGAGTTTGCATGTTCTCCCTGTGTCAGTGTGGGTTTTCTCCAGGTGCTCCAGCTTCCTCCCACAGTCCAAAGACATGCAGGTTAATTGGTGACTCTAAATTGTCCGTAGGTGTGAATGTGAGTGTGAATGGTTGTCTGTCTCTATGTGTCAGCCCTGTGATAGTCTGGTGACCTGTCCAGGGTGTACCCTGCCTCTCGCCTAGTGTCAGCTGGGATAGGCTCGGCGACCCTCATCAGGGATGAGAGGTTACGGAAATGGATGGATGGATCTTTTGATGCAAAGGCATTGTCCATTGTTCCTGTTCTGTTTACAAAAAAGGGGAATAGCACTTCTAATCATATATTGTTGATAGAGTAAATAAGCCCAAAACATACTTAGTCTATCCCTCTAATAAATGCATAAACCTCCCCCCCCCAAAAAATCTATCTGAATCTCAAATACTTTTTGGAACAAGTAGTGAACACATGATCTGTTGTAAATGCATAACAAGACTCTTGTCCTATATTCTGTATAATTCCATACTCGCATAAAATGGAGGAGGAGGAACAGTTAAAGGACAGATGACTGTTCAGTGTTCTACCCACGTGTCCTTGAACCATGCCTGTACTTACATTTCATTGTCTGGTCTAAATCAAAATGTAAATATACTGTACAGCAACAATCTGCCTGTTTCTCTCCAACACTTGAAGACCTTTTCTCACAGAAGTATATCTTTATCCCAGACGTTTATTAAAGATAATAGATAGTGGGATGTTTGTTCCGGGGAAATCAGCAGATGGCTCAGTTTGAGTTATTTCACATGTTGAGTTAAAGCAGCAAATGTGGACAAATGAGGCATTTTATTTCAGGTAATAGATAACTTACTGTTTTTATAGTTACATGTGATCACTGGTGTTTATATTTAGATGCAGATAGATGTAGCTGTTTATATCATTTAATGAATGCAGATAGGAAGGATGGCTAATTTATTTCTTGAGTACAGATTCCATTCTGCTTGTCTATTGCATATAGTTATGGTGAACAGATAATTCAGCTGTTCTTGTCTCTGTGCAGTGCAGGCTCTGTTGTATCTTTATATTTTCCCCTGCTTTTTATCGTTGATTGCTTTTATTGTTGAGGTACTTTTGTGTTGTTTTGTTGTCCTGCTTGTCATCATTTCTGCCTAAATCATTGTGTGTTATAACAGCTGTCTTCTTTGTTGTCTCTGTGACGTGCAGGCTGTCTTCATACCTGCATGTTTTCACTGCTCTTATCTTTGATTGTATTTTCAGTGCTTTCATTCTTATTGTTTCCGCCTTGAACTATCGCCTGCTTAGGAAAGTTTAAGATAAGATAAGGTAGGATAGGACTCCACTCATTTTCTCACAGGATTTTGGCCACTTTATCATCAGTTTTCCGCCCTGGATCTTAGTCTCGATTGCAGGGTGCGGTGGATTGGGCTCATGGGGCTCTGCTGTGCATGACTCCTCCTCTTCCTCTGGGACAGGGGGGCTGATGTCCTGCAGACTTTGGTTTTTGTCCTGTCATGGAACTTCACTTGACTGACTCCCCTTGCTTCATCGGAAGTATTGGTTGATGCGAGTTCCCTGCCGCACTGCCTTCAAACACCTTGTCCTGCCCTGATGTATCCTCAGGCCTGCAGAAGACGTTACCTTGGCCCAGCCACAACTGCAGCTCTGGAGCTCGATTCCTTACATAAATATAACACAGATAAAATAAAAACAATATAAAATCTATAAACACCTTTCACTTATACAGATACTGTATGTCCATGATTGGTAGTTGCACAGGATAGCTGACATACACACACATGTGTATTATATTTACTGTTAAGATAATAAGATAAGAAATCTATAAATATTATTGCACAGTAAGTTGTAAAATATTGCACATTAGGAAACTGCACAACATGTATCACAGTATAAATGTAAGGATGTGGATGTGTACATTTATATATTAAAATAAGATAAGATAAGATAAGATAAGATAATCCTTTATTCATCCCACAACGTCTGAATTTGCATCGTTACAGCAGCAAAGGGATAGTGCAAACAGGAAGCTAGTAGGAAAATACACAGCAATAAATAAATATGTAAATAAATAAACTGTCCAAAAACAAAGCGCAAAACAGTCAGTAAACACTGCAAAACACAGAGCAATATAATAATGATGCTTAACTACTTGAAACTGGAGCAAACTGGCTTGCTGTCTTTTAGAAAAATTGCAAAACGCCAAAGAAGAAATGACCCAAAAAATAGCAAGAAATTAGTAAAAAAAAAAAAAAAAAAAAAAGGAAAACAAGAAAATTATTTAAAAAAAAAAAGTTAAAAACAAACAAACAAGGACATGGCCCAGAAAGAATGTCTAAAAATTATAATAATTCTGTAACATAATTTTAAAATGTCGTAATAATAATAATAAGAATTCATATTATTAATATAGTTTTTCCCTGGTGTTTTTCTTTTTTCCCTATTTTAAAAAAATAATTTTAGAAATGTATTTATTGCACTTTGTGGGACGTCTCTTACCAAGTTGGTCAGGGCCTTTTTTCCCCATGTTTCTGGAAGAAATCACACCACTTTGCTCAGGGTTCAAAGGTTAAAATACTTGCAAAAGGCGTCTGAATGCAGCACAAGAAGAATTATGTCTCTCAAGGTTTTAAAGGGTTAAAAAAGAAGCAGAACATAATACAGACACAGACTGAATGTCTGATTTTACATCATTGACTGATGGAAGTATAGATACTGCTCAGCTTAACAATACTGATGTTGTATGATATGAATGAACAGAATATAACATATAACATACAGATGAAAATGAGCCTTTCTGGCTAATTCTGACATATGTTAAGAGATGTTAGTAACATGCACCCTCCCCTTCAAATAAATTAAAGTATAATGAGTGTGTCCTTCCAACACTGAATATTTCCTCTTTAAATTTGGTTTAGACTAAGTTTAAGGTTCAGTCAGGAGCATATAAATTGCAGTGGACCTCCCTAACATTAGCACATAACCACACAGTCCAGTCAGCTCAGTGATCCGTGACACACACAGACAGGTAACCAGGTGACACACACTTCAGGTAGTTATTAACATAATTTTTATTGCAGGTGGTGTCAGCTAGATAAACACTTTCTATTGCCGTGTTGACGTAAATAACTCAGAGGCTAATTACACCAGTTTGTTCAAAGATTCATAGGTCCGTCTTCCAGGTGTGTCCGTCCTCAGGTAAGCCTGACGTCATGCCAGGTTGTTCCTGCCGTGTCCCAGGATGTCTCCAACTTCTCCCAACGACTCTTTACAAGGAAGTCCCGCCTCTTGACGTCGCTGATTGGACCAAAAGTACTCCCACCGCTCATGCTTCAGTTTGATTGGCTCCCTGCGGCTGTCAATCAAAGTGCGAGCAGAGTTTGCGGTTAGGCGTCAGGTGAAACTCGCTCTGTCAGGATTGTAAAAGAGGGGGACGGATAAAACTTACTTCGTCTGAACTTTGTGGAAAGTTTTTTATACTATTTATGAACTCAATCACCAAAGGAGACTTTTAACACCGAAGACTAACACGGTTACAAGATGAAGAGCCTCAAGTATCGGCTGAAAAAGCACGAAGTTACCATCACAGTAAGTTGTTTTTGACTTTGTTTTGCTAACATCTCGTCTCTTACCGCTGAGTTTAAAATGTGTGGATGAACAATGCTAACGCTAGGTGTTGTGTTTTAACACCATAGGGGGGTTTATTGTCTGTAACCTCTTGTCCTCAACAACCGCATTAACCGCGGTCTTGTTCCCACGGAGGCTGTGGTTGGAAAATACACCGCCAGCATGTTTAAGCACCTGCAGCTCTGCGAGCGGTGGATGTGGCCTGACACCGTTTTATTACACATGATGCATTCAGGGTCAGGTTTTCAATGATGTGGCCTAAATCCAGAGCTGTGTACATCTGTGTTGTTATTCACAAAGCGCGGCAGGGAAGAGAAAGGCTCCTCCAATCAGTGCTCCTGGCTGTTATTACTCACTCTGTGGTGGCTTCTTTTGTGTCTTTTCAAGACACTGGGAATAACATCACGACCCCCTAAAAGCTTTGGTTTCAATTGTTTACTTTGTTACTTGAATGCAGCAGCAGCACATCAACAATGTGAGGTCTCCTGCAGGATGAAGGCTCAGTTTAGTAAAGTTATGTGTTAGTCACACCCAGTTTAAATTAATGCAGTCTAATGCAACAGGGTGGAAGAAGTGCAGAGATAGTTGACTTAAGTAAAAGTAGCAACACCACAGTGTAGAAATACTCTGTCACAGGTGAAAGTCAGGCGTCAAGGAGTTTACTCAGGTCAAAGTATCACAAGTAAAGTGCAGACTTAAGTCAGTTTTATTTATATAGCACACTTCATACGACAGGCAGAAGATACATCATACATGAAAAAAAACCCCACAAGAAATCATATAAGGTAATAAAGTGTTAAGTATATAAAACAAGCAGGACATTATTACCATTATTCTTAAAAGGGGGAGATAATGACAATAATAATACTAATTCCTAATACAAATACACTGTAAAACCTAACTGAGAGCCTGCTAAAGAAAGTTTTTTCTGACACAAGGAGTCAGACGCACAGGACAACTGAAATACACACGTGTGTAGTACATTTAGTGTAATCATAATAAGAAAGATATAAACATTTTTGCTCAGTAAGTTGTAAAATATTGCACTGTAGGAAACTGCACAGGCTTGTATCGCAGTATAAATGCAAAGGATGTTGATGTGTACATTTACATAGATAAAATTAGATAAAATAAAACAAAACAAAATAAGATCAGACAAGAGTCAGATGCAAGAGAAAAATAATAAAATATAAAATATAAACCAGATAAAATGAAAATAGTATAAAATCTATATACGCCTTTCACTTGTACAGATAGTGTATATCTACGATTGATAGTTGCACAGGATAGCTGATGGTATATTTACTCTAGAGATAACAAGAAAAGAAATATATAAATATTATTGTGCAGAAAGTTGTAAAATATTACACATAAGGAAACTGCACATTTAAAACAAGCAGGACATGATAAAAACAAACTAAAAAAGAGGGTACTATTACTATCATTGTTCTTATGAAAGAGGAGATAATGACAATAATAATACAAATTCCTAATACAAATACACTTAAAAACCTAACTAAAAGCTTGCTAAAAAAAGTTTGCTTTTAAAATAAGATACGATAAAATGAGACAAGAGATGATAAGAGTCAGACGCAACAGAAAAAAAGAACAAAAAAATACAATTACTAAACCAGCTAAAGTAAAAATAAAATAAAAATAATCAGATCAGATCAGATAAGGAGTCAGAAGCATGAGAAAAATAGGAAATTAATGTGTGCTGAAAAGGATAAAGAATTAAAAAAAATAAATAAATAAAAAAAATAAAATAAAATAAAATAAAATATATATATATATATATATATATATATATATAAAAACCAGATAAAGTAAAAATAAAATAAAAATAAGATGAGGTAAGATAAGGAGTCAGAAGCATGAGAAAAAAAGGAAAAGTATGACTGTGTTCTAAAAAAGGATTTAAAAAATACAAAAATAAAATCTAGATAAAAATAAAATATTAAAATAGAAATAAATAAATAAATGATAAATAAATAAAATGAAATAAAAAAAAATCTGTATACACTATATACACCTTTCACTTGTGCAGATACTGTACGTCTATGATTGCTGTTAGTGTTAATTATTGTGATCGCAAGATCACCATATTCTGGAGGGACTGATTAACGGTGTTAAATAAACTCTCTGATAATATCTGAGGCTGTAGTTTTGGTGCTGTATTGCATGCAGAGGTACAATATTTGGTCCACCCCCATTTGTATCAATAAGGGTAGATTAAACATTTCTCAGAATAACACAGCAGCACCACAAAGTAGAGCTGCAGTTAATGATTAGCCTATTTTTTTATTGAGTAATCTGACTGTCATTTCATGGATTGCCCGTGAAATGTGAAACAATGAAAACAATGGCAGTTATAATTTGCCAGAACTTCAGGTTTTCTTTTCATATAGCTTTTTTTTATCACTGAAACCCAAAGGTATCCAGTTTATTATCATATACTGCAAAGACAAGCAGCAGCTCCTGACATTTGAGAGGCTGAAACTAAAGAATGTGTGGCATGTGTGTTTGAAAAATGACTATAACAATAAATCAGTTTTCAAAGTCTTGCAGATCGATTGACAAAATACTTGTTTCAGCTCTACCAAAAAACTGCAGCCTCAAATATGACATTCACATCAGTCAAATCAAAGAGTTGAGTCAACACCTCTTTCATGACCTCCATGAGGTTCAGCTGTGTTGCAGGGCTTTTGTGTTCGACTGCACTGGTTTGAGCTTTGTGTACCTAATAAAGTGGCATCTGAGTGTATATCCTTACTTAAAAGAGATAGACTAACATTGCAACAAAGTACAGAAGGCTTTTATAAAAGTATTACATCCAAACCTTCCATAGAATTTGTTGTGGGTAGCCACCGAGGCTCCGTGGCACCGTGGATACACCATAAGTCCCTGCAGGAATGTCACAGTGAATTTGTTTTGAGGTTAAGTCTGCATTTGTTACAGCTGTTGAATGATTGATTGAATAACACCCTGCACCTCCCCAGCCTCATCACAGGCCATAATGTTCAATTCATTCTTCCCGATCCAAAAGTAGCCTATGAATTTTCCCTTAATAGACAGTCATTACAATTCTGCACAGTTCAACATGCAGTGGGTGTTTGGCACCAGCACTCTGTTTCCAGCTCCCAGCAATTACCATGAGAAAGGCACAAAGCCAGAGGAGCTGTGTGTGGTAAACTATCTGGCCCTTTTTAAAAGGGAGCTGGAAAAAAGAGCCTTTCAGGAATGAAATGGTATTGTATCTGCGTCGATGGTTGTCTCACTCCTTCAGTCAGAGGCAGCCATTTAAAACACATGCAAAAAAAGAAGCCTGTTTTTTGCCCCGCAGCATTTTCTGTACCATTTGTTTTAAAACGACCGCAGGAGAAGCTCAAGGTAAACTGTGTTGACGAAACAGACGTGACATTTACGCAGGTCTGAGTGATGATTTTATAACATTCCCACTGGATTCCTCTGTGCAGGCAGATACCAAAGGAAAGACTAACAGATGGCAGCACCCTCACAGACATCACTATAGAGCTACTCTCATTTCAAATGTTTTTAAAGACATATGGTACCTCAGTTCAGATTGGTGTGCTGCTAAAGGTAAAGGCATATCCGATCAGCACCACCTGTTTCAGCGCTGTCCTGAAACCTTTGATGTTCATGAAATGGATAAATCATATCAATCAACGAGACATCAGATTGACAGCATCACGTTATTCGATGCATGCTTCCCTCTCCGGCCCACAGTGCCCGGCAGGTGAACTCAGTTACTCACTCTTCCTGGAGGGGTGACTAATAAATAAGAAAAATACATCTGCATTTTTTAAGTGGGAGAGGAGAGGGCGGGGGATTCAAAGGAAACTTTGTTTTACCTACTTGAACAAACTGTAACTGAATTCTAGTTCCTTGTGCTCCTGTTATCTTTTCTGTTTGGACTGTATGGATTTGCTTTGATTTTCTTAAACAAATACGCTATAAACTGCCTTTTCAGACACTTCTTGATGTTGTCAGACCCTATGCAGCAGCCAACGCATGTCGCCTACGCATGTCTCCTACGCCATTGTGAGCATTTATACTTGTGCAGTGGTGTGTCTGTGTCACTCTGCAGTCATTCCTCCAATGCACTAGTTGGTAGCTGGGTTTCTGTGAAGCGCTGTAAGGATAAGTTGATTCAAAACACACCCAAAACACACGTTAAACATGGCTTAATACAGACCATTTCAAACACAAGTACACAAATCAGCTTCACTATAACTCACAGCATTCACAGACAAACACTTGTCTTTATCTGGACACATTTTCCCCACAAATACAACATGCTAATGTTTTTAGCACAAGCTTATGGCATTTTACCTTGTATACATTAGCCTAGCAGCTAGTGGACTTTTCCTCTTCTCATATAAAACCAGGGACAACAGCAACATTTAACAAAGGTAACGTTACAAAATTCAGCTCTATTACAACTCACAAGGTTCACTGACAAAACAACTGTCTTATACTAAACATGTTTTCCAAAGAAATACAAGATGCTAACATTATTAGCACAAGCCCTTGGCATTATACATTGTATTCCACTGAGGGAAATGGTTTCAGCTTACAAACATAGACAGGAGGTCTGTGTTGCCACAATGTGTAGTCACATTTCTGGGGAGGTGCATGTCAGGTGACGGCATATGTTACAGCATAGGTTACAGCATAGGTTACGGCGTAGGCTCTACGTTGACTTAGAGTCTATGCCGTAGCTACGGCATTGATTCAACGCGTAAGTATAAATTCCACCTTAGCCTTACGGTACAAATTCGACTCTATTACCACTCACAAGGCTCACTGACAAAACAACTAAACAGGTTTTCCAAACAAATACAACATGCTAACATTATTAGCACAAGCCTATGGCATTTTACATTGTATTAATTAGCCTAGCGACGAGTGGATTTCCTCTGTGCATATGAAGCCAAACCACCAGCCAAACAGCCAGCTGCCATATTGTTTACTGTGAAAAAATGGCCAAGCTTGCATTTCGTCACCTACCAGCGGGAGTGTGTGGTCCGGTGCAGCGCAGTGCATTCTGGTAGTTGTAGGTTTTCTACCTCTTGAGCAACAGCAAATGCCACAGCCATATTCCTTTTATTTTTCTCTGGTCATATAGCACCAAATTCAAAAGTATTTGTGTCTTTCCACTGCATAGACAGCCTAGTGTTATGAAAAGACCATCTCTGCAGCAGTGAAATACTTCTTTCAGTGATATTTGTCCTATTTTATTGTTTTCTGTTAGTATTCTTCTCCAAATAAGTTCACCTATCAAGTATTGCCAAGAACGTAGTTCACCCAAGGAATGCTGACTAAACCATTTAAGGTAGCTGGAAAACAAACTCAGTGACCAGGATACAAATTGCCAAGACATTCCCTCAATACCAGCTGAAGATTAAAGGCAGGGTGAGGTCTGTTGTTTTGGCTCAGGTTTGCAGGCAGGGCTCAAGTTTCTGTTGTTCTCTTGTGTAGAAAACTATTTTTCCGTTAAGAGTGATTAATAACTACTAGGCTTCTCGTGACAGTCGTGGTCGTTGCCATATACTCCCAATGGGGGGAAAAATTATTATTCATAATGTATTTAAATTTGACAGACACAAATGTACAACCAGTTAGAGGGCTGTGACTAATATTTATTTTAACTATCTATTAGTAAGTCTTTTTTCTTTTTTTTTTAGTAGTCAGGTAATTGTTTCATGTACAAAACTTCAGAAAATTGTAAAAAATCTCAGTTTCCCACAGCCAAAGGTGACATCTTCAAATCCGGTTTTGTTAGACCAGCACTTAAAAACCTGAAGATATTTACTTTACAGTTATGTAAAACAGAGAGAAGGCAGCCAGCCCTCACTTTAAAAAAGCTGGAACCAGATATTTTTTTGCATTTTCTTCTTAAAAACGACTCACAGCGATACATTGATTATTAAAATTGTTGCTGATTTATTGTCGCTCAGCTAGTCAATTAATTGTTGCAGCTCTAAGCTGTAGAAGATTTATTATTTATCTCTTACTTGGCCATAAAATCAGTCCGAAAGTCTGCAATATTTGCGGGGGCTTGCACTTTTTCAAAAGTCCCATGTTTTTTCCGCATTTTTCTGCATTTTCCGGCTGACCAGAAGTTGTGCATACAACGTCATTTGAAGCGTCATCAGACGTGTCATCAAATGGCGCTAATGTCATTGCAGCATGGAGAAACGCTCTGTATAAGAATTGTTACTTTGTTTAAATGCATACAATATGTGTTTGTAATATTCACTATGATTATTATAGCAAGTCAGTACATGACTTATTTTTTGGAGGCAGTAGTTTCAAAAAATCACATTGTTTTTCTCCTGACTTGCAATTTTTGTCATTTGCCACCATTTTTGTCATTTGATGCAACTTCCCGCAAAAAAATCACATAAAAATGCCGCAATTTTTGACAAAATTGGCCGCAAATTCAAGGTTTTTGGGCCACGAGATCCTGGAGGGACTGTAAAATGCACCCAGGCTTTCCATTATTTGTTTTTGATATGTTTTGTTATAGATGTGGGCTTTATCTAAATAATATAATCCCTCCACTGACAAACAGATCCTTATCAGCAGAAAAACAAATAAAAAAGAAACCAGAATGTCCTCTGAAATATCAGATATCTGAATCTAACATTCTTCAAATACCTTAGCTGGCCACAAACTCAGATTTTTCAAAGCAAATATGTTGAAAATGTTTCAACTTGGCTGTTATTCAGAGTTGTATCTACAAAGACGAGGAGCAGAAAGAAGGGGTTTTGGAGTTAAATAGGAGAAACTGGATTTCCTGGTTAGTTTTGAGATTAGTCTGAGCTGCCACACACACCAGTAACAGCTTGTTGTCACAGCAAACATCTGTTCTGTCAGTTGGGGAACTCCGCTTTGTTTTGTGTGTCTGGCCAAAAGACACTTAAATTGGATGAAACGAGCTGGTTCATACAGGGAAGCAGATACTGTACCCGTCAATCATCTATTCTGCAGCCTTCATGAAGTGAAGTCTCTCTGAGGCAGATTCATCCGTGGCCTTGCCAGACCACAATGAGAAGCACAACTGTGGTCTGGCTTTATAAAGGCTTGTGTAATGTCATTTCAGAATATTTTTCCTCGTTCCCAAGATCCAACTCTCAAGAGCTTTTGCGACACAGTGGAACATGAACAGTGTTCAGTATGTCTGTCTTTGTGTCCTCCTTGTGATAAGGCTAATTCAGAATAGTCCGGCTTTATGTGCACAAAGTGCTGCAAGTGAACACATGCTGTGAAAGGCTCCGGCATTCATGACACAGCTGGAGTGTGTCACAGCTGAGCCCAGTGGTTGTTCAGGATAACACACTCTGAAACTCTGTTTAGCTGTGATTCTCTGTTCTCTCTGCAAACTAAACACCCTGCTGGAGAAAATACAAAACAATGTTTTCACAAGTGGGCATGTATTTTGCACATGCACAAGGACGCACATGAACTGAAGTACATGGGCCATACAAAACACATCTTGCTTCTAGTTTCATGTTATTTCGATGATTGCCACTCAGCAACAGTATTGTGCAAAGAACTGTGCCCACAAAGGTCACGAAGACATCTGCAAGCTTAAAACATAGATGTATACAATACATGATTGCAAATGTATATGAGAAAGAAAACTGCACTCAACCTGTTTGTTAGACCTTAAAGATGCATTTTGGTGCAAAACACTGAATGTAAACACAAGTTTGTTTATAAGAAAACTACACAGGAGATATTTAGGTACTTTTTTCTGTAATATTGTGAAAGTGTAGTGAAATTTGTCGATCAATTAGGCTAAGGCGGATTTTATACTTCTGCGTTGAATTGACCTCATACCCTGACATGCACCTCCCCAGAAATGTAACTACACGTTGCAGCAACGCAGACCTCCTGTCTGTTTTTGTAAGCTGAAACCCTCAGTGGAAACAAAGCTTTTATTTACTGTAATTTCACAGATAAGAAACAATAAATTGTGAAGACAATAAAGCCTCCACAAAATAGCATTTTAAGTCTTGTGTGTGATTTATCCTGGCTTCATATGAGCAGAGGAACTCTCAACTCGTCGTGAGGCTAATCTATACAATGTAAAATGCCATAGGCTTGTGCTAATAACGTTAGCATGTTATATTTGTTTGGAAAACGTATTTAGTATAAGACAGTTGTTTTGTCAGTGAACCTTGTGAGCTGTAATGGAGATGAATTTTGTAACGTTACCTTTGATAAATGTTGCTGTTGTCCCTGGCCTCATATGAGAAGAGGAAAAGATCGCTAGCTGCTAGGCTAATTGATACAATGTAAAATGCCATAAGCTTGTGCTAAAAACATTAGCATGTTGTATTTGTGGGGAAAATGTGTCCAGATAAAGACAACTGTTTGTCTGGGAAAGCTGCGAGTTATAGTGAAGCTAATTTGTGTACTTGTGTTTGAAATGGTCTGTATTAAGCCATGTTTAATGTGTGTTTAATGTGTGTTTTGAGTGTTTTGAATCAACTAAACTTTACAGCACTGTACAGAAACCCCGCCGCTGACTACTGTTTTGGGGGTGTAAGTACACAGTGACAAAGACACACCACTGCACAAGTATAAATGCTCACAACGGCCCAGGCAACGTGCGTAGGCTATGTCGTAGGATCTGCCGCATGAGTATAAATCCTGCTTTATAAAAGTGAGTGACATGAAAAGATGAATTTGCATGCCATTGTTATTAAAAATAATAATGATAATAATTGCCTTCAATACTGTTGGTTGTGTGTAAGAGTACTGTTGGTGCTGGTTTACTGTTTGGATAAATCTTTGATGGAAATGGCTGTGGTTGGGGACCGCAGTGAGGAAAGCAGGTTACTCACAAGAGAAAGAAAATGTGTGTGTTTGTGACGGGGATTAGAAGTGGTTGGAGTGGGCTGAAATGAAAGCTGTTCATTGCCACACCCCATATGGACCGCTGGCATTTAGGTTAATCATCAAAGAAGTGTGTGCAGCACTCCCCTGTGGCACAAAACCACTAATTTATGCCAGTTGACAATAAAGATCACTGAACACTGACTATGTTTTGAAACGCATAATAAGCTGATTATGGCCAACACGCAGAGAAAGGCATTATTTTCATGAAGGTGATTGAATCAGTTTGTTGGTGGACTGCTCCATTAATAATCTTGTGTTTATGTGTGATTAATGGCTGCTTGTGCCTGGCAGAAAGATTGATTTATCTTTGATTTATCTTTGGCTGGCAGAGCAGGTTTGATTGCAATGTGACTAGTGTCTTGGATTGGGTGCTTTTATTGAGTGAGATCGTACTTTGTTTTGAGTCTTCCAAGAAATCAAAAGAATATTTAGGCAGCTATGAACATTAATTTGCCATAAATGACAAGGCACTTTGGGCTCCTTGTTTAAATGCACATGTTGAATTTTGACCTTTTTTACTTGAGCTGGAGCCACAACATTTGGATCGTGTCACATACATCTGGGTTAATTACATATTACTGTGTTGCAGTAAACTCTTTTTTTTTTTTTAGAGATAGAGAGTATTGCCGTGCTTGAATGAAAAATGGAAACTCAAAAAAGAACAAACCAAAAAGACAGACAAATAAGGCAGCTAATATTTCACATATCTTAAGGTGATTGTCTGAGCATAACCTTGTTAACCTTATGATAAAAGAATGGTGTATCCATGATTCACCTTACTCATATTTCTGCCTTGACTACATTCTGATTGCATCATTAGTGTGCATCGCTATTGTGGTAAAATAATCAGGAATCATTATTTCCGTAACTTGAGTTTTTATTGTTCAATTTCTTTTGTTGCATACCTCCATGACGTTCAGAGTGAAGGATTAGCATTACTGGAGAAGAGCACTGCTGACCGTAGAAAACACCACAGGAGTCTAATTTCCTGCTCAGGGGTGATTCATGAGGGTGGGTTGTTGACACCTGGAGCTGTGTTGTAACATAGACGACTGCTTTTTGTCCCAAAATTAATTGTAAAATTTCTGACATTTGTCCATGTTTTGTACAAGGTTTCTGTTATCCCACAATTACCATTTTTTGACCTGGAAAATCTGCAAAAGTCAAGCCAATAGAAGTTGCTAGCTAGCATTAGCTCATGTCTTGAGAATTGTTTGCCTCCAGCTAAGCCCCACCCACCATAAAACATCATACTGTTTACTAACGGTACAAGGATCTACAGGCTAATTAAAAGTCGTTCACTAAATGAGTTTTCAGATTGCATTAGTACATTGTTGACTAATTCACATCCCTATTCTTATTTTAGCTTTTTTTCTTTTTGTGTGTTCTCTTTAATAATTTACTACAAGCACTTGAATATGGGAATTATTTTTAATGCCCTAGTTACTAAATCTACTTGAAATGAATGTTGAAATGAAGGAGGTGTGTCATCACTTCTCTTTAGGCTGCTGGCTAAAGGCTATCATCCACCTGCATAGTTTCAGGACTCAAAATATCGGACTTAAAGCTCCCTTTCATTTCTACGGGGAGCTTGCTGAAGGCCTGCACATTTCCTGCTTCTCTGTGCTCCTGATCACACCTTGTCTTTATTCTATCTTCTCCCCCAGCAGGCATCTTTGAGGATTGAAAGGTGAGAGCGTCCCTCGCCCTTTAAGTGGTGTTATTTTACAAAATAGAGAGCAGGGCTTGGAGGTGTTGATGATGGTGTGGTGGGAGTGAGGAGCCAGATGGAGCTGGACTGAGCTGTTGGGAAGGGTTGTAACAAAAGGAGGGTGGGGATGGGGCTGGGAGAAGAGAGCGTGGTGGCTCCAAGCCTCAGGCAGTGGTCACTATCTGCTGTTTTAGATTTGTCTCTCACATGTTGAAAGCTAAAGTGTAGAATAATGATATTGATATCACCAACAGGTTTTTATGTCAAGAGCTGCTTCTGAATTGACTTCAGTACTACAAATACTGAGAATTCATTTTAGGGGACTTATTATAGTCCTTTTCAAGTTCATACTTGTATATACGGTTTCTACTAGAACATGTTTACGTGTTTTAATGTTCAAACAACACTTTATTTTAATCGCAGTGTCCGTGCTGGAACACCTGTATTCACCCTCTGTCTGTAACCCTCTGCCTTAGCCTCTGTCTCTTTAAGCCCCCCCCCCGAAAAGCCCAGTCTGCTCTTACTGACCTTCATTTCCGAGTCCACATGTCTTTGTGTCTGTGCACCGTTATTACAGCCGGGGAGTGACTGTAACAGTGAACAGCAACATTTTCTACTCTGAAAAATCACCAAAAAAGCTTCTTAACTCAACTGGACATGTTCCCAAAGGAAAATTAGGGACATTGACAACGCAGATTATATGTTTCCCTGAAGTTGGTGTAAAGCCACAGGAGTATACTTGCAGCAGGGGATCGACTGTGTTTAGTGGCACTTTCTCTCATTAAAAATCTTTCTAAACACAAACACAGCTTCTAAACACAACCTGACGTGTTCCAGCAGGAATGTGATCTGAAATCTATAAGGAATCGACAACATCAGCAACATCAACGACCATAGTCTGATGTTATCTTGAAGCCAAAGTAGAAAAAACAGCCTCAAACAGAGTATTGAGAGTGGTCTTAAATCTGAGGATTTTGCTCACAAGAATTACTTATATATATTTACCTCAAAGTTTGACCACTTTTAATATAAACATCCATCACTGCAATATGATGTCAGAAAGTAAAGAAAAGCATAATATTTAGGGCTGCCTCTGACTGAGAATTCTCCTAGTCGACCAATAGTCGTCATTTAGAGCCATTAGTGGACTAGTCACCTGCATGTTTACGATATTAATTTAATAATTAAATGGTATATTTTGGTGGTTTGAGTTGAAGGTGTGAGAAAGAATAGTCTCAGTAACCTTGTTAACACTGTGCTACATTACAGAGAAATACAAACCGTACTAATGAACCTTCATTAATATAGGCCTATATTTTATCCACAAGTGCACGTCACACACTGAGCAAGCCGCCTCTTAATGACGCTGTGGGCTAATGGGCATGTAGCTACTTCCATGTTTCACATGATACGTCATGTTTGTAGTCGACCAATGAAGATGAGTTTACATATCACCTTGGGTTGGTCCTTCACCTTCTCAAAATGATCCCACACTTTGGATTTCCTGCCCCACATGTTATTAACTAGCCTGTGGAATAACCGCAGGTACCAGCCCTGGAAATGAAGGGCTGTACACATGCTGCGTCTTTAAGTGCCTGGAAAACGAGAGGTCAGGCACCGGGTGCTACTGTTGTGCCTTTTCTGTGCCAGCTTTCAAAAGCACGGCGACAAGTTGTGTCTGAGGTTGCTAAAGAACCTTAACAATTATCGTATATCCTATTTACCTGAAATCCTGAGGTCAGAGCTGATCTTCTTCCAGGAGCTGTTTATAAGTGTGTAGACCTATTGTCTGTGGGACAGATGTAAAGCTCTGGGTAGCCCTGCACTGACATGATCCACTTTTCACTATTGATCAGACTGAATATTTACAGAAGAAGGGAAAGATATCTGTCGATACCTTTCTCCTGTCTGACTGCTGAGTGTGGCCACTTCCTGTGTCCGTCCTTTCAAATTAAATTCCCACATGGTCCAGTCAGGTTTTGATTTATTTTGACAAGGCACAATTTTTTTTTTTTCCTGCGACTAAGTGATCAATGAAATCTTGCCGACTAATGACCTGTCTGGTCGCCTAACGTTTGATTGACTATTTGGGGGCAGACCTAGTAATAGGTCACCTTTAATATGCTTTTTTTTTTTTAAATCACCAATATATTAAAGTGAGGTGATGTTTACACCTAATGTTTTACAACAGGGTTTTACAATTTTCTAAACTCTGAGCACGCACTCTGTGAGAGCCATTTTTTTGTGTTTAAAAGAAATAACGAAGTGTCACATATTTGTTAAATAGTGTAATCAGATCGCAGCTAGAGCTTAAATTGATCAACAGAGGTGTGTCTCAGTTGTACTGAGAAAAATGTTTTTCAAGTGCTCAGCTGTTTCTATTTTATCTGAACCTGCTTTTGATGTGGGCGCTTGTTGAATAGATGCACGAGTCATTCAGAGCTTTTTATAGTTTTGTTCAGTATTTTGCGAGTTTTATGAGAGTCAATTAGATTTTTTTTTTGCCTTACACACACACACACACACACACACACACACACACACACACACACACACACACACACACACACACAGTCTCAACTACTTCTAAAAGCCTGGTAAAAGCCTCTCATCTAATCATCCCTGATAAGCCACGGACCTTTAGTCAAACCCATCAACCAAGGCAGCGAGTTTGAAGGTCTGTGTTAATGTGTCCTGTGCAGCCCTATTTGTAGCATTGTTATTAAACTGGGTTTGAGACAGTGATTCAGCAGAGAGTAGAGAATGTGAGTCCAGCTGGTAACGCCCCTAAGTTTAGTGTAGTTGTGTAGTGTAGTTCAGTCAACTCTGGGTTTTCTTATCCAGCCACGAGCGCGTTCATGTGAAAGAGGCAGGGGTGTTAATTACGAGTGACATCATCAGAACCATGAATGAAGTACATTTCATATGAGATGAAACGGTGCAGAAAGTGTGTGGGACTGCGAGACACAAAATGTCAATGACGTGGGATGTAAACGATCCTCTGTAATCCTACAACGAAAAATGTAGAAACATTGTGAATACCATCCAAAAGTCACTGTCGGCCGAGACTTAAATTACGTGCAGGTATCACTAGGCTTCATGTGAAATTAGTATAGAGCAGTGGTTCCCAACCTTTTTTTTTTTTTGAGGACACTGTATCCTCGTGATGCATATTTAAAATATTTTCTATACTGCGTTATTTATTTATGTTAAATACATGAATAGGCTTTTAATATAACCCTCAATTTTATTTGTCACGGTGGTTGGGAACGACTGGTATAGAGTATTTTTTGCTGTTTAGTTGGAAGATGATGAATACGTCACATACAACACTTTCAGGCAATGCCAGACTGTTTCTGCTATTAATAATAACAGGAGCCAATTAACAGTGTGTGGATTATTTTTCTAATAAAATATATATATATTTTTTTCTAGTTCTCATCACACAGGTGTCCCTCGTTAATTTGAGCTGTAGTGATGGAAACAGAGTGTAAAAATAGCAACACCATCACTGCGGACTAAAATAAACTTTGCAAAATACAGGTAAAATCATTTGTTAAGTGTGTAAACAGTTTCTCCGTTTGTTAGATGCTCTGTTAAAACCAGTGGAAATAGAGCCCAGAAACAATGAAATAAATCTACTGACCTATAACAATATGTAGGCTTGCCCTTTTTAGACTCCAGACTTTTGTCCATGTATACTTTTTCCTTCAGTGATCTGATTGGTCAGAGGTCGACAGGCTCTGATTCAATACTACTGAACATAACCTCCCCGGAGCAGGTTAGCGTAAGTTGCCACGGTGAATTATTCCGTTAAAAAGAGAACCAGCTTCCTAGTAGTGAAAAACAAGAGTTAAACCTGAAGTTACCTCGCTAACTTTAAGTCCTGCTTTGTAGTACAGGCCTGTGTGTGTGTTTGTGTGTCATCAGAACTGGAACCATTTTGAAAACGAATCATTTTGTTCATCTTCCACCTCTGTGCCATCGCATGCTGAGGCTTTTAAAACTTGTGAACCACTGCAGCTCTTTGGAGAGCTCAGTAATGGTCTGCTGCTGCAGTCTCAACCCCAGGAGTGCACACTGCTCCAGTTGTCCAAGCAATTCTATTAGGAAATCCTGAAAAGGACGGCACAATAGAGACAGAGTATATTTTATCAGCAAGAAGATGAGACTGTTGTGTTGGGCTGCACCGATGTCTGAGACGCAGAGATCGAGATCAGTCTCATCTTTGTGAGATGTTTTTGAGTTGAGAGCTTGCTGCTACGTTAAAGGCTATTTCCCACCATCATAGAAATAGCATCTGGACAAAATGTCAGCTGGGGCAGAATCTGTGCTTTCAAAAGTGTTTGCTGATTAATAATAATACATTTTACCCTGTGTGGGAACTTGCAGCCTCCTGAACCCATGAGGAATCTTTCTGAAGTCGCTGAGCAGCATTTTAAGCCCTGAGTGCCGTCTTATGTTTCAAGTAGAAGCCTCTTTCAGCAAGTTTGGGCTCCAACTCAGAGACACCCAGCAGGCGTTCTTACCCTTCTGCTGATGGGGGTGAAAAGGTTTGGGATTTTGAAAAATCCTCTTTTCAAAGTTTGTGTTTTGTTTGCTTTTGGACTTGAGTTGGTTTGGACTGAATGTTTCATTTGAATTAATCCTTACTGAGACTACAAGGCTTTTCAGATCGTCCTCTGACAAGCGGCCATCAGACTAAATTACTGGTCTGCCTGCTGCCCTGTCAGGAAGATGTTCAAGCTATACAATGGAGCAAAGATTGCTGTCACACATAAATACAGGGGATCAGACTATACAGTTTTGTCATTCAAATGCATTTTCCTGTTCATTGAAAAGGCTCTTTGTTATGTCTTTGTCCATGGCACAGGAGCTAAACATGTCACTTGAAGTGGCTTTACCCAGAACTCATGATGTTTTCTGTCACGTTGCTCTTTTATACCATTTTATGAGATGTATATCAACTTATTTTAACTGTAGGTTTAATCTGTGCTTTCAGATGAGTTTAAGAATTGCATCTACAGAAATGGCAGCAATCACTTTATCAAAATTAGTGAACCTAACAGTTAAAGTAAAGATGAATTATTCGGTTGCATATACGCTTCGATGATAAATGATGCTGTCTTGGTATGAATGAGACAAATAGTTTTAAGCTCAGTTAGAGGCTCTTAGAGGCTGACTAAGAATTTTCCTACTCAACCAATAGTTGTCATTACTGCCGTTAGTCGACTAGTCGCCCACATGTTTATGATATTATATTAATTATTGTCTTTGGACTTGGATTATCCTGCCTGACATGTTATTAACTAGCCTGTGTAATGACCGCAGGTACCAGCCCCAAGCAACCTTAACAAGCATCGTTTCATAGCCTGTTTACTTGAAATCCTGAAGTCAGAGCTGATCTTCCTCCAGGAGCTGTTTTTAAGTGTGTAGGCCTATCGTCCGTGGGACAGATGTAAAGCTCTGGGTAGCCCTGCACTAACATGATCAACTTTTCCATGTTTATCAGACTGAAAATTTACAGAAGAAAGGGGAAGATATCTGTCGGCTGTGATTGGTTTATAACGTGACTCCTGTCTGACTGCTGAGCGTGGCCTCTTCCTGTGTCTGTCCTTTCAAATTGAATTCCCACGTGGGCCACTCATATAGGGTTTGATTTATTTTGACAAGGTGCAGTTGCTAAAAGAGTTTCACATTTGTTTGCTTGTTTTTTGTTTTGTTTTTTCTGCAACTAAGCAACCAATTAAATCTTGCCGACTAATGACCTTTCTGGTCAACTCACATTTGGTTGACTATTAGGGGGCAGTCCTAGTTAATTAACCACACACTAACATAGAAAAGCCATGTTATTTGTTTATATCTTGCAGGGATACATGAATGCATTGTTCACATTCTGGCCAGATGATACTTTAAGAGGGAATATTGTGGAATCTTCAAAATTATTGATCCTCTAAGGAGCATGAATGTGCTCAGTGAAGCTTGTTTTACTCTTAACTGAAAGAGTTAATGGAAGCCCAGCCATACTACAGTACAGCATAGATTTTTATCTGTGGTTTAACGCCAGATTTCACACATTGATATCACCACTGTAACACGAGGCAGATGAATTGCACGATATCAAGCGGTATCATGCTTTAATTATATTCCCCACAGTAACTAGATTTACAGTCTCTGATTTACTTTGTGATTCGAGCGATGGTGGAAGATTCACCTTGATGTTGTGATGTTGCAAAAATTAACGCAAATTCAACCACTCTCTGCAAATTTTGCACAACCTTTTCAATTTTGTCCAATCACTGCAACTTTACTGCAAATTTGACTTTTTAAAACAGGTGAAATCTCATTTTATTTTAGAGCTGCACGCAGCGTATTCGCTAACTGAGCCCCCCTCTCTTTCTTTCCTTGCTTATCTTGAGACTACTGCTGGACCAGAGCTCAGTCACACACACAGTGACATGGCTAGCTGTTAGCATCACACGGCTAAGGCCTTTGCACACTGTGTCAGTTTCTTTCGTCCCAAATTGTCACATATTGTGTTAATCATGTTTGTACAGTTAGTCCGAAACTTTTGTCTGTCAACAGGTTCGATTATTTGCGTTTTTCGCATCTGTCAGAAGCCTTTAGAGATGTTTGACCACTTTATACACAGCTGCGACAAGACAGAGGAACTGAGTGCACAGAGTCATTTCATGTCTCTGATAGCTACTTTCACCAGGTCAGATAGTAATATTCAGGTGGATGATGATGAAGAGGAGGATGATGTGGACCTGCACACAGGATGTGGAGGACAGCTCCATCCCTTTATGCAGCTGCAGTGCCAAATGAAAGACAGGGAGGGAGTAATGACAGCCAGATAGGCAACTCCAGTGGAGAGAGGCAACGGAGGAAATGTGTCTTTTCATTTTGTCACGTATTGCGAATTTTTGCAACGAACAGAACAATAAAACGCATCTGAATCAGTGTGCAAGGTGTCTGTGGACAATTATTTTTTTTCAGATGACCGATTTAAAAAAAACATATCTAAAAAAAAACGCACTCACTCTGTGCAGTCTTATTAACAGGTTCAGTGACAGAATCGAGCCGTTACGATGTCTGTGTGAGATTAATGGCTTGTTGGATGTTAAGCGCTGCTGCAGGGCTTCTGTCCAGACGTCAAAGTTTGATGAGTAGGGATGAGATCACGTTCTGCTGTGATAGCTCGAGAGAACAGAAGGAGAGCGACTCATGGAGACCGTCCTTTAGCACCACACTAAATGGTAGCAACAGCTGATCGGCGCTGATCAGCTGCCCCCACCCTCCTTTCATCATAAATGGATCCTAATTCTGTGGGAAACACTGAACGCTCTGAACAATAAGCTCCGAGTCCATGACAGGATCACCAGTATTTTTGCAATTTTCACTTGTCCCTTCAATTTAATTGAGCAAAAAAAAAAAACGGCTTTAAACCTCACAGTATGTATTGCAATTTTTTAGAAACGCTACTGTGAAATCAGGTGTTTCAGGCTGCAAAAATCCCCAGAACAGCTCGTAAAAACCTGGAGGGACTGCCTTGCCTTGTGTCATCACTGAATATTCCATGTTGTTACTGTAGTTAAGATGTTTCATTCACTCTGATAAAGACTGGCGAGCAGAAGGTTTGCAGTTGTGTGTTACTGCAGAGGTGGAGATAATTCAGATTTTTTGTTTTTTTCAAAGTTAGCATTCCCTCTACAATTTCTACCGGGATCAGAAACATGCTGACGAGCCCATGGAGCCCACGCCTTAGTATAAATAGATCTGTAATGTCATGGCAATCTGCCTGTAACAATAGGTTTTGATTGTTTCTTGGGTGGAAGTGGAAATTTTGGCCAGATGGTGTCTCTTTGGAAAACTCAGGGGGTCAGCTAAGTTAATAGGAGTTCATGAATACCTATATCAAGTTACATGGAAGTCTGGAGTAATAGTTGATAGGGATCTCCATTATTTTCTGTTTTTTAGTGCGTTAGCTCTGCACATTTTTCTGTAATATGACAGATCTTACTGCGTGTGTTCACATAGCCATTCACTGCAGGAGGCAAACTCTCAGACAGGATGAGCAGCAGTTTGTTTGCAGTTCGTTTCAGGCTGGACGTTGTGTAGGCTGTGGAGTAGGTGGTAGCTCAGTGGTCTGTGATTTTAGGATTAATGTCTGGCTCCATGGGGGCAGCCATGAGGTCATCGCAGCAGTGTTACCCGTCTGTGTTCCCATGCAGAGGGCTCACTCTGTGGAAGAGCGTGTGTGTGAGTGTGTGTGCGGTGACAATGTGCAAGTGCATCTTTGTTTGTATCTTGTTTGTTTGTCATGTGTAAATTATAAGGAACCATGCAGTTAGCAGACTGTGTGTGTGTGTGTGTGTGTGTGTGTGTGTGTGTGTGTGTGTGTGTGTGTAATATGAACTATGTTGCGTTAGTGATGGAGAGATAACCAATGATGGGGGAGGTTGTCATGTGAGAGGGGCTGAGCTTATTGAACGACTTTGGGTGGGCTGCAGCTGACCTCAGCCAACACACACACACACACACACTCTCACACTCACACACACACCCACACACACACACACACACACACACACACACACATATATGTACAGTCAGGCATGCTGAGCAACAGGAGCACAAAGATTCTGCTGATGAGGGACAAACTGCTGTGACATGGCTCAGACTAAGCCTCATCAAGCTGTGCTCGGTGCGTGTTTGTATGTTTCTGTCTCTCAGGAGATTAGACAAGTGTCTCTGCTTTGTCAAGAACTTGAAGTCAATAAAACTTTTTGATGTGTCTGATGCAAAAGTCTCAGTGTCCTCTGTGGAGACACAGTGTGAGAAAGAAAGTGTTGGAGCCAGTTAGTGCTTAAGTTTTCAACACCATTGCTTAGGCACAAAAATTCATGTCTCGGTATTTACAGGCTGACTGGCAAAACACGATATATATCTCAGGATTTTCTACAAAATGGGCTACATTTTTTCAGCTGCAGGTCAAAGCCACATTTAAGATGTCACAAACACTTTTATAAAAACAGACCAAAACAGATCAAAATAAAATGCAAGACAGGAACTGTATTCCCCTGTTTGAAAATATGCAGCTGTGCAACAGTTACACCTCCAAAACACGAAGCAGTGGCAGGGTTTCTGTGAAGTGCTGTGTAGATTAGTTGACTCAAAACACACATTAAACACACATTAAACATGGCTTAATAGCAACAATTTCAAACACAAGTACACAAATCAGCTTCACTAGAACTCACAGCATTCACAGACAAACACTTGTCTTTATCTGGACACATTTTCCCCACAAATACAACATGCTAATGTCTTTAGCACAAGCCTATGGCATTTTACATTGCATAAATTAGCATAGCAGCTAGCGGACCTTCCTCCTCTTCTCATATAAAACCAGGGACAACAACATTAAACAAATGTAACCCTACAAAATTCATCTCCATTACAACTCACAAGGTTCACTGCTTCAACAACTGTCTCATACTAAACATGTTTTCCAAACAAATACAACATGCTAACGTTATTAGCACAAGCCTATGGCATTTTACATTGTATAAATTAGCCTAACGGCGAGCAGAGATTTTCTCTGCTCATATGAAGCCAGGATAAATCACACACAAGACTTAAGATGCAATTTTCGTGGAGGCTTTATTGTCTTCACAATTTATTGTTTCTTGTCTGTGAAATTAAAGTAATAAAAAGCTTACAAAAATAGACAGGAGCTCTGTGTCACTGCGACGTGCAGTTACATTTCTGGGGAGGTACACGTCAGGCTCCGACTGTCTCAAGTGTTGCTTGAGATCTTGTGAGTAAGTAAGTGGGGTGGAGCTGTGCGGAGAGTGTGACAGAGGAGAGATGCACACTGGTACACGTCACGTAACACAACTTGACCCTATATCGATTCAAACGGTGTTGTCTAAATCTATATCTTGCTTAAAAATATATCAATATATCGCCCAGCCCTACCTCCGCTGGCTCCTCCTGTGTAGTGAGTGTTAATGAGACACACAAAGTGCAGCTAAGTTGACTGTGTTGCTCTCATTGGTGATTAGAAACAAGGTAGTGTGAAGTCTCAAGGTCACCAGATATTTTTTGCATTTTGAGATGTGGAAGGAGACTTTTCCAGGTAAACCTGCTCATTCAGAACGTGGTCACAGGGAGAGAAAGGTGGAGCTTTTGACTTGCTGAAGGGGCAAGTTTCTACCTGCTCTGTATCTACCTGATCGTTATCTCACACCGTGGGAGTCAAGCAGCTCAAATGTCTTTTACTACACTTTAATTGATTTTTATTCGTATCAAACAAACGTATTTATTTACATAGTTTTCTCATCAGGTGTCTTTATATATAAGTTTTGGCAGATGTGGTTGTATAGAAAATGTTAATCTGTGCAATGTGTTGATTCACTGGAGGCTTACTGTGAGGTGGAAATTTTGTAACCCCTCACTGTTCTTTGCGAAATCCAAATAAAAGTTGCACCACAGCATTGAGCACCATTGTTTTAACATGTTCTGTAAGACTGTGGAAAGAGAGTTTTTTGTATTTGTATGATTTTAGGAAGCCTAGCCCATTTGACCAACCCTCCAGGCACATTCCTCGCCCTGCCTGTGTGTGTGATGACTTGTAAGTGGCGGCCAAACAGGCATCATCACCACTATTTGTGCCCAAGTACCAGCACGCCCTAAGAGCGCCTCATTTAACCAAATAGGGCCATGGCAGACAAAAGGCTCCTGTGGTGTTTTCCCTAATATTGCCTCATCATTTTTCTTGAGGTGAGATAAAGACAACAGCCTTCATTCTTCACAATACTCCCTTCAGGCACATAACCTTAAAGTACCACCGTCACATGTATAAACACGGGTGGTAGACACACCAGTTTTTCTGTCTGTGTCTGTTTCTGTCTCATTTTGAAAGTATGCGTTCCCTTATTGTGTCTCATGGCTCTGAGAATGCTTATTATAATGGTGTTCTTGAAATATAGCAGCTCTTTAAGAAAATCACCACCTTGTTAATTCACTGTGGTGTTTCTGCATTAGCCTTCCTTATTGGAAATCATTTCACAGCCCCGCGGCTCTCTGTCTGCCCTGTTCTTTTCTTTTATCTCCACATCATCAGACCAGCTGCAATAATATCAGCCGTACCGACAGCCATCTACAGCCAAAGCCCACAACACTGCTTGTTTTTAATTCTCCTGCTTCGGAACATTGTTATTTCAGTGATGGCTATTAAAACGTGTGAGCTAAGCTGCTGACACTTTGCAGCAAATGGATATTTTAAAGGAGCAGTTCACCACAAATTTAAAAAATTCTGATTGTTCTTCTCACCTTTAGTGCTATTCATCAGTCTAGATTTTTTTGTTGTGCGAGTTGTCGAGTGTTGGAGATGTCTGCTTCCTGTCAAATATAATGGAACTAGATGGCACTCGACCTCTGGTGTTTAAAGTGTCAAGGAAGTCTATTTGAAGAACTCAACAGAAATCATGATGTGGTTACTCAAGATAATCCACAGACCTTGTTTTAAACAGTTGAATGTGGGAGCTATTCTCACTGCGCAGGAGGAAGCGTGCACCTACTGCCACCTCCCCTAGCACCACTGAGCTAACTAATGTTACAGCTCAGCTAAGGTGGACGCCTTACCAATAGCTGGGAATCCTCCTTCTCCATGTTGTTTTAACCTGTAATATATTTCATATATATTTTCACTGGGGCTGGCCTGCACTACGCTGCTTTGTTGGTCTACTTCCACTCACCTGCCTTGGTCACTGTTATGCCGGGTACACACCACATGATATCTTGGACCAATAGAAACACAGAGCGATTTGCTGCCGTTGACTACTGTACGACAACACCACCCCAGGCTTTTTGATATTTCCTGTGGGGATGTTACAGCAACAGAGTAAAAAAGGAAAATGATGCTGTGAAAATGCAGAGGCAATTTAGCAACCCACTGAGTACTGTAATTAGCACCAAGCTAGTAAAGAATGCTATTTCTTAATAATGGAGGATATAAAGTTATAAAATTGAAAAATAGTGGCGGGGCTTTCACTCAGCTACCAGCGTCATTTGAAACAGACTACATTATAAATGGGCTGTTATTTATTATTCCCTCTGTATTTTTATATTTTTACTTTTTATCATTTCTTGTTTGTGTTGTCAAATATAATGCATCCTGCATCCCATTTCAATCTCAAGACTTCCTGTATCTGTTTAAAATTAAAAGCACCTTGTAACTTAGCTTGAGAGAAACCCTTCATTTTTTTGCATTGTGGTACTTCAAATGTAGCTCCTGACATCTGGTGACACTTTTACGTTACTACAACAACATTTCAGCTGAAACATGAACAGACACAGAGACTGAAATAATAGTAATAATAATAAAAAATAGGATAAGAATAACCTGATGACAATACACAGGTCGTGAAAGACGACCAGGGCAGATTAGTGTGGACCATCGTGTAGTCTGTCATGTCTGTCGGTCAAGTCACAGCATGATTTTATGACTCCACAATCTCCTAGTCTGACATGGTGACTGTTGGAATGGAGAGAAATGTTGTTTAGTGTGAGCCCCGCATTAATTGTCACAGTGAATACCTCAGTGGTATCAAGCCTTCATGGGCTAAAATCTAATTTTCAAGTTGTGTGAATTCTCCTTTTTCTGTGTATTTCACTTCCATCTGTCTCAGGCTGAGTCATGTTGTTCATACCATGTGCTGTCAACAGCACGAGCCTCTTGTCCATGAGTAGATGCATGCTAATGTCTGCGTGGTGATACAGTTAGCGCCTGAAAAGGAAAATAGTTCCTGCATCAAACTAGTCACAACAAGGTCTTTGGATCAGATTGGATAACTGGGTTATGATTTGCTATGATGATAGCTGTCTTGTGTGTTGGTGCTGGTCTGCTGCGTCCTAGCAGGTTGCCAGGGTTTTATCGCATTGCACTACAAGTCACCCAGCCATGTGTCAAAAACAAATTGTAACTTCAGTGTCTAGAAAAAATAATGCAGATATTTGATAAGAATAGTCGAGTCCTTTCAAGTCATGTTTGTTAAGCTTGTAAGTCTCAAGTTATGAATACCAAGTCAAAGTCAAAATCAAGTCTTTTGTCAGAGTCAGTCAGGCAGGTCTCAAGTCCTCAAATTTGCAATTTGAGACTGACTCGAGTGAAGTCACGTGACTCGAGTCCCTCACCTCTGAGTAATAGTAATTAATTTGTATCTTAATGATTTTAGAATAATTGCAGTGTTCCTCGTGGAGCCCCTTTGAAGACGTTTTCTCTTTTGAGGTATAACAATTATGAGATGCTTCACACGATTCTTTAATAAGCTTTAAAGGTCTGAAAAACACATCAGTGCTACAGTATAATCCTCCAAATCCTTTTGGGATAAAGGCAGCAGAGATAAGAAGCATTACCTTAAGAGGGGTTTTGTCCAGATTCAATGATAGACTTTTCAGATATCAACAACTGATAGAGGGTTCGTTAAACATATCTCTCATGAATGACACCATTGTCTTTCTAGAACCACCTGTCAGACACTATATTGTGGCCCTCCGTCTTCATAATACCGTAGAGACTGTCTGAACTGGGGAGTTGGCAGGGGGCAAAGTTCACAGGGTTTGGGCAACTGGAAAGCTGATCTCCTGCCCTGGCAGCGGGAGTCGGAAGTGGGAGAAAATAGCAAGGAAAGGCTTTGCCCTGTGGGTCATAAGTCATCTAAAATGGTGTGAGCAAGCAGCTGGACAGACTCCATTTTGGATCCATGTGCAACACCAGAGAGGATATCTTAAGAGGGTCACCAGTAATCCACTTTACCACATGGGTTTTTATCATGTTCAACTGGTTCAAGCTTAACTCAAGAACCATAAAACAGAACAATGTCATCAGTTTTATCAGTATTTGAGGGCAGCCTGCTCCTTTTTCTGTTTTCTCAGTTATCTAGTCATGTAGTCAGATTGTTATTAGAAATGTTTGACAACATTGCACAAAGAACCCTATAGAGCAGTGGTTCCCAACGGGTGTGTCATGGTCCATAAGTGGGCCACAGGTCCAATCTATATGGACCGCAGGTGACTCACAAACATGTCAGGTTTGTAAAAATACACTTAACTTTGAAGTGTAGTGAGTTTATGGCACAGAGCTTTTATTTTGAAGTGTCCATTCCTGCTGTTGAGTGAGTGAGTGAGCGAGACAGCAAACTAGCTCATCGACATGGCAAAACGCAAGTATGATGCTGAATGTATTTAACTGTGTGGACCTTGAACTAATGATTAAGGAGAAATGTGGACCCTGTGGCTGGACCAGTTGGAAACCACTGCTATAGAGAAACGAAAAATTTTTTCTTTACCTTTTGCTGTTGCTGTTATTGTGACCAAGTCTCGCTCAAGAAGTCTCGTTATAAAATCTTGTAAGAGGTGATTTGTTGCATGAAGAACAACAGTGGAAATGTAAGTGAGAGTTGGAGAGAGGATTGTTGTGAAGAGTTTGTTGTATTGGAGTACAGAAAGTTTAGCTTAATGTTATCGAAAATATTCTCAGTGTCATGGCTGATTATTAAGCTGATTTGGACAATGTGGAAAAGTCAGAACCAGACTTCTCCTTCAGCGAGACGTGGTTGCACACAATGATTGGTAAGGAAGAATGTTTCATTTCTCTGTAGGATCGTTTCTGTAATGTTGTAAGACACCTAAAGTAACAGTCTGGGCCTGTAAGTGACAAAAACAAACACATTTAATGGACATGAATTACATTGCAGCCTGTTTGCTGCTGTGATTGGAGCAGTCTCTCTCAATACTGCACCAATTTCAATTTCCAGAGTCACTTAGACACAAAAACATGGAAAAATAGGCCCAGGTTAAACAATACCAAAGTATTCTTAAATGCACTTTTACAGAAATCTGTTGTAAAACCAAAACATGAAAATGTCCCAGATGGATACTTGTAATTTTATAATACAGAAAAAGTTGACTGATACAACTTGACTCCTCACAGAGTGGAATTTACAATTTTTAATAACTTCAAGGTCGTAAAAGCCACATTGCTAATGTTTTGTTGTTTTCCACAGATACTGTACCCTAGCATCCAATGTTCTGATTAAATGATGTATCAAGGCGCCCACAGTCACACAGCATGTCGTCACATAATGAAAAATATTGTGATATTTTATTTCCTTAGAGCATCATCCCTCTACAAGGCTCTGCAAACCGAAATGATGTGCACACCATGCTGACTCCTGAAACCTGAACTTTAATCTTTTTTTAATCTTCTTTAATCTTATGCTTAACTTGCAAAATCGTTCACATATTAAACACAATAAACTCTCTAGATGAAAGTACTGTAGTAGTTTGACTAAGTATTGATGGTGCAGACAGACAGAGGGATTCATTGAACTTAGAAGACGACCATTGTCCCCCTTTCCCATGTGTCCCAGGATGAAATAGACTTTTGTGAATTGGACCTGTTATTTTTCCGTTCACCACCAGAGGGCATGTCTGTCTGTCTGTCCCCTCACATCCAGTCCACACTCTGCCCAGCAAGAGTGGTCCTCTGTTTAGCAGCCACCCAGATATGCAGCGAGTGCCTCGTGTACATACCAAAAACAGAGGACACCTGGCCTGAACCATCAGTGGGGTGCTTGGCCCGATCTAAGAGGGGCTTTCACTCTGAAGCATCAATTTACCTGTCCTGTAACGACAGATTGACAGCAAGCATGCTATATCTTGTCACTTTCTCACTTCTCCCCTTGTTCTTTTACACATTTGTTCACCTCACATATTCTCTCCTCCTCCTCCACCCTCTCTGTCTCTGCCCCTGATGGGGTTTCATTTACACTCTACATGCCCAGACAGTTGCACAGTTCACTACTTCATGCTCAGGTCTATCGTCACAGATTAGACGGGGGGTGTATTGTGGTGCGTGGGGGTGTAAAAGTGCTACTGCTAACAGCAGTCTCAGAAAAACATGCTCATTGTCAGAGGCTGGTAGTAGGAAGGGGAGAGAGAAAATATTGTTCATGAAAATCATATGTTTCCCACTAAACTAATAAGACCTGCGGTCCACTACTCAGCATGTATTTAGGAAATGACTGGCTTAAAACATGAAATATGTTTTTCTTTTTTAAGAGGATGCACTTCTTCTTCTTGATGGATAGCTGCTCTGACTGGCGTCGTTTGCTCCTGCATTGTTTGTTTAATGTCCATTCTAAGGCGACAGCTGTGGCTGACGTAATTTCTAGAGATTTCTGTGGCAGCGTTTCTGGTATTTGATCTTGCTCTTAAAGTTGTCATTAACACTGACGCAGCTCGAGTTTTGGCTTTTCACTGCCAGGGTATATTGCACCAATAAATCAGCTTGTCACTAAGATATTCACACAGCATGCAGCTATTTTAATGTCCCAAACAGGTATCTCCGGGGATAAATGATAAAAATATAAGCAGATGATTGGTGTCGTGTTTGGGCCTGTTCATAAAGTAGAAGAGTTTGTGCTTATGATGTGAGCTGTCAGAGCGTCTTATGTTCTCTCCTGTAGTTTGTTTAAACTTCTTTCAGTTAATTTGTTTGTGCGGTGTTGAGTTGTTTACCTCACACCAGTTATCAAATAAACTAGACAGTACATCATAAGTTAACGTGGTTATTCAGATAAAATGTTAATTAGTGTAAAGTTGGTGCTGACACTCATGCCCCACTTCGGAAACTTTTATTTGTCCAGTACTTTAGTTTATGACCAAATTAAACAGCTTCACGACTAATGACATTCCCATCAGCCTCTGGCTGTACTTTGCTTCTGATGCTAGATAGCAAATGCTAGCATGCTAACACACCTAACTTACCAGTGGTTGGTGAACATTGAAACATGGTCTAGCAGGTTAGTATTTAGCTGAAATCACCACTATACTCAGGTACAGCCTTACAGAGCATGAGTGCCAGATTGCTAGTTATGTCCTCTTAAACAGGAAATAGTAATATTTTCATTGCCTCTATCACTATCTCTCTGTCTCTCTTATGTGACTGAACTGCTTCATCCGTACTCTTCAGCTTGCTCTCTTCGATCGAATACACAAAACTTGTTATCTGTCCCTTGCACTTGCCTCGATCCGTGGTGATTGTGCCTTTGCAGCCATAGCTGACTCTGTGATTTCTTTTAAAAGCCAGCCAAAGACACATCAGTTTAGGCAGGCATTTGGGTAACTTGTATGCACGAGAACTGCATTTTATTTTATTAATTATTTTTTAGTACTCTGTCTCTATCTATCTAATACATCCGTTACTTCATTCAGACTATCAGTGTGCTTTCTTGCCAGATTTGCTCGCGGCTCATGTTAAAAATAGACCAGACATCGAAGCTATCGCTACATATCGCAGGCTGGCCACGGAGCTCTGGGCTGTGGTGCATCCTGTGTGAACAGACCAATTGGTTAACATGGGTGCAACGGAAGGGCAGCGCACCACGGAAAATACTCAAATGCACAGTGAAGGAGTTTTTGCGTGCTGTAATCATCTCTCCTGTCCATGCTCGCCATGAAATCATCTCTTTAGGCACAAAATCCTCAGTGTAGGTTCTGTGCAAAAACGCTTTTTCTTGATGTTCTCTGAGGCATCAACAATCTATGTCAAATTAAGCTTGTGTCTTTTAAAAGCTTTTGTCTTTTTAGTATGAAAGTCACTACTTTTCCAGCGACTGTCTTTACTGAGCTGCTGTTGAGAGATTTTTCTACCATGTTTGGAAGATACCCATCTGATTTTAATTTTTGGAAGCATTTTTGCACAGAATCAGGACTTCTTTTACACTGGAATAACACTTAGCAAAGATGAGATTGCAGTATGAAAAAGAGAAGTGAGTTTAGCCACCAAGAACTCTCATATTGAGACAGACTTCTGAAAAATCTGAACCCATCCATCTTGGAAATTTCCCGTTTTCTCTTTGTCTTACATGTTTAGAGTATTTTTATCCCTAATTTAAAGTTCTGAGAAAAAAAAAGTACTATGAAAGGTTCGCACTTACCAATCCACTTTACACATAAAAGGTCAAAGGTTTACATTTCATGTTATTACGTCTCCTCACAGATGTCTCCCCAGATCATCCCCGTAGTCATAATCTTATGAAACCACATCAGTAACAGCAGTTTGGCATCGGACACCACTATCACTTGACATATTGGCGTACAGCTTTATGTTTTGGTCCTGGCTTCGGTGTGTTATCAGATGACCAGTTAGATATTTCCTGCTGATGATTTCATCTGTGAGGACATTAGAGACTCTTTAGTCTGGCCAGGGGCTGAGAGAGGCAGGAAGCTGAGGTGTTGGAGAGTTACAGTCTGCAGACAGGGATGGAAAACCTGAACTGAAGATGACAACAGTCTCTAAATGACACCCAGAATAGTCTGTGTGGACAGGTAGAGGCCTAAACTGGCTCATCCAGGGTCAGGTGATGTTTCGTCCCCAAGGTTGCTGTGTTAAAATAGAAACTTTAGGGAATGTGTTTGTTTTAGTTGCACGCAAGGTTTGAATACCGTACAATGCAATCAGGAGAGGGTTGGTAGTCCAATCCAGTTCATGACCGTTTTGCTTCCTTCATAGTTTTTTTTTTTTAACTTCTCTGCATTGATCAGCTTTTGTTTTTTAGCCACATTAGCGATGTAGCTCTGTGGATAGCAAGGCAAGTCTGAAAGGCTGAAATATCTCAACAGTTTGAACATTTCAGGGTGATGGATTTACATGAACTTTAGTCTGGATATTCTTGGGTTGACATGTTTTTGTCCTTGGGTCGGTGACAACATTATATCTTTGGGTTGTCTATCCATCTGATTCTTGTGAACATATCTTAGGAACACCATAGCCCCTTTTCCACCAACATTTCCAGGAACTTTTATTTCCAGGAATGTATTTACCTGGGTAATAGAATTCCTGGTAATCTGTGTGGTTTGCATTTCCACCGCACCTAAAAGATCCAGAGAATTTATTCAAATCAGGCTGATGACATATGGGGGAGTGGGAAAAGAAACTGCACTACACCTCCAGTGCAGTAGGTGGCGGTGAGAAGAAGCTGAAGGCCAAACGAGCACGATGACGCCATAAATGGCGACCAGCAAGCCGGCATCATCATTTGTGTGACACAATACGCCAGGATGGAGGACGCTCAAGTTGTTCTGTTGTTCCTTGTGTTTTACTACATCGCATATAAAACTATGTGATCTGCAACTCTCTTAGCAAAGACACTTGTGAACGCTCGAAGCTTCTTATAATCTTGTTTAAGTTTCGTCAACTTTTCACGAATGTGTTTCAGCATGTGCCCTATATTTAGCTCTGCCAGCTTGTCGGCTATTCTTCCATAGACTCGGCCGTTTTGAGTCGCGGACTCAAAGTCCCGCTGAATTTCTTCCTCAGCAAATACGCTCAAAAGAGCCTGGCCCTCGTCGTCCGTCCACTTCTCGTAGCTTCTCTTCTTTCGCTCCATTTTCCAAATGATCAAAACACAAACCAAGTGAAGCTTGTAGAAATGAAATAAAGTTTGTAGCCTACACTGGCACAGAAGTGCGGAATGCTGCAAGAGTGTGTTCCACAAATCAGCGTTCTTCAGCACACAGCCCTGCCCCTACAAGGTACGTTTTTCAGAGAAAGTTTGGGGTTGAAGGAAAGTTTTTTTCCCCTTGGGTAATGTCGGTGGAAACACGCTGAGGTTTTTCAAAATCCCAGGTAAATGATTAAAGTTCCTGCGGTGGAAAAGGGGCTATTAGCCCTAAGCAGTTCTCTGTACTGCTCTGTTGATTGAACGAAAACCAACAAGAACGACTTTTTGTGGTTCTTTGCCTCGTACTTTACAGTCACATAGCACTCTTGTCTAGGTTACACCGCCACCTGGTGGAGATCCCAATACACTACAGAGTAGTCAAACTAACCAGCTGCTATAACAAAACAAAAAAAGATCGTTTTGACCATCTATTGGCCGATATGACTCATGGACAATCGGCATTCTGTGTCGGCACCAAAAAAAAGGTGGTTGCAGCATCCCAAATAAAGTTATGGAAATTGAAAGCTGTAAATGTTTGGTGAAATTTTTTATTTAAATCATAACGTGTGTATTTACCAAAATAAAGTTAAGTATCCGAATGGTTTTTCTCAATGTCTCTTAGCTCTACACACACCTCAGATTAAATGTTGCTGAGCTCAGAACTTTAAAATAAACTTCACACATATTCATGTGCTTGAATGTGTTGTCATTATTCCAGCACATGAAAGCAAAGCAGGGAGATACATTGACATCATATTGACGTCATGAATTGATACTAGATATCCTCATGTGTCCTCATCATCATCCTCCCTGGTCTTCAAGGCTGCGCTACGGTAAGGTGATTCAAACTTAGATCATCAGAGAACATGTGCATCATGTCAGTGACCTTAACTCCCACACACAGTTCAGACCAGACCTTTAAATATCATTTCACACGTAAAAACCTGTAATGATTTTTGTTTGTGGCTACTGCAGTGGCAACTGCGGCTTGCTAACAGCCCTATCATTAACTAGTACATTAACAGATTCCCTAACAAATACACACACGACACACACCAGCACACCCATGTGAGACATTTACGTGACCGATGTCCAGTATGCTGTGTGGCTAGGTGCCATTTTGGCGCCTTTGTCTCTATGCAAGGGTGAGCAGCTTTCGTAAGTTGACACCTACCTCTTCATATGACATGTCATGCGGAGGAGGTCTTTTTGCATGTTTGTGGATATCAGTGCCGCTCTGTTAACGCCAGTCTGGCAGCGGACAGTAACACGAGGCCACAAGGAGCTGATGCAGTGTGTAAATTAAACGGGTCCTCAGGTTGCTGTGCCTTTTTTTTTCTTTCCTTTGATGGTTAAGCTAATAAAAGTGAAAGTTTTATTTTACATTGTTTACTATGTGGGTATCAGTGAAGAGGCAGTGTAGTTTTTGGTGGGGCTGCAGTCTCAGACAGCTGGTTGTAAAAAGGCTGACATCTAACCTTGCTACCGTGCAGCCAGGATCAGGGGCTTTGGAGCCACACCACCCTCTTTAGATGGATGGGTTAACAGCAGCTCTTGGCCCAGTGGTGTCCTGTGAGGGTCAGTGCCAAGACCACTTCAAATGTGCAAACCATAATCCCCCTCTGACATTAATATTTTCAGATGGAGGCAAGCAGGGAGCATGGTGGGGGGTGGCAATGTAAGCAAGGTCTTTTTGGCTGGCCTTGTTTCATGCTGGCAGTGGTGATAGACACCAAAGCCATTACTCATGGTGCAGGCATGTCCAGAATGTATTCTTAGCCCCTGTCTTCCTATCAGTCACTACAGAAAGGTTGGAGGGTCAAAAAATAAAGAGGTAACCAGTCTACAGGGCTGTCTGCACCACTGCTGTTTACCAGGGAGGGGGTGATATTTTAAACCTGGGAGAGCTCACATATTTACCCCACTGAGCCTGACTGACTCCCATTTGGTGCGGTGAAGACGCTGGAGACCACTGACAGAGGAGAGAGGAGGCAAAGAGAGACGCTCTGTAGCTACTACTTGTACAGCAAGTAGCTTGCAGCTTTTACAGATAGAAAACAAACCAGAGACGAAGAGGAAGAGTATCTAAACAAAGGAAGACTGAGGTGAACTGAAGGTTTGAGGATAAAGGCGAGAATAGAGGAGGAAGCACTTGGGGGAGGCGAGAGGTAGCCAGGCTGAGCTGACTTCCCCCCCAGAGGAGGAGTTGCAGTTGCCGGCCAGGGCAGGTCCCAGGGCTGGCAGGGCTGGCCCTACTGCTTCTCCACCTCCATTCCTTCCTCCTCTTACTCCTCCTTCTCCTCCCTTTTACCATCAACCAAGCTGCTGTGCAGTGATGAACTTACAGGCAGAGCCCGTGAGCAACACAGGAATGCTTAGAAAATCCTGCCAAATGAACTTCTCTGCCTCGAGTGAGGGAAACTCCAGAGGTTGAGCCTTCCATAAGAGGACCTCCCTTGCAGTATAGACTGTCACCCTTCTGTCTTCTCATCCGTTTTTTTTGTTGCACTCACTGGTTGAGTGCACTGAGAGACTGAGGGCATTTTTTATACAGTTTTTTTTTTCTCAGTTTTTGCTTTTGTAAACCGAAACCGTGGCAACCTTTTCAGTAGCACGGTGCAAGGACCAGCTCCACTCACCCAAGATGAGCCGCTGGCTGAAATGCACCTCCATGCACTTTGTAGGTATTCACTGGTAGTGATTTCAGTTTGTCTTTAAAAGCTCTTTTTAAGGGTACTGTTTCTTCTGTTCTCGTGCTTTTGTCTACACATTGAATCACATGCAAGATGTGCTTTAAAAAAGTGGTAATGCACTGAAGGAGGTCTTCCTGAGGTGAACTGGGACAATTATTGTTGGTGGATCAGTTTGGTGACTCACTCATTGTTTCTCAACCACTGTATATTGTCCTTGTTGTCAAAGTGATGTATGTCTGGTATAATTATTTTTAATCATTGAATTTAAGTGCATTGCTGCTGTGTATGTACAAATTGCTTGTGTTTGGCTCTCAGTGAAGGTTATAATTTGTCTTTTTTAAATCTCAGTATAAAGCACCACTCTTCAGTGTGCTTCCCATAAGCCTTAAAACTCCTCTGTTCCCATGCTTTGCAGCCATCACTCATGGGGGGGGTGGGAGATTTAGTGAAACTGCAGCACATTCTTGGCACATTCTGCATTTACTTGAGTCTATTATTGTACCACAAAAGAACAAATTATATTACCAATATTTCTGTGGTTGTTTTTGTTTCAGAAATGAGCTCCACATGCATGTGTCGCTGCATTTATTAGTCAGCTAAAAGAACTGGAAACCAAATTATAAGCACTACTCTACCTACATTTAAAACTAAGTAGATGTTTGGTAAAATATTTAACAATTTGGTTTGTCAAATACTCTCAAACGTACTTTATTTCTAACTCTTTTTCATCTTTTCAGAACACAGACTGGAACAAGTATGATGATCGGCTGATGAAGGCAGTGGAACGCAGTGAGGTGGACAAGGTGGCTGCTGTCCTCAGCAAGAAGGGCATCATCCCCACCAAGCTCGATGTGGAAGGACGCTCAGCGTGAGTAAACACACACACACGAATCCACGTTCAGTGTGTTTACATATATTTTTTTTCCTTGGTTGTTACTATCTGCTGTGCCTTTGGAATATTTCCAGATCTAAAAATGCTGAGCGTCAGAAATTCCAAACATTGTTGTGGTCTCCACTCCACACACTCTGACATGTTTCTCAGATAAAACATTTATAGATGGGGATTCCTCAACAATTAGGTCTTACTCAGAAATAGTTTACCTCTTGCCTGCAAGTCTCCCTCCATGACCCTCAGAAAAAAAAAAACAAACCCGCCCCCTTTAAAATTTCCCGTGGCCATGGTGTTCCCTCTGCACATATCAGCCTTAAACTTTCACCCAGCTGCCCTGCGTATGAGAGGCATGTGTCCTTTTTTATATCCAGAAATTTCTCTTTTCGTGTCCATCTGACAGGAGGTTAGTGTGGGAGTCGGTTTAAAGAATGTTTGCGGTCACTGAAGGCTTGACCACACTGGCTGGAGGCTGTTTGTGTAGTTCACACAGGAAATGACTCCCTGCAAAGTCCGATCAGATCCACTGTGCTGCCTGTAACACTGAGTAATGCTTTTAGGCCCAGCTGCAGGCTATTATCTAGATAAGTTGACATCTTGAAGGACTGTGTTTTAGATGGTAGCGTTTTTCAGTGGGAACCTGAAGTTTTGTTTGTGCTTTGCAAAGAGCTGTGTTTACTTTCTTCACAAGGTTTAATTAGAAGAGCAGAAAGATAGTTCAGGAAGAAATAGGAGGTGTAGGCGAAAGTAGGTCAACCTGACTCAGCTATGTTCAAGGAATTCTCAGATGTTGCGTCTTGATCTAACAAGACCTCATTTCAGGTATCACATACAGACCTTCGTTTTGGTCCTATTAATCAGTCCCTCCAGGATCTTGCGGCAAAAAACCTCTGAATTTGCAGCCAATTTTGGCAAAGATTTTGATAAAAATTGCAGCATTTTTATGTGATTTTTTTTTTTTTGCGGGAAATTGCAGCTAATGACAGAAACTGCAAGTCAGGAGAATTTTTTTTAAACTACTGCCTCCAAAAAATTAGTCATGTAATGACTTGCTATAATAGTCATAGTAAATATTACAAAAACAGCTGCAAATGTTTCAGTTCTCCTTCAAAACATGGACTCCAATAATGTTTAAAAAAAGTCCTGAGTGAATATTGCGGAATAAATGTGGAAAAATTGTGGGACTTTTGAAAAATTGCAAGCCCCCGCAAATATTGTGGACTTTCGTTGAATTTGCGTTAATTGTTGCGATTGCAAGATCTCAATTTTCTGGAGGGACTGATTAATGATAATAGTGTCCCAACCTTGGAAACAATGCATTGAGCTGTTTAAAAAAGCCTTGTTTTATTGCTAAATGTAACCAGATTCCAACAGCAGCATTTTGGGAGGCCTGGCGCCCTCGCTTTAATCCCAGATATATGAAGAGGTCTCTGGTCTCTGGCCCGTGCTTCAGGTTTATTTTGATAAAGGCTTTGTTAAATCATAAAACTATGGAGCACCAGATCCCAGAAGCAAAGGTGCCGAGTATTTTCAGCAGTGTGTGAAATTCTCTTGTGGCTCCGTCGCACAGACCAATGATTATATCCACGCCTGCGTGTAAATACACACGCTTTATACAATTATACGCACAACCTGATAGATGCCTGCTCTCATAATAAGGTGCTAGAATTTGTCAGAACTAAATCCAGTGACTGCAGGAGTTGTTGCGCACAAACACAGGCACGCTCATTATTTAGTGTTCCCCTGCAGGGCGGGCAGACCTCAACTAGTTCACCGTAAAATCAACACATTGAACATTTATGGAAAGAGGTCATGCTTTTGCCAAGTCTGCCCAAAACAAAAGTGAACCACAACTGCGACTCAGCAAGTCTGCTTATAGTTCAGTGGGCCACACACAGACCAACACGTGTCTCCGGCCCTCTGGCCTCTGCAAAAGCCAACACAGGAATGTCAAATGGTGATGCCTTGTAATCATGGTCCTCTGTGGGGAAACTAATTACAAAGTGTTACCCTCGATATATAATTCGGTGTGTCCTGGATTAGCCTCACTGTGTTCGGCTAATTAATTCAGTTCTAACTGTCCTATCGCGGCTTCCAGCTGGGTAAACAGTTTACATCTCTGCAAAGGCATTAGCTGGATCCCACTGAGGTAAACCCACTCCACCACACCTGCTCATTGTAGTGCGGTGCTGATAGCTCGCTGACGAGGGCTTAGCAGCGAAAGAAGTTCACATGACAGCACGCCACTCGAGACAGTCCCTCGCTAGGCCCTGCAGCATGAAACTGGCTCTGAGTAAAGATACCGCTGCGGGCCCGTTGTTTGTCAGGATTAGCGGTAATGAATTTTGTGCTCAAGTGTGTTTTTAAGAAAAACACCAGCAAACTGTGAGTTGCACAGTTGGATCTGCGTGATGTTGAGAATGATCTTATGATGGACTGAAGGCAGATTTCAAGTGAACTACAACTGATGCTGTGGTTTAGAGAAACAAGAAAGACTTAAGATCAGCAAACATAGACGTCATGAAAAGGATTATGGGGATTAATATGTTTTTTCATTAACGCTACACTAATGAGTTATGGTCACAAAGACAGACAAGTTTTAAAACAGGATGTTGCTTGGAACGTGTCCTGTGTCTCAGACGCAGTAAAATCCATAAGGATACAGAAACCTCGCTGTCAGAGACAAAGAATCCACCATATGTAACGTTATCAAATAGATGTAAAACATGGCTCCTCTAGTCTCCCCACAACAGACTTTGGTCCTGATCTATATGTTGGAGTGATGTGTTCACTGTAGCTAACGTTAACCCAGCAGCTGGATGGATGTCTTGGTGGTGAACAACAGTGTAGCTCCGACTGTATTTGTCCGTTTACTGCCACTGCTAAAGTGCATTTAGACTCCGAACAGGGGAGTGTTACTAACACAGTTAACTTTGTTGGAAACATGTAATTATAGTCCTGCTGTCTGACACTCAGCCCTTGGCCTGTGTTAACTGAGCAGTTTCTGTTGTTTAGCATGCTAGTTTAGCATTCTGACTAATCAAGAGCAGCTTTCTCACACAAGGCATTTGATCTGGTCTGCTTGTAAATGCTGCCATGAGAACACGAACCAACTCTAGGCAATTATACAACTTTGTGACAAAAGAAGTCCCTGATTCAGACTAAAGCAAGACAACTCTAGGTCTGAAAGCAGCTTCAGATGTCCACCTGTGGGTCCCGGCAGACTCACTACATTGGTATTAGTAGTTGTTTGTTTTCCACCAACCCCTGTGACATACATACGGGTCTTCAGCTCCCTACATGTTAAACTTTCCTCACCAGTTAGTCACTGACCTTTATATGCTGTTTGGTGTTGACGTAGCATACAGTGGGTTGTTAAAGGTTATTTTCTGAAAACAGTAGTGCCGAATTGAGTGACAAGTCAGTATGGGTTCATTGTGAGTGACTGCTTTCGTAATAGATAGTCACTGAATAAGTGCAGCTTTAAAACTTAGTCTAGTTACTAAGCAGGGAGGTCAGTGTCTCGTAGCTTCTCACTGGCACGTAAATGCATCAGAAGACTTGCAGACTTAACAATGTGCAGCAATATTTGAGGAAATATATATACACATTTCAAGTTGTAGATAGTGATAGTGTAGTTCATAGCGAGCACATTTCATAGATACTTGTCAGGGAGTAATTATTTGAAGTTACAGTCGTATTTTGACAGTATCACACACTGTCTGTGTCTCTGCTACCAGCATATACTCTCTGGTTTACTCTTCCCTGTCCACTCTCTAAAAATAGCAGCCATATCCTGTAGACTGTCAACCTGAAAGCCGCCCAAGGAGCAGGTGTGAAGATGAAATGACAGAGCTCAATGTGCCTGTACTCTAAATCCATATCCATTAGTCTCCTAGAATTCACCTCTAACCATTTTACTGAGGTGTCCAGCTGAGTGAGCACCATACAGCTCCACAGAGTTGGTCCTTTGTGATTGGTCAGTGTCTGACACGCTGCTATTTTGTTGGGTTTTTTGTTAGTTTCAGCTATGATGATCACAGTTATTAACTTTCCATGGAGGACTATTATAGCGGATTTAAGTCTCCTCAAATCAGATCTGTCTGTGTTTGATTTCTTGAATATAGTCATAATGTGGTGGTAAATACATCATTTTCAGTCTGAAACATCTTGGTAGCTTTTAGAGCCACTCATGGCCGCGATGACATACTTAACCCCTTCAAGTTTGCAATTATGTTCAATATTTGTGACTCTGTTCAGAAGCATTCCTCCAGTTACCTTCTGGAAAATGCCGCTCATGAACTTGGCGAGTCACATCACTTCTATCCCCCTGACTTAGCTCTGGTCTGCTTCCTGTCTGCCGTTTGCCCCAGAGAGGTCAGGACCCTCCGCTGCTCCCCAGAGAACCAGCATCTCCTGGCCATCAACACGGCTTTTAATACCCGCAGCAGTGTTGAGGTGACAGCCTAGCTGTCTCCTTGGCAGATACCTCGGGGTTAGTGTATAAACAGGTTCATGTGACTTGATGGGTGACAGACTGAGATTGGTTTACACACAAGTGCTCTGCAGACCTTCAGGGCTGGTGGCAGCGGTGGCAGCAGTGCTGCTGTGGGTTAAATCAGAGAAGGGGAGCAGGAATGTTTCCAGTCAAAAGTGATGATTTAAGACATGTTGGCAAACAGTTGCAGTGGGAAACTGCATAACTGAGTGTGCAATCAACAGGGGAATATGGAGACTTTAGGGCAATTAAACAAGACCGAAATGTTGACAAATCAGTTTCATTTCAATGTAGGTTTCGTAACTGTTCTGGAGCTTTAAATCAAATCACATGATCCTCATTCACAGATGGAGTTTGAGCAGTCGTCATGAAAATAGATATTCAAATGTGTCGCTGAAGATTCTCAGTCATCCAGGTCATGGTAATCATAAGTGCTTTATCATAGGCTTGTTGAACACATTTCACCTCTCATCCAAGAAGAAAAAAACACAAGCAAGTCCAGTTGCCTACGATACGGCACTTATTGTATTCAGATGTCCCTTTTATCTCGAGCATTTTAAGGGCACCTCGTCCTTGTTGATTTGAGTTGAGTTTCAAGGTCTCAACTGATGTGTGCCAGTTCGAGAATAAACTTTAAAAACTTGGCAGGCTTGACTTGACCTCGCTATTCACTCACGTTGTTTGTTACCATGCACTCCAGGCCATTTAGTTTAGTCACATTATGCAGTTGCATTGTTACTGAACAATTAAACCTTGAACTTTGAAACAAGACAGTGGACACAGAGGCTAATCTCGTTCATCTGTGGCTTTATTGTGAGTCATAGTTGTGAGTTTAGGTGGCCTTCTAACGGCCGACGGTAGATATAACTTTGGTTGTTGTTGAACGTAGATTTGTGCAATCATTTTCAACTTTATGCCATGTTAAATAAACAGAATTCAAGCTATTTCGAGAAGAAAGCAGTCGCTCCATGTCAGTGCGCTGGTGCACCACTTAACGTGTAACAGTGAGCGCCAGGAAAACTGTTTAAATGGAGTGTAATCCGTCAGCCAGCGGCAGCAACAGCAACTGTCAGCTGACATAAATAATGTTGGCCTACAGGGCAAAAGCCATCATAGCTTTCCTATAGAGCTGGATATAGTTAACATTTGAACTGATACTGGTAATGGTTCCTGTAACTGGAAATTGGTACACTGACAATTGATTGCCTACATGGACAGCAACATTCACAATGGGGTTATATGTAAGCCTTGTTTGTGTTTTTATGGACCATGTGGTCATGCAGATGTATATTCCGCTTTAACTGCTGAAATTTAGTGGTGGATTTAGTGGAGTATGTGCCAGTTACGATAACTGATGTGTACACTTCGCCTACCCGGCACACGAGAGCCGTCATATGCTGGCTTGGTAATGGTACGGACCCCGTATCTGCTGCTCAGACAAACCTGCTGGGGGTTTAGCCTAATCAGATCACTGCTCATGTGTAAACAGCCTCTTAGACTCTGTCGAGGACTCTGCTATTTCACCTAATCCCAGGGGGTCGGGCCTACATTCGTTAACCCCTTAATGGTTGCATGTGAGACCTTTTTGACGAGAATTGATGATTGAAAAAAAAGGAAGATATGTCTCTCACAATTGATCGACAAGAAGACTAATTTTGGGGGCAGCTAGTGACTTTTTTTTTTTTTTTAACAAGAATTGATTGTAGTTATGGGGTTAGGGTAAGGTTAGGGCTCTCATGACAAATCGCCCAATCAGCTACTTTTTTGGGGCAGTCAGTGACCGCTAAAATGCAGCAGTTGTGAACACCCTATTGAGTAATAGTAAAATTAATCTTAAAGGTCCAGTCTGTAGGATTTAGTGGCGTGTGGCGTTGAGGTTGCAGATTGCAACCATCTGAAGCTTCTCCTGTGTGCCAAGCATGTAGGAGAACAATGGTGGCCAAAGCAAAAATGCAAATGACCCTATCAAGAGCCAGTGTTTGGTTTGTCCATTCTTGGCTACCGTAAAACAACATGGCGGACTCTGTGAAAGAGGGCCTGCTCCTTATGTAGATACACAGGCTCATTGTAAGGTACAGAAAACACACTATTCTTAGTTTCAGGTGATTATGAACTAGTACTATATACCATTTCTGCCAATATATCCCCCTAAATTCTTCATGCTGGACCTTTAAACTTCGATATTAACATAATATTGTCTGACTTTAAATAGGGCCACGGGTGGTGCTTTCACAGGCAGGAAAAGAATGGAGGACAGAAAAAGTAAAAAATGACAACCTTGTGCAACCTTTTTTTTTGCAGGGAGTCTTTTTTTTCATTTGATAGTGCGTATGTAAACAACAGTGAGGCTGATAGAGTGAGAATACGTCGTCTGTGTAGCCTGTGTTGCCTGGTAGTCATGACAGACCCTGAGGTTTCTTGTTATTTGCGCCAAGAATGCTGATCTTGCTGATAGCCAGGAGCCAGGCGTCCGTTTGCAGTCCGTCTCTTGTCCTTAAGTTTCACCCTCGCCCCCCTTCTCTTTACACCCTATCACTTTTTCACTTGCCCTCCTCTACTCTGTGCTGCCTTCTCTCTGCTGTCTCTCTTTCCACATAATGTCCTGTCTGGTCATAATTTTTTCTTGATCTCTCTTCTTGTTTTGCAGGTTTCATTTGGCTGCAACGCGAGGACACCTGGACTGTCTCAATCTCATCCTGGGACACAGTGTTGATGTCACTGCAACTGATGCCACTGGTGAGTTCAGGTTGGATTAAAGTAATAACATGGAGCTGCGTAATCACACCCTCATTATATCAGTGAGAGTGGGCTTAATACTAAAAACACTCATAGTGTCACACAATACAATTCAGTGCCACAAAAATAAACCTAAGAGTAAACCTCACTGTGCTCCTTGAAGGTACTGAATATGTCATTTCCACATGATAAACTAAGGTGCGTCAGGGTACTCATGCCAGACCACACGTCCTGTTTTTAGGAGGAAGAGGAGAATGTGTTAGGAGGAAAATTGGTCTTATTAGTGGTCTGTACAGAAAATTAACAGAGGCAAAGTGCTGCTTAGGGCTGTCATCATAAATTGGGATGTGAAATTAGGCTGGATAATGAACAGCAGACATGGACTGACCTCATCCCTGCTTTCAGAAGCCATTTAGCCAAAAGGCTGAGGCAGCAAGGCAAAGATGGAGGCAATGATGAAGCAGCTTTCTGGTCTAGTTTGACTTGAAAAGAAAATGTTTCACATGAATGTGTTTTCTATAAAGTTTTGCAAATCACCATATTTTAAATCTCACTCATTTCAGGGTGCAAATATTGTAAGTACTCTTCAAGAGTCGCATGGATCAAGGATAGATTTGTTTAAATAAAATCCAAATATGTCAGTAAAAGTGAAGCTAATCAAGGTCAACAGTCAGCCAGCACAGAAATACTTAAAAAATAAAAATAATTCAATTAAAAGAAATACAAAAAATGTCAAATATATTTTGACGCTTATTTTGCCCTTTCAAATAAGATTCAAGCTTCAAGGAAAAACTCAATTGGATTTATTTTCAAGTGTGAATCTGGTGAGGGCACACATGGTTTGTACGAGGACATTTTCATCCATTATTGGACAGATAAACGCTCTGCCATAAAAAGAAATGGACTCACTAATTGCCTCTTGATTGACTCATTAGGATCAAAACTCACGGTCTCTGGTTTACAAACCAAACGAGCTCTGAGTGATGCACTGATTGATCTCTTGGTGTGATGGCACACGTGCAATAAACCTTAAAGTTCTTACCATCAGCAGAACGAGCAGCAGAGTTTGCTTGTGCTAGTTGCTTGTCCCAGGATAATATTTTAGTTTAAGGCACTGTCATGATGACGTGATATGTACAGTACAGATATTTTTTGTTTCCCACATTGCACTTATGAACCTACAGGCAATAGGTGATTTGACAGAGGATCTGAAGACTCAAAAAACAGCACGCACATCCAGAAACAGTTAATACTGGGTGCTGGACAGAAGAAACAGGTCCACACACCAGAAGCTGCTCAGTTTTAATCGTATCGCCCCAGACGTATGTCTGATGAAGGGCAGGTGCCCGAAATGTCACATGTGGCGATACAGTAAAAATTTCCAAAAGGAGCTGTTTCTGTTGTGCGGACCCGTTTTTGTATTTTTGTATTTTTGTATTTTAGGAAGGATGCTGTCCTCCTTGTCAGCAAAGTGACCAAAGTGCGCCCCTCATGTTCACCTTCCATCTCTCTCCATTCAAAGGTCCAGATCCTGATGCCGTCTTGTCTGGAGCCAGACCTATAACCAGTATTGGGAGGGTTACATTTGAATCGTAGTCCACTACAGATTACTAAATACATGTCCTAAAATGTAATTGGTAACATAATTCATTAGATTACTTAATCATATATATTCTAAATACTTTGAATTACTTTTGAAATACTTCAAACTCTTCTTGCTGAGCTCGTTTTTCTGACTTATCTCTTATATTTCCATCCCAAAACACACAACAGTGTCCTGGCTGTGCATCTCATCTGCCATTACCACATGGCAGGTGCACTACACACACTTATTAATAAATTTGTTTATAGGAAATGTAAGCCTCATGTGAATTTTACACCGTGTCCTAACAGCTCACTGCCCACATTTATTCTGTTATATATGCCCCTCTAATAAGTCATGTAAACAAACCACAGGGCTGCCTGTCAGCTGTGTGCCCATGTTGCATTCAGTTAGGACGTAATGTAAGAGCAAATAAAACACAACAAATAAAGTTATCCCTTCAATTAATCTGAAGACTTAAACCACTCAGAATACCACACATGTAAACTATGACAGAATACAGTCATACAAATATTTTGTATATTAAATATACATTGATTGAGAATTATTGAATTTTGATGAAGCGTTTCTATTTTAACCGGCCCAGCATTTTTAGGGTTGGTGGTGTAGCAACCAGAAAACAAGCAGACCAATTGCATGCATTAAATCATCTCACATGATGCTATTTAGATAGTTAAATCTGTGCATTATAACTCAAGTCAGGGAGATACACAGAGAAGAATTGGGGAGAAAGACAACAGTCAGAGGAAAGCAATTTCACATGATGTGTTCTCAAGAGACATCTGCACACTGAGGGCTCCAAATAAATACATTTCTCTTTTCTTCAGCACTGAAATGTTGCCTCAGAAGAAAAAAGAAATAAGCAATTTATTTGGAGCCTACAGTGTTCAGACCTCCTCTGTGACCTGCAGTGTCACAGAGGAGTTCTTGGTCTCGCGTCTGCTCAGTATTTTTGCCTGGATGTGCACACACTTGGTCCTTTCTCTTCTGGTGTTATGAGGACACAGTGTTAAAAGCTGAGGTTTAAATCAAGAATGGACAGACTCTAACATGTTTGTTCTTCCTACATGCAGTTAAAATCCAGCAGTGTTGTGTTTTATTATATGTACAGAGACTGTGGCAGTTATTAAAAGCAGCAATGAGAGGTGCTACTGCACAAAACACAAAGCATCTTTGGAGTAAACATACTCACTTAAATCTAAACTGAGGAAACAGAGAATAAAACATTTTACATTAATTTAATATTTATGATATAAGGATCAACTGCAGTGAAATGGCACTGAATCATAACACCAGCCAGACATGTACAAATTGCCTACTGCCGACAGGTACTCGTGATAATGTGCATTGTGTCTGGTTCTAGAAATATCTACAGCACAAACCTGCTATTATGAATGTGATTTTTCTGATTGCTGCGTTTATAACTTTCAGGTAAAAACGCTCTTCATCTGGCCTCAAGAAACGGACATTCTCTGTGTGTGCAGAAACTGTTGCAGGTAAAGTGCAGCTATTTTTTCTGACACTCTTTGTATTGATATTTACTCATGTGAGAAAACAGCAAACTATAGGATAAGGTGTCGTATGTTGGTGTGTTGTGTATCTACATGCCGTGCGTGTGCTCCCCAGAGCAGCTCCCCAGTCACCGGCCAGTCAGAGCAGTTCCCCTCTCTGCTCCTTTAAATAATTATTGCCAAACAGCTCTGGCAGCTGAGCCCGCTCCGCATCGGTCAACAGTAGGCTCTGTTGAGTCACCGTGCCCCACTGGGGGATTTATGTGTTTACAATCAGGGGGCTATCTCTGCAATATTGTGCTCTCATAGCGTTGTAGCCCCTCCCCCCTCTCCGCCCCTCCGCCCCCACCGCTCTCATGGCAGTGATCTAACAGAGGTCGCGGCTGTTGGCAGGGGGTTGTCAGTGGTGTTGACAAGCCTACCCTCCTGCAAACCTGCCGTCCATTCTTGGTGCCGTCATCACACCAGACATAGCAGCTGGACGCCAACACCCACCACCACCCCCACCCCCACCCCCACCGCCTCCACTATCTCCCTCCGTCAGCCCAAACCCTCAAGATATAGGATATCCCCCCTCCATGCTCCCGTCAGCTCCCGTTGCCGCTCGACTCCCCCCCACCCCACCCCCTCGCTTTGTCATTTGAGCACGCTGCTAATTTTTGGCCCTTGTTGCTAGAGAGAGTTGGGTTTTTATAGTGGGGGGTCAGCGCTCGCTGGCAAGCTACCCAGCAACATCAGGCCCCTGTTAGCATTGAGTCCTCAAGGCTTTCATAGCAGGCCCTCATCACCACAGTGGTTCGCTCCGCCCAGCTGACGGACTGGGTAGAGATGTCACAGGCATATCAGCACAGCGCCACTTAGCCTAATATGACCCGGCTGCTGCTGCCTCTTAGGTTCCACTGCACACCAGTGGAAATACATGATGTTTAGACATTTTTTAGCAGAATTATTTATATTCAGGGGGAGATTTGAGGTTAACTGTGACGTCTTTGTAAAATATCACTAACTTGATTTTTAAAAATTCAGATTCTTTTAGTTCTTGGAGGTTTGAATAAAATAGAGGCTCAGCTCTTATGGTAAGAAAGTTACTGATTTACTTTAAAAACGTGTTTCACAGCACAGACAGAGGTTAAAATTTCACTATTGGTTAAATTACTTTGATAATAGTTTAAAGATCTGCTGCTGAATTTTAATGATAATGAATAAATGTTGTTCGTGATTATTTTACAGACATATTTTAGACAGTCGCTTTGTTTAAATGCATACAATATGTGTTGAATTGATTCAAATGTTATGTTTACAGCAGATGTAGCTTACATGTTGTTTTACAGTCACATTGTCTGCTTTGAGAGCTACAATATTCACTCAGGATTTTTTGAAAATTATTGGAGTCCATGTTTTGAAACTAATTAAATAAAACTGAAGAAGAGAACTGAAACATTTGCAGCTGTTTTTGTAATATTCACTATGATTATTATAGCAAGCCATTACATCACTTATTTTTTGGAGGCCAGTAGTTTAAAAAAAAAAATCCAATTTTTACTCCTGACTTGCAATTTTTTACAAAATTGGCTGCAAATTTGTACCCTCAGCAGGATAAGCAGTTACAGAAAATGAATACAAGAATGAATGAATGATTCCAACATGTTTGTACGTTATTTTACAGCACAACTGTCCAGTTGGAAATGTGGACCTACAAGGAAGAACAGCTCTACATGATGCTGGTAAGACTCTACTGACTATACTGTAGTATAGCACTGACTCTACTCTATTCTAGAAATGACTTTACTGTAATCTAATCCAGGCCTGACTCGACCCAACTCAACTCTTTTCTGTTTAAAATAAATAACTCCCAAAGCTCCATTAGCATGTTTCTGTTGTATTGACAGAGCATCCACATGCTCATATAAATGTCAATATCCACCACATCTTGATTCAAAATATTGCTAGTAGCAAGAAAGCTCTCACTAGGAACTGGGGTAAGGAAACACCACCAACAAAAGACCAGTGTCTAACAATGGTGGAAGAAATCTTTTTAATGGAGAAACTGACACACATTCAATTCAATTTTATTTACAAAGCCCAATATCACAGATCACAATCTGCCTCAGAGGGCTTTACAGCAGACGACATCCCTCTCTCCTTTGGACCCTCATGGCGGATAAGGAAAAACTCCCCAAAGAAACCCTTTAACAGGGAAAAACACACGTACTAAGTCTACAAGAAGCACAACTAGAAAGAAAATGGGGAAAAATGAACTCCAAAAGACGACACTGGACGGGAATAATAATCAATAGACACACTAATCCTTAAGGTTGTAAAAACGTGTAGTTAAAAAAATGTGTGTACTTTTTTAAAAAATAATTTTATCATGCATGTCAATGTCACAAAAATTGTTTTGATAATGATGTAAGTGAAAAAATAAAATATCTACCACATCAGACATGTCAGGGCTGCACAGTTAAACAAATATTAATCAGGATCACAATTTTGGCTTCAATTATTTTTTTTATTTTTGTCAATGAACGTGATCAACAACAGGAGGGTTAGAGGTTTGAACCTGCTGGCTGGCGAGGCTTCTGTGTGGAGTTTACCTGTCTGAGTGTCAGTGGCTTTAGCCAGCGGCAGGTTAGGTTAAAGTTAGGTGACTTTAAATTGCCTGTAGGTGTGAATGTGAGCATGGATTGTTGTCTATTGCTGTGTCTGTGATAGCTCCCCGCGACCTTGGTCCCCCCTCTATTGGGGTACCTAGCACACAAATATGTGTCCATTCTGTAATTTATTTTTAGTTGGCTCATATCTTGGGCACAGTTTTATTTATATTTTGCTTCGAGGAGATGAACTGAATTCAGGTGAAGAAGAACCTTAAGTCTTATTTTGATGCAGAGGTTTGTAAATAAGCAGCAATGTAGCACAAGATGAAGTGAAAGCAGTGCTCTGTTGATTTAAATGTGAAGGTGCAATAAAAATATTTTGTCCCTTTAAATCAATGAATAATTGTGTTCTCAGCATTTATAATTTCAGATATAATTGTGCAGCCCTGACACATGTTGAACAGAAGATTCCAGTGTAATAATAAAAATGTGCCGTCTATATTTTAAGAGGCGACGCTGCTGGTTGAGCTGACTGATGCTCGTGTATTTCAGTGATTGCAGTTGTTGTGTTTTTTCCTCCACAGTCATGGCTGGCTGCTCCTCCAGCGTGAAACTTCTCTGTGACAGCGGGGCGTCTGTGAATGCCAGTGATTTCGTGAGAATTGATTTTTTTTTTTTTTTCCATTTCATGTCACACAGTGTGTTGTAACGGTCTATTCTGGGACTTTCAGTTCTTATTGTAGAAAAGTATATTGATCTGCCCGCTCCTTTAAGGCTGTTACCTTTCCAATCACAGATAATAATTTAATGTGAGATCAGTTAAAGCAGCACAAATAAGTATTCACTAAATCCTAATTGAGTCCAGTAGAATGAGTGCTCTCTATGTTCTGATTTACTCTGGGCTTTTTTGGCTTTGAGGTGAGATACAGATTGAGTCTTCAGATTGGACTGTGTTGTGCTGACACTGTGTGATGTTGTGCATAGATGTTCATGTGTGTATATCTTTTGATTTTCTCCAGGATGGCAGGACACCTCTGGTGCTGGCAACCCAGATGTGTCATCCACGCATCTGTCAGCTGCTGCTGGAGCGAGGGGCTGACATCACCACCCGGGACAAACAAAACAAGTAAGAAGAGAGATAATCCAATAATTGGGAGTTTGGGTTGACAGATGGCGAAGGATGATAACTTAAAACAAGTCGTGTTATTTGCATCTCTGTAGATGTCACTGCAGTGACAGTCTTTTTCACATTAGCATCAAGTCATCGAGAATACAGTTGAGTCTTTGCTAGCTATGAACATTTATCAGACATTTAAAAAGAAGTATTTCTGAAATGCCTTTTACCAAACCTGGGTCAGGCAGGTGACAAATACGAGGGCTGACTGAAACATCCCCAGAAGTAGCTGCTGAGTCAGTGCTCCAGGCCTTAACCCTGCTTTACAGTGTACAAAACAAAGTACAAAAGTACAAAACAAAGTAAAAATCCTTACACTGAGTCAAGCCCTCCTGTCCGCTAGATGAAGATGTCTGCGACAGGTACAGGAAGCTGCGTACTTAGACCCAGGGTGAGTCTGAGTGAGTCGGAGGCAGCAGCCCGGAGGAGGAGAGGCTTTGCCCCTCAGGCTCCAAGATAATGTTATCTTCTGCCGTCTGCTCAGAGGTGGTGAATTTTCAGCTCACAGCAACGTAATGCAAAACAATTTCTGGTTTCTGTCTGATATATATAGCACTGGCAAATAATATTGTTGCACATTTCTGATCCGTCGTTAGCGTAGTTAGCATGCCTAACTTGACTTGTTAACTATATTACGTGAATATCATTGTCACACTCAACGTCCCGCTGAACCCTGTTCAAAAATGTGGCAGATCAATAAAGTGTTGCTTGATAGTCTATGTGGGAAAAACAGGAACAAATAGTTGAATATTCATATTGAACAGCCAAATTCAATTTGACTGACAAAACACTGAGTCAGTTACAGCTCTAATAGACACCAGTAAAAGTAGAAAATGAAAGAAAATACTTGTTTTTGAAAAGTGAGATGTTGAAAATGAAAACAGAAATAAGATGTCACTGCATTTTTACAGAACGTTTTCCTGGCTAACAAGGCACACTGGAGCAGGGCTGTACAGAACTCAGATTTGGTATTCGTCCCTTTTTCCAGAGAGAGTTTGAGAGTTTAAACAGGGTTCAGCGGGACGTTCAGCATGACAGCAACATTCACGTGATATAGTTAACAAGCTAACTAAGCTTACGTGAGATCGGAAATGTGCAACAACATTCTTTGCTTACACCAGATATCAAACAAAAGCCAGAGACTGTATCATATTAAGTGACTGCAAGCTGTAAATTCACCACTTCTAAACAGCAGGCAGAAGATAACGGTATCTTAGGATCTTACAAGGCAACGCCTCTCCTCCGCCTGGCAGCTGCCTCCATGTCCGGGGCTCCTGTACCAAAGAGCAGCATTAAAGTGAGGAGCGTTCACTCTGCAGCAAACTTTTGGAGACAAAAACAGCCCCAGAATTACACTGCACACAACAAAAAATAAAGGACTGCCCGACTTGAAGACATCACAGTCGACTGAGGGGTCTCTGACTGATGATTCAAATCTCCGACTTTCATTGGGCAGCCCCGTACTGGAGTCCTGGAAACTATGGGTTTCTTTGTTGTTGTTGTTGTTGTTGTTGTTGTCTGTTGGGGGTATAATGAGTCACAAAATGCATGGCTTAATTATCTAAGTTGTATTTGGATCATAATTTTAAAAACATTTCACTGTAATAAGACTTTTAACATCAGAAAAGAATAATACATGATTCCCTGACTCATTTATTTTGGTTTCTCAGCAGCATTTATAACACAAAGCAAAAACATACTTTAAAATGTAATACATAACAACTAGACGTAGTGACAAGAACAGGAAATGCAACTTTGACACGTTTTGATGTGATAGTCTCATAATTATTGCTAGTTTGTGTGTTTTCTTACTCATACCCGTCTTTGTTCACGCCCTCAGGACAGCGCTGATTCTGGGCTGCGAGTTTGGCTGTAAGGACGCAGTGGAGGTGTTGCTGAAGAGTGGCGCCGACGTAAAGGCAGTTGACGGCTTGGGTCACGATGCATTTCACTACGCTCGCCTCAGCAAGAACCCGGAGCTTGTTGCGATGGTCAAAAGTTACCTTGACAAAGCCACCAGAGGTGAGACGGCACAGCAGGCCGAACATAACATTGCCAAGTGATGTCCAGGATGTACTTTTAAAGTCGACTTAAAGCTGAAAATCTAGAACCATCTGTTTCAAAAAATACAATCTACACACAGTTTTTCATGGTGAGCGTCACGTGTGGACTTTTGCTTGCTCTTTTTAAGCTGCACGATAATATTGGTACTTAAAGTAACGGTGCAGTGAGTCAGTGTCTCTCATAGGAAACTGCAAAGTGTGGCACATTCTGGCTAAACTATAATACACGCAGGCAAAAACAATCACTATCCTGAGGATGTTTTGCTTTTTGTTTCTGGTTTTAGACTTTACAAGTCGCTTTACAATTGCTTGCAGTCTAGACCTTTTGTCACTGCAGAACTTCAAATGTTCTTTATGATGTTTAATTTCTGATCTTTATGTCAGTGTTTTTCAACACTTATTAGTTTTTATATCTAACAATATCTTTGGCCGTAGACTTGACTTTTATAATAATTTCCTGATTCTGATACATTTTTGGTCCTTTTTGTGTTCATTCCTTTTCTTGAACGTGTGTTTAAGGAACACTGACTACGTTTACATGCACAAAATATTCCAGTTTTGGCCCTTACTGTGAAAAAAGACAGACAATATTCCTCAGCTGTTTACATAGCTAATGAAAATAAATGTTCCACTAATACTCCTATTTGCACGCAGCCTTTCAAACTCCAATTAACGTGCGCCAACATGTTGTTTGCCAATTTAAAATATAAAAAACTAAAACGACTGGAGCTGCTTGCGCAAATTTTTTTTTTCTAAATTTTAAAACCGTTGGTGGACTTGTTCAAATGTGCAAACACAGCCCCCTCTGTCATTTCTTTAACCACCTCCTTGAAAAGGTCAGTGTTGCAATATTTGCATATATCCAAAAACCTGTTGATATCTGAGTCTTTTAGAGTGTGTAGATGTGTTTCTCCTTCCGACCAGAAATGTGGGCTTTTCTTTAGGGCATACGGCCTTGTAAGCTCTTGTTTGTGTACAACGCATCCATGATAACGCACGGGGCTAACTGTAAATAGGCAAGATGTCGTGTGTCACTAACTGTGGTAAAAACCCTAACTGGGTTGAAACCAGAATAATACTGGCATATCCCATGTGTGTTCATTGGAAAATTAATTTGAAATATCTAGAGGCTCAGAGGTAGAGTGGGTTGTCCACTAATCAGAGGATCAGTGGTTCCATCCCCGGCTCCTCCAGTCCACATGTTGAAGCCTCCTTGGGCAAGATGCTGAACCCCAAATTACTCCTGAGTGTGTGAATGGTTACTGAGTAGCAGGTGGCACCCTGTATGGTAGCCTCAGCCTCCAGTGTGTGAATGTGTGTGTGAATGGGTGAATGTGACTTAGTCGTGTAAAAGCTCTTTGAGAGGTTAGAAGACTAGAAAGATGCTGTGCAAGTGCAGTCACCATTTTACCTTTTAAACTTAAACCTATATCAAACTCAGCGTATTGTCAAATTAGGAATAACAGTGGAATATCAGTGTGCATGTGAACGTTGTCACTGTTCTGTAAATAAACCTGTTTTTGTCTCGATAATAGAGGAGGTCTGAACTCGCTATTTTCTCGTTTTATTCCAGATAAAGAGGCTGCAAAGATAGAGCAGTGGAAGCGACAGGTACTCACTCACTTTACTCACCCACTCCATCCATTAAACCTCACCTGAAGTACAGTGAGCAGCTGTTATTCTCCACACGACACTACTTTACATATGTTCATGGAGCACAATGGGAAAAACAGTGAACTAATATTTGGTGTAGCTGTAGCCAGTTTCCACCGTCTCTTTGTTAGAAGACGACAAAGGTCACGTTTGCCTCCGTTCTCCAGCCTTTGTTGACATTAATAAGTCAGAGTCCCTCCTGTCCAGCATTCAAATCCTAAAACACTTTGAGGCATGCATTATTTAAGCAATCAAAATCCTGCATTTTCTCCACGGGTTCAATATTTCACATCATTTTCTTTGACTTGGCGTTAAAGGTTTTCATATTTATGAACCTGTAGGACACGCACAGCAGCTCAGATGTGTGTGACTGCCATCTAGTGATCAGAAGAGAGTTGTTCCACACACTTTCACAGCCTGTGGTAATGTTATATCTTCAAAACATGGTTGTTAAAAAAGATCCTGTCTCATCCGCAGCACTCAGTGGAGAGAGCAGAGGCAGCTGAGGTTACCAGAAGGGATCAGATCATACATGTAAGTGCTGTCGCCCTCCCTGTTCCACACAGACACACATGCTTGAATTCAGCTCATAGAAAGTCACAATCATCACGGCATTGATATCCATAAAGCACTGATCAATTATTAGTTGCTTTTTAGCATTCAGTTTGTAAGATTTATTTGTTGGTGTTTTGTTTCAGGACCTGGAGAGGCAGAACGAGCAACTGCAGGAAAATCTCAGGAAGTACCACCAGGATCAGAGAACCCTGGTAGACAAGGTCAACATGCTGCAGCAGCAGCTCACACAGGTAAACAACACAAAATCTCAGCTGGAGTTTCTGAGCAAACTGGTAGAGTACAGTTAAACCCTCCGAACATGCTCGTCCTTCACTACTCGCCTGTTTCTTACCGTTAGTGGTTAGACCTGACGTCCTAGCAGAGGTTTGATCGATTAATATAAAGGAATCTAATTATAAAAGCCGAGCTGAGTCAAGCTGTCGTGCCTTAATAACACAGTCTCAGGTTTTGCTGAGTTATTAATGTTAATGTGATGTAGGGAATGCGTAATTCTGACCACAGGCGTTCTTTCAGAGCTTTAATACTGACTGCTGATGTAAAAAATGAATGGCTTTCTTTGAAATGAGCATAATAGATTTTTCATTATAAGCTGCCAGAACAATATCCAATCACAGGTGAACAAGGGAGTTCAATCAGATATGTTTCAGTGGTGTATTATTAATCACTCGATTGACTGTATATTTTTATTTATATATGATCTTTTTTTATTAATCTGCAGGAAAAGATCACTGTGGAAGACACTCAGAAAGAGGTATGAAACAAAGCTATTTTTCCCCCAGCAGTCTCTGTATTGATTTTAACAACAATAAACAAAGACATATACATACACACATCTGATATGTGTGTATGTATACATCCACAAACACGTAAAAGAAAAAGACAACAGAACAAAATATCAGAACAACCGACAAATGTTTAACACATATATAGTCCCTACCCCACCCCGACAGTGTGGATTGAAAATAAATAAATGATGAAATGGAGAGAAAAACATAAATAAATTATATATAATTTTGTCAAAAATTGCTATTAAAAATTGCGGCTTTTTTTGTGATTTTTTTTTTTTTTTTATGAGAAATTTCTGCAAATGACAAAAATTGCCAGTTATGAGAAAAAAAATGTGATTTATTTATTTATTTTTTAAACTACTGGCCCCAAAAAATAAGTCATGTAATGACTTACTATAACAATTACAGTGAATATTCCAAAAACAGCTGCAAATGTTTCAGTTCTCTTCTTTAGTTTTATTGAATTAGTTTCAAAACATGGACTCCAATAATGTTTTCAAAAAATCCTGAGTGAATATTGTAGCTCTCAAAGCAGACAATGTGACTGTAAAACAACATGTAAGCTACATCTTCTGTAAACATAACATTTGAATCAATTCAACACATATTGTATGCATTTAAACACAGCGACAGTTCTTCTGTCAATACAGAGCGTTTCTCCATACTGCAATGACATTGGCGCCGTTTGATGACGCGTCTGATGATGCTTCAAATGACGTCGCATGTGGGACGACTTCTGGTCAGCCAGAAAATGAAAAATTGCAAGCCCCCGCAAATAATGCGGACTTTTGTTGAATTTGAGTTAATTATTGCGATTGCAAGATGGCGATTTTCTGGAGGGACTGAGGAAGAAAATAAGTGAATAAGAAAATAAATAAACAATAACAATAAAATAAGAAGGGAAAGAAAGTCACAAATTACAGGTTGAGGATCGTGTCGTTGTGATACAATACACCTCATATCAAGTACATGTTATATTTGGACATAGCTGAGGGCCACTTACAGCATATCCCCGGGTACTTCCAACATGGGGGTTAAATCTGTCCTCTGTAGAGAACACGTGAAGGGACCCCAGATGTTGTGAAAGAGAGATTGATTACCTCTGATAGTGTATGTCATTTTTTCCCAGGGCAGAGTTGTTGATAGTTCAGAAATCCACCTACCCAAACTCAGCCCACAGACTATCTTCCATGAAAGAGCAGTAACTCTTTTAGCCAGCAACAGGCTCATTTCTAAAAAAACATTTTCTCCTTGTAATGTTGTTATTGGCTGGATACACACCTAGTATAAGAAGCTTTGGGTCTAGAGGTATCTGTATGAATAATATATCCTGAAAACTGTCCCTCACTGCTTCCCAGAACTTTTTTATTTGTGTACGAAACAAAACTAATTGCTTGGACATTGTACTCCACATTTTTCAGTTGTTTTCCTGGTTACATGTGTTTGTAGGAGTATTACACTCTGTGCACATTATAGTCAACGTGCCATTATTGTAGCATTCATGAGCGGAGAGTGGAGACGTTGTTCAGTGACGTTACAACCTCTCAAACCTTAAAAAATAATAAATACTGTGGAAGGATGTTGGTGTTGCTGTGTCAACACAGAGCTGTACATGTGGAAGTGAAGTGAAGGGAAAAGGAAAGCGGCGCAGCCTGAAATGCCACTTGATTGTGCCTTAATAGCACTTGATAACATCCGAAAAGGTCCACACATTCGGGAAATGAGGCCAAGTGCTGCAGGAATAAAAAACACTAATTTCCTGTTACAATCGGAAAAAAATGTAGCTTCCATTGTCTGAGTCTGAAAGTAGGGAAAGAAAAATGAACAGAAAGCACAAAATCTTTGAATCTCACAAATGTCTGTGCACATTTACATGTGTTAAGTTGTTAGAGTACTCGTGTATGTTTCATGAATGATGCCCTTTCCCCTTGATGTTTACTTGTTAAATGTTGATGTGCACAGTGAGATGTGGAAGTCAGATTTTACTAGGAAGAACTCTTCTTCCTAGTAAAATCTTCATTTTGCTTAAAACCTCTTTGTTTACCTCCTTTGATACTGTTAGTTTTTGTAATTTGATTTATATGTATGAGTTAAAAATGCAGTGTGAGAACAGTTCTTGAAAACCTAAGGAAACGTACATTATACGTTCTCAAAGATGTATAAATATTGATCTAAATGTATTTTGGAATAGCATCAGTTCAACTAAAGGGTTTGTTTACCTTCTGATAAATGATATAGACAAACTGTTCTTACCATCATGCAGTCAGTTGTTTATCCATCTAAATGTGTCTTTTGTTTTTGTGTCTGTTGAATCAGAAGGAGCAGCTGAAGGTGTTACTCAGCGCCAAAGAAAGAGAGGAAGGGGCTCGAGGGCTGGAGACTGTCAAGGTCCAACTGCGCAGCACTTTGGTCAGTCACTTTATATTCATCTGATTCCTACTTTGAGCCTTTAATCCTCCAGAAAACAATGCAGTTATCATTGTCACTCTATGAATGTAGGATTCTGAAGGTGAAGTCTTTGTTACAATACGTACACTCAGTTGCCAGTTTATTAGGAACACTCAGCTCAAACTAATGCAGTCTAATACAACAGTCCTGCAGTAATCCCAACCTTCATGAAGGTTATAATGTTCAGTTTCTGTTGAATTACTTTCAGACAGGTGTTCATTCTGCTGTATAATACAGGTGCTCTTGAACTGTATCGCACTATACTGACAGGTTTTTCTATTATTTTGTCCTCCCTATTCATATCAATGAGGTGAGGCTAAATAACAGAAGCACCGTATAGTTGAATCAAACCTCTCTAATACAGTTTGAACAAGTGCTGAACATTATAACCTTCATGGAGGATTTATTGAACAGGACTGCTGTATCATTCATCTATCCTTTTTCATAACTACTTATCCTCTGGAGTGTTGTGGGGCGAGACATTGGGCGAGAGGCAGGGTACATCCTGGACTATCACAGGGCTGACACATAGAGACAGACAACCATTCACACTCACATTCACACCTACGGACAATTTAGAGTCACCAATTAACCTGCATGTCTTTGTACTGTGGGAGGAAGCTGGAATACCCAGAGAAAACCCACACTGACACGGGGAGAACATGCACACACAGAAGGGCTCCCGCCTGGGATTGAACCAGGAACCCTCTTGCTGCGAGGTGACAGTGCTAACCACTGTGCTGCCTGCACTGTTTTATCAGTTTTCGCTAAGTGTACCTAATAAACTGACAACTGTGTGTCTGCTTTGAGAAGATGTAGAATAAATGCAGTAAACATTACAGTATTTTTTTTTTAAATACATGTGTGCTGCTGAAATATTCCCTTTATTAGTGCTGTCACAATACTGGAATTTCTAACTTCAATATAGCTTATATATACCTTGAAAAGTATCAGTGTTCGATACCATTTTTGATACCACAGGGCAGAAGTTGACATTATGGGCATACAAGTTAAAATCTTTATTAAAATATTAATTAACACTGCTGTAACAGGACTGTGACTTTTTATTTCTTAGTTGGTAGCAGAGATCAGCAGAATGACTGTAGTAAACACTTTATCAATACTGCAGAAACCATTTCAAATATTCAGAATTGATGTGTATCGAAAAATTCAATTGAATGTAGAATATGTTTTAAGCATTTGTAATGAGTGTGTATATCTGTATGTGTTCACAGGGGGACTACTCTGGGCAGTCTGTTATCAAAGGTAAGCTTCCGTCTATTTCTTGAATCACAAAGAAACATGTAATATCATTATTTCAGCCCTCACCAGCAGAGTATGAGGAGGTTTGAATGTTTAACGCTGTTTGTCTTACAGGTAAAGAAAACATCCTGGTCAAACAAGCTCTCAGCCTGGACTCTGATAAGGTACGTTTTTATCTGTGGAGCATGACCTGCAAACATCTAAAATACAGTGTTAGCAGTCTCTATCAACAACTTGCATACAAATTAACCTTCTAATAAAGTATTTAAGTTCTTATTGGTGAATTATAACTAAGTACTAATCCGTCTTTACCAATAAAATTACCAGTTAAAGTAAAGAACCTTGTGGAACCTATTCGTGAATATATTACAAAGCAATTAAGTTCTCTCAAACAAAATGACTGGCTTTCCATTAAAATGATGACTAATAATAACTCAATATGTTTTTCCTCTTTCTCTGCAGATGCACCAGAATCCTCCCGTGTCGCGTTCACTGTCCAGACCCTCAGAGAAGAGTCCGCCCTGCTGTAGGTTGGGACCTCTCTGGTGAGCTGGAGGCACTCCGACATGAGCTTGAGGCTGTCAAGAGAAGACAACAGGCGGCTGAGGATGAAACCACGCGGCTACAATCTGCCCTGAACCGTAAAACCCGAGAGTGCCAAGAGCTGGTCCAGAGCCGAGACACCATCCAGAAGCAGGCGGACCAGCAGGTACAAGAACTGGAGGACGCCTTGGGCGACGTCCAGAAGAGGATGCTGGACTCTGAGTGTAAGGTCAAACAGCTGCAAGCCCATGTAGTCGCTGTGAAGGAGCACTTAGGAGGCCAGGGGACGGAAGAACTGCGCGCCCAGCTCCAGGACATCAAGGCCAAGTATGAAGGTGCCTCAGCCGAAGTGGGTCGCGTTCGTAATCGCCTCAAGCAGAGTGAGAAGGCCCTGGAGGAGTACAAGAGCAGCGAGAGCCAGCTGGCAGCAGAGGCAGACAGGCTGAACCAGGAGCTGGGAGCTCTGACTGCAGAGAGAGATGAGCTAGCAGAACACCTTGTAGTTATGGAAACCCAGTTTAAGGAGATCCAGACGAAACATGGCAACACGGTGCCTGCTGAGAAGTTTGATAACATGAAAAACCTGCTGACCAACGCAGTTGATGAGAAGGAGCGACAGATTGCTGAGCTGAGGGAAGACTACGATCGTGTGCTGGAGGAGGTGGCAGAGCTTCATCGAAAGCTGGATGGTCCTTCGTCCCAGGGAGGACCAGGGGCGATGTCTGCTGAGGAGCAACAGAAGATACAGGCAGCTCTGGAAGAGCAGAACGCTTCGTTGAAAAGGAAACTGGTTGATGTGACCGCCAGGAGCCAGGCTCTAATTCAGGAGGTCGAGGAGAGCGAGGAGGAGCGAGATGTGCTACGAGAGCAGCTGGATGAGCTCAACAGCAGGATTGAGATCGACTTTGTACCCATGAAGGTGCACGATGACGCCCGGAGGAACATGGTATCAGCTTTGGAGGAGCTGGAGGACAAACTGGTGGAAGCCAGCGAACGCTACGGAAAGGCAGAGGCGCAAGTCCAGCAGCTTCAGACAGAGAGGGCCACCCTGCAGGAGAACATCAGCAGTCTCCAAAACGCCAGCGAGAGACGCCTGAGTGAAACGGACGCTCTGAGATCTCAGAACGCCGACCTGACGAAGAAACTTGAACTCCTGCAGAGGAAATGTGAAGACAGAGATAAAGAGTGTGTGCAGCTGTCCACGCAGAGCCAGACTCTGAAACAGAGCCTGGAGGGAGAGTACGTTCCCAGACAGCAGCACGAGCAAGTGAAGATGGAGTTAAGCTCCACCTTAGAAAGCGTTAAAGCCGAGATGTTGAAGATGGAGACCAAAGGAAAAGAAAGTGGGGAAGAATTGAAGAATGTGAAAGAAGAAAATGATAAGTTGAAAGAAAAGTTGGAGAGAGTCCTGTCGGAGATGAAAAAAGACTACATGAGCGTAAAAGACCACAAAGCTGTTGCAGACAAGCTGAACGCTGCCATGGTCGAGGCTGAGAACAGAGCGAATGAGGTGTCGGCGAGGTATGTGTCAGCTCAGGAGGAAAATGTAAAGCTTACTGAAGAACTGGAGGCTCAGAAGAGAGAACTTGATACCATACAGGAGGCTATTCAGTCCAAGTTTATCCCAGTGACTGCCGCTCAGGAGAAAGAACACTCTTACAGCGCCCAGGTGAAGGAGCTGACGGCCAAGCTGTTGGAAATGGAGGAGAAGTATAACAGGGAACGGTCTGCCGGAGAGAGCAACAAACAGGAGAAGGAGAAGCTAAAAGTTGAGATTGAATCTGTTCAACAGAGACTGGACTCTGCTGTTGTTAGCAGTGAAAAGCACAAGAATGTGGAGGAAGAGTACAAGGCTAAATTTGAGGATTTAACACAGAAGTTTGTCGACTTAGAGCAGCAGCACGAAGAGGCAACGCATCAGAACGCCGATCTACAAAACCAGAACGCCCTCAGCAACACTCAGATCCAGAATCTCCAGGAGCGTCTGAAATCAGAGTTGACTCGGATAGCAACGTACGACACAGAGCTGAAAGCCCTCCATGACGCCATGCAGCAAGCTCAGGCTGACTGCAAGAAAGCAAGAGAGGCTCAGCAGGAGGAGGCCCAGAGGGTTTGTGCCTTACAGAAAGAAGTTCAGGAGCTGCGCGGGGATCAGGCGTCTCTGCTGCAACAACAGGCCAAGACCAAGGACGCCCTGGAGGCTGAGGTCGCTAAGCTTCGATTGGCCCTCCGCGAAGAAGAGGAGAACGGCGCCCAGAGGGCTGAGGATGTATCCGCGCTGCAATCTGAGCTCCTTCAGGCCACACAGGCACTCGAGGACACTCGCGACAAGGAAGACCAAATTAACCAGCTGAAGAAGGAGAAGCAGCAGCTGGAGGAGGAGGCTGCCAACCTGAGCAACAAGCTACTGAGCGTAGCAGAGGAGAGTGAAGAGGCCCGTCGGGAGGCGACACAGGCGAGGGAGGGTGAGAGCAGGGCCCGGACGGAGATGGAGGCTGTCCAGGAGAAGGGACGCGGCATCGAGAGGGAAATCAGGGAGCTGAAGGAGAGATATGACGAGTCGCTCAGCACCATCTGTGATCTTCAGAGGAGGATTCAGACGTCATCTCAGCAGACTGAAGCCAAAGACAAGAAGGTAATAAACTGTGCCAACTTTGCTGTTGGTTATGGTTTTGGTATTTAAACTACTTTTGGTACAGACAGTATGTGTGTTTGAGTACAGCTTAATGTATCAGCTTTGATTTAAAATGTGATAATCCTGTATTTAAAAGTAATTCCTCTCCTACTTCTACTCTTAAGGAAAGAAAAGCTGCAGTGTGTGTGTGTGTGTGTGTGTGTGTGTAGATTATGAAAGAAAAATCTGATTTGTTTCTATTTAATTGGATAAAATTCTTCTGTCAGTTTTGTCACACGCTTGATAAAGTAATGAAAAATACATTAACTTCGATATTTGTGTGTGTGTTTGTGTGTGTGTCAGATCACAGAGTTGCTGACAGATGTCGAGCGATTGAAGCAGGCACTGAACGGTCTGTCCCAGCTAGCATACACGAGCAACGCGCCCAATAAGAGACAGACGCAGCACATCGACACACTCCACGCCCAGATCAAGAGCCTACAGCAACAGCTGGCTGTGAGTGGACACACAGAAAATTATGTGCATGTTCATATTCAGCTTTATGTTTAATTTACTGCACAGTATAACTGAAAACAACAACAATACATTCTTCATTGAAACTTACAGTATGTGATTTTCTGCTGCTAGTGGTTCTCTCAGTAATAAAAGACGAAGCAATGCTGTCATTGCAGTCAGGTTCTCCCAGTTCGCATTCCTTCAGCGTTCGTGATTTAGGAGGTTTTTATCTGGACCTGAATTATCCACAGAGGTCTCTCCCTCTCCAGAACAAATAAACTGGGTGATTTAAACCTGTAAAAACACTGAGTAAACCAGTTTCATGTTAGGAATCAGTGTTTCTCCTACGCTGTTCAGCTCATCAGAGGGGCTGCTATCTTGACTCCTGCTTACCTTTTTTTCTCTTACAACTAAAGATCTAGACTTTGAGAGGTTTGTACTGGGAGACAAATTATCCGCAAAGGTCCCTTCTTCACCAAAACAAGTGGATTGGTTATCAAAACCAGTAAAAGCACTTGATAAAGAGGTTTCACGTTAAAAAACAAGTATTTCCTCGATGCTCTTTGGCACGACAGGCGCTGGAGCCAAGCTACCGGTAACGTTTGCTCAGCTTGTTTCTGATTTGATTTGATTTGACTTATTCACACATCAGAATGATACCTATATCATTCAACAGATACATCACAAATTAGGATGTGTGAAGGGGACACCCCAAGTAAGCTACCCAAAGCTTTTAGAAGGGGGCCCAACATAAAAACAATAAACAATAGACATAATACACAAATAAACAAACAACCCCAGACACTACATCAGTCCGATATTACCATAGGTAAAATTGTTCTGAACATATATTCAAGCATACATCCTCATCAGATGTATCGAAGAATACCAGAAGGTATCAAAAGGTATCAAAGACTATCAAAAGTATCCAAGTATCAAAAAGTGCCAAAAAGTGCCCCAGAGACTCCAAGATCGGGTACCAACAAACAAAACATCAGCTTCAATAATGTAAAAATTACAAGATCGGATACCAACAAACAAAACATCATCATCAATAATGTAAAAATTACAAGATACAAATCAAATAAGAACATCTGGGGCATGAGTTCAAGATTCCTCATATGTAGATAATAACTTCTTTTTTAGGTTCTTTTTGAAAAGAAAGACAGAATGTGACATTTTAATGTTATCTTCTAGCTTGTTCCATATCTGCGGTCCTCTGCTCACAATGCTCAAGCTGGTACATTTAAGCCTTCATTTTTTCCCCATAATAAGATGTTTTTTCCTGGTTTCATATTTATGCAGAGGAAGGCAGACCTCTCTGATAACTGCAGATCCAGACGTCCGCTGACTAAAAACCTTTATCTGGTTAAAACAAAACGTTGACCGGGATCTAAAAAGTGTATCATAAAAATGCAAAAATGGATAAAATGTCAATTTATATCAGCTTCTGGGAGACAACCGCAACCCTGATGTATGTGCAAAGGCAATACGATACCTCTGACAAGCGACAGTGACTAAATGACAAGGGCTGTGTCCTTGATAAAAATGACTAGTTTCTCTGTGTTTGAACATTGTTTGGAAACATTTAGGATGATTTAAGTACACAAGTCAAAGACTATAACATTGGTCTAGTTGTTTTGAGAATTTTTATGCTCAAAAGTTACAGATTATATCTTGAAATACATCTTACACAGTGATTTTTGCCACGTTAGTCAGAGAATGCATGAGGTAGGTGTTTTGGTTTATGGCTCATCTGGTACTTTATAGAAAAAAAACATAGAAAAACTACATTTAGCGACTGATTAATTAGAGAGATCACAGCGTGTATACCTCCCTCACTCTGTAAGTAGGGGTGAAAATAAGAATCTGAACTTGCCAGCAAACATCACGGCTTAAAATTACACAAAACCAACAGATAACCAACTCTATTTCTAAAAAACAGGTGCTGTTCTTTTCCCAACATTTAGCTGGAAGATTCATAATAATGAGGAAGCCAGTATTTCATCAGTATTTGTAACACTGGAAACATTAACCACTGTGTCGTCTTCCTGTCTCTCTCTCCTGCTTCATTAGGATGCTGAGAGGCAACACAGGGAGGTGGTTTCAATATATCGAACCCATCTTCTCAGTGCAGCACAGGTAAGCTCCTCTCACTTATCTCCACTAAAGGTGAGCGTTGTCTGATTTTTATTCCCATGAAGGGTCTTAATTAAAATAACATTCAGACAGTTTTCTGACGGTCTCACAGGAGCTTGTTAAGAACAACAACGATAAGGAGGTCGAGCTCACAGAGGTTCAGTGATTAGTTAGAGAGCAGAGTTCATGAAAGAACAATTGAGCAGATAAATGTGACTTGATTTGGACAAGAGATAAACGATTGAAACAGAACGCTTTTCATAAAAGGCAGACCAACGCACTGAGCTTTAAACATGCACTGCATCAATCCTTGGCCATTCCCAGCAACATGTTTCTGACTTTCATGATTAAATTTGCTCTTAAAAACTCTGAGACGTTGGGAGCTTTCACAGCAGCCGCAGCACGGCTGTAGTTAGTGAAGGGTAATACGACAATCACATCTTTGCAAACATTGAATGATATGTAGAGAAGAAGGAGAAGATGTTTTTGAAATCACATCTGTTTATCGACTTCTAGCACTTAATATGCAGGTACATTGCGTGTTTACACTGCTGTAAAATACTGAGTGAGGGTCCTCTGATTATCTGAGGCAGCCATTACAGATGGAAACACGTAATGGGTAATGGTTGGAAATCCTGTGGGAGCATGCTGCAGATTTATTTATCCAGACAGGAAACTGCAAAATGGCAAAAACCTACAAAACATGCACTCAGGTCAAATTATTTACAAATATGTAGATGTAAGTGCACAAGAGCTTTTAGAGGCTGAGGCACAGAACAGTCTGTGACGTGAGTCACTGACAGCAGAGCTCTCAGTCACTGTGTTTACTCGCACACAGTATTGTGTTTCTTGCCTTTATTCTGAAAATGACAATGTTCATTCTACCCTCACTCGTGAACAAGACCCCGAGATACTTGAACTCCCTCGCTTGAGGCAGTAAATCTCTCAAAACCCAGAGGGGGCAATCCACTGGTTTCCGGCAGAGAACAACGGCCTCAGATTTGGAGGTACTGACTCTCATCCTGACCGCTTCACACTCAAACCGCCCTAGTGCATGCTGGAGGTCACGGTGTGATGAAGCCAACAGAACCACATCATCTGCAAAAAGAAGAGACGCAATTCTGAGGCCCCCAAACTAGACCCCTTCCTCCCCCCGCTGCGCCCCGAGATTCTGGTCCATCTACGTCCCAGCCCTCACCTATGGTCATGAGCTCTGGGTCGCGGCCAAAAGAATGAGGTCACGGATACAAGCAGCCGAAATGGGTTTCCTCCGTGGGGTGGCTGAGCTCAGCCATAGAGATAGGGGGAGGAGTCAGACATCCTGAGGGAGCTCAGAGTAGAGCCGCTGCTCCTTCGTATAGAAAGGTGTCAGTTGAGGTGGTTCGAGCATCTGATCAGGATCCTCCTGGGCGCCTCCCGCTGGAGGTGTTTCTGGCACGTCCCACTGGTAGGAGGCCCCGGGGCAGACCCAGAACACACTGGAGGGTTTACATATCTCATCTGGCCTCGGAACGCCTTGGGTTCCCCAGGAGGAGCTGGAAAGCGTTGCTGGGGAGAGGGATGTTTGGTTTGGTTGGATGAAAATGGCTGGATGGACATGCCCCGAATCAAATTCAGAATATTGTCATATTTGGAATAATAGTGAAATATTAGCGTGTAAACGTAGTCAGTGAGAATTATGAGGATTAACTGAAGCTATGTGTTTCTCTTGCAGGGTCACATGGATGAGGACGTCCAGGCCGCCTTACTACAGATCATCCGCATGAGACAGGAGTTTGTGTGTTAAAGCTTCCTCCGACGAAACAGATGCTACCTGCTGACTCAAATTCACCATTCTCACATCTCCCCCTGCTGTGGCCCCTGTGGGTGCCCAGTGTGTGTGTTTGTCTGTCTTACAGCAACATCTCTGCTCTGAATCCCTTTTTGTTTTTGTAGTATGGCTGCACTTTGGTTCCCAGATATCTGAGGGCCTTTTCACACCTGAACGTCCGAACCAAGGTTCACATTTTTGACACATTGTATACATTTGATCCGGTTAGAGTTGGTTTCAGGTTGCGATTATGCAGCACACTAAAGAACTATACATGACGTACCTACGTCCTGTCGTCATGACCTGCGTGTGCTGCTCTATCGTCCTCTCGTATCCCCTTTCTGAGAAGTGTCAGAGTTTTTCTAAAGTCATCTCCTTGTCTCCGCATGTGTTACTGCGGCTCACTTTGTTATGTTGCGTCGTTCATGGGCAAACTGAAACCTACACAGTCCGTTCACTACCACTTCATTTCATTTTACTGCTTTGATCGCCAACACCTGTCTGCTCTGAGCGCCGCCTCCGTCACTCTCTGTCCTCAAACCACACACACTACACACAAGGTGTTACACTACTCTAATCACAAGACGACAGCCTGCCTAATATTTCTGTAATTGGTCTGAAAATCCGAACCTTCATAAAAATATTTTCACACCAGAAACAAACCGAACCACGGCTCAGTTTGATCCACCTCTTTTTGTTGAGGTTCGGCCGTGGTCACATCTCTAACTCTGGTTGGGATCAAACTAAAAAGTCCGAAAGTCGGACCAAACGAGGTCGGTGTGAAAGGGCCCGAGATGTCTGTGCTGTGGGTGAACGTGAATAACTTTTAGATTTTAGATACAAATGTGATATTTCCAACTTCAGCGAATGAAAACTCATTTTACTGAACACTGTTACTGTATGAATTTCTGCATCAAACCAACCTGTGAAATCATTTTAGTGATCTTCATATATGCAGGAACAGTTTTCAGTTTCTCTTACAGTGCGCTCTGTGAAAATGAGATTCCATACATTTATGTTAAATCTGTTCTAAGTGATGCAAATCTGTGCGGCTTTATGCAGCGTTAACTCATTATACTCAGTGATTATGGGAGCCATATGAGATGTAGGTCCCTCTCATAGATCGCTCGCTCACTGCTGAAATGCTCCGCTGAAATGTAAAACGGACATGAACACAAAGACCACTTTTCACATTCCCACCTGACAGTCAGCTCTCATGCAGTACGTTTAGTGTTTAACAGCATGTTTGAGGGATAGACTCACATTTTTGAAGTGGACCTTAAAGGATGCGTTCACAGTGTTGTAAGTGTGAACGCTGCAGTAGGTTTAACTGTAATTATTCCTCCTGTTCATTCTAGACACTAAAAGATCCTTTAAAAAATTGTGAACTTGTCCTTTAATACAATACCCACGTGCGTGTACATTGAAGGAGTTCCTGGTCCCTGCAGCCTGACTGATAGTGAAGAGATCTCTTCCTAACAATGTGAGATACAGTGTCTCTGTGCAAAAATATGGTTTAAAGTTTAACCAGAGATAATACAGGGTTTCCATGTCTTAAGGCAAATTAGATTTAAGACTTTTTAGACTTTTAACAATTTTATAATAACAAAAACGGAATGGAAAAAATGATATCGATGACTCAGGGTTAGGGGAAAAATTAGCCCAAATATTTATTGTAACACAAAACATGACTTTTGTTTTTGTTGTGTGGCAAAGACGAGCATAGACGTAGATTTTGCGTCAGACACGGGGGACATGTGCCCCCAATAAAAACATGACAGTAGTAGCAGAGGACTTGTATTTTGACTAGGTTGGAGACATTTACACCATAAATTGATGCATAAAAATTCACAATAATGCAGGAAAATGAGTGTTTAGTGCTCAAATCTTCCCAGAGGAGGATCCCAAACCTCCTGTTTCATATGTGTTTCAATGTTGAAACAAAATCTGTGCCCTCGGAGACATGGGTAGGAAAACTCTGCGCTTGTAGGCTCTCTTGGCGATTTTGTTTCTCACTCTGCATTTTACTGCTTTGATTCCCATTGTGCAGATTTTGAAAAACGTTTTGCAGGAAATACACCGAGTCTCATCTGCATCATCTTGTACTGGTTTCAGCCGTGCCGCTAAATCTTGGTCAGTTCTGATTTGGGTGTCGTTAATGCATAAGGAGTTAAGTAATTTCTTTAAGCAAAATTAATTTTACGAACTATTTTGAGATTTTAAATGAGAAAAGTCATCTTAAAAAAAATCCTACTTTGCATGTCGTAGCATTTTTAAGATTTAAAAGACGTATTTAAGACATTTTAATATCAAGTAAGGCCTTATCTTTTAGATTCATGAGTTAATTGCCTTTTAAGACTTTTTAAGGATCAGCAAAAACCCTGTATTATGAGACTTGAGCAGTATGAATTACTTAAATCGAGTGGGTTTCTTTCAAGGTTGCAGTCTGAAATTCCCTCTTTGTGTTTCCTTGCTGAGCTGCGGGGACAGCATGTAAAGAAAAAGTGTGAATTTTGCACTAAAATCTCTAATTTTGTAAGTTACCGACTTGATTTGATGAACTGACTGCAGATTTTTATACAGACAGACGACTGTGGATTTTGTCCTCCATCTCTTTCATTACAACAGCAATATTAAGAGATCCTATCACACCCAGTGTGGACAGGAGGAATAATTACAGCACACAATAACTCTCTTAATACACACATGTGGGCATCTGAGTGTTGTTCCATGTGAACCTATCCTTCAACCCTGTTCATGTCAATCGTAACTCTTCAGCTTCTTGATTTAAATGTTTCTCTTTATTTCATTTTGTGGCGCAGTCATCATCTCCTGGAGGTCCAAACTCGTGTTTTCAGAATCATCCAAAGACCCAAAGAGGGTAAAATAATCATCCAAATTTAAGACTAGTCGCCATTTTGGCACATGGTGGACAGTAAGGTGACAGATCCGGGAGTCGTGTCACTCACACAGTCTTGTTACAGACGTCTGGACATGGTTTGTGCTGGATTTGAGTCATGGAGGAGTGTGGAGTGGAGCTCTCTGTGCTGTGTCCTACAGTTTGCAGTGGGATGTCGTCCTTTTGTTGAAACAGAGTGTCCTCTAGTGGAGAGACTTGGCAGGCCAGGTTGATAGAAACTGTAATAATCAGCGTGGCCCAGGGGCAGGCAGCTGTTGTTTTTGGAGGCTGTAATATCTGCTGGGAAATGTATTCTGAATCTAACAGTGTAGAAAATGAATGTAAAACTAAACAGAGCTTTGTCTGTCTGTTGCTTTGCATCACTACATTTAAACCAAACTGACAGAAAGCTGATTTAATATAAATTTGACTTAAAGAAGACTTAAATAAAACCTCATTTCCGCAGCGGTGAATTCTCCCAGAACAAGGGCTGCGTACCCCTGAGCCAGCTCTTGGTGGTGTCGTGTAGTGGTGTTGTGATTGTTGAGCGAGTCTCTTATGCCTTTACACTGATATATTTTTCATAGCTTTGTACTTCTTTAATTACTGTACTACAGTGTGACAATTCTGATATTCAGCAGGTCTGGAAGTAGAACGGCACAGAACACGTTCAGGGTAACATTTACTGTAGATGTGAGGAGAATAGAACACATCCCTTTATTTATGTAGATAGACCAACCCCTTAAACATTAGCTATATGAAGCACTCCTGTCTTTACCCTTCAGCTAACACACTTCATTAAGTCAAATGTATCGCTCTGTTTTTATATTTTGGCCAAAAACTCTGTTGACATCAACAGATAGGTTAGATGCAGATGTTAGGAGTTAACACTTTGTCTTCCCTCGTCCGTTAACATAGACTTTAAATTAAATCCAGTTAAATCTCTAAATAAATATACTGTATACCAATCTGTTTAAATTGGTTGATGTCTTGACAATAATATCTGTGTTTGTGAATCAGTAATACAAAATCAATAAAAGTGCCTAACATAGAAAACTACTTTTTTTGTTCTGTGTATTTTGTCATTGCTTCTGAAAGTTTGGTGGAGACTGAAATTTCAAGGTATACTATGCAGGATTTTAAACCTTTAAACTCTGAGCAAATTGTTGGGAATTAACAAACATGGGGAAAAAGGCAATGAGCAACTTGGTAAGAAATGTCCCTAAAAATTAGGAAAAAAGGAAAAAATCTTGGGAAAACTATATTTATAATTAATATTTTTAAAATTTAAAATTATGTTACGGTTTATTTTTATCAATTCTAAATACTTTTTTCAGGTCATTGACTTGTTTTTTGTTTGTTTGTTTCTCTTTACTATTTTTTTTTGTTTTTAACTTTCTCTTTTTACTAATTTCTTGCCAGTTTTTGGGTCATGTCATCCTTTGTTTTTTAAGAAATCAAGCCCATTTGCTCAGTTTTCAAAGTAAAAACATCCATGCAAAGTGACAGTGTTTTTGTTGTTGTTTGAATTTATTGACATTTTAAAAACATGAACATGTTGTTTTGAGATATGAATATGAAGACGTCCTGACGCAGCGGAAACAAGTAACACATCTCAAGAAAAGAGGAGGATTATTCCAGTCATATGGAGCTTTGTGTTGTCCAACTTCTTTAAAAAATTTGGGGACAAAAAAAGGGATGTTGCGTATGTCTAAGTGGATATGAGGAATAAGGAGTCGAAAACTTTCAAATACGAGGGGCAATTGAAATGAAGACATTTGAAAACGAACTGAATCCAGTGAAATTGCCCTCTAGATTTAGGCTGCAGCCAGTTCAGTGATTCATGCATGAAAAAATGGTGAAAAAAACTAATGTACACAGAGAAATATACACCACATTAAGGGGTTTAACTTGAGTGTAAAATGTGTTTTGATAGATAATGTCAGCATAATCAGTAATAGGTAATATCAACTGTGTTTTTTTTAGATGCCTGCTGTTTACAGTCTGACACCTGGTCGCTACCTTTTTATAAAGGCCCAAACTCACCTGAGCACAGTGGAGGTACTCGCCCAGAACGCCTCAAACACAAGAAATGAGAAGAAAATAAGAATATTCAGGTGGAAGGCGGAGTCTATATGAGTCTACATACTGTTTTTTTTTTAGGAAGTTCTTGCATTGCATACCTTTAACAACGACTGGGTAGATTGCCATGGATTTTTTTGCAACATTCATGATTCCTGAAGGATGAATCCTGTTAACCCCCTGACTTTCTCATCTACAATCACAAGCGGGTCATAGTTTACACTTACTCTGTGAAACATCCCGACATCTACTCGATACATTGCAATCTAGTTTGTTAGACATTTGTGCCCCCCTCAGGATGGACTGGAAAAAGTGGACATCAGAAAATTAGAAATGATGATCTGTATGCCTCTAGAGAAGATCACCTGTGTCCTGAAAAACAGATATAATGCATTTTAAAAAAAATAATAATAAAATAAATAAATAAATATATATATATATATATATATATATAAAATAGTTATATGGATATTTAAGTAGTATGTATATAGGTACGTATGTGTATGTGTGTATAGGTACATATTATATTATAAGGATGGTTATGGAGAATATGTATATTATGTCTGTATTGATACTTATATTTTGTAGTGTATATATGTATAGTATATTTGTATAGATGTTAGAGCAGAATATAGTTTTATGACCCATGAGGAACAGCAATAAGGAGTAGGAATACAAAAAGTGTTTACTTCTTCCTACTCCTTTTTCGAACTTGTATAATGCTTTATTACTTTTTTTCTTTGTATATGAAGGTCAATTTTCTACTTTTAGTCTTTGTATACATGTTTGAGAAAAAAAGAAAAAAAAAAATATATATATATATTTAAACATTATCTTTATCAGCTGTGAATTCACTGTAATCTGTGAGTTTAAAGGGACTTAAAGGGACATTGTGTAACATTTTCTGTTGTTTACTGGCCAAAATCGACTTCTGCATTTATATTTGTGTTATCATTGGTGTATTATGACCTCCACTAATAATCTGACACATTCTCCTAACATACCTGTCAAGTTTTGGATTTGAAAATAAGGGAGTCGTCCCACCACCCCAACCAAGCTCCAGTATCCCTTACATTTTAAGACAGGTGTACCAGATATCTAAAAACAACTTGTCAACCGCTTACTAACTACAGTTAGGTGATCAGAATCTGATAGGCCAACCTTTGTTGACACTGAAATGCTGTGAACATTCCTACGTTATAATACAGCCTAAATGAAAACACAAAGGGTGTATGAAGCACATTATTTATTGTTTATAAATCCTTAAATGTGATTGGCTGAGCCGCGTTCAGGGCCGTTGTAAAATCAGGGTAACCCACTGGTAGACCGCAGCGTCTGTGTTGCTTGGCAACCATTCTGTCCACTCGATCTTGCTTGGTGGAAGAATGAATAGTTCTCAGTGTTATTGTTGCATTATTACCAATAAATTGATGATTCTTTTTCGTGTGTGTTTATTTTATGGGCTATATGTAGGGTAACCGTTTAATAAAAGCAGTAAGCCCCTTGAAGCCGTGAGTTACAGTGATTTTACAACGGCGGAGGGGCCCTGAACGCCCCTCAGCCGTTGTGACATCACTGTAACTCACGGCTTCTCGGGGCTTATTGCTTAAACATATTTTCAGTTCATAATGTGCCCATCCTGCTCCTCTTTAGGAAAGTAAATTAGCTGTCCCATTTTCGAGATATTTACAGGACTTCTTTGTTTTTTTTTGGCAGGAATGCCTTCTCCTTCGTCACATACATCCATCGCTCTCTGTTGTTGTTCCGGGTTTGTTCCCGCTGTCGGCACTAACCTCGCGATAACCACCCAGGCTACTGCAGGTGGCAGCTCTCGCGAGACTAGTGACAGTTCAGTTTGGAGAGGCAGATGAATGTTTGTTTTTATTATAATACGAGAGATTAACGGGAGAATACTAATACGGGAGGACGGCGGGAAAGAGGGGTAAAATACGGTAGTTTCCCGGCCAAAACGGGAGACTTGACAGATATGCCATGAAGGAGAAAGATTTTAAAAGGGACGCTGAAGTTGTCAGCTTTCTCCTCAACAAGTAAGTCAACTGTACTGCCTAAATTAGCCTGAAGCTAACTTTGTTCATTGGGTTTTGTTAGACAGTGTTGCTCGTTACCATAGGCAGCATAACAGTAGATCCTGCTAAAATACACCAGCCTCGTTGGTACACAGGTGTGTGTTTACGTGGTTTCAGTAGCTTTCAAAGTTGCGGTAAACGCCGGCTTTTTGTCACAGTAAATGGCAGCTTATAAAGCCTTCCCACCGGCTTTACCGCGACTATGAAAGCTACTGAAACCACATAAACATACAGTTCCACCAGAGGAGTATAACTGGATTTCACTGTATGTGTAGTGTGTGTGTTGTTATATGTGTACTTATTGGACAGCAGAGGATGACATGGTTTCATCAGTGTTGTCGAGGCTTTTTGATACATGGCGGCTACTGTTGTTGCAATACGTGTTTGAAAAAGTGAGGCGCTAGAGTGCACTATTCGTTTGAATGGGATACACGATTTCAAGGTAAGATGGGAGTAATTCCTACACAATGTCCCTTTAAAGCTACAATTTGTCCAACACTTTGGTTCATAACGAATACCCGCAAAACCAATAACTTTCCAACTAGCATCAGCTGTACAGTTTGTTTTGTTTTGTGCTAGCTAGCAGTTGTTAGCATGCTAACATGCCAACGGTGAACATGGTTGACCTTGCATCTGTAATACAGCACAGTAGCATTGTCACTCTATATGTTAGCATGCTGACGTTAGCATTTAACACAAAGCACTACTGTGTCTACAGCCTCATAGAGCTGTTTATTTTATTTAACTCATCTCAAGGGAAACTTGTTGCGTGGCAGTTGCAGTCAAAAGTAGGGAAGTTTGAAAACATATAATTGGTTAACGGTTTAAAAGGGGATGCTATCCGCCATGTTAGCAAAGTGACCAAAATGGCGCCCCTTTGTTAACCTGCCATCCCGCTCCATCCCGGTCCGGACCGTTACACTGTTGGGTAAGAGATTCTTAGCTTTTATTTTTAATTATCAGTATTGTTTTGTGCTTCAAATATTAACCAAAATACGTCACATTACATCATAACTGTCACCCGGACATCAAATTTGAGAAAAGAGCCGTCAACATTTGTAGTACGGTGGCCGCTAAGAGATCAATGTTCCAATGTTGACCAATGTTCTTCTACAGTGGGAGCGCCTGCTGTACTGTAGGGGCTGTCCCGCAGTGAAACATAAACAGGAGAGTTGGGGGACACGTTCATTTTTAACCAACAAGGTACTCAAAACAAACACATGCAAGAGCACTGCGCAGGTAGACGAGGAAAAAGGAACGATGGAAGAACTGCGGTCAGCTTGAAGTTAGCATACACAGTTAGCCGTGGACTTTACACAACAATGTTTACAGCTTGGATTTTTTTATGAAAACATTTTATTATTTGTCTGATCGATGAGGCTTTCGGACTAACTTATTTCTCACTGATACAGTCTTCAATAAAAAAACATGCAAGCATCCATGAATTTGTGTCCATAAACCATTCAGAGGAACAATATTTAAACATTAGGTTCAGCAGCATACACCTGACCTGACATGGCCCCGCGCTGGGGTAAAAAAAAACTGTATGTGCTCCTCCATCTAGCAACACCTGCCCTGAATGAATGGTTCCTATCTATATTGACATATACCCATGACAGTACATTGACCCCTGCAGGACAAATTAGCACCTCACATGTATTTTACACCAGAGATGGCTCATATAATCATTTTAATTTTCAGATTTGCTTTTCTGATGGAAGTGTACATGGCACATGATGTGTCCAAGGACTGTCGGAAAATTAAAAATCCAATGAAAATTTCTGTTTTTACAGTTTCTGGCTATTAAAGTAGATTTTATATATATATATAAAAATCTGTGGTAAAATAAATACAAAATACAGTAATTTAAATTTGTATGTCCTTCATCTGAGCCAAAATATAAAACATAAGGCCCATCCCAGTACTTTAAATTTTTTTGAGATGCCTCCCCTTTTTGCATCACCCCCTCTCTCTTCATAAATAACAAATAGTCCCTTGTTCCTGTTTCATTATAGCCTTGAAAACATACTTTCTCAATCTGCTTCATACTGTGAACAGTGAGGTTCAACGTGAACACAAAGTCAGAACAGTTGTGTTTGTTTCACATGAGAGATTTCTGTATTTGTGTTGTTGTCCTTACTTTTTTTAAGTGGCGGAGACTTTGTCGGAAAAACGTGATCACAAACTTCTGTGCACAGTCAGGGTTTAGTAATGTTTTATAATCAAAATGTTTTACAGTTGTGAGGTTTGTTTTCTTACGCTGCCAGATGACCGTCAAACGACACCCACACAGTCTGATGACGCACATTAGCGGGGTTTGTTTCCCTGTTTGATTGTTGCTCATCTAGTCATGAATATTTAATATTACACAGAAAGTATTCAGGGGCTGTAAGTCGCACAATGTGTGTGTGTGTGTGTGTGCGTGCGTGCTGTTAGCTCCACACACTCTGACTTCCCTTGTGGAAACAGCTCAGCTCATGTGGTTTCACTTTAAGCACAATCAACCCAGGAATGAGAGCGAGTAGCTCTTTGGCACACGGCGCTCACTTTTATCTCTGAGCCCGTGTCTCTATTGATTTGTCTGTTGGTCTTTTTTCTCCTCACAAGATTTATTTTTCATTAAAGCTCTTTTCAACGGGATGCTGAGAACAGAGGTCAGGGCTATTTCAGTTATCTCATTTCAGATAAATTCAAGGCATGCACAGTCACTGAGCACAGGGGAATTTTCCATTTAAAAAAGCACTGTGTGGTTGAATTGGCCTGAAAATAATCAAGATTACTAATACTTACAAAAAAAATCATTAATACAGGCTTCAAGCAGAACTTGGAGTTTATGAGTAAGAGCTAATCCAGAGCTTATCCCGTCCTCTGTTCACACACACACAAACACAACATGCACACACACCCTCTAATTGATACAAGACTTGTCCTGGGTTTGATTTCTTTGAGAAAAGCTTGCTGGTTTCAAGTGGCAGCCCTCCCTCCTCTCCACTCCTCCTCCTTCCTCGGTTTTATGATTCTCTTTTTTGCGGTCTGCGCTGAATAAGCTGTTCTCAGCAATTATGGCAAATACAATTCAATCTGTTGGTAGATCTCTCTTTAATCTCATTTCCAGGGTCCTAATCAGTCCCATACATCCACTTGCGGCCATTTGGTTTACCATTGTAACCCCTTTCCCGGCCGCAAAGAATCCCATCTTTATAAAATTCGTCATCCCGAGAAGGATCAGAGACTTTATTTATGTTGGAATAAGCCCCGGCCGTCCACCGCATGCCTCATGAGTGGTAAACTGGCTGAGGAAGCAGGCGGGTGGTTATATACACATCAGATACACGCCCACATCTTTGCTTCCAGTCCTCTGAGCTGTCACGAATGTTTGTTATCTCACACAGCAGTCTGCCACCTCTGCGGCACTCGTTCCCCGGAGGAGCTGCTTGGCATTGTTTTCCGTGCAGAGACTCGGAGGCCTCTTCTTGTGTTTTACAGGAACTGTGACAACTTTTTGTTTTGACTACCCCACACATTAAACTTCTTTCCTCTGCCCTCACTTTTATCACCTGTGCGGTTGTTTTAACACTTCCTCTCCTGCACGGCCAGATTAACCTGCCCGGGGGCCCCAGGAAGAAAAGTCACTGTTGGGCCCCCCCCCCGTTACCTTCGAGTTGTCCGGTTCTCCTCTGATTTAATGTCGTGCTTCTGTAACCATGACTCATGATGGACTGTTTTTTAAAAAGGATCAGTTACCAGAAGAAAATGTTGTCACTGTACATATTTGCAAACTGAATACATGACACATTTGTGTGCTTCATATGTGTCATATCAGCATTTCAAGGTGACGCAGGTCTGAATACATGTATATGAGCTGATTTATCATTTTTGGGTGGAGAGGAAGGTGGATGGTGTGACACTTTCACGAGGCGGCTGCCAAACAGCGGGCCACTGTTAATCAGTCCCCCCAGAAAATCACGAAAATCGCAATTTTTCCGTATTTTCCGGCTGACCGGAAGTCGACGTGCATGTGACGTCATTTTAAACGTCATCAGACGCGTCATCAAATTGCACTAATGTCATTGCAGTATGGAGAAACGCTCTGTATTGACATAAGAATTGTCACTTTGTTTAAATGCATACAATATGTGTTGAATTGATTCAGATGTTATGTTTACAGAAGATGTAGCTTACATGTTGTTTTACAGTCACTGTCTGCTTTGAGAGCTACAATATTCACTGAGGATTTTTTGAGAACATTATTGGAGTCCATGTTTTGAAACTAATTCAATAAAACTAAAGAAGAGGACTGAAACATTTGCAGCTGTTTTTATAATATTCACTGTGATTATTATAGCAAGTCATTACATGACTTATTTTTTGGAGGCAGTAGTTTAAAAAAATCTTTTTTTGTTTCTCCCGACTTGCAGTTTTTGTCATTTGCTACAATTTCCCGCAAAAAATCACTTAAAAATGCTGCATTTTTAATCGCAATTTCTGACAAAATTGGCCGCAAATTCAATTTTTTTTTTGCCATGAGATCCTGGAGGGACTGACATATATCCATGGTTTGCAGAAATGTACAGTTCCAACATTTGTTCTTGCAATTAGGTTGAAAACTGATGCAGCAGAACCAGGGATTTCATTTTTCCCACACATTCTCCATATTCGGCAAAACTTGCAGCCCACATCACCCACAATGCAATTCAACCATTTTGTCAGATATTCAGGTGTGTTATGCTAAAAGCAGCTAATGTAATCTCTGCAAGGAGAGGAAAGATCTTTTAAACTGGTCTGGAGTCACACGACTTGGACTTGAGTCAGACTTGAGAGTTTTATTACAAAATGTGCCACAAATCAATTCATTTTCTTTTATTTCCTGAATCAATGAACATTAATGCTTTTCATTTCCAGCAAGTCGACACTTAATTCCCTGAAAACATCCAAACAAGTTGCAGGAGAGAGCCATCAAGAACTAACGTTACGTTACTGAACGGCAGTTGGAAAAAAAATGATGAAGTCAATTTCATTTGCGTACGAAGTCTATCAAAGAAAAAAATATCAAATTGCAGTATGCAAAATGTGCAGGTTGAAATTTACAGATACAGACACAACAATTTCCAACAAACTTATTTTAAGCGAGAACAAAGTTTCAAAAGCGTTCATGATTTTTGTAAATTCAGTGTATTATTACTCCTTTGATAAAATCATTATGACTTGTTAAAGACTTAACTCAAAGTTTAGGACATAGGACATAACACAGGACTTACTAGTCTTAACATGGGACTTGCAAACTGATGACTTGGTCCCACTCTGCTAATTTTTTACCTCCATACCCTCCAGACTTTTTAATTTTCAAACTTGAAATCTTCAGCCCCAACCAGTGCTGCCATGAGTGACTTTGCAGCTCCCTCTGGACCCAAAAAAATGCGTCATACAATTTCTTTTTTCATTTTAAGTTTGCAGCAACACCTGTAAACACACTCTGACGTGTCAGCAGAGTTCGAGTTAGCAGAGTTTGTTTTTTAAGTACAGTACACACAGCGCACTGCAGATGGCACTTTAATCGTATTTTGCACCCAGAAACGGACCAGTACTCTTTCACTGCAATATGACCTGACTCCAGAGTCTCTGTATGTCAGTTTTATTTTATACAACTTTATTTAGCGCAGTATAAACTGAAAGTTGGTATTGTTTTCAGTCATGCAAATTTCCACCCCAAAATATGCATGTAATCAAATTACCAGAAACGTCAGTTATCCAGCCTCGCTGTCCTCTCATGTATTTTATTTCCTCCCTCTCCTCCACTGCTTCCTACCTTCCTGCTGTTTTACCTTTTGTCTGTCATCCTTCCTTCCTGGTTAACTCCACAGGTCAGGTCAGTCAAGAGGTCTGTACCGTATTTGTCTTCCTGGTGTAATTGCTCACTATTTCTCTGTCACTAATAGGCCATTACTCAGGCAGTGCCAGCCAGGCCAGCTTGTGAGGCTACACCGGGGCCAGCGAACACGAGTCCAGGGGCCCCTCTTTTTTTTTTTCATTAGTCCCTGAGGAATCGGACTACTCCTGGCTCCAGGCCGAGACAGGCGAGGCCCCTTTAATGTTTTGCAGAGCTCCAAAGCACTTTGTTGCCTCAATAAAGTTCATTTATGGGATAATAAGGCTCTGGAGGACACATGGTGCTGATTTGAGTTGAATGGCTTCAGCATGGCTCACATTCCCAAATGCAAGCTCTGTCTCCTCCATCTTTTTCTTTTATTCCATCTTGTTTCTTTTTCTTTCTCCCGCTCCTCACCTCACAATCGCCCCTATGCTCTTTATCCGCCGTCATTTATTATTCTTCCTCCTAACACTTTGGCAGTGTAACTGTCTGATCCCGGGTTGACCTGGGATTTGCACACCTGGGAATGAGTAGCAGCGAGGGGGCAGGAGGCCCTCTCATTTCCCAGGATTTATTCCAGAGCTTTTCGGGGGGGGTGGATGAGGGAAGAGAGGCGATCAGAGGAATGAAAACCCTCAAGCCTCAAACCCTGGCAGGAGCTTTACATGCCAAGACTGCGCAGAGCCGAGTGCCCTGGACATTTGCTGTATCAAAGGTGTGGAAGTACACGTATGGGATACTTGGGTTAAAACAGATTCCTGCGCTCTGATGATGGTTTAAAACACACCAGCGCAGATATATTAGAAACAGAGCCTCCACTTCTTTATATGCCTCTGGTTATTACACATGAGGCTTACGTGAGTGTTGGCCATCTTTCCCTGAAACCCAGTAAGGACACTGTACACCGCTGTATGCTAAATGGTTTCATCTGAGTTCAATGTTTTTCTTTTTCCCCTCATTAGTAGTTGGTTAACCACTAATGCTTAGTGTATCTGCTCAGCTTTTCTTCCTCCCTTCATTGACTTAGCAAGAAACAGATGGCGCCCAAACCGCCACATCTCCCTCTCCCCTCCGACTGTCATCCTTCCCACCACTTCTTTTACAATAATCTCTCGCTCTCAAACGGAAAATCGCCCCAGTTTTGCATGTCTGCTCGTGGCGCAACACATGAGACAGTGTATGTGGTTTAATGGGATAAGGCTTTTGGGGTTGCTTGGTGCTTGGAAACATGGCTGAGGCCACCTCTGGCTGCTTCAATCATCTTAAAGACATTGGGTTAGGCCTGAGGGTGTTAGCTTGAGCTTGTTAGTGCGGTTGGAAAAGGCTGTGTTTGATTCCAAGATGAGGACTGGATGAAAAGCTGTGAGTCTGGAGGACTGACGCTGATTTGATGTTGGCGTTTGGGAGCCGCTCCATTTTCAGTTGTGGTATCCTGGGATGGCATGCTGGCTGAGTAGCCTGTTCAGCCGAAACAGACCGCTGACACGAAGGGTGGCTCAGTGATACAGTGAAGACTAACTGTTACATATTACGCAGGCTCAAAGTACAGATAGAGAACTGAGTGGTGTGGATGTTTGACTTTCTGCTGCAGTGCTCTGTTTGGTAAAAAGCTCTTTGCAGTATTAGAATGGATCACTTGAACGACCTTTTAGCATCTTTAACCAGCAGGAGGACCAGGATCATTTGTGGCAGCTGAATATTTGGAAATGCAAGAAATGTTAACTACTGTTAAAGCATATTTCCGTTTTCGTATGAATTTAACACACAAGATAAACCATGTTAATTAGTGATCTTTTGAGGTGCTGGTAGTTTCCCCTGCTTCCAGTCTGTCCAGGATCTTGTGGCAAAAATCTTCTTGCGATAAAAATGGGGCATTTTTGAGTGATTTTTTTTGTGGGAAATTGCGTCAAATGACAAAAATCGCCAGTCAGGAGAAAAACAATGTGATTTTTTTTTTTTTTTGTTTGTTTTTTTTAACTACTGCCTCTAAAAAATAAGTCATGTAATGACTTGCTATAATAATCATAGTGAATATTACAAAAACAGCTGCAAATGTTTCAGTTCTCTTCTTTAGTTTTATTGAATTAGTTTCAAAACATGGACTCCAATAATGTTTTCAAAAATCCTGAGTGAATATTGTAGCTCTCAAAGCAGACAATGTGACTGTAAAACAACATGTAAGCTACATCATCTGTAAACATAGCATCTGAATCAATTCAACACATATTGTATGCATTTAAACAAAGTGACAATTCTTATGTCAATACAGAGCCTTTCTCGATACTTCAACGCCATTAGCGCCATTTGATGACGCGTCTGATTACGTTTCAAATGACGTCACATGCATGTCGACATCTGGTCAGCCAGAAAATGCGGAAAAATCGGCTTTGAACACTTTCTGTCGGTGTTAAAGGAAATGACAGTCATGTATCTGGATAATTAGACAGATAATGTGTGTTTGAAGAATTCGCAAACAATAACGAAGTCCAGCGTTCTTGAACCCAACAACAGTCAACACTGATTGTTTTCCATTCAGACCAGACTGAGACTGATTTAGAGTGTCCAGCTCTCTGCCTAATTTGCTGCCTCTGGCCCAACTTGAATTAGTTTTTGGTTTTCCTTTGTAGTGGCTTGATGATGATATACTGGTTCAGGGGGTTCATTTCCTACGCAGAGCTGGGATTTCAGAAGCAAGGAGGTCAAAAGGTCAAACACTCAAAGCCTCTCTCCCGTGTCAGCCGTGGGCTTCAATTGCTGAGTTATCGTCAGGTTGGATCGTAGATATTAACTCCATTTGACTTCAAATCAGCTTTACAGGACGGAGCTGGTGTTTAAGAGCTGAACATGTTATACAAGGCTATATTGTCGCACCGTCTCATTAGACACATAAAAGGAAACTCTTTTCTTCGGACAGGAGTTCACAAGATGTAAACAGGCTGTAAAAACTGAGACATCTGTCTTCATTTTTTCCTTTCTTCCACATTTGGTAATCTTTAGTCAATACCGCTCAGAATCAAAAATTCTTCAGGGTAAATTTAGCCAAATAAATGTTTAAATCATAAAGGTTAAAATGAAGCCATGTTTTGTCTGGATTTAATCAAGTTGTTGGCATGTCCATCAAAATATTAGAAGTCTGCATTTGTGCTGACTTAATCTGCTTTAGTTTATCTGCTGTACCAAAGTGCTTTGACAGTTTTAGTGTTTTACTTGAAGTTTAGGTTCATGTTTAAGTTTAATTGCACATTTAGATACAAAGAACAGAGAAAAGTAAAATAATAGAAACCGTGTACATTTGCAGGTGAGGTAGAAACCTAGAAAGGGCCTTTCATGGTACCTCGTCTAAAGGGAAGATTAAATATGCATGGATTTAAAACAACAACGTGATGCAAAGTTAAATGTCAATAAAGATACACCGTCAACACTGAGGAGAAATAAAACAGAACATTTAATAAATCAGGACTATGCAGAAACACAGGACAGCGAAGATTTATACAATACCAAATATTTTTGTCATTAATCCACTGTTTTATATTTCTTTTTTGTGTTTGGACAATGACATTGAGTCAGTTAAAAAATTCGAGTTCATGTTTCACAGCTGGGTTCCACGGTATCTCAACATCTTCTTCTCACCACAACCTACTGGACTGGAGGTGTAGTGCAGTTTCTTTTACCACTTCCCCATACGTCATCAGCCTGATTTGAATAACTTGTCCGGATCTTTGAGGTGCGGTGGAAACACAAACCTCACAGATTTCCAGGAATTCTTTTACCCTGGAAATAAAAGTTCCTGGAAATGTTGGTGGAAAAGGGGCTATAGTTATCACTGGAAGCTGGTCATCCATCCATTTTCAACCGCTTATCCATAGCCAGGTCGTGGGGGCAGCAGGCAGAGCAAAGCACCCTGGACGTTTTCCACCGCAGGAACTTTTATCATTTACCCAGGATTTTGATAAACCTCGGCGCGTTCCCACCGAAATTACCGGGGGAAAAAACTTTCCCTCAACCCCAGACTTTCCCTGAAAAAAGTACCTAGTAGGGGGGTAGGACTTTTCAGATTCCCCAGAATTCTTGAGGGGCGGGGCTGTGTGCTGAAGAACGCTGATTGGTGGAACACACACTTGCAGCGTTCCGCACTTCCGTGCCAGTGTGGCTGCAAACTTTATTTCATTTCTACAAGCTTCACTTGGTTTGTGTTTTGATCATTTGGAAAATGGAGCAAAACAAGAGAAACTACGAGAAGTGGACGGACGACGAGGTCCAGGCTCTTTTGAGCGTATTTGCTGAGGAAGAAATTCAGCGGGACTTCGAGTCGGCGACTCGAAACGACCGAGTCTATGGAAGAATAGCTGACAAGCTGGCGGAGCTAAATATAGGGCACACTCCAAAACAAATTCGTGAAAAGTTGAAGACACTGAAGCAAGATTATAAGAAGCTTTGGGTGTTTGCAGTTGTCTTTGCTAATAACACCTGTCGTCTTTTCCGTGCAGATCACATAGTTTTATATGTGATGTAGTAAAACACGAGGAACAACAGAACAACTTGAGCGTCCTCCATCCTGGCGTACTGTGTCGCACAAATGATGATGTGGGCTTGTCGGTCACCGTTCATGGTGTCATCGTGCTAGTTTGGCCTTCAGCTTCTTCTCACCACTACCTACTGGACTGGACATGTAGTGCAGTTTCTTTTACCACTCCCCCATACATCATCAGCCTGATTTGAATAACTTTTCCGGATCTTTGAGGTGCGGTGGAAACACAAACCTCACAGATTTCCAGGAATTCAGTGACCCTGGAAATAAAAGTTCCTGGAAATGTTGGTGGAAAAGGGGCAATAGTTATCGCTGGAAGCTGGTCATCCATCCATCCATTATCAACTGCTTATCTAAAGTCAGGTCGTGGGGCCAGCAGGCCGAGCAAAGCACCCTGGATGTGCAGAGATGACTTCCAAGTTAGGGGGACTGGTCCACATTTTCAAGGCCTTCACTGTCAACTGTTATTGTTGGTGGCGGTGCGGAGGCGTCCAGTGTGGGCTGATGGAGAACCTTGGTTTTAGGCCCTGGCAAAAGCATCAAGTATGCACTAAAGAGGATTTTCTGTGTGAGTGATGATGGTGTTATCGTCTGCATATTGCAGCCTCGCAGCGGTATGTGAAAGATCTTGGACTTGGCCTTGAAGCAGTTTAAGTTGAGCAGCTTGCCATCTGTTTTATAGATGATCTGGACACTGGGGGGTAATGTGTGACTGATTAGCTGGAGAATAGCTCCAATGAAGACGAGAGAAGGGTGGGGGCAATGACGCAACCTTCTTTCACAGCAGTTTCTACCTTAAAAGGTTCAGTCTTAAAGTGCATTTCCATCAGATCTGGTGACGGAGGGCGTCTCAACACTGGCACTGTTGCGGCGAGTTTGGAGGAATGGTTTGTGGTGCGTTAGCTGGTCTGTATTCACATGGATAAAAATCTGATGTGGCTGGTTGAAGCAACTTGGACCAATCTGTCACTAGGTAACGTTATACTAAAGTGACACAAGATTCAGCAAAGGCATCGCTTATTTCTCAGCTGAAATGTTTTCTGAAATAGATTTAGGTGGATTTTGTAGATGGAAAAACAGAAAGTTTATGAGAAGGCGCCATGTTTTTTCCTGTTGAAGTAGCAAGCAAAGAACCAGTGACAGCCCAGTCAGCAGTGTGTTCATCCAACCAGGTGCAGTCCACAGTGGTGCTGCACGATTTGATAAAAATGTGCGATTGCGATTTTAGTGGACAACATTGCGATTTGTGATTAAAATATAATAAATAAATGATGTCATGGGTCTTCTTGCGTGACTATCAAGGAAAATGCAGAGAATAACCATAGTTGTGAAGTGTTCATTTCCCAATGCAAAACATACAAATATTAAGTAGCATAAAATTACAAAACCTGAAGTTTTTACAGTACTGTTTCCCAAATAATGTGTGTGTCACTGCTGCATGCCAAATGGTCACGTGGCCATACGTGCTGCACACACCAGGATAGCTTGTGGGCATAATGTCAACAAACTCCACACACTGTAGGAGAGGTAGTCACGTTCACAGACACACACCTTAGAATTTATTTACATTAAATTGCAAATCGCAGCCTTTTATGTGGTCATGTAACCGCACAGCCTGACATTGCGATTGCAACTGCGATTAGATTATTCGTGCAACACTAGTCGGCATCTATGTATGGATGCAATATTACCACACAAAATGGTGTGATACCATACGTTATTGATTTTTTTTCCCCACCCCTAGTGGATGAGAATGTTTTTATAACAAAGGAGGGGAAGACCTGATTAACAAAAATACCCGTGTCCATGTAGACTTGGCCTTATTCATAGGTTTTAAGGCTAAGCCCCGGATCTCTGCTGACCGTAAAACTGCCCTGCTAACAACCCTCGTGCTGTGCTGTAACCTAATTTAATTGCCATCCTTTTTTCTTTTCTTCTTATTAAACACGAGTTTAAACACAGAGTGCTGTCTTCAGATTGTCTGTGTCTTAAAGGGTTTGTGTCTGTGATCTCGGCCTCGGCGGGCGATGACTGCCTCTTTGTGTCTTTGATGCAAATTCACGGTGATTGGAAGTTTCCGGCATTCCAGTTGGTAATCTCCTGGGAAGTGCTCCTGTTCACCTGATCAGGGTTATTTGGCTTTGACGAGCTGCAGAAGTGTGTGTGTGTGTGTGTGTGTGTGTGTGTGTGTGTGTGTGTGTGTGTCAGAGAGACTGTAGATGGCGTGTGTGTGTGTGTGAATACATTCATGTGAGGTGTGTATAGTGTGAAAGCATGCAGGCATCTCACAGACCTGACTTTCATGGCCTCACTTCAGAGAGAGCTTTTCCCCTGGCAACATATCTTGCCCTTGGCGAGACCAAAGGGAAATATTTATAAATCATCCGCACAACAAATATTGAATCCGACCTGAGAGGTCAAAGCCATTCAGATGGACACCCTCGCCAGAAATGTGCAAACACACCTCCAAATCCGCCTGCTGACCCACCAGAGCGTCCCCTGAACCACATCTCTGACCCACTTATGTATCACACACACACACACACACACACACACACACACACACACACACACACACACACACACACACACAGCATTCGGACCTATTAATACCAACATGCTCCCTCTGGGATTGTGAACTGCTGCTCACTGAAGATCAAATGTAAACATCTGGTACCTCGGTGATAAAACTACTTCCAGCAGTCTTTTTCTTTTCACCACGCTGCATCTGCTTTTTGTTGTCTCTGTTGTTGCTGTCTGACCCGTTTCATTTGATTGTCACTGTGTGCCTAATGTGAGTTCTACTTAGGATGAGCAGGAAATTACTTTAACATGTCCATACTTACTTTATGCTCCTCTAAATCTGTTACGTCATGGCAGCCCGGCAATAATTAATATTTTCCCCCTTGTTTTCTAATTACATCAGAGATGAGAAGATAAACTTTGTTAAGGTGAGAGGGAGATTGACAGAAGTCCTGAATTATTGTGGATTATCTTTAAGATAGCAAGCATTAAATGAGGAACCAGACTTGAAGCCATTTTTGTGGAGTCTGCTGAATTACATCATTTATACTCAAAAAAAAAATTGGAAGTATAGTGTAAAACTTGCAAAGTTAAAGTCGCCACGTCCCGCGGCAACACGACCAATCTATATCAACACTTGAGACAGCACAGAGAAAAGTACAAATAATGTATGCGAGAGAAAGCCAAGCCAAGTAACGTTAAAGACAAAGAGACAACTGGAATTGTGCAGCGCTACAGTATATTGCCGTAAATCCTACATGCTGGACCGTTAGACATTTGACTCTACTGTGTTTTGAATTATGGGGCAGACAGACTACAGAGGTTGTGGCTCTGTATTGTAAAATAGATTCTGATTGTATTTGTCAAAGAATATTCTGAAAAGATGGTTGCAATATGTGTTTCATATTTAAATGTCGGATTCCACTGCCAGTAAATACAATGCTTAAAAAATCACTGATGATAAGGGTTTGTTGGAAAATGATTCCTCTCTGTGTAAGACAGTGATTAGTTTAACACAGCATGCTGGTGATATGTAGGAACTCTAATGTCTAACAGACTGGTGTATCTGCAGCTCGACATGGCCGCCGGACACATGTGGGAGGATGTGTCGCGTACTGCCAGGTGTACGGCTGTCTGTGTGGACTTTGACCTGTTTTGAGTTGTGATTTTATGCATTCAGTGCAACAGTGTTGAAACAGTGGAGCAGATCTTTTCTGATTAAACTCATGAATATAATATGTGAGTCAACAGAGAGAATAGTTCAACCCTGTTACCAACACAAGATCAGAGGAACGGACCATCAGCCCACATTGTGGGAAATACGGCTAACTACAGTTTCTGCTATGATACAGTCTTATTAATGCATTTTCATAATTAGCTTGAGGGTTATTATCAGTTAAAACCAACACAATTGTGTCAATATACCAGTTAAATAGAGGGTTATAAAGTTGTTTTTTAGAAGTCTTATGTGAAAAAGATACTGACCGATACTTAATATGTCAGAAAAATAGTGTGCAAAAAAGGTTTGATGTGATAATGCAGCCATTAAGAAATAATAATAATAATAAAAAAAAAACAGGGTATGTACCATAGAAAGTATGGACCATGCAGATACAGTAATAAAATAAAATAAGATAAAATAAAATAATTAAATTAAATTAAATTATAAAATTAAATTAAATTCAAAAATAAAATTGATTAAAATTAAATTAATTTAAATAATAAAATAAAATAACAAAATAAAATAAAATAGATAATAATAATAATAAACTTTATTGTAGCACATTTCATAAAATAAAATACAACGCAAAGTGCTTTATGAGAGGAAAAAAATCCAGTATAATGAATGGGAGATATAAGGAGTGAAAACAATGAAATAAAAATAATAACATTCTTAAAGTACTTATTAAAAAAAGGATAATTCCAAAAATAAAAATAAGTTGATGATGACAAAACAATTTCAAAATATTAAAACCACAAAGAAGTATGAGAAAAAAAGTAAGATCATAGAAATAAAAAATAAGTTATGAGCTGTTTCTTGAAACTATCAACAGAAGTTGCTTGTCTTATTCGTGATCGGAGTTGGTTCCTAATTTTTGTTGCATAACGACAGACAGCTGTTTCACCATGCTTTTTCATTTTTGGTTCATTGTTACTTTGTCATAACTTGTGGAAAACATTTCTCTTAATTTGAAACTGTTTACAGTAACATTTAGGGGGAAAAATACTCCAGGATGTTAAATGAAACGTCTTTTTTTGCCTGCCTGAGGAGAAAGTGGCAACTCTCAGCTTCAATTTAAGGGTGCCCACGTCCACGTTAGATGAACCATGAAGAAATTAATAGACTATTAATTGTAGATTATAACCCTTGGGGTAAAAAGTTAGCGCATTTAAGATCAGATAAACCTTTATTAATGCCCAGAGGGGAAATTCAGTTACTGCATCACAAGTACAGCAATAATACAGCTACATAAATAAATAATAAGAGCTAGATAAAAAACTAAAATAAGAATAAAATAATAAAAGAATTAAAACAGAACCATACAGGTACTCTACATATGTGGGTTGAGTGTCTTATTTTGGTGAGTTTATGTTCATATGCTTATTGATATTTTCTGTATATTTTGTGTTACAGCTGCAGCATCAGTGTCGGCCAGCAGAGGACAGCATATCCCCGTCTGTTCAGAGCCTGTCTTCGGTGAGATCCCCTTTTCAAAGCACCAAAATGAGTGGACTGCCTTCACTCACGGTCCACCCCCCGCTGAGAAGATTGTGTTTTGATGTGAGTATGTCAAGAACAGGGGAACCACTTTTTATCAGAGCTGCTGTAGACGCTAAATCCTTTCATTTATTTATTATATTTTTCATGCGTTTCATCATTTTTGTGCAACACACCCTGCCTCTTGCATGAGAGCTGTTTCAAAAGCTGTGACTGTTTGGCTAATTTCAAAATTCTTTCAGATGGCGGTTGTTTTTGACCTTTATTCGCTTCAGACAAAGATCAGACGGCATCAGGATGACGCTGACACGCACGGAGGGTGCACATAACAAGGCCATCTCTGTGACAAATTCACTGAAAAATATGATTTGTGGATACAGGAAGGAAAGGAGAGGGGGTGTGGGTAAAAGAAAGAAGGTAGTAGCTGAGCAGAGAGAATGAAAAGAGAGCTCTGGCTTGCAGTGCTCTTGTTATTGCAGCCTGTTCTGGCTGTCAGAGGACCTGACTGAACCCTGACCTCTCTGCCAGCAGCATGAGGAAGTGGTTAGACAGACTCATAACAAGACGCGGTGCAGCTGAGTACTGAGAAACCGAAGGCTGAGGGGAGGGAGTGAAGTGTGTGTTCCCTTTGAGTTTGTCTTTGTTTTTTGGCACGGCACCTCCGGCCACCACCGCGGTTCCTGTGTCTCACAAACGCTCTCGCTATGTCGTATCGACGATCATGCCCCGTGTTTGTGTGTCGACCCAAACCGCATCTACTGTGTTCTCAAAGAGCGAGTGGCCTCATTCTGTGTCTCTCTCACGAGACATAACGGCCCTCAATCCCATTAATTCAACCGCTCTCCACTGACCATGTGGGTGAAGTGTGGATGGATAAACCAGGCTGCTGCTCCGTTGGACTCGGGCAGTTTCACGCTCATAAACACAGTCAGGGCTCAGTGCAAGCACACTCATCGTTGAACTCCCGCCCTTCCAATCCCTTCATGTTGTTGTACCAAACTCTCTCTTGCTTTCTGTGTGTGTGTGTGTGTGTGTGTGTGTGTGTGTGTGTGTGTGTGTGTTTAATACACACACAGTGAACAGTCTGGAGGGGGCATGCCAGATGTCAGTGCTCCGTCTTGGAGCAATTAAACCGGTTGTTATGATGAAAGAATTTATTTGCCATTTGTTTCTTCTGCTCAAGTCTAATTGAGTGATTGAGATCTTAATTAGATTGGCTCTCTTTTTTCACCTCCATTGTTTCGCAGCCTCCTTAATCCCTCATTTGTATTTTAATTCTCAACTGTTGAAGTTATACCTCTGTGTTTAAAGACTTCAGTGCAGAGCTGAAAGAAAGCAGCTAATTACTGTGAAACCACTGCAGTTACTGGAATAAGTTTTTAGAGCAGTGATGCTTTTTCTTATTTTGAAAATGTCTGGATTTTACGTGGGTACTTCTGTACAATTTAAACCATCTGCTTACTTTGTCAACTCTTATTAAAGCGGCTATAATCAATATTTTTATATTAACAATGGATCACATGACTGCTGTGAAAGGGGTCACTGGTAGTGACAAACCCACAGAGAATTATCACCAGACTCTCAGTTCCTCTCAGCACTGTAGAAGATTTCGGTATCTTTCACCTCATTGTTTTGGTTTTCCGGCCCAACACTTTGCTGCCTCGGTTCAGTTTCACTGCTCTTAAAGGAACATTAGCCCCTTTTCCACCAACTCTTATTCAAACACTTTTATTTCCAGGAATTTATTTACCTGGGTAAAATAATTCCTCGTGATCTGTGTGGTTTGCGTTTCCACCGCACCTCAAAGTCCTGGAAAATGTATTCAAATCAGCTGAAGCTGAAGGCCAAACAAGCACGATGACACCATAAACAGCGACCAACAAGCCCGCATCATCATTTGTGAAGTGAAGCTTGAAGAAATGAAATAAAGTTTTCAGCCACACTGGCACGGAAGTGCAGAACACTGCAAGTGTGTGTTCCACCAATCAGCGTTCTTCAACACACAGCCCCGCCCCTCAAGTACTCTGGGGAATCTGAAAAGTCCTACCCCCCTACTAGGTACTTTTTTCAGGTAAAGTTTGGGGTTGAGGGAAAGTTTTTTTCCCCGGGTAATTTCAGTGGAAATGTACCGAGGTTTTTCAAAATCCTGGGTAAATGATAAAAGTTGCTGCGGTGGAAAAGGAGCTAATGTGTAAGATTCAGGGGGATTTAGTTTCATCTGGTGGTGAGCATTGCAGATTGCAGCCAGCTGAAACTTCTCCCAATTAGAATTTCTTCAGCGTTCGTTGTTCAGGAGGTGAGCTGAATTATCTGCAGAGGTCTCTTCCTCTGCAAAGTTCTGAGAAGTTCAGATCCAGACGTTCAGGGGGTTTTTACTGGGAGCAGAATTTTCCTGAGACGTCTCCTCTCAAAAACAAACAGTGATTCACATTAAAAAATATTTGGTTCTCCAATGCTGCTTGTCGCAGAGGGGCTGCTAACTACGATGGCCTACACAAAAATGCGAAAATGCAAATGGCCCTATCTAGAGCCAGTGTTTTGATTTGTTATTCTGGGCTACTGTAGAAACATGGTGGTGCAACATGGTAATCTCCGTGGACAAGGACCTGCTCCCTATGTAGATATAAACGGCTTATTCTAAGGAAATGAAAACACAGGTGATTATACACTAAAGAAAACATATTTATTATATTAGATCCAATGTCTGCCAATATATCCCTATTAATCCCACACACTGGACCTTTAACCCTGTATCTGCTGCTGATAAACTAACTGTACGATACCTGTCGAGCACCAAATGGCAGTCAGACATTTCCTTCATGAGTTGGATGAGACCTAAACAACTAAAAGGAGAGAGAATATTGGACTTACGTTAATCAGGTGGGCAGGAAACATGAGTTTTAATAAATTCTAGTGATGCTTCGTATGTGATGGATGTGAGAACAGGCAGCTGTTTGCTAACAAGTTCATAGTGTGTTGTTTGCAGCTCCCAAGTGGCAAAAAATCTGTTACTGCAGGTTTAAGTACAATAAGAGCTAAGCTTGTTTCCTATAAATTACTTGTCAGCAAAGAAGTCAATCAATCAACCAGTCATTTATTTGTCACATGAAACCATACAAGGTACAACTTCAGTGAAATACGACCCTGTCACTTCCTTCAACGTGTGCATTGTAGTTGAGTCTGTTTTTGCTTCTTCTTACATCGTTGGCTGCTGCTTTATAATTGTCCATGTTTCCAGCCTGGCTGCTGTGCTCGTGTTTATGGCGTCCCAGATGGTTCTGGTAATCCACAGTTTCTGGTTGTGGAATGATTTAACTGTAGTTTTGAGTACAGTAGCTTCTGTTGTTGTACAAATTAAAGGCACCATAGACTCAGTGAATTTATTGCCATTGACGGCGGTTTCCTGAAACGTGCCCCAGACTCTGATTGGCTCCATCTCTCACATCACTGAGGGCATGAGTTGTAGTTTGTTTACATGATTTGACCTCAACAAAATGGCTGCATGGTCACCTCCTGAATATGGACTGCTCCGCTCTGCAGCCACCTCTGAATGGGGCATAGCTGTGATGGGGAGGAACTACTACCCCTGTGGCGCAGGGTGAACAGGACAGCACTTCTGGTTAAATGGTGCTGTCCAGGATTCAGCCAAGTTTCGGTGACTCAAAGCCTGTTACCGTCCCTGATATCCTGTTGGAAACTCATGAGGCACAAAGGTCTTCCAGTTTACTATCCAACACCTGTACAATGGCTAGCAGGATGCTAGTTTGGCTGTGCCCATCTTCTTCATCTTTTCCTTGACGTTTACTGATGCTGACATTTGAAAACCTTGACCTGGCTAGCTAGTGTGTTGTATTTAGGGGAATATATTGGCAACATAAGCACGTTTTCTTCAGTGTATAATCAACTGAAAATCAGAATTGTGTTTTTGTTACCTTTAAATGAGCGTCTTATATCTTTGTAGGGATCGGGTCCTTGTCCACAGACATCACTATGTTGCACAGCCATGTTTCTACAGTAGCCCAGAACAAACAAATCAAACACTGGCTCTGGATAGGGCCATTGATGTTTTTGTTCGTTAGCAGCCACTCCGCAACAAGCAGTCTTGGGAAAACATGGATTTTTTTGTACTAGAAACTGCCTTATTCAGGGTTTTTAATCACCTGGGGTCTCATTTATAAAACAGCACGTAGGATCCATACTACAGCTGTACGTACAGACAAAAGCCAACAATAGCATGCGCCAAAAAATATTCGACAGTTGGTACAGGCTTCCACCTCATTGTCTGCGTCGCGTCTTTCCATTTTCAAAATGTTTGTCTGCATGGGTCAAAGTTTCTCCTATCAAGGTTGTTTTTATAGATCACAGCTTTTGCATGGTAAGTGGCGTACCAAGAGCGCGGCTCGGGCAATATTTTCCTGACTGAACCCGACCCGAGTCCGAGACAGTTTGTTACCTGACATAGTTATTGTTGTCATGGTTACAGCTTGTCTGTTTACCGTGAATACACGTGGACAGTGTGTAAATGACCATCAAAAGACTGCTGTTACGCACTGTCAAACACTCTGCACGTACAGCAGCGCAGCACAGAACACACGCTCAGTTGGAGTGGAGCCTGTGTTGCACTCAGGCGTTGTCACGTAAATAACAAATTCCAGCACTTGAATGGGCCATAGCACAACACAGCAGCATGTCAAGTGGGTCGAAGCCAAGTAAAATTTCTGATTTGTTATCCGAACCTGTACCGACCATCAGGCTCGGGTCGGGTATCCACACTCTGGCATATGCCTCTTTCAGGTCTCGTTTTGTGTGTATGCAATGTTTATAAAAGAGACCCCTGGTCCGTTTGTTTTGGAGAGGAGGAGACCTCTCTGGATTATTTCTCTCTAAAAACCTCCTGATCAATAAACACTTAAGAAATTCTGACCAGGAGAAGTTTCAGCTGGTTGCAATCTGCAATTCTCACCACTAGATGCCACTAAATCCCCCTAAATCTTACACACTTTACTTTGCTGAAACACTTGCAGTAATTAAACAAAGATTTTCAACTCCACAAAGAACTGGAAAATTACAACCTCCATCTGTGACAACAGGATGTTACATTGTGAGGAAAACTTAAGATAATGCTTAAAAACCTTAGAAATTTGCTCCCTAGAAAATGATGTCACCTACCTTTCTGTTCGTCAGTTCTCGTTAAAGGTCAACTAATGGGAGAGTTGAGTGTGAAGGTTTATTTCTGACCTGGAAACAGAGGTTTCACCACCTGTAAAAAGGCAGGGACTCTGGACAAGAGACTGAATTAACACTGGAAACAACTGGCTGTTAAACATCAGTCTATAACAGGTTACATGACAAGAGAAGGGGTCAAAGGTCATCAGCCAGGAGCCTTTGGAAGACCAGAGACACCAAAGACCATTTGTTATCACGAGTCATTTTTTATCTTTTGTCAAACATCTACGTGTTTCTAGGAAACAAATCTGATCTGTTTCTACATCCTGCCTACACTCTAACTCCACATGGTTGTTTCAAATATTTGCAGAATGTAGTCTCACATAGTAATCATTGTTTTGGGTTTTAGGTGACTGATGATTCATCGGCACAGTGTTGCATCAATCTTGGCAAAGCAGAGGAAATCATGTCTGTAAAATCAGTCTCAGTTTCCTGTCCCAAAACATCTGCTCAAGTGATTGTGAAAAATACTCAGCATGGTGCCGTGTGGATTGGAGCATCCTGTACAGTATGTGGAAGTAAACACTGTTTGTGAGACAATGCCGCCCGTCCTGCGATGGCCATCGGGAAGTCTTTTCAGCTCACGATTTAAAATAATGTGATAATGATGCAGTCTTTCCCTCACCGTGGCAGCTTATTAGATGCTTAAAATTGTCTCTGTACAAATTTGTTTTCTCGCTCTTGTAGTCTGTAAACAGCTCTCTGTTCCAGAGAGCCTTGCAGAGACTGGCCAAGTTGTTTTGCATTCTTGTTCTTGGCAGCAGTCGGGTAAAAGCTATAAATTATTTATCCATTGGTTGTTAGCAGAGATACTCTGGATGCTAATAAACTCCTGCAATGTTTGATCTCCTCGGTACCTCCGTGCTGAAAATAGTTGATTGTGACTGTACTGTAGCGAACCTGCATTTCAAAGGAGCTCCTTCATTTTCTGTCGACTGATGTGCAGGCAACTGGTGCATGTTTGGTTTGCTGGGAAGTCAATAAAACCTTCAGATATTACTGATGAATGAGTAAAGCTTTGTGTTATTATATATATATCTATATATATGGGTTTGAGCATGTGTTCATAAATACTGATTATAGCAGTTACCAGGTTTTGCAAAGTAGTACCTGTCAACTAGTGATTAAACCAATTATGGATAAAAAAACGGAGGGAGGGAGTCGATGTTATTTATTGAAATCTATTCTGAGCTGCATGTTGTCTGCTGTCTGTTGGCCTTTGCATATATGTGCATTTACTGATGTTTTAAAGGGGTGAGTGAGGTTTAATACTGTCAAGGAAGCAGCATTCTAATGCTGCATAAGTATTTGTGTCTCAATACATTATTGATAATGCCATGTATTGCATTTTCTAGTTACTATATCAGCTCCATCTGAATGTGAGTGAAGGAACTAGACTAAAAAGGAACAAGTTTATCGCAATACTAGTCAGTCCCTCCAGGACCTCACGGCAAAAAAACCCAATTTGTGTCCAATTTTGTCAAAAATTGCGATTAAAAATTGCGGCATTTTTTATGTGTTTTTTTGCAGGAAATTGCGGCAAATGACAAAAATTGCGGCTGATGACAAAACTTGCAAGTCAGGAGAAAAAAACAATGTGATTTCTTTAAACTACTGCCTCCAGGGGGGTGGAGCCTATCCCAGCTGACATTGGGTGAGAGGCAGGGGTTCACCCTGGACAGGTCACCAGACTATCACAGGGCTGACACATAGAGACAGACAACCATTCACACTCACATTCACACCTACGGACAATTTAGAGTCACCAATTAACCTGCATGTCTTTGGACTGTGGGAGGAAGCCGGAGTACCCAGAGAAAACCCACGCTGACACGGGGAGAACATGCAAACTCCACACAGAAGGGCTCCCCCACCCTGGGGTTCAAACCCCTCACCCTGGGTTCGATCCAGGAACCCTCTTGCTGTGAGGTGACAGTGCTAACCACTGCACCATTTTTGACCAGATACCTTGATATTAATGTTGCGATGTACGGTTGCAAGGGTATGAGATTTTCACGTCATGATAACCGTCTCAGGAACTATTGCGGTTTCACAGTATCGTAGTATTGCAGCATATATATGATGACCCTTAAAGGAATGATTTTTTAAAAAAAATATTGTAGATAAGCAAATGTACATGGTATGAAATCAGTCCACTTTTATATCACAGTATACCTTGAAACCAGTATATTGCTGCAACCTTATTGTGATGATATTGTCGGATTGACTAGTGATGCTTTCAAAAAATGTGACAATTTTGATGGATAATCCTCAGTATTGTGGATATAATGACAAAGACTGTAAGGGCAAATAATAGAAAAGCTGTAACAGTCTCAGACAACAGCTGGAACCCAGGCAGGAGCCCTTCTGTGCAGAGTTTGCACGCTCTCCACATGTCAGCGTGGGTTTTCTCCGGGTGGTCCAGCTTCTTCCCACAGTCCAAAGACATGCAGGTTAACTGGTGACTCTAAATTGTCCGCAGGTGTGAATGTGAGTGTGAATGGTTGTCTGTCTCTATGTGTCAGCCCTGTGATAGTCTGGTGACCTGTCCAGGGTGTACCCTGCCTCTTGCCCAGTGACAGCTGGAGACCCTCAAGAGGATAAGCGGTAATGGGAATGAATGAATTTGTCTTTCTCCTCTCCTCCCAGATCTCTGCTTTTGCTGAGGGTTTGCTTGTGTTGAGGTCAGAGCCTAGACGCCCAGAGCTTGTAATAGACAATCAAACCTTCTGCACTTTAATGTTAATGTTAGTGTCACTGTGGGCCAGGATTCAGAAATAGCAGGTTGCTGCAGGCTCTGGATGGATTCGTCAGTGGAAACCACCTGCTTAGTGAAGCAGGTCTTTATAATTGCCCACTGACAGTAACACAGCCTGTTGATGAACTCTTTGCGCTTACTGCATGATTTTAAATGGAAAATAAAATGGAAATGAACAGAGTTTAGCTCAGTCTCTCAACGCTCAATCACGTATTAGGAAAAAAAAAAGTAGCATTATATTGGCGGGGAATGCATAGTATTGTCAGCATCTGGTTGATTGTTATTGTAATCATGTCAACACATTAACACCCGCCTACACACACACATGCACTCCCACCACCTGCATCATCCCCCCTCCTCTCAAAATCTAACAAACATTCACGTCCAGCCCAGTCGGATTGGCTTAATACATCCACCAACTCCAGGGGGAAATTACTTGCAAGTTATTTTTTTTTCAGCTGGGTATTGGCAGACTTCCATGAATAGTGTTTTCCCCTTAAAGACGTATTACTTATGAATCAGAGGGAAAAAAAACAGGGGAATTACTGTTATTAGAAAGAGCCAAAGTTATTAGAAAAAGAAAAAGTGAAACATTGCCGCGGTGAAGGGGTGCTAAGAGACTTATAAAAACTATCAAGTTTTTTCACCAAGGTCGGAGGTTTCTAACAGCAGAACTTGGACAGTAGCACAGACTGTGCCACCTCCACCGTACTACATGTTAACACCTCGGCAGACACATGACAGGACACAATGAAATTTCTCTGTAGGTTCTGTGTTGTGTCACAGTTTCACGAGGTGTGGCCGGGTTTCTGTTTCCTGTGCTGAAAATGATCCAAAGGCACTGAAGGCCTCTGAGGCCCCGAGAACATTATTACTAGAAGTGGGTATTATGGTGGTAGTAGTTATGTTAGTACTTCCTGAAAAGTACATGAACAATGGTAAAAGAAAATGCCCCTGAATTATGTTTATGAAACAGTTCTCATGATTATAATCACCCCAGTCTTTTTCACTTATTTGTCCTTACATTTACGGAGTGACGCTCGCGAGCTAGTTCAGGCAGTCAACTTGAGCTGCACTGATTCATACACAGACTCGTCACTTTCAATATGTCGTCTGCAAAACACACCCTCCCAGTCTGCCAGTCTATTTATCAGTCCCTCCAGGATTTCGCGGCAAAAAAATCTTGAATTTGCGGCCATTTTTTTTTTTTTTTAATTGCGGCCTTTTTTGTAATGATTTTTTGCGGGAAATTGCAGCTAATGACAAAAATTGAGTAGCTCTCAAAGCAGACAGTGTGACTGTAAAACAACATGTAATTTACATCTGCTGTAAACATAACATTTGAATCAATTCAACACATATTGTATGCATTTAAACAAAGTGACAATTCTTAAGTCAATACAGAGCGTTTCTCCATACTGCAATGACATTAGCGCCATTTGATGACATGTCTGATGATGTTTCAAATGAGGATGTATGCGCTACGACTTCCAGTCAGCCAGAAAATGCGGAAAAATCGCATGACTTTTTAAAAATTGCAACCCTCCGCTAATATTGCAGACTTTCGTTGAATTTGCCTCAATTATTGCGAACGCAAGATCGCGATTTTCTGGAGGGACTGTACTTGGTTAGTCAAAAAACATAATCATAACACACACTCAACACACACTCGTGTCTTGTCATTTGATCCTTTTAATTTCTCATTTGACCCCAGGATGCAGACTGGCCAATCATAACGTAGCATCAGGCCGGCTCAGACCAGGGTCCAACAACAACAAAGCTGTGCTTCATTGGCGCTAATGCAGTTGTATTTTCAGGCTGGTTTTGTGGATTTGGAGCTAAATGTTGTGCCTGGGACACATCCTGTATTGATGATACTCGTTACCTGGAGAGGCTGGAAAGGATTGCTGAAAACAGAGTGCTATATCGTCTCGCATAGTCCGACCTATGTCATAATGCCACACTGTGTGGAAAAACGCCCTGGGTTGTTTGTATTTCTTTAAACCAATTAGAATTGTCTTGCAAAATAGTGTGAGGAGAGAACTGGTTTAGGTGGGTAGACAAATGCTGAAATTAAAACACCTAAATTCTCACAAAAAAAGCGCCAAACAAAACATTAAAAGATATTTTAAGGTGTAGGTTACTAGCTCGGATGTTGATGTTGTTTCAGGCATGGCGCTAAATCAAAGTGTGGCGATAGCTCGGGTAGCAACAGGGATTTCAAGAACAGTAACGCACAGGAATCGCATTTCCGTCTGAGATAGGCGGCCAATAACAGGCTCTAACCCACAGCCTACATCCTGTGAGCTGACTGTATACCATATAACATCCTCTGTTGCTTGTCTCTAGCTGTCCACAATATAGAACATATAGTATTTATTGTAATACTTAATCTCTCTCTCTGTCTCTTGTTTGTGTGTGCAGTGAATTTGCTCGCCAAGTATAGCCCGGGGAAGCCCCTGACTAAACTTGACCTGACCCTTGTTGTGACCCACAAGTAAATTACAGATGCAGAACTATTTCTGGCCGAAGTAAGTGGGACAAACAGGACGTGGAATAGTCTGATTCTTTCAGCACATCCTCTCAATTATAAGGGAACGCACTGTGGTAATAAATATTGATTTGTTGACTGTAAACATATCATGCAAGGTCGAACAATGTTCAATTATAATGATAATGTTCTTAATCAGCTCAATGCAAACGTGTATTGGCGTCAGGGATGTAAACGTGACTTCATGTGTAATTTTGGCTTGATGGGGAACTTTGTGTTCCAGCAAGATGTAACCAAAGAACACATATATTTTTTCATGCATGCTCCTTGCATGACACCGTAAGTCAGAAGTTAAAGATTCCCAGTGTGCTCAGTGTGTCGTTTCTCAAGACACAGCATCAACAAAAAGATGAGGATGTGTGCAGGGTTACTTCTTTCATCATGGCGAATGTTGCAGCAGGAATTACAAAGTTCGCATTAAGTATTGGCAATAGTATGTGCAACTTTACATTTCACCATTAGACCCTTTCACATGTGGGTTAAACTTTAAGGTCATGTCGGGCTCTGACTGAAGAGTATAAGACATTAAAAGCATATTAAAGGTAATGCTGAGGAGTGTCTACAGTTTAATCGTGTCAACGTACTCAGATACTGGCAGGTTTTCATCTTAGTAATTTGACTTAAATGGTTGTTTTGGCACTGAACCATGCAGGAAGTTGGACTTCCGAATATGATCTGATGATGAGTTGATACAGCCTGAAGTGAATTTTACTACCTGTCAACTCTTTGTTTGATTAAAAGACTTAAGCCTGATTAAAGTCAGGAAGCCGGAGCAGCATGAGCCCTGGGAGTGTGAGCTGCAGAGGTTGGTTTATGCTCGTGTTATGGATTTGTATAAACTCTGATATGTTACTCCTCTTTTACCGCAGGGGGCCATTTTGTTTATGACCCAAGCCAAGCAGACCACCACGTGTGTATTCACAAGCTTTTCTTTTTTTCCACCATGAGAGCTGCAGCCGGCCAGAGAAAGTTTCTGTCGTGTGTTGAGCTCCAGACAGAAAATGGCACTCTGGGGAACCACAGGCATCCATAAATATTCAAGCCCAGAGAAGTTTATAGAGTTTGTTGTAAAGGATTTATGGTGGGCTGCAGAAGTGGTCATGGAGAGGGGAGGTGGGGGGGGGGGGGGGGGGCGGTTATGAACCATGTGGCAGACCCTACTGGAGGGAGGGGTCATGCTCCAGACTCCTCAGAGGGCCAGGGCTGGTGTTGAGAAACGGAAATAAGTGTTAAGATTCACTGATGCAAACATCACACCCCACCAGTGTGAAAGTAATTAAGTTCTGGTGTTTGGAGGGTTTAATATTCCTGTCAAGTTGTTGCGTCATGGTGTTGGCCAATTTCACTGTGCTACATCGCTTTCTCTCTTGTGAGCAAAACAATTTTGTGGATTGCCATCTGTTTAGTGGTTTAAGGGGTTTGGAGGAAAACCCCAGGACAATGGGTTGTCATGTCGATCCAGTCAACATTATATTGATGCATTTGGGCTGCATGATTTAACATATGCTCACTTTAAATTATGCACCAAGAACGTTACAGTGACTCTAAATGTAATGCTTTTCAGGCTAGTTAAATTTAAGAGGAATACACTTTTTAAATTCATGCGCAGCACACACGCATTGGTTGTATGAGGTTAAAAAAGAGGAACATGAGTTAGTCAACTTGAATTTTCAGCCCTTGCTTTTGTATGTTTTTTTGTGTGAACATGAAACCGCTCTTAGCGTTTGCGGAACATCATGGGTTTGGGTCAGCATATTTGTCTTTCACAACCTGCTTTCCATACGGCTGGACGGATGCCCGTCTGTACTCACCACAACCACATGATGCTTAAACCAATACCCAACATAATGACTACTTCATGTTGCAATTTCACACCTACTTTTTTTTCCTCATCTTTCGACTTCCCTTTTCTTATTTCTCTTTTTGTGTCCTTCAACTTTTACCCCTCATCAGTCTCATCCTTGCTCCATCATTTCTCTTTCATTCACGCTGAACTTTCAGTTATTTCCAGAGCTCTCTTTGCAACCTCAGCTTCCCTCTTTTTCTTTTTTTTTTCATGTACCTTCTGCTGTGTCATTTTAGCACGGCTCAAGGCCGCATAACCGAGCTTTGTTGCGACAGCACCATTTCCCTTGAAAAACAATGTGTCATCGGTGTCTCCACACCACACCGAGATAATAGCAATTTCAAAGCAAAGGTCACCGTGATGCCGTACTCTCCAAAAACATTTTCTCTACTCTCGTAGTTCTGAAGGCTTTTTGCAGCGGCTGAATGCGGAGTGCTGCCTGGCAATTCTGGTGTCACAATGTGCAACATGAGTGGTGTTACTATCTCAGTGAATGGCAGGAGATTTAGAAAATTAACTCTCAACACCCTGAAGGTAGCTTTTAATGACCTGACTTGTCAGCCTGCCTTCAGGCAGAAAAGAGCTGTCTGATCTGAGCCACTTCCCCGAGGCTGTAGTGACTGCAGGAATATACCATATTCTGTTTGTGTGGGTGTCAATGTTTGCTAATTGATTATATGTCTACATGTGTATAATTAGTTAACCTATTAATGGCTTTGTAAATAAAATTATGAATGTGCCCATCACAATATTTTCCAGAGCCCAAAGTTGCCGATTTAAAATTGCTTGTTTTGTCCAAAACCAAATTTTTTCTTTTTTATTATCACATAAAACAAAGACTTTTGCTTCAAAAATGACTTACAGATTAACCAAGTATCAAAAAAACTGCTGGTTACTGCTGTCGGAGATGTCAAACGTAGAGATGTCCGCCTTCCCTCCAATATAGTGGAACCAGATACCACTCGGGTGGTGGTGCTTAAAGAGTCAAAAAAATACATTTGAAAAACTCAACAGCAATGTCTCTCTCCAGAAATCATGACCCAGTTACTCAAGATAATCCACAGAACTTGTTGTGAGCAGTTTCATGTAGGAACTAGGGACTAACTACACCTGCCAACTGAATCACTGCGCAGAAGGTAGCCTGCATCTAGAGGCTTGTGCTTGTGGCAGTGGGAGATGTAAACATTAACGGTGTCCTCCTCGGCTGAGCTGTAGCATTAGCTAGCTCAGGGGTGCTAGGTGAGCTGGCAGCAGATGCACACCTCCTTCTGTGCAGTGATACGGTGTTATAGACATAAACTAGGGTTTTATTGTTGTCCTTAATAATGCAAAATGGAGAAAAATAACATGCAGTCCCAGCTGGTCCAGCCATGGGGTCCAGATTTCTCCTCAGTCATTAGTTCAAGGGCCACACAGTTTGATTCATTTAGTCTCATAACGGCGTTTGTCCATGTCTCAAGCTAGTTTGCTGCCTCTGGTAAGTAGCTGTTATTCAATAAAAGCTCTGCGCTGGAAATTCATTGTACTAAGAAGTAAAGTTTGTTTTTTACAAACTTGACATGTTTGCGAGTGGTCCATTGTGGTCCATTCAGAGTGGACTAGTTGGGAACCCCTGGCTTAAAGGATTAAAATGACACCAAATCATTGGACAGGCAACGTGTGGAAACATGTTGGTTTGACACCACAGATAGAAAAACTGTGGGTAAAGGTATGTTTGTTTGCTGTTTTGTAAAATGCGACTGCCTCACAGTAACGTTAGCATGTCACTGAGGCAGAGGAGCCACTGCAGGTGAACAGATTGGTAACGCAGGTTGTGTTTAGATTGATCTGAACAAATTATGTGTGTGTTCTTATTTGTGCAGAAAACATGGCAGCCCCAGTGTGCACATACGGTTAACATGTATGTCTGAGGAAACCACAAGGGTTTACTTCTCCTTCTTCCCACAAGCCACTCATCCCTGGCAGCGTCATGTGATCCCACCAGCATCCCAATAAAAAGCAGGAAGCTTCATTTCCTCTCCTGCCAACAAATTGCTCATCCGTTCTCCCCTATCTGCACAAGCACTCAGATTTAGATAAAAGGAGACATTGAAACAAGGCCGAGAGTGTTACGAGAGAGTAAACAAGGCTGCCATGTGAAGAATCCAGCTGCATTTTTGCAATATATAAAACGGGGAATTGTTGATGTCTATCTCTCTGTGACAGATGGGGTTACAATAAAAGCAGGGCCAAAGTAGATGGGCTGGTTTGATATCAGCAGAGATATACGTAAAGTATTTGAGGATGCGACAGACATAAGCTGCTCCAGACATTGCTTGTTGGGAGAGAATATGTGACACCTTTAAGTGTGGATGCTTCGACATACACTGTGTGCCAAATTATTATGCAAGTTGCATTTTTGTGAATATTTTAAAATTTGTGTATAATAGTCAATTTGAAATTTGTTAAGAAGTCAGATAGTGAATATATTTCTTCAAATGTGTGGTTAATATTATTTAAATTAATGCAGAATTTTGTTGGTGATAAGAGCGTGTAACTTATGAAAAATGCAGGCAAGGCACCTTTGCATTTTATTGATTGAAAATAATATTTTCTACAACTGTATTCAAACTTCAACAAAAACAACAGTTTTCTTTACAGTTGTGTACAAAATAAAACTTTTAATGTCTCTGAAACATTTCAAATATAAAGTGTTTCTCTAATGTCCAATATAACCTCCTTTCCTTTCCAGTGAGGGTCAGAGGTCACTGGTCAACTGATTTAATTTGGTTTCTGATGACTTCTGAGATTGGGTTGAGATTGGGTGAGCAGACAGACCAGTTCATGAGGCGATCGTCTCTAAAGCACTGAGATGCCAACCAGTCTTGGCAGTAACGTGAGGCATGTGATGGTGCATTGTCATGCGTGTTCACTAGCGTCTTCTTCACTTTAGCTGATTGTCTTTTCCACCATGGAAGGAAATGTGTCTTGAGGAAAGTGCAGTACCTCTCAGAATTCACTTTAACACCATCCTGAACTCGGAAAGGACCAACAAGTTCATCATCAACAATGGCAGCTCAGAACATACCACCACCACCGCCTTGTTGATGTCACAGTCGAGTTGGAGCAGCATGGCCACTTGAAACCCAACCAGATGCCCACCCATCTCGTCCATCTAGAGTTAACCTACATTCATCAGTGAATATAACTTTGGAGAAGTCGGCTTTCATGTATTGTTTAGCCCATTCCAGTCGTTTTTCCTGATGTATCTTCCTTCTTCAGTGGTGGTCTTGTCTTTGCCTTTTGGACCTTTGCCACCCGTCTTAGGGCGCATTCACACTGGCGCTATTTGGTCCGCTTTTAACGAACCCTGGTCCACTTCCACAAAGAGTTCAGTTCGTTTGGAGTGGTGTGAACGCTCATTCGAACTCTAGTGCAAACCAAACGAGGGAACCCTGGTCCGCTTGAAAACTGGGGGTCTCGGTTCACTTGCAAGTGAACCCTGGTGCGGTTTGCTTACAGTGGGAAATGCAACCAGACTATCCAGCGAACCAAAAAGAGGAAGTGACATAGAGCGCAGTGCATACGTATGATTTACGGACATATGTGTGATCTGAAACCTTTTAAATCCTTGCAATACCTCGCTCGGCGTCTGTTTAACCACAGCAGCACGTCGTAGTCTCTCGCTCTCTGTCGTCTTTTTTGGTACTGCAGCACTCATCTCATGTACAGAGCAACATGCTGGATAGGGAATTGAAGGGGATGGATTTCTGTTTTCAGTCCTGGCCAATCGATGAGCTGGGTTTTCTTCTTCCTCATGCTTTTTTTCTTCCTGGTCAGTGGTCATTTCGGGTAATACCGTCTCCAAACTAGCAACTGTGTGACGTTGTCCAGGCGGTTTGGTCCGCTTTAAAAAGTGCAGTGTGAATGTGAACCGAACCAAATGATGGTGTGAAATTTTTTGGCATTTCCTGCCCGAGTTGTACCGAGTCCCCCGGACTATCCTGGTGTGAATGGGTAAGGGTTCTACATCGAGTAGGTCTGGGTACATTATTTAAGCAACCTCTCGTTTGATTCTTGACAGTTCTCGGCTTAATTGTGTTCGACAGGCTTTTTCTACTCTGGGTTTTCTCCCATCCTGACTATTTTGGACGTATCATTTTATGATTCAGTGTTCACGCTGCCATTCCTTGGCTATATCATTTGTAGATTCCCCTTTGCTCAGACTCTTGACAATTTGACCCTTTTCCTCTTTGGTCAGGCCACTTTTCTTGCCCATGGTCAGAGTTGAATAGGACTTGCATAATAATGTGGCACACTTATATACACGTGGTCTGTGTTAAAGGATATTAGAAAGCTTTGTAGATTCAAACAAACAGGGTTTTCTGAAAGCACAAGGCCTTAAACACATCACACTAAAACACTATTTTTCTGAACAGCAGTCTTCCAGATTTTCAAGAAAACATCACTTGCATTATAATTTGGCACGCAGTGTATATGTTGGTAGATGAAGATGATGAGACCATTTCAACATAACATAATCCACCACTTATCAATACATCCTTTCCTGTTGGAGCTGTTAGGAGGAGGCGTGTCTTCCTCTTGCCTTGGCTAGTCGTGTTGATCTGGCACTCATTAGTTCCAGTCTTGGTGTTGTGCAGGGGAAGTGTTTTTTTCTTTGTGTGCACATGTGTGGGAGCATGTTTGTCAGTGTTTGTTTGCCTGTGCAGGCATGCGTTCATGTGTTGAATCAATTAATCCACTTGAGTGTGTGGTTTGATTGGTAAAAGGGAACATCGGTTTTAGATAATCCAGTATTCAGCCCATTACACAAGAGAGGGAACCAGTGCTGATTAAGGGTAACTGTAGAGCCTTAATGTGTTAGCATTATGCACAGCAAAATGGCCCTTAGCACCCTTAGCTAAAGAGATTTTCGACTGCTGTGTGAAAGGTCTCAAAGTTCACTATTAGTAAAGCTAATGGGACTAACTAGAGGGCTGTTTTCTCATCTGTGTCATTAGTTCCTCTTACACCAGCCCTCAGTGTCTGTACGCAGGAGTACTGAAAGTAGGCCTTTTCTGCTTTTCATTAGTTTTTTTTTTCTCGTCTGGCAGCCCACGAGTGAAAATAAGATATTTGATGTTGTTTTGCTGTCTGTCTTTCCTGCACTCACTCCTCCGTCACTTTTTTCACACTCTGCGGTATCTCAATCATGCACGTATACAAATGTGCGCCCACACACTCTTTCTTTCTCAAACACACACACACACACACACACACACACACACACACACACACACACACACACACACACACACACACAGTCACAGGCACACATACACAACCACAGAGGGGAAAATCAGGCAAACCGCCCTCATGAATTCTTATTAAAGTGAGATTATTGAAATGGCAGTCCTTGCTTTTCGATGTCAATCATCGCACATTATGCCAGTGGTGATAAAAGCATTTATTTTCCATCTGGCTCAAGGTCCAATTACTCCCAGCAGTTTACTGCGCACACGGTGGTGAAATTCAGGTTCTCGGACCAATCTGGTCAACAACATGTTGACAACATCCTGTCTGTCAGGATTTAATATGAGGTGTCAATTAGGACTTGCAGGAGTTTGACAGGTATCTCAGACTGATAAGGCTGCTAGTTTCGGATACCCCTGCTCCTGACAGGATGTGCATTCCTCTAAAGATGCACTCACCTATTTCTGTATGTCCACCTCGAACCCCAATTAACACCTTTGACCCCCAGAAAATGTCAAACACATTTTGGGGTTTCTAAAAAATTAAGCTGATTACTTTCTGTTTTTTAACTGTTAATATCATGGAATGTATTTGCAGATAGACATGTTAAAAAAATGAAGAGCAGCACTGACAATGTGGCTGATGGTGAACAGACTGCTAATGGAGGCCTACATTGACACCCTGGCTCCTCGCATGGATACTGGTACTGGTTAAAGAGGCTAAAACTCAAGTTATGGATTCCTCTCTGTATTTAAAAAGCCTCATTTATGTCTTAAAGTTGAATATCCATAAATGAGTTTATATATAAACCATCAGTCTAAATCTCTCCAATAAAAATAGTTCGTGATATGGCCATTTAATTTAGAAATATTAAAAACTGGTCATTAAAGAGGACCTGCTCTGCTCATTTTCAGGTTCATACCTTGATTTAAGGTTTCTAGTCTTCGTCAAAAAACACTATTTTCCTCATACTATTTATACTGGAACACCTGTATGTACCCTCTGTGTGATATGCTCCATTTAGCACCTGTCTCTGTAAAACGGGATTTATACTTGTGCGTCAGCTCTATGCAGAGCCTACGCATGTGGCCTACTCTGTTGTGAGCATTTATACTTGCGCGGTGGTGTGTCTGTGTCAGTCTGCAGTTACACCTCCAAAACACTAGTCAGCCGTGGGGTTTCTGTGAAGTGCCGTAAAGTTTAATTGATTCAAAACGCACATTAAACACACATTAAACATGGCTTAATACCGACAATTTCAAACACAAGTACATAAATCAGCTTCACTATAGCTCGCAGCATTCACAGACAAACACTTGTCTTTATCTGGACACATATTCCACACAAATACAACATGCTAATGTTTTTAGCACAAGCCTATGGCATTTTACATTGTATAAATTAGCCTAGCAGCTAGCATACTTTTCCTCTTCTCATATGAAGCCAGGGACAACAGCAACATTTAACAAAGGTAACGGTACATAATTTTGCTCCATTACAGCTCACAAGGTTCACTGACAAAACAACTGTCTTATACTAAACATGTTTTCCAAACAAATACAACATGCTAATGTTTTTAGCACAAGCCTATGGCATTTTACATTGTATAAATTAGCCTAGCGACAAGCGGAGATTTCCTCTGCTCATATGAAGCCAGGATGAATTTATACATAAAAATGCTATTTTTGTGGAGGCTTATTGTTTCTTATCTGTGAAATCAAAGTAAATAAAAGTTTTGTTTCCACTGAGGGAAATGGTTTCAGCTTACAAAAATAGACAGGAGGTCTGTGTCACTTTTGGAGCTGGGGCATGACTGTAATGGAGAATAGCGGCAACTTTCCAAAATGAAAAATCACCAATAAATACCTCTAAACACAACTGGACATGTTTCAGGAGGAATATGACCTTAAATTGGGGAGAAGATTACATCATTAGTAACCAAGATTAAATGTTACCCTGATGTTAGCACATTGCTACATGGACGTTATCAGTATACTTGTAGCCATGAAATAACTGTAACAATGAAGAGGTGTGCTATCTACTGTGAAAAAACAATAAATGTTTCAGCAGGAGTATGATCCAAAATCAGGTAGAAATAGTAAACATCAGGAACCATTACATGTTTCCCTGACGTTAGCATGAAGCTTCTAATAGCAGTGTAGGCTAGAAGATGTAAAGACTTGCAGTTGCCTGAAACAGACAACCATAAAAAGAAATCAGACACACTTTGATGTCATTTGAGTAGAGTAACCTGTTGGGAGTTTTCAGAACGGTAGGAAACCTGAGGGTTTTTGCTCACAGGGATTACTTCTACATATGTTAACCTCATTATTTTAAAACTTTGGTCACATTTAATATTAATATCCTTCATTGTAATGCAATATATAAGGTCTTGGTCCCCTTAAAGACTATAGGTTGATCTCATGGAGACAAGAATCTATTAAATTTTGAGAACCAGAAAAAGACAGGCCTGTGTACACCCTAGTCTGTGTCATACCTCTCAGTCTGTCGGCCTCTATCTCTCTCCATGTCCATCAATAAGTCAACGTTACATCTGTTAGTCGGCCTCTCTGCTGATATATTTATAGGGATTTCCTGAGGCTTTCTTTCTGCATGTTAGATGTTTCCGTACTGTCGGGTGCTGCCTAAGTGTTACTGGGTGACATCTGGCTGAGCATAATGTTACATGTGACTTATCTGTTGTGACTCTGGACTGTCTGATGACATTTGTCAGTGTTTACTGTCGTAGGTGAACAAAGACTTCTCCTCTCCTACCGACTGTGTTCTCAGTGTTGACAAGGTTACAGAAAGTTCATCTCGTGTTTGTAGGGAGCATGACCAGGGCCCGGGCAGACATGTATAGACTGTGGCAGGTTGTCTTTGTTTAGGCCGGGCTGATACGGACATTTCCTTGTGGATGTCAAAGGACATGTTCAGGTGAAGTGGAATTTTAATGGTCTCCCTCTCTGTCTTTCTTATTTCCTCCTCTTTCATACCTCTGTTTTCTGTTTCTGCTCTTATTGTACGTTTGATTGAGCAGTTATGAAATGTAAACAAAGATGACTTAAAACGTTTCTGTTGGCTCAGGAGATCCTAAGACAAAGGTTCTGGATACAACATTCAGACCATAAATATTATCCTGAGACCTGAACCTTTGTCTGGTATGCATTTTTAATTTCTCCTAGCTATTTGGGGTAGGACTCTAAGTATAAAAGACTAAACATTGTCAACAATAATAAAGTCCCAATGTCCTCAAACGAGATGATAATAAAATCCCAATGTCCTCAAACAAGACGCTAATAAAGTCCCAATGTCCTCAAATGAGACGATAATGAAGTCCCAGTGTCCTCAAACGAGATGATAATAAAGTCCCAATGTCTTCAAACGAGATGATAATAAAGTCCCAATGTCTTCAAACGAGATGATAATAAAGTCCCAATGTTCTCAAACGACACTAATAAAGTCCCAATGTCTTCAAACGAGTACTTCCTAATTAACAGTGTCTTAGCTTGTTCCTGTCATTATAAGTGGTATTATTGGTTGCCATATCAAACTACAAACATTATTAATCATAAATAAACAAGTTTCAACCATAAAGTGTGATCAGGTTTTGGACCTTGTCCACTTTTGTGTCAGGATCAGCTGCAGACTGACTTGGCAGAGATGGCTGCCATCTTGTTTTAACATGGATTAATGTATCGTGCTCTTACTACCACTAGATGGCACAAAAAGTGTCCACGAACGAGGACAACGGTCTGAGTTAAGCAGAATGAAGTATAAGGTCCAGTAAACCCAAAATGTGATGTCCTCATATGAGGACACAGGGTCTCAGGAGGATACAGCAGAAAACAAGTTTTGTATGTAAAGATATGATGTAATGGCAGCCTGAGCAGAGACTGAAGTCACACTACTTCTTTGTCTGTTGTAATAATAGACTATAAATTAATGGACATAGCCATCTTGCTATCAAGCATTGGTTTGTGGAGTCCCGCTTTTGCATTTTGGCCATTACCATCTTGAAAGTGACAATACTTGGACAAGAGCATGAAGCTGTAGAGGAGTGAAGGGTGGCTCTGACTTCTAGGCTGAATCCAAATGTCCGAACCACACTTGCAAACTCATGGACTTTGTAGGTGCGTTCCTGGGAAGTCTGGGAGTGCTTGCCGTCCGAATCCACAAATCAACCAGTCCACAAGGGGCCTCAAGCTGGATTTTCTTAAGACTTCCAGCTTTAGGTAGCCTACATAAACAATAAAAACAGTTGCTTTTTTAGTTCACAACACACATTTTGCTGCAAAAAAATGTGAGATTAACAGACTGAAAACTTTTTTTGTTGCTCAAATGCCAGAGTGAAGCCATTGCGGTGTGCACATGTTCCTGAGCGCTTATTTTTCAGAGAGCAGCAGCACACGCTGCATTTCAGGTGACGAGGAACAACCAATTTACAGCTGGCGGATATCTTTCCCTTCTTCCGAAAATATCAGTCTGTGGTAAATATGTAAAAGTTGATCATTTTGGTGCAGAGCTGCCAGAGCTTTACATCTGTCCCACGGGTGATATGCCCACACACAGTAGGTCTACACACAAACAGTGCCAGCTCTGCACTCAGGATTTCAGGTAAATAGGCTACAATACAGTACTTGTTAAGGTTGCTTAGTAACCTCAGACACCACCTATCACCATGTTCTTAAAGGCTGGTTCAGTAATGGCACAAAAGCAGCGGCCAGCGCCTGACCTCGCGTTTTCCAGTCGGTTGTTGACAAAGTTTTCCTTTGGGGACATTATTTGCAGTTGAAAACAGGTAATAAATTGCAATATATTGTGACTACAGTATCGTACCGTGCAGCCTCTGGTGATTCCCACCCCTACTTTACACCAAAATCTCACTTACCTGCTAGCCGTTGCTAACACTCCGAGCTATTCTCCCTAACTAACTAGCCATAACGACCTAGTTCAGTTCCTATAATAGGAATCGTTTATAAGCCTAATTTGAGTCCATCAGCAATTATTAATTTGAGCTACGAATTACCAGTTTACACAAACAAATGTTGAAAAACACTAAATCCCTGATGGGGCCTCATAGTACAGAGCAATTTTCAGAATATGTGGTAATAACACAGAATTTCACAGCTCCAGATTTCCTTTTTGTCACAACATTGCATCATGATCTCCGGTCTGTCGGCAATCTGTGACCCTGAATCCAGTCACATTCACGGTTACGCTGCTGTCTGACAGCCGAAATGCAGAACGATCTGTCACTGCCGAGAGTTGAGTGTTATATGTTTTAATAAAAGTCACTATCGGTGATAAGTAAAAGACTGAGATGTTATAGAAAGTGCAGGCTTCTTAACAATAACTTCTCACTAGTAATCCACTCACTTCCTGACGGTTCACTTGTTGGCAGAGGTCACTTGCCACCACTCCCTGACTGCACCAGGTTCCTGCAAAGTCTCATTATCCTTTTATCTCAACATTTATCTGACAAGAGAGCAGGGAGGGAGCATCCAGGGCATCTTTAAAGATTAATAAAAGGCGGTAAAAAAGAGAAAAGAAAGCTCTAAAAAAGAAGGGGGCCTCAAAGTAGCAATTCTGTTTAATGTGTTGTGTGTGATCGGGTTGACAGAATTATTAATCAGGAACTAAAGAAAATTCAGACCTTTGCTCTCAGCTGCCTCACTTCGAGTCTTTAGTTACCACCATTACATAGCAACTGAAGGTCGGGAGGTCTGCCACTAATTGGTTCTACAGGGTTTTGAATAACAATGAGCAGAGACCAATTATAAAATCACTATGAGACACCACAGAGGAGTAAGAGAGAGAGAGAGAGAGAGAGAGAGATAGAAACAGAGGGAGCATAAAAAGAGTGGGAGAGAGTGACGAGGGACCTGCTGGACCAGCGATGGGAAAGAGGGACCGTGTGGAAGAAAGACAGACGTGAAGCTGTTTCATCACTTTTGCTCCTCTTTCCTCAGCAGCGAGCTATTAATAAAATTTATAAATCAGCGGCGGCATAAATTTTAATAGAGGGCTGTGGAAAAACAGTCAAGGTCTCTGAAGATAGCTCCACCTCATTTGAAATTCCATTTGCATAAAAGATTCACGTTACACAGGCAGATTTGAAGGGAATCTTTTCTTTTTTATCGTGTGTTCATTTATTAGTAATAGAGCCCTTTTTACATGGCGGGATCTGACACGAGCACTTTGGAATATAAATCAGTGTCTATTTAGAACAAATGTCTTTTTTTGGCTTTTTTTCCACTCCATGTGTGTGTGTTTTTATCTGTGCATCCATGTACAACAACATATCTGGTGGCGAAAGTGCATCGACAGGTGTGTTTGCTCTAATGCATTTGTGTTGTGTTTTGTGTGACGAGACATCAGCAGAAAGGTTCAGCGGCCACCTGGTGGCTCTGTTCCTCTGAGAAACAAAGAAACAACCGCTCCCTCAAATTAACGTTTTGTCAGGTGGGCGGAGGAGCTGTGTCAGGTGGAACAACATCCCCTCCCTTCGACTGGCTTTCTCACACACACCGCTGGGTATGAACTGACATGCTTACCAGTGTATCACACAGGAAGCTCTCACTCTTTGGTTGATGCCGTGTGAGATTTAAAAGAAGCGTGTCGTCATTTCAATGGCTGCTTTGAACAGAGGGAGACTGACAGCTTGTTGCTGATCAACACTGAAAAACATGAGGGTTTCCTGTTTCCTCAGAGCACAATAACGTCCCTGACCACTCTCTTTGATCGTTACGTGATTGATCACTGTGGAGGAAAGTGGGCACCTGATAAAAGAAGTGATGACTCTCTTGTGTTTGTCCGCTGAGACGCTCAGAGTCTGTCTGGGATTAAAGTCAGCCTTTAATCAACCTGGAGCAGAGGCTACGTCCCACTGCCTCACCGTGTACGTCTACCCATGATTGTATTGACAGTATTGACTCAGATTATCAAACAAAAGGTCCGTGACCATTACATTATTTGATCCCTGCTGACCTCTGAGAGTCAGATTTAATCAATGTTTTTAGATTACACTAAATAAGCCAGATTTTTCTCTAATTTGACCAGAATGATCAATAAATAGCGAATTTGTATTTGTTCTCAGTCACAGCCTGAATCTTTGGCATTTCCAATAACCATAGCTCCTTTTCCAAGAACATTTCCAGGAACTTTTATGTCCAGGAATTTATTTACCTGGGTAAAAGGATTCCTGGTAATCTGGGTTTCCACCGCACCTCAAAGTTGCGGAAAATGTATTCAAATCAGGCTGAAGCTGAAGGCCAAACAAGCACGATGACGCCATAAATGGCGACAGACAAGCCCGCATCATCATTTGTGCGACACAATACGCCAGGATGGAGGACGCTCAAGTTGTTCTGTTGTTCCTCGTGTTTTACTACATCACATATAAAACCATGTGATCTGCATGGAAAAGAAGACAGGCATTATTAGCAAAGACAACTGCAAACGCCTGAAGCGTCTTCTAATCTTGCTTAAGTTTCTTCAACTTTTCACGAATTTGTTTCGGCGTTTGCCCTATATTTAGCTCTGCCAGCTTGTCGGCTATTCTTCCATAGACTCAGTCGTTTCGAGTTGCCGACTTGAAGTCTCGCTGAATTTCTTCCTCGGCAAATATGCTCCAAAGAGCCTCGACCTCGTCGTCCGTCCACTAGAAAACAATGTTTTGATGCATTGGATGTGCTGAATGTGCATATTAAGGCAGTACAGGAGGAGGCGCACATTAATAATCCTCCAGGACTGTAACATGCTCATGTTTAACCCAAACAATGTGTCATGTGACTGCAGTTGGTTCAGATCCAGGTCGGAACACGTTCTCACCACAAACAAACCGCACCAGAGTTCGTTTGTAACCGGACTGAGACCACCTCTTCAAGAAGGTCTCGGTCCGGTTGTTTTGGTGTGCGCCTGAGTGTGATTGCTGTGTTCACACCTGCCCAAACAAACCTCACTGAGGGGGTCAAACAAGCTTGAGTTTGATTGGATTGAACCGAACCAAACAGGGCAGGTGTGAAAGCACCCTAAATATCCTCAGGGTTTGAACAATTTCAATTTGTTGGACCGTACAAGTAATTGTGGTGTATATTTGATTCCCTCATTTTTCATAAATGACAATAGAGAGAGTTTACATGATGAAGATAATCAGTAGTTGCTGCCTTTGTGTGGTCAGCATGAATTTTCTACACTTTTTTTGGGCTATTTTGAAGCTAAATATTATGTAGCAGTCAGAAATACTGTAGATAGTTTCATTCACACATTGTTATACACCAGAAACATGTCAGTATTTGTTGACATTCACCTGTTGCACCTGTAAAATAACCTGTGCCAGATTCACATTATGCAGAGCTGCCAGTATAAAGTGACTGCTTCCTCATTGTCTGCTTCCATTTGTTTTGTCTCCTAATTAAGCAATTAATGTCTGCCATTCTGATTGTTTGCTTTTTGCCTTGGTGCCGCCATAACAGTGCTCTATTTGTCTGTTTGCGTGAGGAAAGCATCGTGCTGAATAATGCATGGCACGTCACTGCGACAGACAGCATTGCCATTTGAATTATGAACACATCGGATGAGACGCTAACTCGCTCTGACTAGCTCGAGGTGAGAAGAGAGGAAAAAGGCAGAAAATAAGTCTCATCCTGAGCTTCTGCTGCTTCACCTTTATTGGATGCGATGGATGAGAGGACGAGTGGACGTCCTGGATACTTTCATGTGTCTTGTTAAAAGGCTCCGAAACCTGAAGGGTGGTAGCACAGCCCGAGGATCGTGCTGCTGTCAGTGCGCCTCATTTAGCACATAAATGTGTCTGATTTGCAGGTGAATTGGACTTTTTTTTCTCTGACATTATGCTGGAAGTGTGTACTTGTTCATGCATGCAAGTGTGAATGATGGACATCATCATCTCTCTCCGGCCCTTCCTCTTTCCCCATTACTGTTATTCAAAGATGATTATATATTTATTTTGATCCCTGTTAGTGTCAAACGTCTTGTATTGCTTTGTCTTCATTAATTATAAACCCCTACCACGACAAAAAGCTTGCACGAGCTGCCTTCAGAGTTAATCAAATCAAAACTAGGCCTACTCTCAACAGAGTAAAGAAATGTACAGATGTACAACACAAACATAACAGCTGTGGATAGAAAATATACAACATTAAAGACAGCTTTTCTAAATACTCTGCACAAAATACATCTTTTAATCTCAACGTATTCATAGATTAAACATGCTAGCTCCAGGGATGACAGTCAGTACGTTTACATGCACAGAGTAGTCGAGCTAAGCTCATAGCTCGGCTAATCAGTCTAGTCGGACTTCTCTTGTCTGAGTATACATGCAGAAGAGAAAATTGAATTTCTGACCAAGTACGTCTGACTCCGCCTTGATAGGCTGCGCTGTGTCCTTTTTAATGTAGTGCGTTTGAACTAGTTCTGGTTGACCCAAAGAGGATGCTAACGCGTTTCGCGCTTTCCTACCATCCATAAACTTCAAAATGTTTAGCTCCTTTTGCTGTCGGAGCATGAATGTAGTTTCCATGTCCGTCCAGAAGTGTGTCTTCTGCTTCTCGGTCACCATGGTGTTTGTTTGTTTGTTTTTCCGGGAGTGAACTGCTGCTACGTCATCTCCTGGTGCATGCGCAGAACACCGAGTCTGGCTCCAGTCGGACTAGGTGGATACTTGTAGCAATAGTTTGATTTTCAGTCTAATTATCTAGGTGTGTTAGTCGAGCTACAGATAGTCCAATTTCAGTCGGACTAAGCTGTTTACATGCATTCAAAAGACCGGTTTCAGTCAGACTAAGCCAATAATTTGATTTTCTCAAGCTGCATGTAAATGTACTGAATGTCACTCTGTCAGTTGGCCAGACTAGTCATCAGTTTGGTTTAGAATAAAATTTCTCAACAACTATTGGATGGTTTGACATTAAAAAGCAGTATCCAAGCAGTATCCAACTCGGCAACAGGTGTACGAAGTGGTTGCCACCCATGTGTATGAGCACAGATTCTGCTCTGCCACGCTGAGTTCACCATGTGGAACTTGTTGTGGTTGCCGCCTGCCCTACAGGTTTACCGAGCCGATCGATCAGTGGGCATCGCAAAAGCACAAAAAAGGCAAGATGGAGGAGCTGATAATACTGGTGTAAGTTCTAGTGTATGAGAAAATATTTAAAAAACTTATGGGATTCCAGTCTGTCTCAGCTCAACTTTGTGTTTCCTTATAGACACTTGGCGAGGTTTTTGGGTGGGCGGGGCTTAGCTGAAGGCAAAACTATAGACATTAGATAGTGCTAGCTAGCAAGTTCTGTTGGCTTGTTTTAGAGAGATGGAGGAAGATGATGTGAGTGGTGCATTCGGAAATACTCATTCAGTGTCAGAGCGCACTCTGGCACAAACTGGACTGTTCATAAATTAGTAACGCTGTTGGAATTTATCGTTCGGTTATCAAGAGCAAAGCACTCTCGCAGTGTTAGAGCGTACTCTCTGCAGAGACGTAGCAGCAGAGCGGAGTGAATGTGTGATGAACATAACTATTAGTTAATTAATTTAGAAATATAACGCTCCATTTCTTTGACCAACAGGGCTCTCGTTTTACTGAATTTATGAACGCACCATGTCAGGTCACTCACTCTCCAGGGCCGCGAGTGTTACTAGAAAAAGTAAACACTGACCAACAGGACCAGACTGGCCAACACGTATGCTCTCATTCAGTGGATGGATGATGTCACAGGAAGCTTTGTGGTTGATTACTATGCCAGTCTTACAACGGAGGATGGCACTTGAACGGTTGACTCTAGTTTGTTTTGCTATGGAAGCTAACATTAGCTAATGCGCTAAAAAGTTAGCGTTAGCATGCTGATGTTAGCATTTAGCTCAAAGCTCTGGCTGTATAAGAGACCTGAATACACATTCATTCTAGTCTCTTCCATCTCTTTTATGCATAACTTCAAATAATTTTGAAGTCGATCCGAGGTTAATTTTAACACATCCTTCTATTTAACTAAAGATCACATTTTTCTCAGAAGGATCTGTTCATCTGTAATAAAGACAAACAGAGTACACAGCTGCATCTCCATATTTACATGATAATTTATACAGCGCCCTGTGGCAGCTCGTCACATTCTCTCCCCCTCGTACTTGTTCCTAGCTATTCTTTGATAAAGTTTATAGGGATAAGATGGTGTTTGATCTGTGGGAATCGTGTGTGCTTTGTACTGAAGGGAGTGTGAGAAAGACATTGGGGAGTGCTTTAGGGGCGAATTGGGCATACAACAGTCTGTCACCTTGAAGAGAGGCAGGATGTGCAGTTCAAATCTGCAGGGAACAGATCTGTCACGAGAGAAGCCTGGGCATCTCTCCCCCGGGAGACGGAGGGGGGAGGCGAGAGGGGGCGGCGGGTGAGAGACAGGTGAGAATGGCACACAGAGAGAGGAGTCGTGAAAAGGGAGTGCTGATAAAGGAATAATGAGAAAGTGTGTGTGCCTGTGCCAAAATCCAGCAAACTGCCTCTGACAACGTATTAGCACATTAAAGTGAAAGAAGGGGGAAACAAAACAAAAACACACCGAAGCTGCCGCAGCTTTTAAGGACATTTTGGCCCTCTTTCTGCAGCAATGCACATCCTAAGCTATGCAAATCAGGCTCAGTATTTGCCTAGCTTGAAAAAGCAACTCTATTATTATTAACAGTAAAAGAAAAAAAATGTGGCTGGGGGTTATTTTACCTCTCCCAGCAGGAAGTCTGCAAATTAACAAAAAGAAAATGGAATGCAACATTTGCCGCCTCTATTGTTCCTGTATTCTCCATCTCTTTCCCCACATGAGAACGCTACAGCCTCTAAATTAATTAGCTCTGAATATGTCTTAATGATATTTATACTCTTTAGTATAATTGTCTAATTGTGCTTTTCTAAAGAAACGTATACAGTATGTTTTAGGAGACAAGTTGTTTGCGAGGGAGAGAGTTTTTCAGCTTATTAAGGATTTTTTTTGATGTTCAGCACATCATTAAGTCCGCTCCCATTGTGATTGTGCCTAACCAGCCTCCTCTCTCCTTCTCACTGCTGTCTCTCCGGGGATAGATTCTGCACCAGGCTGTTGGTCAATTAGTCAGTGTGTGTAATTCAAAGGCTGAGAAACGACCAGAGGGAAATGGAGACTTAGTGTTTTTGCTGGGTGTGTGTGTTTGTGTGAGTGAGGGTGGTTGTTGTGGTGAAGGGGCAGCAAATAGACAAAAATAAAGGTTGGGATTAATGGGTGTTTGGCCTTGAAGTAATACATCTCAAATCTCAAAATCTCTGACGGTTATATCAACATGAACAAAATATCTAAACACGCAACAATGTAACTGGATGATCATCGACCAAATGTCTGTTATAGAACATTCTGTACATTTATGAATATGATGAAGAGCATTACTTAATATGTGAGTAAAACACTGATGACTGATGGATGGTGGATATATTTGTCTTTGTAAACATCCTGTATAAGTAAATGTGTATTTATAATATGTATTTTCAAGTGTGGATGTCTTTATCCGGCCACAGCCTGAATTTAGTTTGCACATCTTTGTGCTTTCAAAGGTACTGTATGTAGCTCTGGAGAAAGATAGTTGATTGTTGGACTTTGTGTTTAGTTATAGACCCTTTTAACTGTTAGTAAACAGTATGACTTTTTTTGGTGGGCGGGGCTTAGCTGGAGGCAAAACAGTTCTCCACAGACATTAGCCAGCGCTAGCTAGCTAAGTTCCGTTGGCTTATTTTAGACAATAGAGGAAGATTATGTGAGTGGTGCATTCAGAAATGCTCATTCTGAGTGCCAGAGTGCACTCTAACACAAACTGGACCATTCCTAAATTTGTAATGCTGTCTTAATGTACCGTTTGGTTTCCAGAGCACCGCACTCTCAGAGTGGCAGAGCGCACTCTGGACACTCTGTCTGGGGAGACGGAGCAGCGAAGTGCCGAGTGGAGTGAATGTGTGATTAATTTAACTCTTCGTTCATTTGTATAGATATAACGCTCCGTTTCTTCGACCAACAGGGCTCTCATTTTAGTGTAGAGTGTCAAACTGAATTTACCAACGCACCATGTCAGGTCACTCACTCTCCAGGAAAGCGACTGTTACTTGAATAAGTAAACACTGACCAATGGGACCAGACTGGCCGACCCGTATGCTCTCACTCATTGGATGGATGATGTCACAGGAATCCAATCTTACAAAGGAGGACCACACCTAAATGGTTTCCTCTGGTTTGTTTTGCTATGAAAGCTAACGTTAGCTAATGCGCTAAAAAGTTAGCATTACAGAGAAATCCAATCTTCCTCTTAATAGCTCCCCAGTTTCTGATGAGGTGGACATGATAACCCTTAATAAACATAACGTTATTCATCTCTACAACAGGAAATACTTTGTCCCTAACCTGATATGAAGTGTGTGCTGCACATGTGAGCATTTTTGATGATCGTCTCCGTCCAGTCCTTTGGTCTTCAACCATCTTTGTTTTTGTTGACGGGCAGTGGCGGCTAGTATGTGATCAAATTTAAGTTTTGAGCCATGACTCCTTCTATTCTGGCTCCCAATAACACAACAAGACGACATTGTAGGACTCCTATGTAGCCTACAGCCCTGTGGTGGAGAGTCGTGTTTTGCCTCCACCTAACAAACTGACATCATTGTGACGTCGGCTCTAATAGGGTGGAATACTGACGCCTTGGGTTAGTAGTCGGACCTGGCGACCTTGGAAATGAGACAGTCGTCTTTTTCCAGAGGCAAACAGCATTTTTAAGTGACAAAAACTTTAATGTATATGATTGAAAAGTAAATATTCCTCATTAGTGGCTATTTGTAGCATCACATTGACTTTGGGTTAGTTAACCGACTGCCTCCAGGGAATTTAATGTTTAATGTTCAGAGCATTTGAGTTGTCTGATACGGTTCACAGCATGGAGGTGGCTGAGCTGGCAGCTAGCAGCTAACGGTGAGGATTCCTTAAGCAGCACTAAACTTTAAAAGGCACAAGAGCAGCACCCAGTGTGTACGACCTCTAATTTCCAGGGCTGGTACCTGCGGTTATTCCACAGGCTAGTTAATAACATGTCAGGCAGGAAATCCAAAGTGTGGGATCATTTTGAGAAGGTGAAGGACCAACCCAAGGTGATATGTAAACTCATCTTCACTGGTCCACTACAAACATGACGTATCATGTGAAACATGGAAGTAGCTACATGCCCATTAGCCCACAGCGTCATTAACAGGCGGCTCGCTCAGTGTGTGACGTGCACTTGTAGATAAAATATAGGCCTATATTAATGAAGGTTCATTAGTACGGTTTGTATTTCTCTGTAATGTAGCACAGTGTTAACAATGTTACTGAGACTATTCTTTCTCACACCTTCAAATCACCAAAATATATCATTTCATCATTACATTAATATCGTAAACATGCAGGTGACTAGTCGCCTAATGGCTCTAAATGATGACTGTTGGTCTTAGTCAGAGGCAGCCCTAGTGCTGACAGAGCTAACAGTATTATCTAGAGGGAAAACGGTGATGAGCTAGCCTGTTGGATATACACATGCGCGCTTGGCCGGACCGACTTGCCACAACAACCACAGAGAAGCTGGAATTACAACACAAACAGATGGAGTGTGACTTCATCCTCTGCTCAGGACGCCATTACTCCACCATTTATTTACATAGTTTGCTGCTGTATCAATACTCTGAATGTCACATACAGAACCTTTAGTTTTCTGGGCCCTCGAGGGTGCTCCCTTCCTTACAGTAGATTTATTATTTATAGCACACAGACATAGTAGTTTTTATTCTTTACCCAGTGTGTGTCTTCCTATGTATGCACATAACACTGCCGCCTGCAGTAAACCTTTGCAGTTAACTGCTGCCAGGCATAAATCTCCTGTGGGATCTCTCTACATTAGAAATACACCTGGATAGAGAACAAACCTCACATGGCCTTACATGACCTCCACTTATTATATGATTACTCCCACACTTCCTGTGTCTTCTCATGGATGTGAGTAATAGTCATGAATGTTTGCACCTGTGAATATTATTATATATATATATACGCAGTTACATCACACAGCACAGCATGTAGCATATAAACTGATTCACGCACCTACACTCAGAGAAAATGCAAACAGATGGCGCACACACATAAACTGTATATATATATACATATGTATATATATGTATACTGTACACACACTCTCTGACAGAATAAGCCTGACAGCGACTGCTTGCCATTGCTCTGGGCTCACAGCAGCTGCCCGATGGGCCGGACAAATCCGATGAGCCCTGAGCACCTCTGTCACTCAGTATGTTTAAATAAACACTATAGATTATTGCAAATAACAAGATTAAAGTAATAGTGCGATTAAAGTGTTTGCATGGTTCCTAAGAACCTGATTTTCACAGTAACTGGAGTTTATATGTTTGATAAGTGGTGTAACATCCAGAGGGATGTGTGGTTTCAGGAAACGTCTTATAAGTGCCACAAAACGAGGGCATAAACACACAGAACACGGCAAAGCTGCCAGGAACCACCGACACCTCACCCACTTGGCTGCCTGTGGGTGGATCCAACAAGCTGTCAATCCCAGTGCAGCTGGAAAAAATATATATGTGTTTATGTATAAAATATTTCAGCTACAGGAAGATGCTCTTTAGAATAACTCTAAGTCTGATCTCGTTTATTTAATTAAAAACACAAAGTCTGATCAGATAAGCAGAGGTGAGATTTTCCTCAGCGCTGGCGGTGACTTTTTCTGACATCATGGCATGTTAATGTCAATAATTTCCATAAGCTAAAGTGCAATGTGCTCCATTAGTCACAGACATCTGAGTTGAATTAGGACATTTGTGACACATCTCATCTCATTATTGATGTAATTACCAGATGACTTTTTAATAAATCTTCCTCCGATGTTGCTCTTTATTTAAGGCAAGAAAGTGCGCCTCCACAATAATATGCTTCAGAAAACTTTGGCGTTATTTTAAGAGTAGAAAAAACAAGCTGCAAATTGTGTGAATTTAAGATAATTGTATGATGAATGTTAGCTTTTTTTGCTTATGGTGGCAAGAATTCTTTAACCCTTCCAGAAAGTTTATATATTTCTTACACCTGCAATGATTAGGCAATTAATTGATGAGTTGCTCAACAGGAAATGAATTTTTTTTGTAGATGATATTTATTGAGGATCATAACGATACAAAATAAAGAGCCTGAAAGATCTCTTCATATACATGCTCTCTTCCAACTGACTGAGAACACATTCAGTCAAAGAATCAATCAAACAATATGACCAAACCAAACCAAATAACCAAATAAAAAAAACCCAACAAGCAGACAGAGAAACAAAAATCAAAACAGACAAAACAATGAGCAAACAGTTTAATGCAAGTTCTGTTTCAGTCACTACGTTTACATGCAGAAAATATTCTGGTATGTGCCCTTATTCCAAAAAAAGCTCCTTCAGAGCTGTTTATAAAGCTAATGAAAATGAATATTTCAGTAATACTGCTGTTTACATGCAGCCGTGCATACGCTGATTAACGTACCCTAATGTGTCGTTTGTCATGTCAAAATATAGAAATTTGAAATGGTTGAAGCCACTTGTCATTTCGCTTCATTGCACCGAAATAGGATTTTTCAAAGTTTTCTTACCAGTGGCGGACTTGTCTTTCATTCCTTCAACCACCTTCCTGAAAATGTTCGCGTTGCAATATTAGCGCATGTACAAAAACCTGATAATATCCAAGTCTTTTATGATGTCTGAAAGATGGTGTTTCTTTGTCCATCCAGAAATGTTGGCTTTTGTCTTGGGTGTGCATCGGCAGCCTTGCAAACTGCCTTGCCTCTTTTCCAGGAACTTTTATTTCCAGGAATTTATTTAGCTGGGTAAAATAATTCCTGGTAATCTGTGTGGTTTGCGTTTCCACCGCACCTCAAAGTTCCAGAGAATTTATTCAAATCAGGCTGATGACGTATGGGGGCAGTGGCAAAAGATACTGCACTACACCTCCAGTCCAGTAGGTGGTGGTAAGAAGAAGCTGAAGGCCAAACAAGCACAATGACGCCATAAATGGCGACCAACAACCCCACATCATGATTTGAGCGACACAATACGCAGGGATGGAGGACGCTCAAGTTGTTCTGTTGTTCCTTGTGTTTTACTACATCACATATAAAACCATGTGATCTGCACGGAAAAGACGACAGGCGTTATTAGCAAAGACAGTTGCGAATGCCCGACGCTTCTTCTAATCTTGCTTAAGTGTCTTCAACTTTTTACGAATGTGTTTGGGCGTGTGCCCTATATTTAGCTCTGCCAGCTTGTCAGCTATTCTTCCATAGACTCAGTTGTTTCGAGTTGCCGACTCGAAGTCCTGCTGAATGTCTTTCTCAGCAAATACGCTCCAAAGAGCCTGGACCTCGTCATCCGTCCACTTCTCGTAGCTTCTCTTCTTTTGCTCCATTTTCCAAATGATCAAAACACAAACCAAGTGAAGCTTGTAGAAATGAAATAAAGTTTGCAGCCACACTGGCACGGAAGTAGAGAACGCTGCAAGTGTGAGTTCCACCAATCAGCGTTCTTCAGCACACAGCCCCGCCCCTCAAGAATTCAGGGGAATCTGAAAAGTCCTACCCCCCTACTAGGTACTTTTTTCACGGAAAGTTTGGGGTTGAGGGAAAGTTTTTTCCCCGGGTAATTTCATTGGAAACGTGCTGAAGTTTTTAAAAATCCCGAGTAAATGATAAAAGTTCCTGCGGTGGAAAAGGGGCTTATGTCAATATTGGATTGACCCAGGTAAACCAGTAGAGTTATTTTGTGATGGAAATATTGTCTTAAACTGGTTATAATTTAATTCTTAGCATGCATGTAAACACAGGTAATAACTTCAAATGACAGTGGGCTGTTTGTTATTGTATCCCTCCACCATGTGGCGTCAGTGAAGAGCTGGAGGATCTCGTGTGATCTGATCTGGGGTGTTGTGAACTCTGACTCTGGTCTCTGCTCTGGAGGGGATTTTGGGTGAAGCAGGCAGCTGCAAGTCAAAGAAAGTTTGGTCTTGGTTCAAAAATGGCAGCTCTTTGAATAACGTGCGCTGCATTCACACTCCACTAAAGGATATCCTGCCTTCACTCGCAGGGCTCACCTGTCTGTTTTATCTCTGCACCATAGATTAATATTGCAAAGCCTATAGCTGCTACCCTCATCCTCTCTCCTCTATCTCTTGTTATCTCTGCATCCCATCACTCCGAAAACACACTCACTTCTTCACGCCCCCCCCACGGCCTTCCTCTCCGGTTGTGGATATTGCTTTTCTTCTCTCCATCACTCTTGTTTTCTCCACTGCTCCATCTCAATCAAGAATGCAGCAAGTTTTATGAATTCATCAGAATGATCATGGACAGTCCAGGGAGGCATGCAGGGAGGCAACAAGGCGAGACGATGGCTGTTGGAACAGACGGAGGAAAGAGGGAAAAAAGAGAGAGGGAGGGGAAAGAAGAGCAAAGCGAGGGGGGTGTTGCTGTACTGCTGAATTTTAATGAGTACCATGGGGAATTTCTTCCTCACATTTTTTTTTTTCGTGCTCCCTTTTCCATTTTTTTTTTTTTTCCTGGGATGCACCCATCTCCTACATGGCTCTAAATCACTGTCACACAAATGAGCTTTAACACAGTCTGTCTTTGGCCCGGACAGCAGCGCGTCACATCGGCTACGCACCGAGAAAACGGCGACCCAAAAGTCCTAATTGAACTGCCAATTTGTCATGTTTATCTTTACTGTCTTCCACCAGCCACCAAAAAACCACACATGCGGCGCCCGCCACATCCTCTTCCCGGAAACCAGTGCAGATGTAAGCAGTGTTTCTTTCCATGACAGATCTGCTGCTCATTAGTGAATTATTCATTCTTTTCATTAGAGTCTTCCAGATAGCATCACACGCGTCCATACACACTGTCTCTGTTCCTTATGTTATTCTCTCACTGTCTTTCTTTCTCATCAACCTTCCCTCCTATCTTCCCCCCAGTAAGCCCTCACGGCCTGTGGCTTTTCTACACTATCTATGCCTTGTCTTTTTCGCCTCCTCTCCCTCCGTCTCTCTCTTGGGAAGACTTTATTATGCTTTGCTCCGACAGCAAAGTACACAGATAAAAGATAATTGCCTGGCTTGACTCCTCCATTGATATGAAAATAGGATTTAAATTATTCACAGTGGTTTAAAGGTTAGTTGAAGGTTATTACTGGCAGATAGAAGTAGAAAGGCGCAGGGTAAGACGAAGAGGAGAGAAAAAAAAAAAAAAGCTTGTGTGTTGCAAGCTGTGGCCGGAAGGTGAGGTGCCTTTCTGAAAGGCTAATTTGCAGTGCAGGCAGCAGAGACATCTTGCGAACAAACCACAAAAGCCTCTCAGGGGGATTTGAACATGGTGGTGGAAGTCAGTTATTAAGCAGCAAATTAAGGCTGGCTTCTCCACTGAAAAACATTGTCAGTTGTAAATAAGTCTGTATCCGATCCTTGCCCACGCTCTAATCCTTTTCTTTTGTCTCCTGTCTAGCCTTGCATAGCATTTCCTCCTTCACGCAGAGCCATCGGTGCATGTTAGGTAATAAACAGTCGTTTTTTTTTTCTTCTTACAGAGGGTAGAAGAGGTTGGGTTAAAACAGGGTCAATTCTGCTGGGACGCTGGCTTGTTTTGCGCTGTGGACATGATGGACTCAGGAGGGGGTGAGGGAGAATTACCTGCTCTGTTGTTGCTGGCGTCCCCGAGGACACGTTCACTGATCACAGCAAGGGGTTTGTGGGATAAATAGGAGAGAGGAGAGGTTATGAGGAGTCCTTTTTCTGCTCCCATCGTATTACCTCGGCGCTGGCTTGTGTGTCTGAGGGGCTTTGTTATGCCTGCAAACAGGATTCAGACATTTCTGACATGGGAGGGTTGCAGTAGGTGGTCTGTAAACAAAACATTCCTGTCATCATCCACAGGTTCGGCTGCCACGACTGTCTACTTCCATCTCACGGCTATTAGAGCGTCTACATGTCGGGTTTTAGGTTTGATGAATAGTTGTGGGAAATATATCAAATAATGGAAGAACTGTTTTGAGGTGGCTAATTTGGAGGAGCATAACCACTGTAATTAGCTTGTTGTGGTGAACTACACAGCCTGCTGGAGACGTCAGTCAGATACTCAAAGCAAAAGGAAACCTCCAACTTAACTTTCAGACTAAATATACACACTTTTTTTTTATAGAACAAAGATCTCAGAACACCATTAAGTTATATTCATGGCCACCAGGGGGCAGTGGTACAAACCACAACATTGACATTTGACCTCATTATGAAGTTAAAGGAGCTCTGTATGATTTCCAGTAGGGATGCATGATATTGGATTATTTGCTGATATCTCATATGCCAATATATAACAACTTATTTGCCCGATAACCGATTTTTCCCCACCTGATTTTAGTGATCATCAAGTCTCTTCTGAAGTTGTTAATGCCACTTCAGAAGAGACTGGATGATATAATATAATTGATCATATAATACATGCACACTCTTATCATGATGGCCCACCAGCAGATGGAGACATGAGATACAATACTCCTCCATGTATGTAATATTTATTCATTGCGTGAAATAAGAGAAAGCAAGCTGGCCGACTCTGATAGTTCATTTTAAAGCTGATATCAATACAGACGATGTGCCGCTATTAATCGGTCCCTCCAGAAGTCGCAATAATTAGCGCAAATTCAACGAAAGTCTGCAATATTTGCAGGGGCTTGCGATATTTCAAAAGTCCTACGATTTTTCCGTATTTTCCGACTGACCGGAAGTCGTTGCCTATGTGACGTCATTTGAAACGTCATCAGACGCGTCATCAAATGGCCCTAATGGCATAGCAGTATGGAGAAAGGCTCTGTATTGACATAAGATTTTTTATTTTTTTTTTAAATCCTGAGTGAATATTGTAATATTTACTATGATTATTATAGCAAGTGGTTACATGATTTATTTTTTGGAGGCCGTAGTTTAAAAAAAAAAAAAATCCCTTTTTTTTTTCCTGACTTGTAACATTTGTCATTTGCCGCAATTTCCCGCAAAAAAAATCACATAAAAAATGTAGCAAATTTTATGTGTTTTTTTTTTTTTTTTGGACAAAATTGGCCACAAATTCAAGTTTTTTTTGCCGTGAGTTCCTGGAGGGACTGGTCAATGAAAACATTATTTGTCAAAAAAGGCAAGAATTCATTCATTTTCCGTAACCTCTTAGCCTCTTGAGGATCGCAGGGGGGCTGGAGTCTATCCCAGCTGACATTGGGTGAGAGGCAGGGTTCACCCTGGACAGGTCACCAGACTATCACAGGGCTGACACATAGAGACAGACAACCATTCACACTCACATTCACACCTACGGACAATTTAGAGTCACCAATTAACCTGCATGTCTTTGGACTGTGGGAGGAAGCCGGAGTACCCTGAGAACACCCTCGCTGACATGGGGAGAACATCCAAACTCTGCACAGAGGGGCTCCTCCACCCCGATTTCAAACCAGGAACCCTCTTGCTGTGAGGCGACAGTTCTAATCACTGCACCGCTGTGCTATCAAAACAACTCAAGGATGTTTTATTTAAATTTGGGAATGAAGACTAACGAGCAAGTTGTGATTTTTGAATGAATATTACTTAAATTAATAAAAGAGAAATGGAAAATGTACAGCTTGTCCCCAACTACATAATCTTCTTGTAGTAATACAGACTCCAGTAAAAGCTTCATGTGATAAAAACAAGAAAAGCAGCAACAGTAGGGAGAGGAGGAAGGTAAAGTTGTGTGGGGAACCAGTTAGTTTTTGGTATGTTAGACAGATCTCAGATCTGTAGGAAAACTACGCTACTGTAAGAGCTTCGTGCCCTCTGCCAGCACTGCCCTCAACAATCTGCAGCAATAACACTCAACGGACTCATGTTCCTGTGATTGTATTGTGTTCATGGTGCCTCTTTTGTGATTGATGTTCTCAAATTGCTCGTATGTGTGCACAGGCTGTCGAAACAAATGCCCTCCAGCAGAGGACAATAAATTATCTATCTACCTGGAATTTTGAGAGCGCTTGTTGCACACGGGATGAAAGAAAACCTGAACCTATTACACCTGATTTTCTGATACTGGCTGACCAGTCGGGGAGGTTGTCAGATTCCTTAGAGAGAGAATAGTCGGTAAAATATCAAACAGAGGAAGTTTCTGCTCATCAGTTATTTTCATGCTTTGAGATTAAGGTGTTAAATTACTTTTTTGTGATCTTATGTTGGAGCTGTTCACCGAATTTGCATTTATAACCAAGATAATAGTTTGAATTTGCAAGTTGTGGGCTCTTATCTTTATAGATTTCATACTCAGTGTTTTTCCATTTCACCCCAAAAAACCCCTCAGATCAGTAATTCATTTCCTTCCCTGTGAAGCAAATTTATTTTTTATTCAAAATTCAAAAGTGAGGGTCCCATCCTGCAGCCTCTCCCACCCAGGGAGCCTATTGATTACCTGAAGCCAATCACTTGACAGCAGCATATCCTTAGAGAGCAGCCAAGCACCATTTTCCCTCTTATACTTTAATTAGCGATACAACCCGTGGGCACTAATCTATGCGCCCCCTCTCTGATATTCCTCAGATGTGCCCCGCTTTGATTTCTCTGCCCCAACAAGGAGTATTGGGATTGGTGTGCGCCGCAGGAATGCTAATATGTTCCTAGAAAGGGAGACGCTGTCAGCCTGTTGGCAGACAAGAAGAGATCAAGCAGGAGTTTCTTCTCTCCATATTCACACCTGTACACATCATCTCTCTCAAATAGATTCAGATTTATTGCCGTCCCTGAAAAAAGGCTGAATGTAATACCCAAATTTGGCAGGTGAACAGGCAGTCATACAGAGGCAGATCCAAAATCATGTCCTTGAAAGTCTTCCTGAAATATCTCAACAGGATGAGGAGGGGGAAAGTGAGAAATGCCCCACAAGCTGCCTGAATCTGAACAATGTGGTGCATTTATTTCATGCTGCATTACATCCCGTGGTTCGCTGGAATGTAAGCCACCAAATAAAATTACTGACTGCCTGATCGTTTCTGCTTCATGTTGGTGCAGCACGCCCCTCTGTGAACCCTGCTTTATGTCTCTCTGTCGATCAGAGGTTTTGTGCCTTGCTTAAAGATACTCTGGCAGTTGTTGTTCAGCGAGGGATGAGTGTTTCTTATCGCTTTTCTCACTCAGATTTCCTCAACTACGATTTTGAACCAGCAGTCCCCCACCACAAAATTGCCGCCTCACAGAGAAAGCTCGATAATCAACTGTAGAGTCCAGAATGAATCAATCGCTGATGTACGACTAAAGCAAAGGTTAGTCTGCGCGGGCATCCCTTTGATGGAGCCAGATTTGTGTATCAGTCACAAGCCAGTGCCACTACCTAGTACACTTCAAACAGGCTTAGTGCTAAGCCAATTAGCATGACTTTGCATGGTGTTGATCTGCCTGTGACACGGTGCAGGCTGGGCTTAATTGGGTATTGCTGCACTGGCTAATGCTAATTTAGTAGCCCTCAGGAAAGCTGAGCCCTGAGGTAAACAACAGGGCTAATATGTTGTTAGCGCCGTGTCCATGCACAGACAGAACTGCCGCCACTCTGCTTACAGCGAGCAGCACGTACTCACACACCTTCAGGCTGCTCAGCTGTCACTGTTACCGTACAGCTACAGTATCTGGTTAAATATTAATTACTCAGTGATGATTGAAGTGGATGAAAAGTGGAAAATGACTCAGATGACATTTAAGAATGTTGTCTTACTCAACAGGGAAGAATTTAGTCGCCGTGAAGCTGATGTCATTTAACACCTGTGAGAGACGCAAGCTGCCAGCAGCTCCTGTACAGAAATTAATCCTTAGAAAGGGCATAAACAGTACTGTCTGACAAAGTGTTGTCAAAAATATTGATTCATATTGATACTGAATATTTGAAACAGTTTCAGTGCTTTTTTTCCACAGTATCGATACACCTGTGCACGCTTCACTTTCTTGCTCTCTCTTATTATTAATGTTTACTGCAGTCGTTCTGCTGCTCTCTGCTGATAACCAAGACAAGAAAAGTCATTTTGTTTGTCCCCAGTCTTCCCCTTGTTATCAAGATTGTGTTGAATATCAGTTATTTTCTAGGTATTGCATCAAAGTTTAAAATTCCAGTATCATGGAAACACTTTCTACTGAGGGGAATTCATTATGATCTAATCAGTCCCTCCAGAAAACCGCAATCTTGCGATCACAATAATTAACGCAAATTCAACAAAAGTCCACAATATTTGCAGGGGCTTGCAATTTTTCAAAAGTCCCACAAATTTTCTGCATTTTCTGCAGCCAGTAATTTAAAAAAAATCTCATTTTTTTCTCCTGACTTGCAATTTTTGTCATTTGCCACAATTTGCCGCAAAAAATCACATAAAAATGTCGCAATTTTTGACAAAACTGGCCGAAAATTCAAGGTTTTTTTGCCACGAGATCCTGGAGGGACTGATAACGATATGTCAGTGAAGACAGAACAGTGATGCCCCCTGTTCTCATGTCTTGAGCTGTAAATACTGCAGCTCAGAGGTGAAAGTATCATCCCTCTATGTGTTATCCACCTTCTTTCTGGACGTAGGACGTATAGACTGCCTGTGTGTAGAAGGGCATGTTTCAGAAAGCTGTAAATAAGTAACCCCAAACCCCCCTACTTTTTTTATTTTGAAATTCAGTTTGTTGCGTGTCGAATACCAATCCATGATTTTGTCTCTTGTGTCTTCCATGTGTGGGATATGCACTCTGTGTGTCTTACCTGCTGTGGAAAAGCATTTCCTCCTCGAGGACAAATAAACTACCTATCTATCTATCTATCTATCTATCTATCTATCTATCTATCTATCTATCTATCTATCTATCTATCTATCTATCTATCTATCCAATGATAGCCCTGTAGTTACTGTAACACTACAGCTTTTATGTAAGCAACAGAACAACAGAACAATAAATGTGTGATGATGCACAGTTTCATGATTGTAGAATTTCTTAAATGCTTACATCTTAAATAATACTGAATCCAGGGATTAACCCTTTGAAATCTGGAGTGACATCACTTTTCCTGAGCTGATTACAGATGTCCTTTGAAAGTATTTAAACCTTTGAAGCAAATTGGTGCAATTTTTGTCAAAAACATGGGAAAACAGGCAATGAGCTACTTATAGCGTTAGGAAATTATAAAGAAAACAAAACAAAACAAAGCAAAAAAAACTTGGTAAAAAAAAAAAGGAAAAAGAAGAGGGAAAAATTATATAAAAAAAAAGATTTAAATAAAAAAAAAACTGGAAAAACTATATTTAAAAAATAGATTTAGAAAAGTATTTTTTTTAAAAAACTACGGAAAAAATGGGGAAAAACCATATTAAAAAAATAGATTTAGATTTTTTTTTTTTTAAAAACTATGAAAAAAGAAAAAAAATGGGGAAAATTATTTATAATTATAATTATTACACTTTAAAATTGTGTTACAGAATTGTAAGCACTTTTTTTAATGTTTTTTTTTTTGTTTGTTTTCAGCTGTCTTTGTTTTTTTTTTTTAACTAATTTTCCTGTTTTTAATTTTCTGTTATTGCTAATTTTTTGCAAATATTTTGGGTCATTTTTTCTTTCGTTGCTGATTGCCCTCTTCTTGTGTTTTCAAAAGAAATCAAGCTAATTTCCAACATGACTCAAATGGTTAAATGTATTGGTAAACAAAGACAAACAAACATGATGCACAGTAATAAACTTTTCTCTGACAGACCCGTAGAGAAAATAACAGATTGAAGGTGTGTTTGAACTGATGTGTGTGTGAATGTGTGTGTGTGTGAGAGTGTGTGAATCTGTGTGTGTGAGTGTGTGTGAATATGTGTGTGAATCTGTGTGTATGTATGGCGGGTGCAGCGAGGGCAGCCTAGTCCTCAGATCTGAGGAGGCCTGCAGGAATGTTCCCTGCCTTTGAAGAGTCTGCTGTCTGCGCTCAACAAATATCAGGTCCAGAATGAAGGGAATGTGGCTTCACAAGGCTCCATCCAGCTCTGTTTTATTGAGGGATCCCGTTCGCCCTCTCATCCCGCTGCCTCTGTTGTTGTGGGAGGGATGAAGAGGGCACATACATACTGATGAGGTGAGCAGGACTCCAGGCTGCAGCTCAAAGAGACATTCTCCTTCAGTCAAAACACACACACACCAGGCTGAGTGTGGATTGTGGGTGGAATGCTAGTGTTTTTTTTACCACTGAAATTTTCTGAAGGTTTTTTTTTAAGCAGCATGTCTGAGAGGGAGTCAGATATAAACATACCTGAGGAATGTTGAAATAAAGTATTGGCTAAAATTCAACAGGAGCAACAAGACTTTCCTCAACAGAAAAACAACAGTGTTGGTTGTTTGTTTAAAGATTGTGAACAACTTTCTTCTTACTGTGCTCCTGTGGTCGTGTTAGCAGTCAGTCCCTCCAGGATCTCACTGCAAAAAAAACCCTGAATTTGCAGCCAATTTTGTCAAAAATTGCAATTAAAAAATGTGGCATTTTTATGTGATTTTTTTGCAGGAAATTGCACGAAAATGACAAAATTACAAGTCAGGAGAAAAAAAAAATGTGTTTTTTTTTTTTTTTTTTAAGTACTGCCTCCAATAATGTTTTAAAAAAATCCTGAGTGAATATTGTAGCTCTCAAAGCAGATAATGTGACTGTAAAACAACATGTAAGCTACATCTTCTGTAAACATAACATTTGAATCAATTCAACAGAAATTGTATGCATTTAAACAAAGTGACAATTCTTATGTCAATACAGAGCCTTTCTCCATACTGCAATGCCATTAGCGCCATTTGATGACGTCTGATGACGTTTCAAATGATGTCGCATGCATGACGACTTCCGGTCAGCCAGAAAATGCGGAAAAAATAGGAAAAATCGTGGGACTTTTGAAAAATTGCAAGTCCCCGCAAATATTGCACTTTTGTTGAATTTGCGCTAATTATTGGAATCGCAAGACTTTCTGGAGGGACTGACTGTAACTCACAGCATTCACAGACAAAGCACTTACATGACATGCTACTTTATTACATGCTAATGTTTTTAGCACAAGCCTATGGCATTTTACATTGTATAAATTAGCCTAGCAGCTAGTGAGCTTTTCCTCTACTCATATGAAGCCAGGGACAACAGCAACATTTAACAAAGGTAACGGTACATAATTCAGCTCCATTACAACTCACAAGGTTCACTGACAAAACAACTGTCTTATACTAAACACATTTTCCAAACAAATACAAGATGCTAACGTTATTAGCACAAGCCTATGGCATTTAACATTGTATAAATTAGCCTAGCGATGAGCAGAGATTTCCTCTGCTCATATGAAGCCAGGATAAATCACACAATTAAAATACTATTTTTGTGGAGGCTTTATTGTCTTCACAATTTATTGTTTCTTATCTGTGAAATTTAAGTAAATAAAAGCTTTGTTTCCACTGAGGGAAATGGTTTCAGCTTACAACAGCAGACAGGAGGTCTGCGTCTCCACGACATGTAGTTACATTTCTGGGGAGGTGCACGTCACGTTACAGCTCTAAAAAGTGCTGCTGGAGAACGTGTGAGTGAATGAGTGGGGCGGAGCTTGCGGAGAGTGTGAGAGAGGAGAGATGCACACTGATATGTGTCATGTAACACAACTTGACCCTATATTAATATAAATGATGTTTAAATTAATATCTTGCTTGAAAATATATTGATGTATCGTACATAGTCGTTATATCGCCCAGCCCTTGTTCATAATGTAGCAGAGGATCAGGAGTGTAAATAAAGACCTGTATGCTTCAGTATCTATCCTGCCCATCTAAGGTTAAAACACACAAACAGAAACAAAATTATTCAAAACATGAGCTTATTAATTGTGTGACAAGCGATAAATGAAATCTGTGAATGTTTGTGACCTGAAAAGTTTAGTGACCTTCAGGATGGATGGAGCTCGCTCACAGTGTTTCTCCCCCTTTATCCCTCCATCCCTCCCCTCCTCTCCTCCCTCCCTCCATCGCTCCCTCCAGCACTGCATTACTTACTCCTGACTCCTGACTCAGCGTCTCACCGGCCCAGACACCAATATTGAGTGCTTTTTATCGTAGCCGCACTTTTTCCTCGTTTGAAACAATATAGCCTGACTGTTGCTATTGATTTTAGTGGATTGTGCTCTGGTAAGCACTCCTTCAAGCCCCCGCTGCTATATTAAGCAATCGTTTCCCACAATAGATGACACTCTTTCCCTGCCTCCCGCAGCAATTTGGTTGGCTCTAATGGGCCTGGCATTACTCAAACTCCACATTGATTGCACGGTAGAGGATTTTAAAAGGAGAGGTCGAAGTTTCCGTCAATGCGGCTGTCACAAATGAGGCTGTTTTTAGATACATGGGGAATTTTTCCTGTGGACTGGTTGGGCCTGACAGTTCAAGGTACTCGTGCCATTAAATGATGTTCGAACACGCTGGGGTGCAGACGTGAGGGCTGTGCAAAATGAAACTCAATAGCCCACTATGAAGTATCTTGGACTGGGAGTGAAGCCTTGAAACAGTGATGTGCCTGGATTGATTCCACTGGCCCAGCATTTATTTGCATGTCTTTGGTTCTAATGTGATGTGACTACATTTCCCTGCCAGGCACCGAGGCCCTCTGAAGTATGTCTCTTTAAATCACTGGGGCCTTGGGAGTGCAACTGCAAATGATTTCAGACGCCGGGCTGCTTTTCACATCAGTTGTGGTGCATTGGATTCCCGCTACGCTATCTGCTATCTCCTCCCCATGTCACTGAGCGTCAATAAATCAGTTCGCTCTACAGGCAGACCAGGGAACATGTGGGGAGAATAACATGCCCTGTAGTCACGGATATTTAAATATACAAGGGCTCCGTGTTGCTGCTGATTGGGCCACACATCACTGCCCGGCGCACCCAAGACAGTGGAAAAAATGGCTGCCGTTTGGGAACACTTAAGTGGTGAAGCCATTTAGTGTGTGACTCACAGACGTAATCTAATTGGCTGCACACCACAGACAGGAGAGCGGTTTGTGTGAGAGTATGTGTGTGTGTTTCTGTCACAGAGCAGTGTGTGTGAAATTTAGGAATGAGAGAATTTCACACTGTGTGGATACAGTATCTGTGTGTGTGCGTGTGTGTGTGAGTGTAAAGTGCTGCTGATCAGAGGCCTGTTAGTATAATGCAGTCATTTCATTACAGTATGACCTTCTTCATTCATATGTAAGACTTCAACCAAAAATTGCTTTCATTGATCAATTAATTTGTTAATTTTCTTGATTAATTGTTGCCAGAAAAAAAAGAGAAGTACCCGTCACAATTTACCAGCTCCATTTTCATTATTGATTTAACTTTTGATTATTTTCTTGATTATTTTTTGAAAATTTTTGTCATAAAATGTCAGAAAATAGTGACAAATTGCCGTCACAACCCACAGATATTTAGTTTACTATTATATAATATAAAGAAAATAATGTTTGAGAAGCTGGAACAACAGAATATGGAAAAGTCATTGAGACAACTGTATGTAAAAGATGTAGATTAATTTTTGTTGATCAATTTATTTAAAACAATTGAAATCAAGATGTATTTTTCAGTCCCTCCAGATCTTGCAGCAAAAAAATATAATATAAAATATTTGGTATATTTATTGTATTTACAAAATTAATCAGTCATGAAAATAGCTGACAATTAATTCAGTTGATCAGTTGTCTGATTGTTTAAGCCCTGTTCATATATTCCACGTGAAACACTAGCTGCCACTGGTCTGATCGTGATTTTAATTATCGTATCAGCACAGCTTTTCTCGCTAGTGTCGTCCTCCATGTTTGTTTAGTAGCTTTACTGATAGGTCAATAGGTCAAGCTGATGGTGGAGCTTAAGAGCGCCCTCTGTTGGACACAAGGCAAACTACCTCAGACAGTCTGTTGTGCTCATAGACTTTAAATTTTCCACTATAAGAGCATGTTTTTAATCATCTCTCTGTGGGTCTGGATGCTAATAAACAGGTGAAGCTCTTCCTCATCAGTGTGTGTCTTTTGTTCTCAGATGTACAGTACAGTCAACAGTCTCTGATGCATTCAAGGTAAACAGAAAGACGACTGACACTGAGGGCAGGACGGGGGAGGGGGTGTTGTGAATATTACAGTCAGAGCTACGTGGCGTGCATCCATGTAAAAGGCTGCGACTACCCACCCAGCTGTCTGTCAACATCTCTGAGGGGACAACTGTCAGATTAAGAGCCCTAGCTTAGTGTCAATAGATCACAATCTGCCTCCTGGCCTCAATTATATTGCCTCTCGTCCTCCAACCTCCCCCCGGTGTGGAGAGGAGTATTAGCTGTGAGCCTCATCACGTATTCAGAGCTGTAATGGCTTCTCCGCGCCTGCACTGCATAGATTAGCACCAAGGGCCGAAGGGAAGCTACATGTTGGCACAGGCTTTATGAACATTGCCATGATGGATGTCGGGCCCGAGTGTCATTAGTGCTGTTGTGCTGTGAATTCAGCAGTAGATTGCCAGAAAATCCTCTCAGCATGGCTTGATATCCTGTTAGTGTAGTCATGGCATGGGACGTGTGCACATGTGCAGCGAAGACTCATTTGCTAATGGAAAATTGGGCGTATTTGTGTGAGTTACCACTTTTAGGTTGTTTTTTTTTTTTAGCTGTTTTTGACATTTTCCCAATATCTACCTTGGGTGTTATGTATGCTGGTGTTGTGAGCATGTGGAGTGGACTCATTGGGTGCATATGAGGACTAGAGCGCACACAAACACACACACATACACACACTCTTTTTCTTTTTTCTCCCCATATATTGCTTTTACTCCCCCACTCTTTCACACATGGGCAGTCCCTCTGGGCCCACCTCTGCTAGCCAAGGTTTATTATCTATTTGACAGAAGGGCTGGCGGAAGGCATTTGAACACCCCATAAATTGTCATGCAGGCTGCAGTGTGATGCCGACCGGTTTCATTCCCCCGGCAGCCGGGCATATAACCTCAGTGCCAGCCCATCACGCTGCCATTTGCCGATCCAAGTTGAAACAGTGCAGTGCAATTAACGGCATAGATCATTTACATAGTGGCAGAGCTCATTTTCATAATGTTTCCTTTATTATCTGAGGAAGAAATTAACCCAGGAATATATTTACATACCAGCCGCCAATGGTAACAGCTTGCTAATTGCCTGTTAGATGATTAATAAGCTTACAGCAGATGCTAATGAATTGAGCACTCATTGTTTCAAAGGTGCTCATGTGGCAGGGCTCGTGTTTTTTTGCAGCTTAATTACAGCCATAATTATGTACTTGTTGCATCTGCTTTGAAGCAAATACAATCAAATAATGGAAACGATATATATCTGAGTGAACGGATGGCTAATTGTGGTGGAGTGTTGTCACTTGTTTGAGTAATAAACCAAAGACACATTCCCTGACATCACTTTAATTGAGGACGCTTTCTGAAGACCTGGAATATTAATGCAGATTGACACAGTATTGTTTCCTGTATTCAGCAGAGCGAGAACTCTGCTTCACTTCTTGATTAGGAGATGTCACCCGTAATTTGTCTTTTTAACTTTGTATGAAGCGCTTGTGTATCACCCTGTCACTGAAATTATATTTTTAGCCATGCAGACATTCATTGTGACGATGTAACCTACTGACTGTGGCTGTGCCCTGACTTTTCCTGTAGCGCCACCATGAGGTCGACCCATGTGGTTTTGAGCGAAATGTCTCAACAACTGTGATATAGCTTGCCATGAGATTTGGATATTCATTTTAGAGAAGGAAGAAGAAGATGTACTTCATTAATCCCTGAGGGGTAATTCAATTTTTTTCACTCTGTTGTCATATACGCACACCCGAAATACACACACATGCACAAACAGGACCTATACATGTATTAAATAGGATGTCAGATTGAGTGCAGTTGGGTGTTTGCTGCCTTGCTCAAGGGCCAGTTTGCCTCCTTGGTCCACATTGTGACTTGACTAGCGGCCCTCTGGTTTCCAACCCAAGTCCCTATGGACTGAGCTTCTGCTGCCCCATGTTCACCTCAGGATGAATTTTCAATCGCTTTGGTGATTCCCTGACGTTTCTCATAGCGGCTAGCCTGAGAATCAGACGAATCTGTGAGCTCATGTTTTATGTGCTCTGGCAGATGCGTCTGGTCCCGCTCCCATTTAGGGCTCCACAATAGGCAGATATTGCGATTGCGATATTAGTCACAGTTTTAGTGGTAATGCTAAGTTTTACATTTCATGTTTACAAAAAAATATATATATGAAAATGACTATGCAGTGTTTTTTTCTGGGGTCCGTACCAAACAAGCTTTTTGCCTTACCTCTGGAATATGATTTGCAGGCCGGAGCATCTCCGTAGCACCACAAGACTTCATTTGTACTGGTATGTTGTGACACATTTGACCTTTTATCCAAACATTACAGCTCCTGCAACTTCAATATTACACTTAGCGACTTTGATATTATTTCGATTAATTGTGCTGCCTTACATTCATACAGTCAGAACAGTTCTAATCTAATATGTGGTGTGTTTAAGAAGATGACTGACAACTCGTAGAGCATTCATGCTTTACACAGAATACATGAAAACGTCACTTCTTGCTCACTGACCCTATGGCTAGCATGAACCTTGCTTTGTAAAGAGGAGCCCTCTTGAGGCAATTTATAAACAGCCAAGATGGCTGCAGCTGACGTGGAACTTTCTGTTGAAACACTACTTAAGTTTAGTTTTAGTTTCATTAGTTTATTTGCACGTACATGTACAGGAAATATAGGAAAATGAAAGTAAAAGTTAAAACATTGTGCAGAAGAGCTTGGAAGCCAAAAATGGCTCATGAAGATACCTCCCCTGTCAAACAACAACAATTGTGCACAAAAAGAAATACAATCTACTAAAAATTAAGGTTGTTTGAATGGAAGTTTCAGACTGACCTGCATTTGCAAGATGATTACCGAGGCAAATATTACACCCTGCCTCACATTGGTTTGTTAGCTATGTGATTGTGAGCATGCTAGCAGCTGAAACCATTTCCCTCAGTGCAAACAAAGCTTTTATTTACTTTAATTTCACAGATAAGAAACAATAAATTGTGAAGACAATAAAGTCTCCATAAAAATAGCATTGTAAGTCTTGTGTGTGATTTATCCTGGCTTCATATGAGCAGAGGAAATCTGCACTCACTCTGCTAGGCTAATTTATACAATGTAAAATGCCATAGGCTTGTGCTAATAACGTTAGCATGTTGTATCTGTTTGGAAAACGTTTTTAGTATAAGACAGTTGTTTTGTCAGTGAACCTTGTGAGTTGTAATGGAGCTGAATTTTGTAACGTTACCTTTGTTAAATGTTGCTGTTTGTCTGTGAATGCTGCCAGTCAGCCTGTAAATACCGAGATATGAATTCTTGTCCGTATCGCCCAGCCCTATAACATAGCCGTAATCACATCACAAATGATAAGATGGGTTCCATTTTGTCATGTTAGCTCCCAGTTTGCCACATACAGTGTATGTATGCCTGCAGAGGAACATTCAGACATGATACACCCACCTGAATGTATGTGTGAATCCACCCTCCCTCCGATCCTGTCTATTCTTTGGTACAGTATTATCATACCCATCCTAACAGACAGATAAGCTTTGGTTTATGGAATAAAGGCTGACTCACCAGTTGTGATGCAGAACCGAATAAATCCCTTTTCAAATCCGCTGTTTTGCATCAGTTATTATTTCAAATATCCCTTGTGCTGTTTTAAAGTCTTGAGCTTGAGAAGTGCCTCCACCACCCCCACCCCCCCGCACACACACGCATGTGCACCTACACAATCTTTTTGCCATTTTACAGTGAAGCATGCTCAGTGCCCATGTTACACATTTAGAAAGAAAACATTTCCCTAATCCCCATCTCGTCTTTCCCAGGCTTTAGTTTACAGTTTAATAAATGGCTGTGATTTAATTGTGCTGCAACACTCTGCTCTCAGTGCAGCGAGTGATTAGCACGACAATGTCTTCTAAAACCCTGCGCTGCTGTTTATTTAATTGTCCCTATGATGCCGCGGCTATGCTCTATTTATTTTGCTGCTTAACTAAAACAAAAGGCAGGGTTCAACTTTAGTGGAGGCTCATGCAATATTGAGCAGAGTGGAAGACTGCACCGCACTCTAGAGATGTGTCTCCCAAACACGCCGCACAAAGCCAAGCAAGTGTGTATTGTATACGCGTGTGTGAGCGAGTGTTCAGTCGTGTTCGTTCAGTGTTTGTGCCAAGCCCGCGAATAACACAACTTTCAGTCTATGAATAATTTCCTGTGTTTATGCTGTCTTTGCCCCCTGAGTTGCTATTTTTTCCCTCTTGGCTTTCTTCCATTTCTAATGCAGATTTCTCTCCTCCATCTCCCACATTTGTCTCCCTTTTACCTCGATGATCACTCGTAATCATTACTGAAACATTCGAATAAGATTTTTTCTCCAGAATATGTTTTGCTGTTTGCCACAACAACATTCTTGAGCTGGTCATGCTGTATTATATGAAAACAGAGAAACTTTACCAAGTGTTGTTGGTGGGAATATCAGACTAACCCACACCATTCACACTGCAGTCAGAGACTGTCAGCCATATGTAACAGCCATCCATACTCTGTTTACATTTATGAGATGGTGCCTGTCTTTGGGGTAGAAGTATCATTGTATTATTCAAATCTCCACACCACCCACTGGAGAGTTGACCCCTTGTGCAGTAAAGGAAAAGTACATGCTGTACAGTAACCTCTGAACTTTGTAACCTTTGAGCGTCACCTCGTAATGTCACGTACACGCTGATTTTGTTGATAAAAGACAGACTTATCTAATCTACCTGTGAAAAACAAGACTCAATGCAGAGGTGGGAGGACTGCAGAGAGTGCATGTAAATATCAGGTGTGACTTTAGAGGCTTGATTGAGCTGTTTGTCATCTTGATATTAAATTACATTTTAGCAGCATGCTGCTAGGCTAAATTATACAATGTAAAATGCCATAGGCTTGTGCTAATAATGTTAGCATGTTGCATTTGTTTGGAAAACATGTTTAGTATAAGACGGTTGTTTTGTCGGTGAACCTTGTGAGTTGTAATGAAGCTGAATTTTATAACATTACCTTTGTTAAATGTTGTCCCTGGCTTCATATGAGTAGAGGAAAGGCAACTAGCTGCTAGGCTAATTTATACAATGTAAAATGCCATAGGCTTGTGCTAAAAACATTAGCATGTTCTATTTGTGGGGAAAATGTGTCCAGATAAAGACAAGTGTTTGTCTGTGAATGCTGCGAGTTATAGTGAAGCTGATTTGTCTACTTGTGTTTTGAAATGGTCTCTATTAAGCCATGTTTAATGTGTGTTTTGAATCAACTTAACTTTACAGCACTTCACAGAAACCCCACCCCAGACTAGTGTTTTGGAGGTGTAACTGCAGAGTGACACAGACACACCACCACATTTTGTCCAATTCCTACTGCAGCAGATCTGTAGAAAAACAATCCACAAATGTCAAGTATAGTCGCTGTAAAGCTTGTGTTGGACTTTATTCAATATCTATTCAATTTTATAAAAACTTCCATAGTAGAGGAGGGAAAAAAATCGATACAGCATAGTATCGTAATATTTTGTGTGGCAAAGTTGTATCAATACAGTTGTTAATATTACAAATACAAATTAAACTGTTGGTAGTCTACTAGAATAATAACATCAACTGTTTTTATTTCAGTCCATAAGACACATTTTGCTGCAATAAAATGACTAAACTAAGATGACCAGACTGAAAACTGTATCTCATTAGATAAAAACTGATGTTCACAAAGTTTTCCTTGGAGGACATAATTCAAATTTGACAGGCATGACAATTATCAGCATGAAATTGGCATAATACTGTATTGTGACCTAAGTGTCATGATAGTATTGTATGGAGGCACCTCTGTGGATCCCAGCCCACCTATAACTGTCATACATGTAACGTTAGCTGTAATCATCAGAGCCATCCATCAGGGCCGTGATGGGTTTCTTTGCCTGGGGCGCTCAGAGTCAGGGGTCACCACTGAGTATACACAACTATGGCAAGTACAGTCAGTCAGAGTTAAAGTAGTCAATCAGCCTGTAAGCTGTGATGGATGTTTAAGAGAATGTTCTACTGTTTCTTTTCCAAATTAGTTTGACTAACCTGAGAATTTGTTTATAACTTGACCTCGTGGCCCCACCGGATCTTTTTTTAGTACGTTGCCAGGTTCTAGGATCTCATCAATTACTTTTGAAAGTCCACTGTTATCGTAATAAATAGAAGCAAAGGTCAAAGCTACAAAAATACAGCCTTAGTTGTAATAAACCAGTTTTCCTTTTCCTGTACCAGATGACAATGAGGCCTTTCTTATCGCATCATTTCACCCTTGAGCTGCAGTTGTAGCAGCCGAGGGAACTTCTTTGACAGTCGACCTTGTAAATTGAAGTGTGAGTGAGAGGCTTAAGAGGAGTTTTAGGGTGTTTTCACGTACAGTTTTCTTTAAACAAACTGAACTCCTCTTAAAGTGCACCAAAAAGTGGACTGACAGAAAGGAGACTCAGTTCTTTCAATGTTCACATTGTCAGTTCATTTGAAAGAAGACTCAGGTCTCTTTCTGGTCCACTTCAGCTCTGATGAGGCCTCAATCTTCTTTCTGTTCACATTATAGCCTATTTATAATATAACTGACATAGGTATTTTTTTTACTTACTTATGGAGCCCCTCACTTTCAGATGAACTTATAATTGGAGGAAAACCTTAGTGTTTCTGAGCTGTAGACTGCTGCTGTTTGATGTATTCTTCATTCCACATCTGAGATGTGCAGTATCTTCTGGACCAAACTACTCCTCGTCCTGCGTCCTTCCAAACATTACAGGCTGACGTGGTTTTGTCTGTTTTTTCAAGTGTCCCAGTGCAACATCATGTGATCTAGAGGGATAAATACAACAGGCAAAGAGCAAAGCGAACCTGGAGCGCTTTGTGTTCATAATGTACAGGTTAAGTGACCTGCACTCGTTCGCTTCAGAGGGGTCTGAGTTCTCTGAGAGTGTTCACATATAAGCAAAAAATGCGGAGTCATGGCTCTAAGTCCATTTAGAGCAGTCGTTCTCAACCTTTTTTCAGTGATATATATACCCCCTGCGAAATATTTTTTCAGCCAAGTACCCCCTAACCAGCGCAAAGCATTTTTGGTTGAAAAAAAGATGTAATACACAGCGCTGTGCTATCAGTGTCTGATTTATTCAACTTTGTAACTAGACACACACCATTTTATCTACTGCAACTCGTGGACAGAAATTTCATTAAAACAAATTCTTCTGAATACTGACATAATTTTGCCAGCTCTTGTTTCGCCTTCTTTGGTACTTGTCCCTCCGTGTTTTCAGCAGCATTGTTGCTACGCTTCAACCACGACTCCATTGTTTGAGTTTTCAAGGCGGCAGTGATGGACAGGTGATGACAGGTGACGTGTGCCAGGTTGGGTCAAACCATCCTGGTATGGGGGAGACTCTGGGTTTTTATGATAATGACATTGAATAGCCTACTAAATACAAAATAAATTTTATGAACATACACTTATATTTTATTAAATATTTATTAAATAACTATTTTTAAAGGTTTTTGAATGGATGCCAATTTTAAATCTATTTTTTAAGAATCCTACACACCTCCTGGAGGGCCTTCACGTACCCCCATTTGAGAACCACTGGTTTAGAGGGCTGACAATGACCATGTGTAAACACCCTTAGAGAAGCAGAACTGCACCAAAATGTCCTCTACATGTGTTAAAACATCCATTTTGTAGTTTGTATGTTGTTGCAAAAAGGCTGGCTAAATTCTTCACTACAGTCATGTCAGATTTACGTTTGGATTTTTAAATCAGTGTTTTAGTTCTTGAGGGTTTTAAATTCTGGTTTATTAACTCAGTCTGTGTGAAACAGACAAATCAAATCTTTGTCAGGAAAACAACCCCCCTGAGGACGGTGGGGTTTTTTCCCATCAGTCATGAACCCTCTCAGGATGACGCATGTTTCATCTGAGGTCATCAGGAAATTGATAATTGGCTCATGATGTTTGTAATTTTAGAAGTAACTCTGAATGGCTTTATTGTTACCAGAGGTGCCCTGAGTCGAGCTCACCACATGTCAGACGACAGCTCAGGTGCGCTGACAGGCGCCTTCACCTTTTCATTCCCGCAGATTACGGTTCAAAGAAACCTGAAATGGCACATTGCAGTGGTGCAGATGGTGAATAACCTGGAACAATGGGCTGCCTCATATTGTGTGTCTGCAGAAAATCTTTACAGAAAAAAATAACGCCTTAAATTCTGAACGGCTATTGATCACTGAAAAGTGGTGAAAACTGCGAGAACGGTGCCCGGGACTGAGGTAAAAATGAATCACCATGGAGCCTGAATATAATGGTAATAATAGAAGACACTTGTCTTTCTTGGCTGAGATTTTATATCGGACAAAACCCTCCAGAGTCATAATGATGTTTTAGAGAGAAAGAAACATACTAATACGAGACAAAACCTCCTCTTGGTCTGTTTTAATGATTTCAGTGATCTACTCTGTAAAGATCAAACTGGTTTCTAGTCTCTTGTCAGCCGCCTATTTCCCACTTGAAGCCAGTGAAGCCGGTCTTTTCCACCACAGGAGTTTTGAGAGCGGACAGGCTGTGCATGCATAATATTAATCCCCTATTTCTGTCACCAGGGGAGCATGAACTTGCCTTTCATTGATCTTGTAAAACTATCTGACTTTAAATCCTTTCCTCCTTGTGCAGTTAGGAGAACATCTCAGTGAGTTTATTACTGCTTGGGAAAAAAAAAAAACACTGAAAAATAATTAAAACAGACACAGGCATACTGAGGTTACGCTCATCCACCCGGACGATACACACACACAATATACAGGTCATTTATTAGCTGTGAGGGCTGGCAGGGGATCCCGAGGAACCTCATCTTAGCTCATTTATTTCCAAAAAGTTGGCCAGAGTCTGCAAAATCTCGCTCATAAAATATTAATATCAACGAATCTTGAAGGGTAAGAAAATATTGTAGAGGGACCAATTAGGTAGAGTGCCTGAAGATTTTTACAGTTTATGACGTTCAGTGGAAATCTGCGCCGAGCTTTACATTTTCTTACATGTTCAACACTTTACAGAGAAACTGTGGCTTTGTGGATCAACACGTTTAACCGAGGACACGCTCGCTATCTGAAATGTAAATTCCTTATTAAATTTAATATCAATAGCTGCGCATATAATATTAACACGTACACACACCGAGCTGATCTTAAGACGCGTATCCTCGCCTGTGCGAGCACATACTGCATTCGTCTGTGTGTGCTTTTTAACTCGTGCATTATTCATCTATTTATTCAAGCAACTACATATTCATCTGCGCTCCGTCCTCCATTAAAGGAAGTGAGCAGTTATTTTAAAGAAAAAAAAAAACACACTCAAGTAGGCCTGCAGTTTCACCGAGCGTATCAGTTGAGGAAGTTTGTAATTCTGGTGTTAAGAGCGTGTTTCAAAGGACGCAGTGCTTGATTACATTAAGTGTTGTGCACTGTGAGCGGCTCATGTTAGCGATGTATTTGTGTTGTTTGATCTCATCTCTTATTTGTTTTCAAGGACTCAGATTCAAGTGTGTGTGAATAGAGGGTTTAAAGGAAGGTGAATCTGCGGTTCAACCTGTAATTAGTTTAAGTAATCCCATTAGAACTGTCACCTTGTAAATGATCTTCTATTGATGTAACTTTTATTAACACTTCCACTATTTCTGAAAACATACTTTAAACAAACACAACTTGCTCAAGGCTGCTGTGTAGTTATGGCCATTATGTTAATTACCAGACATTTTTATATCACCCAGAGGCGTGTGCACTGATGCTGGGTCTTCATGTACATCCAGACCTGAGAACCACCTGTCTTACTCTGCTTTAGTCTTTGACGAGGTCAGGTAAACAAACAGCAGGAAGGAAACCACCAGAGACTGTCGGCTAAATCCTTCTTCCAGAGACACAGAGACATCCCAGACAAACCTCCAGCACCGTTTATTTGTTGTAGAAAACAAAACAAAACATCACTATATGGATCATACTATACTATATACTGTATACTATGATGTATCGTGGCTCGTTCCACGTTGAATGTATAAAATGACTCTATCACAGACATCGAGTTTATATTGTTACGGAATTTTTTAAAGCCACCAGCTAAAAGCCAGATGTGCTCCCAGATACTGTCATTTGGAACAGATGGATTTTATGTGAATCACTACTCCGACGTATCAACGTAATTCAGTCAGTGCCCTTAAAAGTACCGAGTTTGGTGCCTAACTCTAAGGCGGGGCCAGAAGGTTGGTGACGCAGTGACTACACGATGGTTTAATGAACTGCTGTAGCTGACAAACTAACTGGCCTGTGAGTCATAGACATTCTTGGAGCTCCTGTAAATGTATTTTTATTTTTATTACAATGAGCAAGCATAAATTCATCTGTCACAACTCAATGTAAAAATCAAAATGAGGTCATGTTGATCTGTTGCTAAATACCACAACAATAACATTTTAAGAGAACACATGAGAACAAAGATGGTTTTAGTTCGTTATTGTGAGAAAAAAAACACAAATCTAAAATGGCCCCTTCAAAGTTGGGGTGCTTTGTTGACAAAGAAAAGACAGCTGAAGTGACCAGACGGACAGTTTACAGAACGAAAACTACAACTTGTAGAGAACAGCTCTTTCTAACATTCATTTTCTACACCTAATTTCCTGGCTCATGACTGCTGATGTTTGCGTAACACGGCGTTCCACATAAATTTGTCTCCTAATCGCAAACATCTGCTGGTGGAGTACGCTAAGTGATACTAAACGGCTAAATCTGTAAAACAAACAAAGTGCCTGACAAAACTCTTTTGTCAGCGCAGTAAAACGCGCTCGGCTTGAAAGCCATAACATCGTCAGCTGTGTGTTTGGCCCCGTCTTCAGTCAAACCTGTGACACAGTGATTTGTCTGCCTCAGTCTCGATGCCTTGCCAGAAGGAGCCGAGCTCAGGGTTTAGTCTCCACTGGCACCTCATCCTAATTATAGATATTGCTTTGGCAACGTTGCTCATTCATTCAGCATTTTCTTTCTCTTATCCGATGAGCACTAATTCCATAGGAAGCTAACGGGAGAGGTGTGTGTGTGCTTTCAGGAATTAAGTACCAGGAGGCCTCCTCCTGTGTTATGAAATACGAGGTAGAATGGTTGTACATACATGTATTGTTAATGCACAATAAACATAACAGCAACAAAGGAACACTCACAATTAAGGCCATATAAATAATGTACTGGGTTTGTGTGTGTAGTACTGTTTTACTGTAGTGGAATCACAATGATGAACGGGGCTTGCAGTTTTTCAAAATTCCAATTTTTCTGCATTTTCCGGCTGGCAGGAAGTCGTCCAGCATGCAATGTCATTTGAAACGTCATCAGACGCGTCATCAAATGGCGCTAATGGCTTTGCAGTACGGAGAAACGCTCTGTGTTGACATAAAAATTGTCACTGTGTTTAAATGCATACAATATGTGTTGAATTGATTCAAATGTTATGTTTACAGCAGATGTAGCTTACATGTTGTTTTACAGTCACATTGTCTGCTTTTAGAGCTACAATATTCACTCAGGATTTTTTTAAACATTGTTGGAGTCCATGTTTTGAAACAAATTCAATAAAACTACATCTGCAGCTGTTTTTGTAAAATTCACTATGATTATTATAGCAAGTGATTACATGACTTATTTTTTTAGAGGCAGTAGTTTAAAAAAATCACTGTTTTTTCTCCTGACTTGCAATTTTTGTCTTTAGCCACAATATTTGTCATTTGCTGCAATTTCCTGCAAAAAAATCACATAAGAATTGTCCACAAATTCCAGGTTTGTTTGCTGCGAGATCCTGGAGGGACTGTTTAAAGGTATTGAGTAACGATAACCAGCCCTGGTGGACACATTAGCTCAAAGTGCCATAATACATGTAGTTTAGAGAAATGTAGGAACATGGATGTTTTTCTGTTTTGCTGAAGTACAAAACTACCATAAGAAAGTTCTTGAATTCAAGCTCAACTCAAAACGTCAATAGTGAGTTTCAGGGAATTGACCCTTTGCTAAGTCCCACCCCTCGAACACAGACTGGCTAATCGTAGCATAGCATCAACTGGCTCCAACAAGGGTCCGACAACAACACAGCTGTGCTCCATTGACTCTAATGTTTTCTTCATTTTCAGGCTGGTTTTGTGGATTTGGAGCTAAATGTTGTGCCTGGGGCACGTCGTGTATTAATGATGCTCGTTACCTGGAGAGGTTGGAAAAACATATACGTTTCTTCCCTGTTCCAAAACCAAAATCAAACCCTGAAAAGTGTAGGGTTAGCTAGCTAGCTACTGAAGATATAGCCTACTGAATGTATACACATGCTGCTTTTGCTTTGTAATGATTAGAACAGTGAAACAAAGACCGACCCTGCTGTACAGGAACCAGTGAAGGGAGGCAGGGAAACTTTGTGACATCCTTGTCACGAAACTTGAATTCTGTTTGCCTGTGAGTGTTAATGTAAGGTGTTTTTTCTCCCCAGACATCCAATCCAGTAAGCAGAAAGACCGAAGGAAAGGCTCTCTGGACGTGAGATCAACAACGTCTCGGGGGAGCGATGGTGAGAGTGAAGGGAGATAGATGATGGAAACTCTGGGCGTTACTTATGAAACCTTGCCTGTTTGCTGTTTGTTTCAAGTGTTGATTGGACACACACCCAAACATTAAACTGCAGCTTAATTTGTTGTTGAATCATAACAAGAGGATGTCTTTTTTTATTCATCCAGACAGGGAGCTCACAGCAAAGGCACTCCTCAATGGCCCGAATCCACTCCATGACTATAGAAGCTCCCATCACCAAGGTGGGTTCATTTTGCTCCCCATCATCCCTCCATATGATCGGCACTTTGTACTGATGCTGTGTACCTCATGACTGAACTCTTCGGTTATAAAACTGCCACAACCGCCATGAGCACTTCTTGTACAGTCACTTTTACCGAGGCTAGAGGCCACACACACACCATGTCACCGTGTGGGCGATGGTAGTGGCACAGGGGAGGCCAAGCACCGTACATCTGCACACACTGAGATGCCACAGAGCTGGTTCAATATCTTGGAAGTTTCCCTTTCTATTCATTGTGTTCTGTGTGGATCAGCAGTGATGTGTTGGTTCACTTTTACACTGTGATCTGTAGCCTATAGTTGGGCTTTAGCTTCTAACTATCTTTGTCTTTTTAACCTGTTGTTGCTGCTGAGTCAGTTTGACATCCTGGATATATCCTTCAAACACAGACTGTAGACCCCTCTGTCTGCTGCTCTCTGGAATCACTGTTTCATTTTTCCAGAAAAGTATGATAATGTTTCTTCAGGGAGTGCAGTTAGCTACAGTGTGGGCTCCATGCTATCTCCAACAGCTTGATGGACAGTCACAAAGGGGCGGGGCTTAGCGAAAGGGTCAGTTTGGGGTTTTATACTGGATACTATTACAAAATCAGAGACACTAGATTTTTATAGGTTGATTGCCAGGATTGCGAAATGCCTCATTGTCCTGATGTTTGGTCTTCCATGGTGCGATCTGTTTCTGTTATTCTTGGGACTTTTGATAGTTAAGTATCCGCCGGGGACGGACTGACATCACCAAGGTTAGACTGACAAGTGGAAAACAACCCTCTCTCTCTGCAGACTCTCATCGTGACCCTGGCTTCTCTGACCTCCACATCTGCGACAGCCAAGAAACTGTGTGTGTGTGTGTGTGTTTGGAACCTATTTGTGTAGCTGTTAAAGTGAGAAGCTTAAGTCGTGCAGAGCTGAACCCTTGTTTTTATTAACGTTTTTTGCCACTGGCAGCCATGATGGGTACACTTGATGAGATCCCTCCTGCTGTCACATTTCACTTGGAACATTCTGGTTTAAACAAACACACGTCATCCCTTTCTGTTCCTCCATGTTTCCCGTTTTAAATCTTGGCTAGTCACGTTGTTTCACTCTCAACGTCTCTGTAATTGATTATACCAATTTATAAAGTCCACAGCTTTCTACAATGTGGACTCCACCTAACATGTAACCCTCCGTCATACGTCCAAGTCCTTCGCCTTGCCTCATAAATTCAGACATCTCATGGATGTTTCTGGACATGGTGCAATCATCTGTAAACTACTGTTCAATTGACTACAAATTTGGAAACTTCCAACACTCTTGAGGCCCGTGGAGTCGTAAACACTGTCATGTCACTTAGGGAATTGGTGCACTTACCCAGATGTCAGATGTGCACACTGTCTCCATTAAGCAGCAGAGGGGGGGACAATTATGTCAGCTATCCAACAGAGGACACAGGCTGCAGCTGTACACCCATTACTTTGATTTGTTCATGTCTCCAGAGAGAGGGAGTGAATAGGAGAGGAGAGGTAAAGGAGCAGTGGGAGGTTACATTAGATGCCTATCAGAGAGTCAAAATGGCAGGTGCCAACTTCTGCCTCTCCTGCAAATGTGAGCGAGTGTGTTGGTGGATGCAGTTGGCTCGTCTCCAGGCCCCTCTGCCCTTGGCTGATGACAAACCAGGGAGGTGGGTAGGTAATAGCTTTCCAGCACCTGCTTATTCATCCAAAATCCTTCACTTAAAGGACGAAGGAGATTAAGTCCCGCTCAGGTGTCCCACTTCCCCTAAACCTGCTGACCTTTGCTGATTGACTCGTCAATACCGAGCCAACTTGCTGCTTTCGGAGTCAAACCACCCTGCGCAGCAGAACAGAGCGGCTCACCTTTGACAAATGAAGACAAATGTCTTTTGGCAGGCAGCCATTTTTTAGGAAATGTTTTTTCTCCCTTCCCCCTCCTGTTAATCACTCCGAACAACAAGGATTTCACTGTCTCTGTGTGGATGTTGAGTGCTAAGTGGGAGCAAATGTGCTGTGACAACAGCTTTTTGGAAAGGGGAAGAGGATAGAATATCTCTGATGTGGGGGTTCTGTTAAATGTGTTAAAGGCGCTTGTTGGCTCATTGGGGATTCTGGTTGTTGGCTTGCATAAAGCTTATTGCCACAGCTCATTTGCGCCGACATTTTGGGATGATGGACTGACTGCGTGTCCAGCAGGATGCCTGCGTCGCAGCGGGGTAAACAAAGGCACAGCAAAGGACAAAGCAACAAAAAATTGCACTTGTTTTCGAAACCACACGACTGTGTTCCTTCACTTGTTTCTGTTTTCATATATTGTGTCAAATCTTTGCTGCTTCACTAGAAAAAATACTTTACATATTCTCATTTAACAGACAACATAACGTTGCTGGTGCTTGCATACAGAAACACACACCCACACACACACACACCAACACACATCTGTCTGAGTGTGATAATATCATCTTGTCCTTGGGAGCCCCTGACTACAGCGAACAATGTTAGACCCGTGCGCTCTGTAGCATCCTCTGCAGTCCCTTGACAGCAGCTGAACCAAACAAGCCGTCTGTAAGGCAGCAAAGAAAGAGACATCCTCATTGCACAGTCTGGGCACAAGCAAACAAGGAAATAGCTTGGCTGTGGTCGAACCTGAGAATAATGGAAAAAGCGCACTTTCAATTTAGCCATTCCTGAGGTTTTTTCCCCCTTTTGGGGGGGTTGAGGAGGGAGAGGTATATATGGCCCCAGGCAAAGCAAGGTAGATAGCTTGGAAGTCGACTGACAAAATACCAATGAAAAATGGAAGCGAGCTATAAATAAACAAGCAGCAATATCCTGTGTTATGAATATATAATTTCTGTCTTTAATAACTATTGAGGCCTGAGGGATAGTCTACAAACGGCTCAGCGAGCACTGATATTGTGATTGCAAATAGAACTCCTATTGAATTATTAAGGCACCTGCAGACTGGTATCTCTCCAGTCAGGTGATCAGCTCTGCTGTCCACTGACACCTGTTTTAGAGCCCGGAGGTCAAATTTAAATCCCATGATGTCTTTTTTTACTCACAGGAAAATGAAGAGCAACAAGGTTAAACTGCAACACATTTATTTACAAAGAAAAAAGACTGATGCTGACTTGTACGTTAATTTTGAGAAGTGGACGTGGGGTTGAAAAAGCAGCATCATAGATTATTTATTATCTGTTTGAATAATTCTTTTAGCAAAAACATTTGTCTGGTTATAGCTTCTCAGATTTGAAGATTATTTATATTTGGACTGTTGATCGGACAAATTAAGTAGTTTGAAGACATCACCATGAACTCTAGATTTTCTTTTCACTACTTTCTCACACCTTACTGATAAAATGATTCACAGAAGGGCTAATATGTGAATTATAAACAAATTAATTGTTGATGGAAACAGTCGTAGTTGCAGCCCTACCTAAATGTAATTACTTTTTGAGTGCCTTGGTGGCCGAGGGATTAAGTCACCGACCATGAACTTTAAGGGCGTCAGATGTGTCTTGGCTGGGCGATGTGAAGAGAATCAAATATCATGATATTTTTGACTAAATACCTTGATATTGATCTTGCAACAATATTGTAGTAGTGACTATTGGTGCTTTCACAGCATATCTACACAGTGAGAGGTTAGATAAACAATCATCAGTAATGATAATATGTGGGTAAAAGCAAATAATAGAACAACCAGAACTGTCTGATAAATTAAGAAAATGACCTCACTTGACTGTAATACAGCCTTTAAAACCAGGAAAAGACAACACCTATGATATTATAAAATACAAAATACAAAATCTAAATTGATATTTAGTGCCATATCATATATGTTAAAATCATATATATTTTGTTGTTGTTTTGATACATGACGATGACTTGTCATCCATCAATCTGGATCAATATATTGATTAGATGATCAGCAATCCAATTACAGTGATGCAAAGTGAAAACATCGATCCATCTCCACATCTTTACGATACTTTTTTTTAAAAAGTTTGTGTCATCGTCAAACAGCGGCAGGACGGTGAGGATAATGTTATTTACTCGGGAATAAATCAGCAGTGTGGAAATATTTTGGATTTCGGAGAAAATGATTGATTGAAATTTTATGAAATAAAACAGGACGTAACGTTACCTGCCTGGACTGCATCTCACTGCACTAACTTCTCACTACAGCACCATCAGCTGCTCTGTTTCAACAATGTTCGTCTGATAAACCGTGCATGCAGGCTGAAATTTAACCGTGCTGCTCTGTCGGGAGATACAGTGACTTGACCATTGGTGTGAAAGAAAAATGATAACACCACAGGTGATTTATTAAGCTACGAGAACAGGAAAAAAGTCCGCTAGCAGCTAGGCTAATGTGAGCTATCTAAACATGCTAAAGCTAATAATGGGTCACTAGCAAAAAATAATTGTTTTGTCTCTGAACCTTGACAGTTATTACTGAGCTGAGTTTGATACTTACGTTAAATGATGTTGTTAATCCATGTTTTATGGCTGTTGGGAGAAGTTTGCTTTCAGGACCTTAAGCCAGACAGATCTGAAGTTTTAGAGGATTTTTTCTGCAAAGGTCTTTCTGACAGAAAGCCTTGAAGGTTAACTTATCCCATGTGCTGCTTTATGTGTTAGTGGAGTCAGTTTAAACCTTTGAACCCTGAGAAAATTGGTACAATTTCTTTCAGAAACACAGGAAAACAGCAATGAGCAATTTGGTAAGAAATGTCCCATAAACTGAAAAAACAATGTGAAAAAAAAAATTTTGATTTAGAAATTTTTTTTTTTTTACCTAGGGAAATAAGAGAAAAGCCAAGGAAAAATGTATGAGAATAATTTATTTTATTTAATAAAAAATAGGAATTTATTTATAATAATAATATATAATAATTATTATTATAATTATTATTATTACATATTTAAACATATCCTTGTTTGTTTATTTGTTTTTAACTTTATTTTTTTTTTAACTAATTTTCTTGTTTTGGATTTTTGAAATTTCTAATTTCTTGAGTCATTTCTTCTTTCTGCCTTCCTCCCATGTTTTTGACAGAAATCAAGCCAATTTTCTCAGGTTTCAAAGGGTTGAAGTAAACTTTACTGCTCTGAAGCAGTTTCAGTTATTTACATTATTTATGTGTTGTGTTTATCTTTTATGGCCAAAACCAAAAAAGTAAAGGGATGACAGCTTCTTTTTTAACGGACTGTGTTAAATAGATAGAGAGTATCGTCTCATATCAATCACAGGTCCCTAAATCACATTAATAATGGCAGACTTTGTAACATCGACAAATATCGTATCGTTGTCCAAAGAGTCAATATAATATGAAGCAGGTGATTTACACCCCTAGTAATGCAAGCAGCATTTTAAATCAGTGAGCAGGACTGCATAAATTTGGTCACGTGTGGGCAGTGTATGTATATATGGATTGCTTTAGCACGCAGGACACATGAAGCAGAGAGAAAGTGAGCGATTAGCTGTTAAAGGAAAGTTAAAAGCAGTCAAATATCCCGATCCTTTTCTCAGGTGTTGATGGAGACCAAAGCAGAGCTAAAAGGAGAGTGATTAACAGACTTTGATTTGTAAGGACACCAGAAACACGACCTCAGTGGAGAGATAATGTTGCTCTGTGACTGATGGTTGTGAAGTTCAGCAATTATCTGCTCAGAAATTAAACACATCAAACTCATGACGTGATGATGTGTCAGGGCTGCGTGCTTGAGTTTGAGTTCCTCTGCCAGTTTAACTTGCATTTGTTAACCCAGGACAGCTGTGCAACGAGTCAAATCAGGATTACGTAATGTTTCATGCAGTGTTGCATCTTCAGCATGTTAATTATCAGAAGTCATCATTACCCAGAAATGTGAGCACATATGTAAATTTTTACCGGGTAACATTTTGTTTTTGACAGAAGCACTTGAAATAAAGAAATCAGTCTTTTCCTGTGGTGCTTCCTGTGCTTCCCACAGGAACAGACCGACGCAGCATGTGCGTCTTTTGTGGCTTTCTGTGAGCCGTCTGCGTTATTAAAAAATCTGTGTGAAGAATTTCAGCAGTTTGTGGATAGCGGCGTCAAACTAACATCTTCCCAGTGATCAGCTCAAGACAGCCAGCTTCTTATGTTCGGGTTTGTCACACGTCTCTGAGCAATTTCAGAGTGAAGCTGTATGAGCTGAATGAAAAGATGCACAGCCGTCTCCATGCATGAAATATGAAGGTGATTGTTCTCAGATAGGTGCTCCAGTGCGTGCTCATCTTCTCACAGGAAACACCGCTGTGCTGCTTTATCGATGGAGATCATCGCCGGCTGCTCGTCTTATGGTTTCAGCGCAGTGACCTCTCGTGCTCGCCTTGTCTTTTCCACTTCCTGCCGGTGCATAGTGGTTGCTAAATTCATAAGTCTCTTCCCACCGTGATAAGCGAATCAGTAAGTTGATAGCAGCTGAACTTATATTTCATAGTTTGACAATATCAGAATGGGAACACTCAAATACAAATGGCGTACTTGTCTTAACATTTCGAGAGCCACAAACCGTGACATTATCCCATTATACAGACCAGTGGCAGGCTAGTGGAAAAACATTAAATCAAACGGCGTATTATTTCCATTTGTAACTACGCTCCCGTCTTTTCCAGTGGCAGCAGTGAGTTCCAGTTTAGCAGAGACGCTCTGAGTCTTCCTGCCTGCCGATTTACATTTCATCACCTTTTCTTCGCTTGACGTTTAAAACAGCGTAATGAGACAGAACCACATTCATAGTGGGCACATTGAAATTCATTAGCAACCTAACATTAACACATCACTGTCTGTGACGGCTCAGAAATGCATGTTTTATGATGATAGTTAATGGTGGACTAACAAAGCTATAAAGGAGCCTGATGGGAGGCAGAAGCCATAGAGACCCACTACGGAGCAGCCCATTGATTCTCTCTGGCGCTCTATCGATCCGCCATGTTTTCTTTTCACTGCAGCCTGCTAATCGCCGGCTTATTATGGAGATGGGTTCAAGCACTACTGTAAATCTCTGGGCACTCCCCAGCTATGAGAAGGTGCTTATGCCGTGATGATTGATCATTATGTATTTCTGAGGATTTTATTGGTTACTCATAACTCTTGTGTGTGGAGCATTCAGCATGAGAACGCTAGTGTGTAAAGGAGGGCGGCAGAAAACTAAACTGAGGGGCAGAATCAGTCACACAAACTGTCGTCGTAATTGCTTCTATGGTGCTGCTGTGACATTATTTAGAGAGTCGGAGTAGTGAGAGAATGCACTGAGTTACTAAAGTGAATTGTACAACCTTCTGCAGTCTTAATGCAGTCTGTCATTGAGCATTTCTTTTGTTTGTTTTTCTGAAAAATGGAAACATGTTTGCAGTGGCTGGCCACTTTATTAGGTACACCTTGCTAGTACCAGGTTGGATCCCTTTTGCATTTAGAGCTGCCTTAACTCTTGGTGTCATAGATTCAACAAGGTGCTGGAAACATTCCTCAGAGATTTTGGTCCATGTTGACATGATGACATCACACAGTTGCTGCAGATTTGTCGGCTGCTCTATTGGACTGAGATCTGGTGACTGTGGAGGCCATTGGAGTACAGTGAACTCATTGTCATGTTCAAGAAACCAGTTTGAGATGATCTGAGCTTTGTGACATGGTGCGTTATCCTGCTGGAAGTAGCCATCAGAAGATGGGTACACTGTGGTCATAAAGGGATGGACACGGTCAGCAACAATACTCAGGTAGGCTGTGGTGTTTAAACCATGCTCAGTTGGTACTAAGAAAATCTCCCCCACACCATGACACCAGCAGCAGCAGCCTGAACCGTTGATACAAGGCAGGATGGATCCATGACGCCAAATTCTGACCCTACCATCTGAATGTTGCAGCAGAAATCCAGACTCATCAGACCAGGCAACGTTTTTCCAATCTTCTATTGTCCAGTTTTGGTGAGCCTGTGTGAACTGTAGCCTCAGTTTCCTGTTGTTAGCTGACAGGAGTGGCACCTGGTGTGGTCTTCTGCTGCTGTAGCCCATCTGCTTCAAGGTTGGACGTGTTGTTGCTTCAGAGATGGTCTTCTGCACACCTTGGTTGGAACCAGTGGTTAATTGAGTTACTGTTGCCTTTCTATCATCTTGAACCAGTCTGGCCATTCTCCTCTGACCTCTGACCTCTGGCATCAACAAGGCATTTTTGGGAGCATCCTCTGTAAACCCTAGAGATGGTTGTGTGTGAGTGTGAGTTTCTGAAATACTCAGACCAGCCTGTTGGACGTTCAAAGTCACTTAAATCACCTTTCTTTCTCATTCTGATGCTGCTTTGAACTTCAGCAGGTCGTCTTGACCATGTCTACATGTCTAAATGCATTGAGTTGTTGCCACATTTATGAACAGGTGTAATCCAAATACAAAAACCAACAATATTTGGAAACTAATACAGCTCTTAGTTGAGTTGTTGCAATGTCAGCAGACTTGGTAGAACAGGAAAACCTCCAGTTCAGTTTTTACACTGTTTACACTGTTCAGCTCTCTCTTTCATTATGATAACAGTAATTACAGTCATGTCTGAACCAGCAGATGTCACACGACTTGCTGATGGACCTCCTATGTTGAGCCAGTAACATTTAACCTGCTGGTCTATGGGCATGAGTACTTAAGTATTAGGTACCCGATTTGGATGTCAGTATTTGTTCAGCTTACAGAATAATGGCATGTGACATGTGAATGGGACTTTTCTTTATGTTCTCTTTACTATTTCTCCTGATTTCTGATTTTGTTTTGGAGCTGCATGCAGCGTGCTTCACTTAGTGCCTCCTTGCCTCTCCCTGTCAGTTTATCATGAGACACTAGGAGACAACAGCTGCAGGAGTGTGAACTTCACACCGGATAACAACAGTTGGTGAGAGTCTTCCTGCACATTAACACACACAGAGTGACAAGGCTAAGTCTTAGCATCACATGGCCAGCGTTACCTAACTGTTATCAAGAGGTCTAATGACAGTTCAGCCGTTTTAGTGTTGGTATGAGTCTGTTAGGATTGTTTAACGGCTCGGCGTTGGATGTTAGCCCCTGCTGCTGTGTTAGCTCATGCTGACTAGGCTGAGAGGAACAGCTGTTATGTTAACTCTGAATTTATTGCTTAAGGGGCAGCAGCAGTCCATAGGGAGTCAGGTTGGGAAGCGCAGGGTCGCCAGCTCGAGTCCCCATGTGGACCAAATATGGAGTGTGGACTGGTAGCTGGAGAGTTGCCAGTCGGCCTCCTGGGCACTGCCAAGGTGCCCTTGAGCAAGGCACCGAACCCCCAGTTGCTCAGGGTGCCCTCTCATGGGCAGCCCCCTCACTCTGACATCTCTCCTTTCAATGCATGTATAGGTCCTGTTTGTGTATGTGTGTATTTCAGGCCTGTGTGTATGTGACAGCAGAGAGAAAAAAAAAAGAATTTCCCGTCGGGGATTAATGACATATCTTCTTTTTCTTCTTCTTCTGCTTACACTTATTATTATTCATCTTCTTCTTATTATTATTATTATTCGTTCTTTTCGCTTTCTTCTTCGTAATACTCTAACTGGTCTGGCTGGTCAATAACAGATTTCAAATTGTATTTGTTTTCTGCTGCTGGCCAATTTACAAAAATGTATGCACAACAATTTTTGCATGATATCCTACGAATTAGCGCCCCATGAATGACATTACATCTTTGACGTACGTATGTATGTATGTAAATAATGTAAAGTTACGGAGGTTAGGTTAAGGGGAAAAAAATGGCAGAGATGTACATTAAAATGTAGTTCACACGGTTACAAACACATGACTCAAGGAAAAAGTCCCAAGGGAAAGTCTTTGTTTTTGTGACCCATCCACCACTCCAACCTGCTTTGATACAGACCGCTCGGGACTGCTTACTGCTGAGTGGTTTACCCCCATCAGCGCATTGGTCACATGGTCGAAGCATTTCAAAATACATGCGATATGTCCAAATTTGGGTGCATTGTTTTGCACAGGAAAACATACTAAAAGTTTGTGTAAACATTAGGGCTGCCCCCAACTAAGAATTTTCCTAGTCAACCATATTAAATTATGTTTTTTCTGCGACTAAGTGACCAATGAAATCTTGCCGACTAATTACCTTTCTGATCGACTAACGTTTGGTCGACAATAAGGGGGCCGCCCTAGAGAACAGCCTGACGTAACCCTCGGTAGTGTAGAAATAGTTAATGTAGCTACATTACAAAGTTAATTTCTCAGCTAACAATGAATCAGACAGTTAAAAATATGATACTGGTCATTTACTTTTACAGCTTATCTTCAGGTTGCCACATTCGAAACACATCACTATCAAAAAATTGTGTTCTCAATGAAAATAATATGTAAATTAGCATACATTTCACAGAGGAATCCATCCATTTACAAGAGAACACTTCAGCAGAGGACCATTAACATACTGCTGCATTCCACGCCTTGCTTCAGTTCACAGTGGGTCATTCCCTGTAATGAATTGCCAAATTATTAGGAGTGTTTTCTTGTCAAATAGGAAACGGTAATGATGATGACAAAAGAACAACAACAGCATAAAACAAGTTGTATCTTGCCCTGCAGCCAACAGCAGTGCAGTGTTTTTCCCTCTCTCTCATACACACACACTTCTCAAGCTGATAATCAGGCATTTATTCCATAAACAATGCTGGAACTGACTTGGGATTTGCCTAACAATGTCTCATTACTAGTGTATGAGCTTCTTTTTTTTTTCCTTGAGATAATGCAATTCGTCAAGGAGAACAGATGAGGGAGGGAGCGAGAGTGTGAGAGAGCGGGGGGCGGGGGTGGAGCGAGGGGAGGAGGACAAAAACACTTATTAATTTGCACGAAATGGAATTAGCAGCGGGGAGTTAGAAGCGGCGGAGTTTCTAATTTTACCCTTGCCCCCGTGCGCCGATGGTAAATGGAGATTTGTCACACTCCACTTGGCTGGCTCCCCAGCTTGATGAGCTGTCTCTCTTGCAGGAGCCCCGCTCAATCTCTAGCATTTGCCACAATGCCAGCGCTCACATCACTGCCACAGCCCCACAGAGTCGTCAGAGTGTGGGTGGAAGTGTCATCAGATGCCACATTTCGCTGGTGACACTGAATAAAAAGGAGGATGTAAGAGGCAAGGGATACAACTTGTGAGCTCTTCGTCCTCTCATCTTTTCTACGACTAGAGAACGGACGGACGGGAAAAGAATCATAGATAGATACATAGATTGATGTATAGATTTATAGACAGAAGGGCTGCGTGATATAAACATATAAATGTCAATATATTACATTGCTTGACAGCATTCTAACAACCAATCACATCACAGAAAACATCACAACAAAGCTATTTGTAGGTCATTATAGCAGCAGCGGCAATTCCAAAATGGACACAGCAGGGTTGGATGGGTTAGCTGAAGACACTACTGTATGTACTATCCACCTTATTACTGTAGAAACGATTATGGGTGCAACTTCCTGTGAGATAGCGGAAGTAGCATTAAGCTAGTTAGTCCCATAGACTGTCTGTGGTTAGTCCCAGTGGCTACTCTTGGTGGCTAACCGTAATAAGTATTTGCCTTCAGTTTAGCAAATACTTATTCTTTTTTAAAATAAATATTGAACCAATGTTTACTCAGCATTTTCTAAAATGTCTTTGCAGAGCTCTGGTACCTGTTGCACCGTCCGTGTCTGTAACGACTAACAACCAGTCTAAGCTACATTTTTGTCCTCAGCAACTGTGTGTTGAACACAAAGACGGACACCGACACAAACAGTTAAAGTAATCATGGTGTCAATATAACAACTGAGCAATTTTTTGACATGTACATTGAACTAAACATGGGAACATTTCTTCTTCATCACCTTCACCACCCTGGGAGCGTTTAAAAAAGGCAGATATTTTTGTCTGCTTTTCAGGTGGTTGACGTGACATATTTTCCGAAGCGCTCTCTGTCCGCTGGTGTTCTCCAGAGTGTGGATACCCGGATAACAAATCAAAAATTTTGCTTGGGTTCGGCCCACTTGACATGCTGCTGTGCTGTGCTATGGCCTGTTCCAGTGCGGGAATTTGTTATTTACGTGCCATGCTGCTGTGCAAGCGGCGTGTTTGACTGTGTGTAACAGCAGCCTTTTGATGGTCATGTACACACTGTCCATAACGATAACTATGTCAGGTAACAAACTGCGTCGGGCTCAAGTTGGGTTCAGACTGAAAATCAGAAAGTCTGTCGGGTTCGGTCCCGGCTTGGTTATAATTGTCTCGCACTCGGGTCGGGTACAGTCTGGAAAATGCGGCCCGAGCCGCGCTCTTGTGTTCTCATCTGTGTGTGCATATGTGTCTGTGTCTGTGTGTGTGTGTATGTATGTGTATTGGGGTGGAACTCCGCCATGTGTGATACAGAGAGCAGAGGAGCATTGTAAACACGTGACCATGTAGAGACAGAAATGACATGCCGTGGTGTAAATAAGATTTATAACATAAGACTATTTAGTTTGTTTAACATAAGGACAAGGTATAGACCTGTTCTATGGATTTAACAGAACCGATTCTGCCTCACATTGGCACGTTATCCATCCCTTCATCCTTCAGGATTTTGCTCTTCTAATGGACTTGAACTTCCTGCAAAGAGGTCTCCATGTTGTGTAGCAAGATGAACCCGCTGCACTGTAGTCGCCAACGCAGCCTCCGTAGTTCTCGACAGGGAAAGAAGCAGAAAAGAGGCACGGAGAAACCTAGAAACCTAAATATGACCCCAAATCCGATTCGCATGGTACCACTATTATCACATGACCTCTGTGTTTGGCTAAATATGGTTGGTAATTTGCGATGGAACTTTTAATAGACAAATTATGGACATAGTGGATTTGCACTTGATAAAGATCACAGAAAACCTCTGCAATTATCACAAAGCACACGAGGCCCCCAGGTAATACTATTTTCATGCAATAAGGGCTTTAGACGATTAACAGCAAAGCTGCAGATGGTTTTTCTGCTGATCGGCTGCTTTATTCATCCACTAATTGTCTCAACTCTATAAGCAGTGCCACACCGCCAACGTCTTGTCACCTAGTTGATCCACAAAAGACTCGTTCAAGGTTTGTTTTGGCTGCTGAGTTGTCGCTTTCTGTTCAACTTTTAGTGGCAAAACAATACGTACCAGGGCCCCTGGAGACAAGGGAAAGTCAAATTCAAGGACTTTTAAGTACTCTTTCAGGCACTAATTTGTATTTACAAAGATTAAAGCATTTTCTCCACAAACATCTGCTGCTAGAGAGTTGTATTCAAAGCGCAGAGCCCGGCGCAGCAACCCATTGACCTTCTGGAGACAGTGCAGATCTGAGTGGATTATTTTGAAGATCAACAGATGTGAAGTCTGGTGATGGCTCACTCTGCCTGCACGATGCTGCTGCTGCAGTTCAGAGGCTAAAAAGCGGAGCTAGCTGCTAACAGCAAACTCCACAAAACCATTCAACATCAACAGCTGATGCTGCTCTGGTGTTAGCGTTTTGCAGGTTAGCAAACATCCTGGTGACGACTATTTACTCGCGTTTACCAACCCGTCTGCTCGTAAAACATAAGAAAATAATTGCAAGCATGGCCGCTCTGACACGTTTCAGAAAATAATTTATCATTCTGTCACTCTGTTGTCTTTAATTTTATTCAAGCACATTTTTAAATGACCAAGTTAAAAAAATGTCTGATTTTCAAGGTATTCCAGTACTCAAGCACCTTATACGAACCCTGTCCACCTTATTCCTAGCACCCATGATCCCTTGCAGGAATTATGAGTGCAATTTCTGGCGTTGAACTGAAACCGGTGATTATGTGATCATACCTCCGCCATCTCTGACAGCCATCTCATAGCAACCGAGCACGCTAGCGATTAGCTCGCCTTGCTCCGTTAAAATATTGTTAACTGTAACATGTCCCGAGCTAGCTTAAGGTAAACATCTGCTCCTTCTAAAGATGATTTCTGATTTCTGATGACTTATTAAGAGACTCTATCACATAATTCAGTATTAACTGTAGCCCCGTGTAAAGTGAATAAATGTGATGTTTCCCAGCTAATCCTCCGCTCGTCTGCGTTAACCACGCAGTTTACATGTTTTTAAAACTTGTGATTTATTAAAAACTGTATAATCTCATATATATATTTGTCATATCGTCAAGAATATCGTTATCGCATATCGTCCACCCCTACTCCTCAGGTAATATTGGTGTCGTGCGAACAGGGCCTAAGTCTCTAAGATTGTTCCAGCCTCTCAACTGTGAGAATTTGCTTTGTTTCTTTGTGTTATACGACCATACGGCTGAGCCCTTATGGATTGATAGATAGACAGACAGACAGACAGATATTCATAGGCACATGGCCAAATTCCAATAATGCAATCTGCTGGCGCCCACAGAGCAGCGAGCATGATAAACAACATGATGTTAAATAGGAGCACCAATCAATAAAACACACACAGTCCCCTGGTTAGAGCCTCCAAGAGACAATAACCCGCTAACCCCCTCGTCCACCCCTCAGCCCTTCCTTGTGGGACTACTTCTCGCGGAGTTCAAAGGGCACAGCCAGCGATGCGGCTGATAAACACAACTGGAGCATCCGTGGTCGTCCTGATTGTTCAGCGTCTCTCTCGCCCCAGATAACAAGATCTGAATTATCCCGGCTCTGCTTCGATGAAGTGCCGCCTCCCCTGCTGCCCCGGCTCCTTTGATACAGCGATCAATATATCTGTGATGATGTCATCAACTGTTGGCAATCTGAGGTGCAGTTTTGGAGCTGTTATTGCCTTCCACATCCCTCCTTCCATCTCCAGCAGATCTGCGTGTAAAATGCCTTTATTGATCATGGTGCGCTCGCAGAGATTCGGCTCTTTGTTACTGCACTCCTTCGCATCTGCACCCGCCCTCAAAGAAAAGAGAGACAGAAAGAGAGGTGGAGAAAGAGGAGGAGGAGGGAGGGAGGGTTGGGGGGGTAACATTGTCATACAACACTTTAATTGGAAGCATCAAAAGCACAAAGAGGGAGGGAGAGTGTTTATCTGCTGGATGTATTCCTCATTCTGCATGGAGATGGTTTGTTTATCCATTTGCCAAAGTTCCTCAAAGCCCGGGTCAGGTCAGTCTGGCTGCAAGGCCACAGACATCCCTCACTGATTAAAAGGAAGCAACTGAGACTCACACACACACATGAACACACACACACAGCGCCTGCAGCTCTTGCCTGGCGATAAGGATCCCAATGTGTCTGACAGCGAGGATGACTGCAGAGTGTGAGGGAATTAGAGGGATTAGGGGGTTATAGAGTAGCGTGATAGCCTCTGGGATGGCGGAGGGATTAGCCCGATTATCTCACTCTCTCTCTCCCAGCCAGTCAGGCCTAGTCTGGAGCTGAAAGCTGCCAGATGTGGCACCTACAGATAGAGAGAAGAGGAAACAACCTGAGGGAAGGAGGGAAGGAGCAAAGAGGAAGGAGAGACATGGGGGGAAGAAAAATGGAGGAGAAGAAGAGGTAAGGGTAAGAAGGAAGGAGCCAGTGAGAAGGGAAGGGTTTTAAAGATAGCCAGTTAAAAAGGGGGAGAAAAAAGATGAGGAGGAGAAATGGGAGGAAATTGCGTGGGGAGTGACAGACAAGGTAATGATAGTGGAGAAAAAGAGGAAAGGGGGACGAGATAGGAGGCAGAACTCCCTGTTGGCTTGGCTTCACTCTCGTTCCCTCCAGTGCACATTGACTCCCTGCTCGGCTTAATATGGGATTTCATCAAGGTGGTGCTTAGACCAGCTTTACATTTTAATTTGCGGATTTCGCTGGCAGTTTTAGTCCATACCGGGGGCTGTGTACAGTACCACATCTACTGTTTGTGCATTCCTAATCAGCAGGAGTGTGATTCTGGGCCACACTTTGTACTGCTGTCAACTTATTGTCTACTGTTTTGCAAACAGAAATTGTTCGGCGACAGTCATGTGCGGAGCGACTTAATCTCCCATGACATGCATGTTGTGCACATTCAGAACAGGAACAGTGTGAACCAAAAGAATCATAAGACGCAGATCTTATGTTCACGTTCATTAGATTGTGACTTCATATCAGATGTAATAATGTCTCAAGGACATCAAGTATTTATAGTAAACCTTGATCTAAAGCGTGAAACCCTGATGTGAATCAAATCTTTTAATGTCCGCCCGCCGGGGACGATGTTTCCATGAAACGACTACAGAGGACTGTGAAGAGCTGTTTTCATCCTCAGAGTGAGTTGTCATATGTGACTTTTAGCAGTGCGTGTCTGTCTTGTGCTGTGTTCTGCGGTGGAATTCTTCTGAGTTGGCCAATTTGGAGTGGGCTGAGTGTGAAAGCGTTGTATTGTTAAAGATATGAAGTACGCCAGTCACAAGAGCCGAGCTGAACCGAGCGGAACAAATGACAGATGATTTCTGTTTGCTACCAATCAGAGGGACAGCAGCCGAGTTCATGTGAAACCACATGTCGCACATTGTACAAAAACACTGTGGTCTGAGTTATCTCTAAATCTACCAGGGCTGGACCTGAATATTTAACTTTGCAGATATTTGTTTATTGGGTAGATATTTGGTTTTTACATTTTGGGATTTGGATTTTCAGGCTTTATTTAGAAAAAGCAATAAAGAAATTATAAATAAATAAAATTCTTTCTACTACAACATCAACATCTATTTTTAGTATTGATTTTATTTTATTTTTTGTATTTTTTTTAGCTTTACTATTTTTACAGTACTTTTACATTTCAGTACTTTATAGTATTTTTACTACTCTCCATTCCATGCACCTTATACATACTGCACAAGGTCACTTTACACTGTGTACCAAATTATTATGCAAGCTGCATTTTTGTGAATATTTTAAAAACTATGTCAACAGTCATTTTCAAATTTGTTAAGATAGTAAATATATTTCTTCAAATGTGTGGTTAATATTATGCTTTTCAAAGTGCTGTAGGCTGTATTTTTAAATTAATGCAGAATGTGCAGAAATGAGTGTGCCAAGGTATTATGCAAGTTGGTGATTTGTATACAGTTGGAAAGAAAACTGTTGTTTTTGTTGAAGTTTGCATACAGTTGTTGAAAATATTATTATTTTCAATCAATAAAATGTTAAATAAAAGTGCCTAGTTTTTATTATTTTTCACAAGTTAGATGCTCTTATCACCAAGCTGCATAAATCCATCCCCTTCAGTCATAGACCTTAAAGGAGAAGTCCAGTATTTTGCACTTTGAGCTCCATTCCTGGTTGTTTATGATGAAATAGAGTGGTTAAGACCAAAATCTTGACGATTGCTCCTTCTCTGACAATTTGAGAGAATTTGTCTTTCCCCTGCCTGGCTTAACAATGCTGTCTATGGCCATGTGTAAATCTGTCCTAAAACCACCTTAAACGTTGGTTTTCAAAGCCATGAAACTCACCCAGTGGTCAGTGGTGTTCCTTGATGTTCCCACATAAAAATCGTAGCAAACTGTCGTTTCCGTGATGATTTATTTGACATTTTGTCCATGCATTGATTTCCTATAGGAAGCCTCATTGTCCGTTGGTAGTAATCCGCCACTGGAAACAGAAAGGGGGTTGTTTACGACAAGGTTGTAGTCATTGTAGTCTTTTAGCTCAGCGAAAGTGCCGGCTCGACAGTGCTGTGTGTGCTCCTCCTCTTTGGGGGAATTCTCCTGCAGTCGCTGACCACACAAAACTTGCCCATTATTACTCGCTTGTAAACAACCTTCGCAGTACGATGCCTTTGAACACAACGCCAGCCTTCTTCTTCTGCTTCTTTCTGTGTCCCATTACATTGCAATGGTTTCCTGCCGATTGGTGACACTCACGTAAAGGAGCATTATCGCCATCAAGTGGGCTGGAGTGTATAACGCTTCAGGGTCAAACCAACGATCAAGCGGAAGTTTACACACGGGTGTGAGGCAGCTGAAAAAATAGTTCCACAATCCAGATGAAGAGCGAAAACACGGATGGAAACGACAGTTTGCCACTATTTTTATGTGGGAACATCCATGAACACAACCAAACAGGTAACGACAGGTTTAATGACATTTGTTTCAGTCTTGGCGTGAGTTTGTTGGGCTCATTAAATGGCTCGGTGTAAGATGTTAGCCGTCGCTGCTTTGTTAGCTCATGCTAACAGGGCAGAGGGTGAACTGATCGTTCAGTGGGAGGACAGCAGCTCGGACACGGTCTCCCAGCGCTGTGTCTAACCTGTCATGCTAGAAACACTGAATCTTAAAAATATAAATCTGAAATCCTAAATTTAGCTAGTATGCTGTTTTTGTGCTTCTGTCTCACAGCACTTTGTCAGGTATTGTTTTAGTTTCAGTGCTTGTTGTTATAAGCACTGATGTAGGTCTGTAATCTGTCCATTAAAAATACAGACATTAATGTAGAATAAAAGAATCCTTATTATCGAATGCCTTTGATTAAAGTGGAAAACACGTGTTGCAGCCTCTCAGCTGAGAATGTAGACATGTGTCGCTGAGTCCTTCCCTTATGTCAGGTCAGTCAGTGAATGTATTTGTTCCCTTGTTGCAGCTCAACTTTTGATAACTCACTGAAAGAGCTTTGCAACGTTGTGACCGAGAAAGTAAAAGGCTGACTGGAACTCATGTAAGAACAGGAGCGACTGAATAGAGACTGAGAACACTGTGACTTTAGCTTGAGTTGTTGGTGAAGGACAATGAACGCTGTAGCTGCTGCGAAGGTGGGTGCACGACGACTCCGCTCTATTGACAGTGATATTGTTTATTGTCTTTAAACTGTGCTTGACAGCCTTCAAATTCCTGTCTTTTGAATTCAGATACTCCACAGCGAGCTGTGTTGAATGGGTAATCATTACACCACAATGTCTGAAAAGCAACGTGGAGAGCACTTCAAAATCTGCCTCAAGGTGTCATTACCACGACAACGACTCTGAGGTCACTTGTCAGTAGCCTGATAATGAGACTGAAATGCCATTTTGTTTAACTTCATATTGCTGAGCAGATGTGGGCCGTGAGTCAGATGTCTTGATCAAGGCTAAACTGTCTTTTTGTCCAAGTGACAACACTGTGGTGCAGTCTGCGTATGACTTGATTATGTTTTGATAAAGCCTCAGAGAAACTGTTCAGAGGTCAATTGAGACCGGTCATGGACTCTGATTTGACACAAGGGGGCTGGTGAAATACATGGATTCACTAGATTCTGAAGGTTAAAGCTGTTATCTCTCGTCTCTTTATAGTGTTCAAACATTCAGCTAGCAGCCTCTCCTTTTAGCCTGCGCTAACTGATGCTTTCACCGAGTAAAATGACAAATGCCTGCGGCAGCAGGTCATATCAGCTGCTGCTAATTAATGTTAATTTCATGAGTAACTTGATGGCAGGGCCAAATTAAAGTGGTCTGTTGTGGTTCGGGCTGCCTCCTAAAAGTCGAGGATTCTAATCATCAGTCAGAGACAACTGAAATTACTTGAAGTCAAGCAGTCTTTTTTTTGTCAGTCAGTGTGCTGTGTACTTCTGGGGAGGTTTAGTTCCCCAGATTTAACTGCAGAGTGAGTGCTTCTTGCCTTATTGCTGCTCTGCTCTCTGGTCCAGGCAGCTGCAGACCCAGACCCAGGGTGAGTCTGAGTGAGATGGAGGCAGCTGCCCAGAGGACTAGAGGCTTTTCCCGGTCAGGTTCTGAGATAACGTTATCTTCCGAGTTTACAGTTCACAGTAGCTGTGTCTCACTTCAGAGGCTGCAGCCTTTGAATGACATGGCCTTCGCAACCGGCGCTGGCCACATTGGCCAGTTGTTCCCCAACCCATTGGTGTTACTGTTACCTAGCAACCAGCTGCGCTTGACAAAAGTAGTAAGCTAGTAAGTTAGTTAGCCCTAAATCATGGACCCAGAGATTGTTATTATATATAATTTTTTTAAATTTAATACTTGAGGAGATGGTTCACCTTTCATCGTGGGATAGGCAAGGCCACGAAGGATTTATCCGTTGCATCCTCCAAATTCTGGGAAAGAAGTCTGCATTTGAAGGAGCCTTCGAAATGGGACAGCCTTGGTTGTGCCGATGTGATGCAATCGGTCTTCAGATGCGGCCTTTGAAAGCTGTAGCCTCTGAATTGAGACACAGCTAGTAAGTTAATATGATGCAGTCCCTGGCTTTTCTTTCATGTCTTGTGTCGCCAAAAAAATGCTGTTGCACAAATCTGATTCGTTACAGTTAGCCCCCATTAGCTCAGGGGGCTAACTTTGCTTAATTACTATATTATATGAACAATGCTGTCACCCTGAACGTTTCACCGCACCCTGTTCAAACTCCAACCAAACAAAAAGGAACGAATATTCAAATATTTGTACTGAACAGCCAAATCAGATTTGAGTGACATAATTCTGAGTCGCGTACAGCTCTAGCTGTCGTTCTGTGTGCTCTTTTACAGACAATGCTACAATAGCTTAGCCACAAATGGTTTGTGAGGTAAAGTAGTCATGTTCTGTAAGACACTGGTTCCCAGCTGGTGGGTTGTGGCCTAAAAGTGGGTCCCAGGGTCATTCTGAATGGACCGCAAGTGACTCATAAACATGTCAAATTTGAAAAAAGCACATCTTGTTTTGAAGTACACCAAACTTGCGGCACATAGCTTTTATTTTGAAGTACTGTTTCCTGCTGTACAGTGAGCGACTAACAGACAGAGACAGCAAACTAGCTCAGCGATATGGCCCAACACAAGTATGATCCTGAATACATAAATTAAACTGTGTGGACCTTGAACTAATGACTAAGGAGAAATCTGGACCTGTGGCTGGACCAGTTGAACCACTGCTGTAACACATCTGTCCAATCGCAAGTGTTTCTGTCGTCCTAAAAAGTCATATAACTAAATTATTCAAGTAACTTCCATCCATCCATTTTCGTCCGCTTATCCGGGGCCGGGTCACAGGGGCAGCAGGCCAAGCAAAGCACCCCAGACATCCCTCTCCCCAGCAATGCTTTCCAGCTCCTCCTGGAGGACCCCAAGGTGTTCCCAGGCCAGATGAGATATGTAATCCCTCCAGCGTGTTCTGGGTCTGCCCCGGGGCCTCCTACCAGTGGGACGTGCCTGGAACACCTCCAGTGGGAGGTGCCCAGGAGGATCCTGATCAGATGTTGAACCACCTCAACTGACCCCTTTCGATGCGAAGGAGCAGCGGCTCTACTCCGAGCTCCCTCTGGATGTCCGAGCTCCTCCCCCTGTCTCTAAGGCTGAGCCCAGCCACCCCACGGAGGAAACTCATTTTGGTCACTTGTATCTGCAATCTCATTCTTTCGGTCACTACCCAGAGCTCATGACCATAGGTGAGGGTTGGGACGTAGATGGACCAGTAAATCAAAAGCTTCGCCTTCCGGCTCAGCTTCAAGTAACTTGTAAGAAAGAAAGAAGCCACATTTAGAAGGCTACATGTTATCTCAGTGTGTTAGATAGATACGCAGGTAAATACAACAGATGCTGACAGACACCCAATAGTTTTCTATCTTATTTAGTTTCCTTGGCTAACTCAAATTAGTCTGCAGGAAAAACTGCAGAGAGATGATTGAAAAGGACTTTAAACTTTAAGCTTTTTTTTTGCTCTGGCTCCTGATAAAGTCTGGAGTTGAGTATTAAGCCAAAACAGTGACTCAAGGCTGTTTATTGATACAAAAGTCAAAGTTCAATATTACTGAAGTATTGTAGCTTTCAGTGGATGACACTGTGACTCTTTGTGAGAGATCAAATGTCAAAACTTTGTGCCATCGTCTTTCTTTTTTTTGTCTTTTGTATGACTAAGCTACATTTCTTCAATAACAAACTAAAACTTTTTGCATTACTTTATTCTGCACGTCATATTTAGTGATCAAATCTTATTTTATCTCCTGCAAAGTGCAATTGAAAGTAAAGCCGAACACCAGCATGATTATTTTTAAGGCCTGTGTTTTTTTTCTTTTTGTTCTCAACACATCTTTTCTCTCACAACCTCAGTAGTGGCTTACACGCCTAAATATGCTGACAGGGAAACTGAACCGTTATATCTTATACAAAAGCCCGCAAACCCAAAAGCCACAAGTAGCAGCCTCTCTAAACCTGGCGCTCTCTTCCTCCTGCTGCACTAAAACCATTTACGCTTCAAACGCAGAACTACCGGAATAGTTTTAAAAGAGGAATCTAGACTTTGCACATCTTCTCCACAGCTTGTAACAGCTTTTAAACAAATGTTAAATGAAGTGTTTTTATCTCGGCTTTAGTTTCTCATTGTGTTAAAGAGCTCGTTTCAATCCGGATATCTGACGTAGAAACTGTATCACCACATGCAGTTGTGGGTTACTGTATTCTCTGGTGGCTCACATCTACACAGGATGTGCCGACAGAGCTGCTTGAAGGTTTTTTTTGTAGTGAAGTGGATAGATTGTTTCCGTGCAGTTTGTTTGTGCATGTGTGTGTGTGTGTGTGTGTGTGTGTGTGTGTGTGTGTGTGTGTGTGTGTGTGTGTGAGAGAGAGCGAGTCTCTGCGCTGTAAACAAGATTTGCTTCTGCCCTCAAACCATGGCCGACAGAGTGCTCCTGTGTGTGCAATGGCTACACGCACACACACACACAATTTTTTTTTTTCCACGGGTTATTGGGTATGGTTGGTTGTCATGGCAACTGGTGAGATGTTGTTCACTATGATTTTTTTTTTTCCCTCTTTCTTCTCAATAAAGAAAGAAAGACGCAGGATGCAAATTGACTCCCCCCCTCCACCACTATCACCACCACCACCAGCCAAACTAAATCAGATGAACGTAACTGGAACTAGTTGCAAATGTGGGGGAAAAGTAGAATCTCGGTCGTCTCCCACACACACATAATGAGCAAAACCTGCACAGAAACATCGCACTAGTTCTCTGTTAATTTGTGTGCTGTTGTTATGTTGGGACGTCTTGACAGCCGAGCAAGAAAACACTCTGAACAACCACAAATTACTTCACAGTAAGCCAATACATTTCCATTTATATCAGGATATATCTTATGAATATTTCATTTTCAGAAACAAACTTTCTTTATAATTCAGCAAGAACAGCACATTTCATCTCTCTTGTTTTCTCTTCATCATGATTTGTCTCCTCTACATGATCACATGTTCCTCAAACATATGCTATCTGCACATTTCCCTCCTTTGACCTAAACTGAACTCGTCCGTTATCTTTGATCTCTGCATGTGCAGCGCTGTCAGAGTTGTTAAGGTAATCTAGCCGATAAGTCAGAATGGAAGCAGATGAGTTTTGAGCCATATCTTCCCACTGCTTAGTGCTGCAGTAAGTTTCAGTTCGAGTGTCACAGCACTTTCACACACACACATGCTCAGAGACACATACGAATTGGTTCACACACTACTTACAGCTTTCATATCTGGAAGTCTTCATGTGTGTGTGTGTTTGTGGAGGCATGTCTGCATGTGGTCACTGATGTGTGCAGACAGCAGACGTGCTCTTTTTGTCTGGCTGACGTGGTTGGAAGCCGCTGTCGACCACACGGCAGAACTGCAAGTAAAAGCTACAAAACAACGTGTAATGAACAAAAACAATCAAACGTCATGCTTTACGGTGAATTATAAAACATATCTGAGTCCGTTTAGGGCTGCTGTTATTTTAATTATGAAATATGTTCTTCGCAGGCCACTGTGACACGTCAAAATGTCTTCAAGGAGGACATTTTGACGTGTCACAGTAGGAACAGCACAGATGTAAATAAAGAAATTAAACGTAGCTAAATTTAGTTGCTTCAATTTCAGGTTTCAGGTATTTTGCATGCTGGCTCACTGAAACTCTCACTAGCACACTTGAATTGAAGAAAGCTGCTCTTAATCTTGATTTATAGCATCACTTTTGAAACTTGTGAAGAGTGTTGCTCGACAGAAATTCAAGAGCAACGTGATGTTTTCATCCTAATGGTAACTAGACACCCCTGCATTTTTTTTTACTGTCTGAGTCATTTCTGTTGCATTTAATGAAGCATAATCTGCACAGACAGCCACTTTACGTCACACAGATACACCGTTGTACATGTGTTTTTAACTTATTAACTGTATCTACATTGATCATTCTCCTCACTGACTGTGGTGGGCTGTTTTTTACAAATACAAACACCTAATTTTTTTCCAAGAAAACTATTACAGTTTAGTAAACGTCCGCTCTGTCCTCTCAGCTCCTCAGGAGCTGCTGCTGACAGACGGCTGCTTCTGTACACAGAGACAGTGAATGCAGGTTGGAGTTGGCGTGGATTCAAAAATGTTACCTCTGTGGCCACGACAGTAACACTGTCAATCAGAAATATGCGACAAAATACGACATTATCAGCGACATAACAAAATGCTGCAGGTGCAGGACATGAGCGACACGTTTTTCTGTCAAAAATACGTCACTCTTGTCAGGTGACACTCGTCAAGTGTCGAGCGCTCTACCATAAAGTAGTGTTGTCAGTAACAGCAGTGCTTGAAGTCAAAATGTCAGTTTTGGAAAATTAATCAGGAAGTATTAAACTATGCTACTAAAGTATTTTAAAAAAAATAAATAAATAAAAACTTCCCAAAGCTAAAGTTGAAATATTCAAAGTGATTACTCTGGTTGACCATTAGAGGGTTTTTAGTTTTCTTTGTCATCTTTTTTTTTTTTTTTTTTCAGAGGACTAAGAAACTAGCAAATATTTGTGCTATTTGCTTAAAAAGATACCTAAAATAAAATTTCTTTGAATCGATTCATTGACTGATTTTTTAAAATTTTTTATTTATTTTTATTTTATTTTATTTGTTTATTTATTTTTACAAAAAATTAAAACATTTGAATAAGGCTGCCTACAGACCCGACAGTTTTAGCAGTCTGTTTTTTTTTTGGCCAGTCAGTGTGCAGTGTACTTCTAGAAATGTTTTGATCCCCAAATTTAGCTGCAGAGTGAGCACTCCTTGCCCTCACAGTGCTCTTTGGTACAGGCAGCTAGGTACATAAGCCCCGTCTCCACCAAACACTTCCAGTATGGTACCTTCGAAACCAAAAGTAACCCTTCAGACATGGTACCTAGACCCTAGAGTTTCCATTGCAAACAGTACTCTTAAATGTGGGCGGGGTTGTTGTCACTCACTGTATTTCCTCCTTTGTCAGTCTGCACCTCGTTTATCGTCCACAGAAGGAGGCTGCACGCTGACGTTTCCAGAACAAAATAGAACAGGCTGCAGTGAGAGTCTCTCTCCATGGGATATTTAAAAATAGCAGGTTTGTGCATTTAGTCCTTCTCAGGCAAGCTCAGGGGTTTAGTGTTGCCTGACACTACGCAAGCTTTTCTTTTCTCTGAGTGAGGATTAAAATATATGCAGTCCACATAATCCGGCCAAAATTAATATATAAAAACTTGAAGATCGACTCATTACTAAAAGTGTTTGTCATATAAAAACTAAAGTGATGGTCAAAATTGTCAAGGTCTTTGAGTACCAGATCTGTGTGCTAGGTACCCCAACAGAGGGGGGACCAAAGATGGTACCAAATTGAACCGTACTGCACTGCTCAGTGGAAACGGGGCTATAGGGGCAGCTGCCCGGTCAAGCTTCAAGATAACTTTATCTTCTGCCCTCTGCTCACAAGTGGTGAATTTACAGCTCACAGTAACTTAATAAGATGCAGTCTCATGCTTTTGTTTGAGATCTAGTGACAACAAAAAAATGTTGTTGCACATTTGCAGCCTGTCTTGACCATCGTTAGCTTGTTTACTACATTACTTTAATGCCAACTGTTCATACTCTCAAACTCTGTGTGGAAAAAAGGAGCAAACAGCTAAATAATCGTATTGAATAGCCAGATCTGATTCGCCTGACGTCAGTCTGAGTCCGGTTCAGCCCTACATTTAAACACAGAAATAAAAAGACAGTGAGAAAGAAGACAAGTGAGAGAGGTTAAGAGAAAATAGGCTACCCCCTACACAATTGCATAACTGTGACCTATAATACACCGCAAACAAGACGAAGAACAAAAGTGGGATGGAAACTGTGCATGTGTGACTGTGTGCACACACACACGTCTGTGGGTGTGTAAATGTGCATCGACGTGCAAGATATGACACACTGTAATGTCAAAAGTGTAAAATAGAGCAGTGGAGGTGTGTGTGAATGTGTGCAACACATAAAGCACACACCTGCAAGATTTAGATGTATTGGTTTCCGTCCCTTTTGCAAACGGCGCCTCGTAGAATGCATTGATAGCACATTGTTGTTGCTGCGCTGCTCGCCCACAAACCCGCAATGACAATCTCATGGCTAAGTTGTCAACATCAATGCATTAGAGGGATTGTTCATCATATTGTTTTCTGATCAAGATGGATTACTCTTCATCAGGAGCTCGCCGAGGTTCAGGATCGGAGATATGAAATCACATTGATGCATTCGATGGAATAGTGAGGCTGAGAGATTTTAGATTGAGATCTCCGTGCCTTATTGAATTTCTCTGGGGTGGATCAAATTACTTTTTCTTTTTTTGTCAGTGCACTGAAAGAGCTGTAGGCCCTTCTCATTTCTCTGTTTGTGTTGTGTGTCTTGTAAAAACAGAGGAGCATTCTCACAGGACAAACATTTGTATCTCTACAGGGGCCCTAAAGCACCAAAGCAACATCCCAAAAGCCAGTCTGCTCATCTGTTTTAAATTCCCAAGAAAAAAAACAACATTTTACATTGGACTTCCCCTCCCATCCTTTCACTTTTCTTTTTCTTCTAAGCACATTTAGTTGCAGTAGCATGGAGAAAGGAGAGCAAATTGAGCCTTAAATCTAAACATGTGACATCAGAAGACAAAATGGCAGTGCAGACAGGCCCCGGACCACCCACAAGCATTGTGGCTTCCCTCTAACTGAATGTGGACTGAATTAGACGCTGCCTCAAACCGTTACCCCAGAGCTTTTATTAACCACACTAGAACCAAATGCATCTGTGGCCTGTTTTGACTTCTCCTTTGGACTCTATCAAGCGTGTGTTTCTAATATTGAGGAAGTCGTGTGTTCTTCAAACTTTAGGTTTCTCAGAGAGGTCTTAAAAATGGAGTGTGAGTTACACGTCATGTGTGTTTAGATGCAGAAAGTGTAGGTCTGAGTGATAATGTTATACACGGGGAGTTTGTCTGTTTAGGGTGGAGTTGTGTGACACATACAGTATTACACATGGGGACACACAACTTAGTATTACCAAAGTGTGTGTGCATGTCTGCTGCCAGTCAGTACTTTTACATGCAGCTTGAGAAAATCTAATTATTGGCTTAGTCCGACTGAAACCGGACTTTTAAATGCATGTAAACAGCTTAGTCCGACTGAAACCGGACTTTTAAATGTATGTGAACAGCTTAGTCCGACTGAAACCGGACTTTTAAATGCGTGTAAACAGCTTAGTCCGACTGAAACCGGACTTTTAAATGTATGTGAACAGCTTAGTCCGACTGAAACCGGACTTTTAAATGCGTGTGAACAGCTTAGTCCGACTGAAACTGGACTTTTAAATGCATGTATCCACTGAGTCCGACTGGGGTTGGACTCAGCGTTCTGCGCATGCACCACTTTTTCTTTCACAGGCTTTCACCCGGAAGAAGAAGGAGATGACGAAGCAGCAGTTCACTCCCGAAAAACAAGCAAACACCATGGCAACTGCGAAGCAGAAGACGCACTTCTGGACGGACGAGGAAACTACATCCATCTCCGCGATCTTCATTCGTCGTTAGCTTCCTCTTCGGGTCAACCAGAACTAGTTCAATATTAAAAAGGACACAGCGCCGCCTGTCGAGGCAGAGTCAGACGTACTTGGTCAGAAATCCGATTTTCTCTTCTGCATGTATACTCAGACAAGACAAGAAGTCCGACTTGACCCATTAGCCGAGCTATGAGCTTAGCTCGACTACTGCGTGCATGTTAACGTACTGAGTGTTGGAACAAATGTGTCTGATCTGTGTGTGTGTGTGTGTGTGTGTGTGTGTGTGTGTGTGTTAATGACAAACAAGCATGCTACAAATGCAAACTCTAGTTGTGAAGGGAGGAAAGCCGTTTATACCTCCATGTCTGAAGTGATCACACACATAGTCGGGCACACACACAACTAGGAGTGAGGTAGAACAACTGGAGCCCATCTGGACTACACACACACACACACACACACTTACACTTCTAATCCAGAGCCGCTTTACTTCTGCGATGACATTTGCATGTAATTATGTGCAGCACAAACATTTATTTACAAACATGCACAACACATGTGGACAAATATTAATAAGACTTATTTATACTCATGGGTATGTGCTCTTACAGGCAAGAGCACTCACACACACACACACACACACACACACACACACACACACACACACACACACACACACACACACACACACACACATCCCACGCAAACACACGCTTGCTAGCTGTAGTGGAAAATTACCGGGCTCCCATGCACGCCTGTATGGTTATGGGAGCCATGGAGAGAGGGAATGGGCTATTTGTGGTGTCCTGCTGACTGGACCAAAGGAGAGCAGACCAAAGCTGCGGTGAGGCTTGAAAGTGGAAAGGAGCGGGGTGTCATTAGGCTCGAGGCCAGAGACCTCCATTTACAGTCTGCTCTGTGTCTCTCTGGTCGGCTGTCGAGCCACACAGCAGGTAGCATCCCTGCAGGACACACACTCAGCTCAGGAGCTGCTCTTCACCTCAGATCACAGAGGTGAAGGGCAGGAGTGGTTAAAAAAAAAAAACATTTAGGAGGGGTGAGGAGTAATTTTTATTTTAATGGTAACATCAGTATCTCCTGGCGTAGCAGCGTGGGAGTCTACTGGATAATTTAATAGTGCTATAAGGTTATGTCACGGTCGTCGGTTAGAGATATTTACAGTTCTAGTATTATTATTATTAAAAGAAGAAAGAGGGTCTTTGGAGGAGCGTGTCAGTGTCTGTGTTTGATTGGCAGCAGCTGGCAGGCCGAAACTAGAGACAAAGTAAACAAACTTGTGCTGCAGCTAACAAGTCATGAGCTGACAGTGTGTTGTTTGCAGTGGTATTTGTCAGTAAGGACCATGCCAACGTCTAAACAGAACAAAGTGACACTAGCAGGTACGTTTACACGCTGTTTAATGTGCTGCAGCTGAGCAACTAATTAGCTCTCTGGCTAACAAACTGACATTAGCAGCACACTGGGTGTTTGTTTGGTGGCGCGTTCAACAAGCTACGGTCCAGGACGAGACGTGTGTTCGTGTTTGTGAGTTAGATAACAAGGAGACTTTGCAGGAAAGCTAATGTGGGATGTTGTTCAGAGTCTGTGGTTCTTGATGTGTAGCAGGCTGCTTTCTGGCTGTTAGTCAGTAGCCTTGTTTAAGTAGAGATCACGCTATAGGGCCGCTATGAAGTCCTTTCAGCATAATGCTGCTCCAGTGTGTGATTTAAGAGAGCATGCTGGTGTTCTGGAAACAAGAGAGGCATGATGGGCATGACATGTAACACAACAACATCAGCGTCTAGTGTGATATATAACACACGCATCGAAAGCACCTTATAAACAATAACAATGTCATAACATGGCAATAACGATCATTTACCTTCCCTGTCTGTTGAGCTACAGTTATCGCTTGACTAGGCCATTTAATTGGACTACTGTCCTTGTCCCAGTATACGGGGGGGGGGGTTGATTTATTGACCAATGTATGTCCGACCCCGCTACGATAGGTGGCGATACGCCCCCTTTCAGAATGGTAGTGTTGGACCTTTTTGCAGTTGACCTGTTACATCACCGAACAAACAATCGACAAATGTTAGCTACAGTTAGCTAGCGGCAAACTGGTATTATGGTGGACAACTTTATAGGTCTGTACATTTCGTCAGTTCAAAAATGCAGGGTTCTAGATGTAGATTTCACCATGTTCGCCATGATTTCTTTCTCTGTTATGCATTTAATGCTTTCAACCTCTGTATCAAAGCCTGGGGCAGACATTTGAAATTTAGAAATTAGATTTAGAAATTAGATTTAGTACGGTTTTAGTCAGACTAACACATTAAATAAATTTTCTCTAATGTCATGTAAACACACTGACTGTCTTTCCGATGTGCAGGCATTTACAGCTGCTGTTTTTCCTCTGTGAGTTAGCTGCTAACTGCTATCAGCTGCTTTTTAAATCTCCCAGGGGAGACACATCGGTCTCATCCATGGTTCCGTCCAGCCGGCTTTTTCCTTTTACATAGACGTCGATTTAACGCTGTTACTGCCTCCGCTGCTGGTTTGAAGGTGAGACATCTTTGTCCCCCTACTCCGCGATCATACCTTTTTATAAAAGGCAGCAAGGCAGAATGACAGCATGAAATTCCTGCCTTGAACAGCCAGTGTAAAAGGGGCTAGTGTGATTGTCTGCATGGTTGAACAGTGACGTTACTGTTTTATGGACAGATCTGATAGAAACAAGGTCTACATGTACGTACACGTAAGACTAGCTGTATTACTAGCTAGCTAACTGCTAACTAACTAGCTGAATTAATGCAACAGTTGGGACTATAAAATCAAAAATATACATTTCACCCTTTCAGTTTCAGTCTTTTCTCAAAGGAGAACACAGGACATGTTTACAAAAAAAAATGCAGTTTGATTTCAGTCGGACTTTTTCCTGAGATGTCGCATATTTTCTGTAGTTCTTATGGTAGTACACTGTAAAAACTACAGTACCCATGAGCCGTAGCAACCATCACTATGGCAAAGATGGCAGCCAGGAGCATAAATTGTGACATACTACATACTACGTGACTCACCCATACTGATTCGAGTGAACATAATTTTGACGCAGCCTGTTTCGAGTCCCCGGGCCTCAGATACTAGGAACTATGAGGGCTCTAATGTGAACAAATGCCAAGACATACAGGCACGAGCATCTCTGTAGAAAACGCATGTGTTTGGATTATTTAGGAGACATTTGTGAAGTTATCCCACACATACATCATTCACAACCAACTCTAAGTCCCTCAGTATACACGATTTGTCACAATTTGATTTGCTGCTCTCCGTCCTGAAGGCTTTCCTCTCCTCGAACAACAAATGAGCAGCAACAACAGAGTTTGCGACTGCAGTATTGATTTTAATAGCTGTGGTCGCTGCAACTGTTGTGCTGCTTGGCCTGCTTTTATGAGCAGCCATAAAATAACAGTGAGGAGATGGCCTGGATGCTTTCCATGTATTACAATCAGAATTTATAAATTGCCCCATTACCCACCTTTCCACTGGTTACTCTTGGAACATTAGCAATTATTTTCACATGGGTCACTCTCATAAAACCAATAATCTAGTGATTTAAAGCCTTGGTGGAGGAGCTGGGCTGCGGCTTTCTGAGGCAAGAGGCCTTTGCCTTTTAGACATCGATTTCAGGCTGCTATTAGACGGGCTTTACAGGGACAAATTGCTTCTGGGTTTGTCCAAGGAGAGATCGCGGGAGACAAAGAAGTGACATGGAGAAAGAGGAGACGGAGCTCATCCCAGTGCGAGTGTAGGCGTCTGGTTCGGTGAGGTAAAGTTATAAAAGCATGTGTTACGACTGTGCTGACACAAGGTCAATGTGTGTTTGAGTCTAGTTTTGTATCAGATACATTGATTTCTTAAGTCTGTCTCCTCGTTGTGCGCTCTCCCTACCACTTTGTGTTTTGACTGTGCTGCACTTTAGTATGTGCATTTAGTGTAAAGCACGTAGGTCTGAAACACTGAGCCGGGCTGTGGCTTCCCAGTCAGTGTGTGCTTATGGAGATGGATGGCTGCAGGAGGGTGGTGGGAGGTGAGAGAGGCCTCTGCTGCATGGCAAAACTCCTGATGACCGCCCACCCACCCATCATCCCATTACTACTCCCCGGAGAGAAGGAGAGACAGAGCGAGGGAAGGCAGAGGGATGAGAGAAATAATAGATAAAGTGATTCAGGTCTGAGGATGAAAGTGATGGAGAGATGGGGTGTGGGAAATGGGTATGGAGAGGACTGAGGGGGAGGAAGGGGGAGGAAAAGGACTGACTACCACAGACGGGGAGATATTAAAGAGATATTTTGGATTTTTTGAAGAGTGGTTGTATGAGGTGCTGTACTCACCCATAGTTCGTGTATTACATACCGTATAAAGCAGTCGGCGTGCACCCAGTTTGGAGAGGCAGGCACAAATACTGGCATGGAAGCTAAGCAATGTACTGCTGTGGACGACAACAGCAAAATGTATTTTAGTCATCTAGAAAAAAAATGATATTAGTTAAAGTGTACGCTATATTTAGAAGAGTTTCACTGCTTTACCTTGCTGTCAGAGAGCCCTTTCTTCCGTTGGAATACAAGGCTGTTATCTCTGCTTGCTTCAGAGGACACGGCCTGGACACAGGAGCTGCTGTCGCTACCGTTATCGTTTACTTTGTTTTGTGTTATTGTCTTACAGTCATTTACCCTCCCTGTTACATGGTGGTTGGTCTTGTCCACTGCTCAGAGGGTAAAGAGCCCCAGTACATGTAGGGCGCATTCACACCAGGATAGTCCGGGGGACTCGGTTCGATTGGGCGGGGAATGTCGAAAAATTTCACACCTTCATTTGGTTCGGTTCACTTTCACACTGCACTCTTTAAAGCGGACCAAACCGCCTGGACAACGTCACGCAGTTACAACAGCTGCTCGTTTGGGGGCGGTATTGCCCGAAATGTCACACTGACCAGGAAGAAAAAAAGCATGAGGAAGAAGAAAACCCAGCTCATCGATTGGCCAGGACCGAAGACAAAAATCCATCCCCTTCCATTCCCTATCCAGCATGTTGCTCTGTACATGAAACGGATGCAGCAGTACCGAAAAAGACAGCACAGAGCGAGAGACTACGACGTGCTGCTGTGGTTAAACAGACGGCGAGCGAGGTTTTGCAAGGATTTAAACTTTGTCAGATCACATATGTGTCCGTAAATCATATGTATGCACTGTGCTTACGTCACTTCCTCTCTTTGGTTCGCAGGATAGTCTGGTTGCATTCCCCACTGTAAGCGAACCGCACCAGGGTTCACTTGCAAGTGAAATGAGACCCCCAGTTTTCAAGCGGACCAGGGTTCACTCCACTCCAAACAAACCAAACTATCCATGGAAGCAGATCAGGGTTTGTTTAAAGCAGACCAAACAGCACCAGTGTGAATGCGTCCTTAAATGCACAGTTAAATCAAGCTGGCTGGACTAGGACATTTAATTGGACTCCTGTCCTTGTCCCAGTTTACAAGCACGGGAGGGAAATCGGTTCACTGACTGACGTATGTCCAACTCTGCTACCATAGATGGCGATACGCCCCCTTTCAGCTTGTAAGCACTGGACCTCTTCCCAGTTGACCTAGTACTTTACAGACCAAACAATCGACAAACAAGTCAGCTCCAGTTAGCTAGCAGCAAACTGTGACCATGGTGGACAACTTTACAGCTCTGTACATTTTGTCCGTTCAAATACGCACAGCTCTGGATGTAGATTTCACCGTATTGTTACCAGCTTCTTCTTCTGTTCCGCATTTAATGCTATCGACTTCTGGGTCAAGGCCCGGGGCGAGTGCTGTGGAGCATGCGCAGAGCGCCCTGGCCAGTTCGGGTCTGATTGACTGTGTACATGCAGGAGGAATCACACTCCCAATCACATTATCAGGGTGTGTTAGTTCAACTTTGAGAAACTTGATTTAACGTGTTAACGTGTTTTAAAAGTCTGGTTTTAGTTGAACTAACACAATAAATTGATTTTCTTTGATGTAAACGTCCTGATTATTCCCAGTACAGCATTAAAATTAAATACTGCAGTAAAGTACAAGAACCTTAGAGTTGGACTTTGAGTACTTCCCACCTCTGGAGAGAGGGGAGACATGGAAAGAGAAAAATATGCTCTGTGTGTGTGTGTGTGTGGGTGTGTGTGTGTGTGTGTGTGTGTGTGTGTGTGTGTGTGTGTAGGCTTGGACAGGCTTCTGTGACTTCCCTGACCCACCAGAGCTCCTCAGCGAACTCATTTACACTGAGTGACAGCACTGTGTGACATCCAGGGTTCTTGGGAGGCTACACAGACACACACACACACACACATGAACACACACACACACACACACATACACTCACCCCACATTTGGAGGTCATTCTTGACAAGTTGCAGCCACTTCCTGCCACTTGCATCCTTTCACATGTATGTATGTACATGTATTTGTATGTATTTTACATGTGAATAATAGAACACTTCATCATTATATTCATACAGACTCTCGCTGACATCAGGTCCTGACTTGTGGTCGTTTAAGTCAGCGTTTGAACCCTAAGGGGGGGCCCGCTGGTCTGTGAGTCTTCTGTATGTGCTCTTGTTTTTATATAGAGAGGAGCGCAGCCGCGTGATGCATCATGAACGCTCATTGAACTACAGCATAACCCAAAACTGCCACTCATTCAAGCCTGAAGAGAGCGGAGTCTTTTTCTGGTCCATGAAAAACACAGGACCATCTCCTGCTGGCGGTTATTTAAAGATAATTTGTCTATTTTTGAAACCTGGGGTCTGTCTGAACAAGGGTGAAGCCTCTCAGTTGTGGGGACGCAACAGTCTCGGGACTTTCTTTTTTTTTTCCTTAATTTGCCTTTAAGTGTGGGGAACGTGCACAAACCATACACAGAGACACACATGTTCACATTAAACACGTAATGTGAAGGCACAGATGCATGTGCATGACAGAGACATTAAGATACACACCAGTAAACACATACACACACATAAGCAAACAGATCTATCTACACACACACACATAAACACACACATTTACATGCACACAGTGTGGTCCAGCCCTTGGCTCCCAAGTCTGTAATGAAGCCTTAGTGAAGGTCTACCAAGGAGGCTGGAGCAGTCAGCCAAGTCGGCCTGCGGTCTCATTCAGACAACCACCTCGCCCTCGCCAGCTACCCAGGCCTCGGTGTTCAGTCACTGGGTGGGATGGCCAGGAGATCTAATCCGGCAAAGCGGAGGGTGGAGGTTTGAGGAGGACTCCTCTAGATGTGGTCAGTGCGGGAAACCAACAAGGACCGTCACTTATTTGGTGCCACAAAAGGGCAAAGGCGGCCCTTCCTGTTCTTCGCCCTGGTCTCCCGGCCCGCTGATGAGTGGAGCTCGCCACAGACAAGACACTGTGAAAACCAAAGTCCGTGAAGGAAACTTTACGAATCCTGTGTTTACCCGTCACATCCACAACAACAAACACTCGCAGAAGGTTTCAAAGGGGAGCGCGGACTATTAACAGATGTGGATTCCTCTCACTTTCCACTGGCGTGCCACACATCTTTACAAATATACAAACACACATACAGAGACTCACTGTACCACTGTGGCTTCCTCCACACACACAATACACCCACCACAATGACCTGGCGAGGCCTACACCACGCTGGAGCGTATATTTACTCCACAGCAATTTACCCTTGGGCTTTGACAGCTCATCGTTTATGCCACTGTGGCGGTGCAGGGGCACCACTCCCTGTCTGTCCGTCCATCTGTCTGTCCATCTGTCTGTCCTCACTGTCACAAAATGGCACGAATGGCAAACAAGTGACTGAGCGATGATCCTGGATCACAGCCGGACAGTGAGTAGGAGGTGTTTTGAGGTCACAGTAATAGTTGACATGTTTTCACGTTGACATTTTTCTCCTGTATGACTTTGTTTGGTGGGACTCATCCTCGGGGCGTATCCGTCCTCAATCGTTTGTTACAGCACGTCTTATTTCGACTTTCTTCATTCAGCAAAAGCTGTTGAATCTCTTGTCAAAGAGCATGACGCTATGGATGGTAATATTGATCTGTCAGTGGGTTGCTTAGTTGGTCGACTACTATGGTCCAGACTGAATAGACCCTTTTAGGGCCGACATCACAATGACGTCAGTTTGTCAGCCGGGGGCAAAACATGACTCCACCACAGGGCTGTAGGCTACATAGGAGTCTTACTGGGAGCCAGAATAGAAGGAGTCATGGCGCAAAACCAGCCGCCACTGCCCGTCAACAAATACAAAGATGGGTAAATGTTATAAGACGACAGAACAGGATGGAGGCCATCATCAAAGATCCTCACATGTGCAGCGCACACTTCATATCAGGTTAGGGAAAAAGTACTTCCTGTTGTAGGGATGAATAGTGTTATGTGTATTGCTAACATGCTAACATGCTAAGATGGTGAACATGAACATTATACCTGCTATACCTCAACATGTTAGCATGCCAGGGCTCAAAATACTTTTGCACTGGTGCATTTAATATTACAAAATTACCTGCACCAGTTTTATTACCTGCATCATTTTTTTTTTACTGCACCTTTTGTTGTTCTTATTTATCCGCAATACCACTGTTATTTTCTTTTGAAATGTCTATGTAAAATAAAGTAACTACACATCAATACTGAAAAAAAGTGCTATTAAAGACCAGTTCAGTATAGTTACATAGTCATAGTTTTCACTAATTTGGCGAGTCAGGATGGACATGTTGAACAAACATTGGTTTTCTGATTTTTAAACAGTAAAACATTGATGGTCCCAGTTAAAGGTCGGGCTGGGAGGTGAGCTAACTGTCCTCCTTCTGCCAACATCGGTGAAACTGAATAAGAACACGCCGCTGGGTCCGGAGTGAATGTCTGTCGAATGTCCAACTTAAAACTAACCTCACTGCGGTGTGGCGGCCACGGCTGGCTTGACCGCAGTATTTACTCAGTGTTGTGCTGCTGTCTCGTCTGTTTGTGAGCTGTCAGTGTCCTCTTTTTGTTCCGCGACGCACTCTGTTATGTTTTTTTTTGCTGCGTGAGAAAGTGGAGCATGTATAGACTGTGGCTCTGGAGTGCGTGACATGTGTCAGTTGCGTCAGTCTTATGGTGTACGTGTGAGTTAGCAGCTGTATCAAGTTGCACCACAGTGCATGCAGAGCTGAGAATCACATACACAGGTCTTATTTTACACACGCTACCATGTATATGCATATGGTATGGTATGGAGCCCTGCATGCTAATGTTAGCATTTAGCTCACTGTGCCCCAGTGCTGCCTCTCACAGTCTTGTTCTTTCTTTACGTTGCACTCTGACATAGTGACATTTATCTGTTTTTTCCTCCCACTGACCTCATGCCAACAGTTTAATGGCAGCAGGAACTGTTTAATAATGTTTACTTTAATTTTTCTGTCTTGTGCGTTCCTCCTGTAACAAAAGAAGCGTGACCTTAGAGTGAGATACGTATCAAACTGTGGGTTTTGAGTACACGCCTAGCCCAACCTTAAGGCTCTGACTGAAAATCTGGAGTGATTTAGTGGTATTTAGCTGTCAACAAGTTATGTCTGAGAAATATTTACTTTGCTTTTCCCTGATTCTTCTCTGAACCGCAGTTTTAAATTCATCATCCGCGCTGCGAGATTGTAGGTTGATGTAACAACAGCATTGAACATGTCTGGATGTCTTATTGAAGTAATTATCCTGTCTTAACCTTTAATCTCACTAAATTCCTCTGCCTCACCATACGAGACTCCTCTGGCCTGGCTCAAAATTGTCAATTACGCCTGTCACATGGAAAAATGGTAACCAAGCCAATTTCCTCTCTGCCTCTCTTTCTTCTCATGAATCACTTTGTCTTTCTTTCTTTCTTTCTTTCTTTCTAACCCTCCTTTCGTTCTCCCCTTGCTGAAGCCGATAGCTGAAATGGCGTGGAAGGCTGTTGCTTTTGTGTGACTATAATTGCACATTTCATAATGGCGCAAAGTAGACATAGACACCGATAAAGAGAGAGGAATGAAGGGGGGAGACACTGTGTCCTCAGAGTACCCTGTATTTCCAGCTTAATTGATGACAACCACAAGTGAAGTTTGGAACCTCGGAGCTCCATCCTGTCAACATTTCAAGGAAGCGAGACAGCATGGGCTCTCTTTGTATCGGGATGATGTTAAAGTATAAGCTATGTTTTGTCCAAATCCCTGCAGCGGTGTGGCAGGCTTGTTTTATGCACATAGCAATCTGCAGGAGGCTAATTTAAAGACGCCTGTTTCCCATAGTAAACAAAGCTTTTACAGCTTGTGTGGTAGCGTTCAACAAGTTTGCAGTGTAGTCGATGTTAGTGCCAGTGATAATGCGTAAGATTTAAAGGGAGTGTGTGGAGTTATAATCAAGCAACAGGTACCCAGGCTTTTATATGTTCAGGCGGCGAGGGTGAAGTCAAAAGCAACAGCAAGTGCTCCCAGCTATGAATGTAAAAGGCTGGGTAAAAAAAAGTGTCTCCTTTGACTGCATGTTGCTTAATTCTCTCTCTGGGCTCTGGCAAGCCAAGCCCGATGTTAAGTGGCTTCTTGAGTTTATCCAGCGAGGTCAGAGGGAAAATAAAAACATCACGCGAGAGCTACAATTACAGCCCTCGAACATGACAAGCGTCTGTTTTTGTGCTTTTGACTGAGGGCCCACTTTTAATGGTCGGTTCTGGCTGCAAGATAAACAAACAGTCATAGGGTTAGCATAACCCCCGTCTACAAGCGCTAGCCAGCCCCAGCCAGCGAGACAGCCAGGGAAGCTAAACTCTGCCGCAGCGCTAGGCAGCAACAGCAGAAGCAGCGGTGGTTTTGGCGGCAGGGTAAATTACAGCATGGAGCAAAGCTGTGGTTTGTATACAGCATACTCACACACTCACCCGCTTTTCCTTTCACTCTTTCTCTCTCTCTCTCTCTCACTCTCACACACACACACACACACACACACACACACACACACACGCACGCACGCTCAGGCTACTCTGTGCTCCTCTCCTAACAAAAGTGTTCAGGTTAGACACATAAACGCACACACATGCAGTCACTTGGGTGGGCCCCTTCCCACAGGTGTCTCCAGAGCAAGGCCAGCAATCAACATCGCCTCTGGCAAGACTTCCAACCTACAAACCTACTGACCTCATCAAGAGGCCAGTAACCTCTTAAATTATCGGTTCCATATCCTGTGGGACAATCTAAGCTAATGGGATCTCATTATACGCAGCATAAAAAGAATCAGGTGGCATTTACGTGTTGCATCATTCTGTATTCCCATTCAGTCGAGCCCGAGGGGCTAATCAGAGATCAGTTCAGCTAGACTTCCTCTCAGACTGACACCCTGTTCGGAACAATGAGATAAACCATGATGATTGTAGGGTTACAGTAGTTGTGTCATTATGGCACGCCGTCTGTCTGATCACGTATTGTGAGTAATAGCTGGTTATGGCCTGCTGCACTTTTTAATGTGGATAATGTGCACATTACGCTAATTGCCGTAACATACATCGACATGAGATCATCACATCGTGTCTTCTGCTGTGTGTTTTATTATTATTTTTTCTCTGCTGGATGTTACCTCATCGTATACTCTCTATAGTACATACGCTGTAGTGCTTGAGCCACAGTTGGGTGGGGGTCAAATGGACCCATTAGTATATTCTAAGAGATCACTGCTCCATCCAAGACGGATATGAACATTATCTTGAAAATCTTACACCGGTTGAATGTTACAGAACAATATTAAAATGTCACTGTCTCAGGGTGTTTTCACACCTGCCCTGTTTGGTTCAATCAAACTCAAGTTCGTTTGCCCCCTAAGTGCAGTTTGCGTGGGCGGGTGTGAACACAGCAATCACACTCGCACCAAAACAACCAGACCGAGACCTTCTTGAAGAGGTGGTCCGGTTCCAAATGAACTCTGGTGCGGTTCATTTGTGGTGAGAACGTGTTCCGACCTGGATCTGAACCAACTGCAGTCACATGACACATTGTTTGCGTTAAACATGAGCATGTTACAGTCCTGGAGGATTATTAATGTGCGCCTCCTCCTGTACTGCCTTAATATGCACATTCAGCACATCCAATGCATCAAAACATTGTTTTCTAGTTGGAGCCGCGCCTCGTTTTCAAACTGTATGCTTTGACTCAAATGAACAATGACAGCAATATAGTCCACGATGAGCAGCGCTAAAATCAACCTGCGTAGTTGTCCCTCCATTGTGACATTAGAAAGTGTCACATTTATCTTGACAGTGTACTCTTCTTCAACGTTTTCTTTACTTCCTGGATTTTTCCCGCATGGAAATTCTGACCAATCAAGAGCAGCTTTCTCACACAAGGCATTTGATCTGGTCCACTTGTAAATGCTGCCGTGAGAACACAAAACAAATCTAGGCAATTATACAACTTTGGAACAACATGAGTCCCTGATTCAGACCAAAGGAGACAACTCTAGGTCTTTTACAGTATGAACACTGTACCTAGTAGCATTTCTCTTCAGCAGAGCACACAGACATCAGAGTGCGAAACATTTTTCAGCTACTACCAACACATTAATTTTGTATTCTGGCTAAAGGGCCATCTGGCTGTGAGGTTTCAGGACTGAAGCTTACCCCATGTGCCAAATGTTTAGGAGAACAATTGTGGGTGACATGAAAATGCGAATCTAGACCAGTGTTTAGTTTGTCCATTCTGGGCTACTGTAGAAACAACATGGCTGACTCTGTAGAAGAGGACCCGCTCCTTATGTAGATATTCATTCTAAGGTAACTAAAACACAACAGTTCTTATTATCAGGTGATTGTAAACCAATGAAGGCATAGTTTTGAATATTATACACCATTTCTGCCAATAGATGCCCCTAAATCCTACACACTGGACCTTTAAAGGGAGTCACTGTTGCAATGGTGCACTCAAGTTCAAACCCTGTTTCATATCCTGTGTGTACCCATATGATTTTTTTTTTTACTAGAAGATTAAGTTGTGAGGTCCCAGTGCTGCACCAGACTTGGAGGACATAGACACCATTTAAATAAAACTCTGGTTTATTTGTGCGAAGGTGGTGAAAGCAGCTAAACCAGGCCGTAAAGAGGAAACACTGCAGTTTGAGCTTCTCCTCCTCTGTGCCTCATTGACTTTGAACGTGTAAACAAACTCGTCTTTGAACACATTTTCTCGTTCTTTGTGCTGCGTTCACACCTGCTGCCGAGTTCCTGTAACAGATGCATCCATACTTTAGGGTCACCGTGTACACACCTCTGTGCTTCGCTGTTACCACACTGCCACGCAGTCACAGGCGCACTGTGCAGACCCACAAAGGCACCGCTCTCACAATTGTCGATGCATTCGCACATGATTATTATGTACATGTACACAAAGGAAAAACACAGACGTGCACAAATACACACTGGCAGAAACACACCCATACTCCCACACACCTGCTGCTCGTCCTCCTCCACAGCCCCTTGTGTTAATGCATGGGAGTCTAATTACTACTCTCACACTGGGACTACTTTCTCCACACTTGTCTCCCAGGACATGTGTGCATGTGTGTGTGTGTGCGTGTGTGAGTGTGTCTGGGAGTGGTGGGGTTAGCTACTGTCAGCACAGAGCTCACACACACTGCTCATTAGCAGACTTTCTCTCTTCCTCTCCCTTTCGCTTACTGCTCGACACGTTTGCACAGGAACACACAGGGTTTCATATAAAGCACTGTTAAACACCGCGCGGCGTTCAGATGAACATCAAAACAGGTAGTAGCAGCTTCGCTTTGCGTTTGCGTTTTATTCTAAGATATAGTTTATTTCCTCTCCCCGTCTTTGTGTCTGCCTTTTTCTCTCACACAGATAGCTGGAGAAAGAGATGATTGGTGCGCCTAAAGCAAGACACAAAACCAGACAGACTCACTTCCCCATTCAACCACCACAGTTCTGGTTAAAAATAACGACAAGGAACTGTGAGCTACTGACTCCTTCTGTCACAGCACTAATGCACACATCTGCACGCACACACACACACACACACACACACACATTCACAAACAGCGCTGGTGGTGGCTGAGGTATTCCGAGTCTGTGTTTTGACACGGCCTCGTCTGTGACGCAGTCTGTGTTGTACCATAAACTGTCTCTGTACCGGAGTGACCTCCCCCACCACTTCCTCTGTTGTCTGTGTGTGTTTCATCTCCCCTGCGGCTTTCAGACTCGAGGTCTAAGTGGAGCACAGAGGAGCAGACAGGTCTTCAGAGGAAAGATTGCCGTTGAGAAACGTCTGCAGCTCACAAACAAAGGCCACCTGGCTCCCCAGCAGCAGGACGGAAATGTGCTCTCCGCAGTGCTACAGTGACAAGTGTGTACTAATAACAGGGTCCACGCTCTCGAGGCCTAATTAGCCCTTCAACTAATATGGTGCTAATCATTCGTAAATGCTGGAAAAACTTTGATGTTTATGTTTTCAGTAATGGTCCTTGTTCTCATTTTTCTGAACTGTGTTGTTTTTGATCTGGCGTGCAGCGTGGTGGAGGACAGAGCGGACATTTGTGTATGTTATTGCAACTGTAGTGTGCGTCCTGTTTAATCAGTCATTAATGTGGTATTAACAGTGAGCTAATGTTGTTGTGGTAACAGCAAGTTTGACTCTTCACGACCAAGTTAAATATGTTGTTTTCAATCTTGATACGCAGGAGGAAAAAGCCACAGCACTATACACTGTTTGCTATTATCAGACTACTCACCTCAAAGGACGACCTGCGATCTGATCGTTTTCACTTCATTTGTCGTCTTAGAACTCTTTAACAGTGATGACATTGTTAACAATGCTAAAGTGGGTTAGTGGTTCAAAATTAAGCAACTTACTCACTGACCTGGGGGGAGACCAGAGGGTGGGCTAGCCGGCTAGGTATGTTAACATGCAGAAACATGGTGCTGACTAGCTTTGGCTGCTATGCATTGCGCACCACATGGGTTGGTTGGCAGCTGGCTGGCAGTGCGGCTAACTCGCAATTACTGCTGGTAATGCTGTCCCAGTGACTAGGCAATGCTGTGGGAACATTGTGCCCATCTGCCAGTTTCCCCCTGGGTCAGCGAGTAAGCAGCTTCATTTTTTGCCACAAAGCCCCGTTAGCATGGTTAACTATGTTAGTAACACTAGCCGTGCAGACACTGCTAACGGAGCTAACAGTGATAACATAATTTCCACAGCAATACTGTTTGGTTCAGACGCAGTAATCGCTGAATGATCTGCACGCAGATCCTAAAGACCGACAGACAGCCAACTAGCTGCGTCAACATGCAGAAAATGTTGCCGACTAGCTTTGACCGCTCTGCTCACTCGCGATTACCGCTGGTAATGCTATCCCACTGACAGGTCAGGAATGCTGGGAAAACATTGTGCCCATCCGCCGGTTTCCCCTGCAGGTTGCCCCAGGTCAGCGAGTTAGCAGCTTCATTTTGCGCCACAAACCCCCTTTAGCATGGTTAGCAGTGCTGATGCTGCTCACAGAGCTGACAGTGATAACATAGTTAGCAATGCGAAAGGGAGTTTGTGGGCTAAAATTCGGCCTCTCACTCACTGATCTGGGGGGAAACCGAGGGTGGGCGCAATGTCTGCACAGCAATGCCATTGGGTCAAGATGCTAGTGTTCCCCAGACCTTGTTGGTGCGCGGGGCAGTAAACTGAAGAGTAGTAAAACTAACCTCAAGACTGACATGCTTACAGTACTAAGTATATTAGTAACACTAGCTATGCAGACACTGCTCATGAAGCTAACTGTAGTTAACAATGCTAAAGGAAGTTTGCGGTTTAAAATTAAGCCGCTTACTCACTGGCCTGTGGGAAGACTGGAGGGTGGGCGCAATATTCACACAGCAATGCTGTTGGGTCAGGACAGCATCACTAGCAGTAATCGCTAAGTGATCTGCGATGCTAGTTAGCTAGCGCTCCCTAGACCTCGCTGCTGCACAGTGCAGTAAATTGAAGAGTAGAGAAAATTTCCCTAAAGACTGATGCGGTCAAAAATGCTCTTAATGATTTTCCGATGAACGGTTAGCCGTTGATATCCATAACTGAAAATCTCTCCGTTAATTTAACGATGAAAGCAGCGCCTGTAGATAGACGTTTGGTGTTGGGTTGGCTGAGCCTTTAAGTGCTTCACATTCACGGCTTCTTTGGATTAAACTTTGCCCTCTATCCGCTGCACTGTGGGAGAGGAGCAGCGGCTGTAGCACTGTAGCACCACATCACCTCTTAAGTATCCATCAAGTGAGCATCAGCTGCCAAAGTCACACTCCTTAGATAAGATTGTCACACAAAGCAAGAGTGTTTGGTCGGCAGATACAGAATGAAAAACAGGAATTGAGTCTTACAGGCGGCCGTGCCAGCAGAGTATGGATTCATCTCTGTCTGGCTGACCTCATCGGCTGCTCGCTGTTGACCGGCGATGCAGAAGGAGGGGCAGACGGAGGGTGGGCAGAGACCAGCACCCGAGTGGACCCCCGGGCCGCTCGATTGCTCAGCCAAGTCGAAAATGTGTTCTCAGATCTTTGCCTGACATGCTGTCCTGTGGGGTTAGGCCTCTGCGTGTGTGTTTGCTTGTGCGTGTGTGTACGTCAGGGAGGAGAGGAAGCTCTGTTTGGCAGAAATTCACGCTGATCAGCCTTGACTGGTGTGTGTGTGTCAGTGTGTGTCAGAGTGTGTCAGAGTGTGTGTTGTTTAAAGGGCATGGAGGTGTGTTTGTACGAAAGAAGGCAATCTGATGGGTGACAGTTTTACACAGGCCTGCTGCAAATATGAAATATCAGATCACAGGGTCGCGTGTGAGCATCATATGTCGTCTGTTCGGACGTGATGTGTGTGTTTGTACTGTGGGAACATCAGTGGTTACATGTAGGACGCATGTGAAGCATTTAACATGTACTGTTGAGCGTAGGTGAAAATCTGACCACACCAGGTGCACTTCAGACGCCGATTACAGAGGCCGCTACGTGTAAAATTAGTGCAAGTCTGAATTTGTGTATTTGAAAAAGTAGATTTCAGGTGTGTGCGTTTCACGTTGTGGCGGAGGCAGTGGAGCCATGATGCCTCCCTGGGCCTGTTTCCAACTGAAACACTTTGTCAGATTGAGCGACCTTCGGCTGACAGGCCGGGGAGTTCACTGAACCGTGTGTGTGTGCGCATGCAGCACAGTCTGTGATTGTATGGTCATGCATGTGTGCGATTGTGTGTATGAATATGGGTGAATGCACGCATGTGTGACTGTGTCTGCACGTTTGTGTGTGTGTGTGTGTGTGTGTGTGTGTGTGTGTGTGTGCGTGTTTGCAAATCTCCCAGGGTAGCAATCCATCTTGACAGTCTGTGTAGCCCCATCACATCACTGTCACGCCACTCTCTGACTCGGACGAGTGATGGAAGGAGTCCAGAGGGAGAAAGAAAGAGAGGGAGAGTGAATGGCAGAGGGAACGACAGATCACATCGGACTCATCAGGAAAAAGTGCTGTGACCCACACTCTTCTGCACGGAGAGAGGAGGGCTGAGCGAAACAAAACAAACCCATTCAGCTTCCCTCTGATCTGTGGATATTGGCTTAATTGGAAGTCTCCACTCATTTGATTTTTCTTCGGAGGTAAACAGCTTGCAGAGTCCACTTCTGCGCTTTTCAGTGCTGACACAAGATCAACGTGTGTGTGGAAGTGATGAGAGCCTCCCGTTTTCTGCAGACACAAAACAAGTATCTGAGACCACAGTCTTCATGTCCTCCGAGGACAGCACATGTAATGACACAGCTCCTTTATGCTACATGTCCTTTGGTATGTTGAGAAACTGTTGTAATTTTTACTGTTAGGTGGAATTTATACTTCTGAATTGAATCAATGTCACACCTATGGCGTATGCTCTCCATGTACGTAAAGCCTATGTCGTAGCCTAGAGCTGTGCGTTATGGACAAAAATTTATATCCCGATATAGGTTATTTTATATCCCGATAACGATATATATCCCGATATAGTATTTTTACTTAAAATTATATATATACACACATGAAATGAATGCCATGTCGACACACATGAATTTAGAGATGGCATCTGTAATTTCGTGGTGTCTGCGGGACTGCTTGTCATAGACAGTGTCTTTCGACATTGACTCTTTCAGGCTCGTTTGGTGTGTGTTTTTCTTTTCATCACTTCGTGGTTTAACTTTAGTACTTTGTTGCATTTTAACACTGTCTCTGTACTGTTCTTCATGCCGTGTCTTTAAGTGATAGAAAAGATTAGACATGTTCGAGTCGTAACGACTTGTTGGCGGCATGTTTTGCAGATTACCGTTTTTTGGTCGGTGTCTGCCTTTTTAAATCCAAACCAGTGCCAAACAATGCAGTTCCTGTTACCTCTTTTCGGCACCAATTCCTCTTTGGGTTCTGTTGGTTCAGCGTCCACTGTGCTCTCCATCTCTGCTACGTTGTTTACGTCCATGCTCCCGCTGGCTCTTGCACGCATGGATGAAAACGTTAGCAGTGCCGTAAAGGAGTTCTTGCAGGTGACGTAAACTGCTGCCGCAAAGCAGTAGCGTTGCTGCAGTTACATTAGCCGAGCTAACCACAGCCCACACGTTAAAATTACGATATAAACGATAGAGGATTATATCATACGGTAGACATTTTTCTATCGCACTATGATATATATCGTAATATCGCACAGCACTATCGTAGCCTCACGTGCACCTCCCCAGAAATGTAACTACACGTTGTGGTGACGCAGACCTGTCTACTTTTGTAAGCTGAAACCATTTCCCTCGGTGGAAACGAAGCTTTTATTTACTCTAATTTCACAGATAAGAAACAGTAGATTATGAAGACAATAAAGCCTCCACAAAAATAGTATTTTAAGTCTTCTGTGTGATTTATCCTTCGGGAATTTATACTTCAGGATTTAATCTTGTTTCCACATTGTCGCTAGGCTAATTTATACACTGTAAAATGCCATAGGCTTGTGCTAATATCGTTAGCATGTTATATTTGTTTGGGAAACGTGTTTGGTATAAAAAAGTTGTTTTGTCAGTGAACCTTGTGAGCTGTAATGGAGCTGAATCTTTAACGTTACCTTTGTTAAATGTTGCTGTTGTCCCTGACTTCATATGAGTAGAGGAAAAGTTTGCTAGCTGCTAGGCTAATTTACACAATGTAAAATGCCATAGGCTTGTGCTAAAAACATTAGCATGTTGTATTTGTGGGGAAAATGTGTCCAGATAAAGACAAGTGTTTGTCTGTGAATGCTGCGAGTTATAGTGAAGCTGATTTGTGTACTTGTGTTTGAAATTGTCTCTATTAAGCCATGTTTAATGTGTGTTTAATGTGTGTTTTGAGTCAACTTAACTTTACAGCACTTAACAGCAACTCCGCCACCAACTAGTGTAACTGCAGAGTGACACAGACACACCACCGCACAAGTATAAATGCGTAATAAACGGCGTAGGTGTAGGATCTGCCGCACATCTATAAATCCCCCTTAGGCCTATGGAATTTCCCATTGCATAAATTAGCCTAGCAGCTAGCAGACTTTCCCTCTACTCATATAAAGCTTTATTGTCTTCACAAGTTATTGTTTCTTATCTATCAGTGTAAAGTAAATAGGGGCGCAGAGTAGCTCACCTCCTTGACGCAGCAGCTGCAGCTTCGATTTTCGACCTGCAGCATTTTGCGGCATGTTATTCCCTCCCTCTCCCGCTTTCACGCGACCACTGTTCTGTAAATTAAAGGGCAAAAAAGCCCAACATAAATCTTGAAAACAAGAAAAAAGTAATTTAAGAGATACTGAGAGCCTCGAATCTGATGAACCTAATCACATATCTCAAGTCCTCTGCTGCCTTGGTGTTATTACTGGGGGCACCAAATAAAATACTGAAGGGAATGTGTCCCCTGTATCCTCCCTGAAACCTATACCTGTGATATTTTGTACAACTGCTTCTTAAGTTGATCCCAAACAGGCTCAGTGGGATTGGTATCAGGGGTCATTAAGTTCATGAGCTCTGATGCTCTGCAGCCTCGGCCTCACTCAAACTCGTCATCTTTATGGACATTTTTCAATCGTCTGTCAACATTCAAAGCAAGTGTAGGATTTCTTTTGTAAGCACCCGTCTGTATTGTGGAAAGAGACATTATGAATAGGGATGGCCCACTTCTCCTCCGGGAGCAGACGTCCTATTATTCTGGTCACTGAGTGCATTCTTGTACTGAATAAACATCTTGAATGGAAAGAATATTGAAAGTCTCCCTCAAACGATTATTTTATGATGTGCAGAACATCTGGAGCCAGGACTGTATTTAAGATACTGTAAGCAGGATTAATGAGGTCTTAGTTATTTGGCCTGTTTGTAACCGTTGGTGCTGCCAGAGAAAATCCCTCGTGGATGCCGTTATTAACAGGAGTGATACAGGTTCCTGACATGCTATAGTTACATTATAAATTCATCAAATAGTTTTGACCTCATTAGATTTTCTATGATTCAGTATATAAACTTATTTATGTATTACAATTTTGCCCCATGTGTTTTTTTTTCATATTTTAATATATTTACACTTTAAATACACCTTCGCCTTTAAACGTGGTCAGAATGAATTAAAATCAGTCGTACTTATTTCTAATATATTCTAGTAAAAGGTGAAAGCTGGAGATGGCAAAATGACAGACCATGAGAGATCTTATTAAAGTAAATATCAACAACTGACCTTGAGATTCAAGAATAGACTCATGCCAGTATGCCGGAGGAATTTAAATGTAGTTGGCTCTTAAAGGATTCACTCATGTGAAACACACATAGAGAGCAGACTGGCATTGAGCTGAATACTCAATTTGTGGCCGCGATGAAGCTTATGATTCTTGCAATTGATGCCTTTTGCTACCATTTCCTGCTACACTTTCATTTGTTAGAGATAGGCTTCAGCTATTTACAAGGACTGAATAGCTTGTCCTTTGAATTGGCATGAAATTGGTCTCAGAGTGTCATTCTTGACGACTATTCAGGAGTAATGGATAATTTCCTCTTTAAAAAAAGATGAATAAATATATTAGTCCAGTGTCCCAGTGTTGAGTGATTGTTCGCCAAATCATCTGTGGTGATAGTGATTCTGAGGCATCTCGTCTTTTCTGTAAAGATCTGCTTTTTGTGGTGTTTCTGCTTTATTGGATAGTTAACTTTTTAAAGAGTAAAGATTAGAGACTCAGCAGCAGATAGTTGATTTCTGTCACATCTTTATGTCTTTAGGCTTTATTAGTTTTTAGCCACATTAGCTGCAGGGCCCTCGGGAGGGAAATGTTGGAAATATCCCAACAGCTATTTCATGACATTTTGCACAGATGTTAATTGTCCCCAATAGATGAGGCCTACTGATTTTGGTGATCCCCTAAATATTAGTCTAGTACCACCATAGGGTATTTTTGTGTGTGTGTGTGTGTGTGTGTGTGTGTGTGTGTGTGTGTGTGTGTGTGTGTGTGTGTGTGTGTGTGAAATGTTTTGACACTCATATAATGCAGACATTTAGATTCCCCTCTAGATTAATTGTAATAACTTTGCTGATTCTGTGACTTAATCGTCATCAAATTTCACTTTGTCCACAACTTTATTTTATGGCAAAACCAGCCTGTTCTCACTCCTAACTAGCGCTGCTTTGTCAGTGATTTCAGCGTAGGATACCGACATACAGAGGCACCTTTGGCGGCGGTGTGATATGCTTCAGGCAGCGGCTATTTCTGACACGGCCAGTCACAAACAAACTTCTTTAATGCTGCAGCTTTGTCTGTGGATGGCGGCGTCAGACACCAAGGCACTGAGACACTCTTCGTGGTGGTATGATACACACCAAGCCACAGCAATTGACACAGCTGGAAACTATTGTAGTAAAAAGAGCGAGAAAGTCTGTAAAGGGCAGGTGGGAGGAAGGAAAGGTGCATGGGTCAAACAAACACTGGACTTTCACCCAGGAGCCCGCTGTTCGTTTCTCGTATGAAACCAAATGTCAATGGGGATATTTTAATAACGACCTAGTGTGCTATGTGTCTGTGTAGTGTACACTAGTTAAGTAACTTAAGCTACTTGCTGAGGTGGTCTGGGACACTTTGGACCACATATCTTTTGTGATGTAAACACTAATGCGTCCTGATGCGTCCCAACAAGCACGTAACAAAAAAACACAACTTAAGATGCGATGGTTTGTTTGGTGACAGCGTGCTTACACTCTATAACTTGTTTTATGAGTTAGACAAAGTGTTGCATGACCGTCCATCATTTGCCCAATGGAAGAAGGCGTGTTGAATTCTGCTGACAGTGGTTTCTCCAGCTGTACTGACACAACTGCTAGCGTGACTAGCGACCATGCTAGTGAGCAGCTAGTGAGAGTGTGGATGTATTAGTGCACGGGGCCCTTTGACCTTCTAGCATAAGTGACAAAGGCAGTTAGGGAATCTGAACACAAGTGGTTAGCTGGAGATGCTGGATAGACGCAGGTGTGAACGGCGATGTGTCTCGGCTGTCCACTTGTGTTCGGCCCACTGAAATGCATTTTAATACCAGGTATAAAAAGGCTTATAAAGAGTATAGAGAATATGAAACAGTATGAAGTGAAGGTACTCCCTCAGCCTACATTGTTTCTTGAATTTGAGCAGGATTCAGTCTATTGTTTGGTGAAACATTTGTGCTGATATTATGTTTCCACTTGTGTGCGTTGTCTCTTTATGTAGGAGCCTCCAGACAGCTGTGAAACTATGGTGACACCTGTGCAGATCTCATTAAGATGTCCAGCGGGGAAGCTGCTCACTCAGCCTTGGCAACAGGGCTAAGTACTGCAGCTCTCAGAGGAAACCAAATTATAGTATTGGTGAGTACATCTGAGGGGAAGTTAGCAACCTGCACTTCAGCTCTCAGGAGCATATAAAGCCTAAGCATTTCTGCCATGCTGAGATTGTTTCCTCATCATTGCTCGGGACTTTCTGTCTCATAAATTGTCCATGAGCTGCACAATCATTTGACGAAACCCAGCCGCACTCGCTAATATGGACTCCTTGTATTGTAGATTTAAGTTTATATTTCCCAAATGTGATGTTTGGCTTGGGCCGCGCAGCACGGTGCCAGCAAATGTGATCTTAGTACCGTTTCAGAGTAATGATTTACAAAATTGCATGGGGTAAACTTTCATGACTTCATTTCCTCTCCTGGTGTGTTGTCACTCAGCTGTAAATGTAATCAGTTGCTCGTCCAATTATGTTCAAGCCCAGCCTGTCAGTGCTGTTTTGAAAAGCAGGACTGCGGTTAACTGAGACAGTGAGGAGACTCTTGGCTTGTTCGCCTTGTCAGCTGCTGCTTTTAATCAAACTATCTTCTGAATAATATCCAGATTGTGCCTGCACTTCTTCATCCAATCCTTTTATGTATTGGCTGCTTGAGGCGCATGAGGAAAATCTCCTTGATACTAATGGCTTTTTATGCCTCTGCTCCGGCAGCAGCTGTGGCCGGAGGCACTATGTTTTTGGGTTGTCCATCCATCCGTCCGCCCTGTTCTCGTGAATGCAATAGAAGAAGAACGCCTCGAGGGAGTTTCTTCAAATTTGGCATAAACCTCAACTTGGACTGGAGGATGAACTGAATAGAATTTGGTGGTCAAAGGTCATTGTGACCTCACAAACCACATTTTGTTTTGCTTTTTATGACAAAATTTTACACAAATATCTAATACAGTGCCCCGGGAAGTGTGCCAGGGTTTGAAGCCAATTTTCATAGTGGCTCAACAGTGGAATTAGAACTTGGGGGCCAGTCACGAGATACTATTGGGCCCAAAAAGACTTTTCCGCATAGACATGCATTGGGAAAGAGACGTCTGTAAATCAGTGGATACATTTATTTGAGCATCACAACCGCCTCAAAATGACTCGTATCGCTATTAGGATTCGATCACTTTGGTCCGATAACATTTGAAAAATCTAGAAGAATCACACAAAGTCATTTTATTCAAGTTAGTGGAGTGCTAAACTGGAAGCCACCAGCTCGACCAGTGGAATTTTCAAGTGCAACTGCTCTGTTGGCCTGATGATGCAGAGGCTGCTGGTAATTTAATGGGTGGCAGTCGAACCATTGCGGTTTCATGCGCCACTGAGCAACTTTCATTTCTGCCTCCAACACTGTATCCAGGTCTCTTTATACATCCATTGTATAATAGAATAAAATGATCAAGTATTGACACTTTATATCCAAAAGGTCAAAGGTCAACTTCACTGTGACATCATAATGTTCAGCAAAAACATTTTCTGGCTGTTATTTTATGTCGTAACTCAGGAACAGACAGGGGGACATTTGGTCGGATACTGAATTGGTGACACTAATCTTGGGTGCCCACCTTGAAACTGTGATGATCTCGATGTTAGTCTGTTCTGTACATGCAACATCTATTGTACGTCTCTCCGTCCTGTAAGAACCCTCTTTTGTTGCTCTTCCTGAGGTGTCTTCCATTTTGCCCATTAATCAAAGTTGTTCCTCACCTAAATCGAAGGTCTGAAGGCCAAACCAGCATCTAAGAACTAGTGACAAAGAAGGCTGACTGTTGCGTTGCCTCATGTCGCCTGTGTCTCGGCCAACAAGTCGTACTTAAACACACCACGAAGACTACAGCCAACGCCAACAGCCAACTTTCACGTCCTTTTTGCGCCTGCGTGAGACGAAATAACTCTGCATGCCAGCAGATGGCGGTAGTCTGTATTCTTCATTCAAAAAGGGAAACCGGAAAACAGCACAGGTTCAAGATGCTAGTTAGCCAGCGAGCACATTAGCAACACAGCATACAATCACACAAACAGTTACAAACCATTTCTGCTTGAGAGGTCAATGGCTAGAAAATAATCTTACCCAACATAAGTTTGTTTTGATCTCACGCCCTCTTGACTTCAGTTGTTTGTTTACTTTCCTCACTTCTGTTTCTCTTCTTGAGCTCTGAGCTGAACCACCAATCAGAGTTATTTCACTCATCGCTGGGTTTGACGCAGATTTAGCACAGGCTGACTAGAGCCAATAGTGGGGGACCCTCCACAAAACTAAGGCAACAGACCCTCAGTGATGGCCCAACTTGTTGTTCTACTGTTTGTCTATTGGTGTCTGAGTTCATTGAGATAAACAAACAGATTTCCTGTATGTGTTCACATGCTTTGCCACTAAAGCTGCTTCTGATAGAAAACAATGTCGAGGCCATGGCAGTAGAAAATGCTTTAAGTATAGACGTTGCCACAAAGAAGCTACAAACTCTAAAACGTGGCTGCTTCACACACAGATGAGTCTGAACACACATGGATATAAACTGCAACTTGACTGATTGGAGGAGGCAAACAACCGCAAGGCGTTAATTCCACTTCAACCTTTGCTCAAAATGTGGAGCACAGATGGTCAGTGTTGGCGGAGAACCAGGTTTGAAAGGTTCTTGTAGTGTTTTTTTCTTACACTGAGGATGGTCCAGAAGTTTAATTGAATTGCAAGAAGTTGGCTGAGAAAAAGAAAACGTGTGGGAACACAGCGTGATGTCTGCTGAGTGAATCTTCATATACAGTAAATTAATCTCATTAGCCAGAGGACTAAATTAAGTTTTGTTTCCAGCTTTCTTTTCATCATAATTGCCTTTGTTTGTTTGGTGTGTGGCAGCGTCGTACTGGGGTTGTTTTACAAAAATCTCATGGCACGAGCACATAATTAAAGCATTGTAGGGAAAGCGTGTTTGAGATCTTCATCAGCAAAGACAAGCGAGAAAATTGCCATCACATGCAGTGATTTATTAGTTTCATTAATTTATGTTGATTTGCTTAATCACTCTCAGAGTGTGTCAGGCTCAGATCACATCAAGATGTTTACAGCCCTGGCACTCAGCTACGAGAGGTGTTGTAACACTGAAGTCAGATAATTAAACTTGAGTGCTGGATGTGTAATGGGGTTAAATTAGAAACAAAGACTGCAATCAATATTTTATCAATCAGGAATTGGTGGAGAATCCGTCTTATATCGATCCAAGATGAGTCCCAATGCACGACCATCCTCCTCCTCTTCCTCTCCAGGTTGATAAACCTCGTGAGAATCCTTCCACATTTCCTATTGATTAACTGCATTGAGTACTAATGTATTTACTCCTTCTCTCCCCCCATCTGTTTGCTCTTTCCTCTCATATTTGTCGATGTAGTGGCTGAAAACGAGATGCCATTCTTACACTACATGCTGGTAAAGAAGCTAGGGTATTTTTAACAAGGCCCCCTGTGTCAGTTGCCAAGCATTGAAGGGCTCGTGTGAAGTCTTGTGCCTGGAGGGGTTTTTGGTTGTATCTCTGTGTGGCAATAACAAGTAGAGGAACAGCGGAGAAGCCAAAGGGGGATGATTTTTTTTCTTTCCCCAGCAAGGTTGTGGAACTGACACTTAGAAATGTATCACAGGAGCGCCTCCAGAGACAGATAGCCTTTTGTTTTTTTGCACTATGCAGATGTGGGATGAATCAGCAGAGGCATACTGCGGCTGCTTTACATTCACTCACAGTGGTGCCACCAGGAGTTTTGGGCCCCTTGACAACAGCTCGACAACAGCTCTGACATAACAAATATCTGTGGTCCCAGGTATATTCAGACTCTCCTCTTCAGCTCCAGGTTCCTTTTAAAGTGTCATCTAGCCAACAGCAGACAATTTTACCCTTTTCTGCCAAAATTAGTGCACATATGCAGGTTTTATAAACACAAGGAAACCCGCTCAAATTGGCTATAGACTCCTTTTCACATTGCCAGTATACTATAGTCTTGTACACGAGCTGTGTACAAGACAATACCTTATTGTTTTTACTTTTTTTTTATAACGTCACATATGCACTGAAAACAGGATAGTAAACAGTAGGAGGCAGCATGGATGCCACTGAAAGTGTTACAGTGGTTACCTCTTCATTGATGAGATTTTCCGTCATTTATGACCCAACCCCGCCGCTGACAAGATACTTCAGCAATACATGTTTTCACTGTTAGAAGATAGGGGGCGCTGTTACACATCTTGTGAAATAGAACAGCACTGCAGTGTCCTAAAACAAACAAAGAAGAAGAGCCACTGGAAACCAGAGGAAGATATAGCAGCTTGTAAACTGCACAAAAATGACGGAAACGTTTATAGTTGCGCAAGCCCTGGAAATGCTGATGGACTCAGACTCCAACAATTCCTGTTTTAAATAACATGAATCCGTAATCCGATTTGGACAAAGAAGCGAATGGGTTTGACGGGACGAAATGGGATCTCCATGATGGTGACAGTGATACACGGACAAGACGACCACAAAGAAGAGGGAGACAACAGAACACTGAACAATCACTGAACGTGACAACATGTTCCGCTATACCTCAGATAGAACAAATGGCGTTCACTCCAGAGTCAAATGAATCTGCAATAGTCACAGTATTCAAACCTGACACCCACGTTGGCGCGCTAATTTTCGCCCCTTTGATGGCACAAAGTAGTGACGCGCTGCCACAAAATACTGTTTGTCTTCGTTGAAGCAGTGCTTGAACATTGTTCAAAATTTATGCGGCACCAAGTTTGAGTAAGAAACTGAATAACTAAGAGATATTAAAAGAGGTAACCGCTGTAACACTTTGACTGGCCTCCATGCTGCTTTCTATTGTTAACTAACCTGTTTTCTGGCCTTCCTGGGATGTTGAAAGTGACAAAACAGAATGGCATATTCCTCTGCTGCGGAGCCAATTATATGGCTCTGGTCTACTGGCAATGCTGGTTTTCTCGCATTCAAATAACCTGCGTATACATGCTAATTTTGGTGGGAAAGGGTATTGTTAAACCTGTCTTTCAAACTAGGTGTTGACTAATTTGGAACATTACTTGAGTGCTGCTTGACGGAGACAGACTGTTTTGTAGCAATGCATCATTGCATTGTGCTGGAAATGAGCACATCCGCTTAGGTGTCATATTTCCATCACTGCCAACAAGAGCCGATTGGAGCTGGAGCTGGATGAACGGCCGGGTCATTAGTCCCGGAGTGAATACAGACTGTAACTCTTCCCACTAAAGACAAAAACCAGATGATGTTAGTGCGTCTTGTGGGTAAGGGGCTTTACAGTCTATAGCAAAGGACACCAATGGAAAGTTAGATGGAATAGTTTTGTTTATATTTCCTGTCTGAAGTAGGGTTGCAGTCAGTGCTTATTTTCATTCATTAATTTGCTGGACATTTTGTTGATTAATTTAGAAATTAATAGAAAAAGCCTGTTAGGATTTTCCCAGAGGCTAAACTTCAAATTGATTGTTTGATCTCAACAAATGTCCACAACTCAAAGAGATTCAGTTTACTGTCATGTAAAACAAAGAAAAACAGGGACTCTTCACATTTCAGAGTCTGAAACCGTGTTTGCCATGTGAAATTGTTGCAGATGAATTCAACTGTAATCTAAAATAAATGGCAAAGACTTCTTCTTTTTAATGATTTTGTCAACAAGATGACAAAATATTTTATTTGTAACTGGCCTTGAGCACATGAGCGTTTACTGATCTGACGTTATTGTTAAGGTTTGGTTATGTTTAGACACAAGAATGACATGGTCAGGGTTAGTAAAAAATTCATGATTAGGGTTAGGAAATGATCGTTAGAGGGCTTTATCACTTGAACGTAAACATATGTTGCTACTGAAAAGACTGTTTGAAGTGATTGGTTGGGTTTTTTTGGAGGACAGTTAAATTTAATTGTTGGTGCTAAAACTTTGTTGTTTTACCTGAGGACCTCAGCGTTTCATGTCCCTGTACCCCGATAAAAATTAAAAATGGGCTTTCTGTCATCGAATGTCGCTGTTTTCATGAACAGTAATAGGTTTTTAAAAATATAAATCCAAACCGTACTGGATTCCATTTGAAATGAAACACAGTAATCCTCCTCATATTTATAACCTGATATAATAGATCTACCAAATAAATGCCCTTGACGAATTTTTCATTATATCGTATGACTAATGGTGACATCTGCGTTTTCACCCTGATTCTCTCATTTGACAATAATAGAGCACTTAAATTTGGAGGGATCACTGATATAAAAGCGCCCCCCCGCCCTCCACACTGCTGATTCTCCTCTCTATCTGAGCCAGTACAGCATGTCTTCAGCTCTATCCGCCTACTTCAGCTGGCTACTCACAGCTTGATCACAGTTCTTTAATCTCATTAACTGCTATCTTTGGGAGCACATCTAAATGACTTTAAGGCAGATGATGTGGTTTAGTGCAGATTTAATTGTTGACCCAGGGTTTTGTAACTGCTATCTTACTGCTTAAAACAGCTTGGCAGCGAGGCCAAATCTCCCCCCTCCAACTGCCACCTCTTAAACTGTGACCTTTGGTATGTGTCACTATATAAATATAAATGTGTTTTATGAGGGTCTTTATGAGCCATTTTTAGCCACGCCAGCTGCATGGCTCTAGTATGATAATCTCAGTCGTTTGGTTGATCCGTCACTGTGGTCCAGATTGAAATATCTCAACAACTGTTAAATGGATTGCCGTGAAATTTTGTGCAGACACTCTCATGCTGCCCAGAGGATGAATCCTAGTGACTCTGGTGATCCCCTGACCTTTCCTCTAGCATAACAATAATACATTTTATTTGTAGAGCGTTTTTCATGGTACTCAAAGACACTTTACATTAGTTAAAAACGATCATAAAATACACACATCATTCATACATTAAAAGCCGTTATGAAAAGATGAGTTTTGACGAGCGATTTGAATCGGAAGAGGTCGGTGCAGTCTTGAATGTGTTTGGGGAGAGAGTTTCAGAGGGAGGGGGTGGCTATGGAGAAGGTTTAGTACTTGGTCCTGAGTGGTGGAGTCAGGAGGTTGGCATCAGAGGAGGTGGTGGAGCAGGTCAGTGAGGTAGGAGCCTGGTTATGGAGGGCTTTACAAATGAGCAGTTGGACTTTGAATTGGATGCGTTGTGGGACAGGGAGCCAGAGGAGGTTCTGAAGGACAGGGGTGATGTGACTGCGGGAGCAGGAGTCATCAGCAGGTTGACATTCTTTGTTTTTATGATATGCCGAATTATTAACCTTGCTTAACTATGACAGGCAGTGTTATTGTACCAAACTTGCTAGCTGCTACAACATTACCAACTGTTACACACTGTTAGCAAACCATGTAGCAATGAACATTGATATCCAATTGTAGCACACTGGAAAACACAACTGCCTTCTCCTAATTATACATATCAACAACAATACTATCGCAAGTATAGATATCATCATCATCATCATACCACCATCTCCACTTTGTAAAACAAGCTAGCTAGCTAGCAAGCTCTGCTGAGCGTCCCACGCAACAGCACCTACCAGAGATGCTCAGCTCCCCTGGTGATCTCCCACCAGCCAGCTGGCATGTTATTTAGGTTTTGTAGTGAGTTAGATGGTATATTAAAGAGCAGTGGTTCCCACTGGTCCAGCCACAGATCCAGATTTCTCTTTAGTCATTACTTCAAGGTCCTCACAGTTTAATACATTCAGTGGCATACTTGTGTTTGGCCGTGAATTTGAGCCAGTTAGCTGTCTCTTTCAGGTAGCTGTCCGTTAGTCACTCACTCTACAGCAGGAAGTGGCACTTCACAAGAAAAGCTCTGTGCCAGAAATTCACCGTACTGTAAAATAAAGTGTGTTTTTGACATATTTAACACAATTGCGAGTCACTTGCGGTCCATTCAGAGTGGACCCATGACCCACTTTTGGACCGTGCCCCACCAGCTGGGAACCACAGGTATAGATAACTTTGCATTTGAGCCTTGTGAATCAGCCGTTCCTTGTCAGTTGTGACACTTTAAACATGAGCGACAGAAAATAAATTTTGTTTTCCATTGGAAAACAATGCAATCAAACAGATTTAGTCACTGTGGCTTGCTCACGCTGCATCAAATTAGGACAAGGTTTGAACTCTGCGGGACTGCCGGAGCCGGAGAATCGAAAATATTAAAAATGCAATTTTAAAACATTTGCGATTTGAAATCGGTGCGGCCAGGTTGGACTTCTGAGCACATTGGGGAATTAAAAACACTCTTAACATGCCTCACACCATAAAAAAATCTGGCAGGATGATCTTTAGAACCATCAAAAAATTCAGGCTTTGCTGATGATTCTCGCAAAGGGGGAATCGGGCCCTAAATGGCCTTGATTCTCGTGTAGTGTGTACCTGGCATAAGATGGCGACCATAGTAAACATCATACCTGCAAAACATCAGCCATTGTGAGAATGTTTTCATGCTGCTGTTAGCATTTAGCTCAAAGCTGTGCTGAAATACAGCCTCACAGAGCTGTTAGCGCAGCTCTCAGTCTTGTTATTCAGTATTTATAAAGACACGATATACTTCCACAGTACTCATCTCCTGCACATTATAAAGACATCAGCTGCCAAAGCCACTTAAAAACAGCCCGACCCTGGATGAGGTGTGTGTGGCTCTTTGAATGAGAGAGCTGTCTGTTGTTTGAGAGGCACTTCAGTCAGTTTCTAAAACACATTTGTGAGTGATGCCACAAAGAGCATGAAGTAAAGTACATATTCCTGTGGGTGCTAAAGCTCTGCAGCATGATCCCTGAGAGGCTGTTGATCACGTTTCGTAACAATCTCATCTTCTCAGGCCTGAAGGATGGAACGGCTCAAGGAGTTGCTCTGTCGTTCACTAACAACCACTTGAACCTCGCTACCAAGGAGACCCAGGTACTCCCCAAATCCCAATTAATGAGAGAAAGGCTTAAAGAGGGTGTTCTTGACTCTGGCTGTGACAGCTTAATTGTAATTTTGGCGAGGCCCCTCTGGCAACAATCTTCTCTACTTGACAGCTCTGTGCTCCTGATTGAACTGAAAGGCCTCTTTTGCATATTCATGTAGTTACAACTGAATACAGTACAGTGGAGGAGCATACGTTTGTTTGCTGAGAGGACATGTGCAGGTGATGGAGTTGTGTATTTGTAGGCAAGGAGCCGTTATCTATCTACACAACATGTATCCACGGTGGATAATTAAAATGAAAAGATGACAGTGACATAAATGTGATGCTGTTTTCGTCAAATCTCATTAGTCCTCAGGTTCAGTGCTTCATAACCATGTCTTTTATTTGTCCAATAACGCTCTTATGACATGCTAAGACAAAATCCACTTCAAAAATAAGGGTCTACCATGTTAATATAAATAATAACAAATAATCAAATAATAACATTTGATAATTGATTGTCCATGGATGTAAGAGCCCTGACACACCATGCCGACGGTTGGCCGTAGGTCAATGTCTGGCCATTGGGGAGCATCTATCGTCTTAGTTTTTGCGGTGTGTCCCACACCTTTGGGACTAGTCGGCCCATGTCAGCTGTTTTTTGGCCAATTCAGCATGTTAAATCAGCATCAGAGCCTGTCAGTGAATGGAAACACTCAGTGAACGAGAAGAGAAACGGAAGTGAGGAAAACAAACATACAAACGGCCAACGCCAAGAGGACGTAGATCATGACAAACTTATTTGTATTATTGTTCGGTAGCGTACGATACATTTCCTTTGTTCTTTTAACATTGGGTTGTGACGTTAATGTGCCAACTGGCTAACTAGCATCTTGATTCCATTCTGTCAGTCCTCCGGTTTTACCTTTTTAAATAACAAATACAAACTACTGCCACTAGCTGGTATGGAGAGTTCTTTCCTTTCATGTAGGCCAGGGGCGTAGCATAATTGTGCTGGGCCCCTGGTGCAAGTATCTCCCTCACTAGCTGGCTAGCTAGCGTCTTGATTCCATCCTGTTGAACTTCCAGTTTTCCTATTTTAAATTAAAAATACAGACTACAGCGGCCTGCTGGTGTGGAGAGTTATTTCCTTTCATGTAGGCACAGAATGTACATGCTAGCTGGCCGTTGGCTGCAGTCTTTGCTTTGCTCAAATGCAACTTTCTGGCTGAGACACAGGTGACGTGAGGTGATGAAGTCGGTCTTAATCGTCACTAGTTCTTGTCGATTTGGTGGTCTGGGCCTTAACGTAGCAGCAGCAACGAACATCTGAAACTGAGCCATTAAACAATCCAAATAAACTCAGACAGACACCAAAATGGTTGTTAAACCCGTCAACTTTTTGGTAACGTTAGCAAGTAGCATTAGCCCTTTCATTGTGTGTGTGTGTGTTGGCAAACTCTCACCAACTGTACCCGGCACAGAGCTCAACTCCTGCAGCAGTACACTTGTGATAAACAGCGACAGCGAGGCAAGTGTAAGTGAAGCAATACGCTGCAATAAATAAGATAAAAAGAAGTCATGTTTACATGTGTGGAACAAATACTGATGTTCACACAGAGTGCTCATGCCCTATCCCTGCTATAGATGTAGTCACATGTGTAGATTTCCCTGAATAAATGGGTCTTACGTCTTGAATTAACTACTTGTAAGACAGATCTGCTGATGTTGGCAGGAAACTTGTTCCACAGGGAGGGAGCCTTGTCGCAGAGGGCTGTGCCCCGAGCTGTTTGCTGCTGAACATGGGAAATGAATGAGTAATAATACTTCCTGTGTGAAGAGGGTTTAAGTAGGTCTATATGGAGTGCATAAATCAGTGGTTGGAGTAAGGTCAGGTTGTGCTTTGTGAGAATGACTTCAATTCATACAATCACTGGGAGCCTATAGTAATGTCAATATGCTTTCTGGTTCGTCTGGATATTCAGCTGTATTGCTGTAAAGTTGAGTGCATCTCAGTGAATATGAGGAGCTGGGTTAAATGCAGTGCTGCTGGGTATTGAATCTGCATGAATAGTTATAGTGTGAACATAAATGTGGCGAGTTTGAGCAGCTGGTGGCAGACTGGCTTTCTTTTGTGTCATTTATTGATCTACAAAGTACTTACAGGACTACAACTTAGCTCGAGCAAACATTTTTTATTATTATTGAGTGCAGTCCTGTAAGTTTAAAAAATCTTTTGTTCGCATACTTTAGGGGTCACGGTACGGTTCATAACCTGGTTTAGGAGTTGCAGTTTAGTGTGAGTTCGGTGTAGCGCCAAGAAATTCGAAGTCAAGGATATGTTTCTTTTCATTTATTTTGAATAGACAGTAGTGCAAGTGTCAAAGACGGACACAGTCCTCCTGCTGGGGACTGAGAGCTTTTTCCAACTGGCAACTTTTATAAACTATTTTCATGATAAAAATCAGGATAATTTCAAACGCTTGCGTATTACACTGTATGATCACTGAACAAACACTTTCCCGAAAAGCAACAGGTCACAACAGGCTGTAAAACTAAAAAGCATCCTGTGACATGTGATGAAAATACAAAATATGGGCTGCTTTTTCTTCATCCTGGTGATCGGCACCTCTGGGCGATGCTGTTAAATGTGCGTTAGCATGTTGAATGACATTTACAGACCCTATGATGGTGGAGCAACGCTGACACACCGTCCTTGACTTGTACACAACTCTCTCGCTGTTGCTGTTGTTACTGACTGGGAAACCACAGGCAGGTCCTCCGGAGATTAATATTATTTAAGATTATTTTGGGGTTTTATTTGGCCTTTATTTGATATGACAGTGGTAGCGTGAAACAATGTGCGCCTCCTCCTGTACTGCCTTAATATGCACATTCAGCACATCCAATGCATCAAAACATTGTTTTCTAGTTGGAGCCGCGCCTCGTTTTCAAACTGTATGCTTTGACTCAAATGAACAATGACAGCAATATAGTCCACGATGAGCAGCGCTAAAATCAACCTGCGTAGTTGTCCCTCCATTGTGACATTAGAAAGTGTCACATTTATCTTGCTCTTCTTCAACGTTTTGTTTACTTCCTGGATTTCGCATGGATCTGGTCCGCTTGTAAATGCTGCCATGAGAAGATGAACCAACTCTAGGCAAGATTAGTCCCTGATTCCGACCAAAGCGAGACAACTCTAGGTCTGAAAGCACCCTTAGTCTACCTTTGTTGCTTTCTTTTTGTTACTTTACCGAGCGTAAACAATCAGATCCGGGACAACAGTCCTAAAATGACATGCTGCTGCTGAGCTTTAAATGTTTGAAGCAGCAAAAGCAAATCTCCATTCACCTTCAGTGTGTATAACTCAAAGTACTTTATATTGTTGCTCCAGTATTGTTGCATTAACGTCTTTATAATGGGAGATCTAGTCATTATGGATGAAATACTGTTCCTGCATTAGCATCGCTGCTGTGGCTCAGAGGAGCGCGGTGTGGATACCTCAGTGCAGCATCCCTGACCTCAGATCAGCCCAGACAGACCATTACCATTAAGTGATGCATACAGGAGTGAAAAGGCAGCGAGGTGCATTAACAGTAGTCTTTTTGATGTTTGTAGGCGAATACTTTTCCTTTTATGAAGTGCACTGTATCTCGCACGATTCCCTCTCCTTATTAACATAATATTAGCTTTGAAAAGAGTGGAGCTAAATGCATTTTTCTGCATGAATAATGCAAGTAAGAGACATGTCGTCTTCCACGTTTCTTTTCCACGCATCGCGCAGCTCTTCCTCTCTGAAGTGGATGTCCCTAAAAGCCTTTCCTGAGAGAGAGTGCAGTGAGGTGGACAGCAAAGCAGAACAAAAGGTTATTTTGTTGAAAGAGGCAGAGTGGTGACAAATTATGAACAACTCATTACACTGAGGTGGCACTTTGTAGAGCAGCGAAACACAATCAAACACTGAGGATGGATCTCTGGGGGAATGTTGGAAGGTGCTAATAGCTCTCTGTCAGTGACAAAATGAATTACATTAAATTTCCCCAAAGACCAAAAACTCATTAATACTTCAGCACGTTTCATGTTTTAGGATAGTTTTTATGGTGTTTCTGCTCCGTTAGATACAGCACCTCACAACTTTAGACAAGCTTAAAAAGAAAATACAGGAAGTCATCAAGGAAACAAATAGAAACTAACCTTGTCTCCTAAAATGTATATACTCCTAAATATTTTTTACCTAACACTTAATAGCTATGTTTATTGGCAAAGTTTTTTTCTGTCCAATAAGTTTTTTGTTCTTTTATGTTATTTCTGGTTCAGACAAAGGCAACACAGTCTCACAGACATATGTGAAATGGACGTCTTGACAACGTTTTACATGGTGGTGGGTAATGATTGTGTTAAAATTATGTTCTAGCAACATGAAAACAGTGGCAATGCAAAGTCTTTTACGATAAGTTGAAGTTCTGTAACCACTTATCCTCTTGAGGGTCGCGGGGGGGGGGGGGGGCTGGAGCCTATCCCAGCTGACACTGGGTGAGAGGCAGGGTACACCCTGGACAGGTCACCAGACTATCACAGGGCTGATACATAGAGACAGACAACCATTCACACTCACATTCACACCTACGGACAATTTAGAGTCACCAATTAACCTGCATGTCTTTGGACTGTGGGAGGAAGCTGGAGTACCTGGAGAAAACCCACGCTGACATGGGGGGAACATGCAAACTCTGCACAGAAGGGCTCCCCCACTCTGGGATTGAACCAGGAACCCTCTTGCTGTGAGGCGACAGTGCTAACTACCACACCACCATGCCGCCCTACAATTTTGCACATATGTTTGATAAAGAAGTTTCCTTATATATGATAAAAACTAAGCTTTAGGATGAGTTATGTTTCTTTCAAATTATTAACTGTTCCAGTGACCCTTCGCTAAGCCCTGCCCTTCTGTTCTGGTCCGACAAGCTGTCAGAGTAAGCATGGAGCCCACACTGTAACTAACTGCACTCCCTGAAAAAATATTATCATATTTTTGGAAAAATGAAACAGTGATTCCAGAGAGAAGCAGACAGAGGGGTCTACAGTCTGTGTTTGAAGGATATATCCAGGATGTCAAACTGACTCAGCAGCAACAACAGGTTAAAAAGACAAAGATAGTTAGAAGCTAAAGCCCAACTATAGGCTACAGATCACAGTGTAAAAGTGAACCACCACATCACTGCTGATCCACACAGAAGACAATGAATATAAAGGGAAACTTTGCTGATATTGAACCAGCTGTGTGGCATCTCAGTGTGTGCAGATGAACAGTGTTTGGCTTCGCCCCCATGCTGCTGCCAATGATGTTCATCTGCACACACTGTGATGACACACAGCTGGTTGAATATGAGCAAAGTCTCCCTGCTTCCCTTCACTGGTTCCTGTACAGCAGGGTCGGTCTTTGTTTCACTGTTGTAATCATTACAAAGCAAAAGCAGCATGTGTATACATTCAGTAGGCTATATCTTCAGTAGCTAGCTAGCTAGCTAACCCTACACTTTTCAGGGTCTGATTTTGGTTTTGGAACAGGGAAGAAACGTATATCTTTTTCCAACCTCTCCAGGTAACGAGTATCATTAATACACGACGTGCCCCAGGCACAACATTTAGTTCCAAATCCACAAAACCAGCCTGAAAATGAAGGAAACATTAGAGTCAATGGAGCACAGCTGTGTTGATGTCGGACTCTGGTCTAAGTCGGCCCGATGCTACATTACGATTGGCCAGTCTGTGTCTCTGTGTCAATTTCTTTGTGCTGCAGTGTATTAATTCAATATCAGGAAATCCCAAATGGATTGTGTTGTATTAAAAGAATAGTTTGACATTTTGAGGATTGCTGGTATTAGCCTTTTTGCCGCAAGTTAAATAAGAAGACTGAAAGGGTCTAAAAGGTGGAAGTGAGTGATTGGACATGCAGTGACAGAGTTGATGCAAACAAATTAATAACTGTGGTTTGAAGTGTTTCCTCCCTCTTGCTCTGTGGAGCTCGATTGCTGAGATGTGATCAAGTGTAATTAAGCAGCAACATAAAATTCATAGTTCTGGTTTGGCACTTGTATCTAAAGCAGTTCACTTTGCTGTGGTGGTTGTGGTCGGAGTAACAGAGGAAAGATGAAAACCAGCCAAGAAAACAATAAAAAAAACAATCTCATACAAGAGCGGGGACACCAGTCCTCTCTGTGCAGTGTTATCATGGAGCTCCATCATCGGGTTTCCTCTCGCAGGGCGGCGGGGTGAAGCAGTGTAACCCTCCTCTTGCCACTTGGATAGAGTTATCAGCTGTTTGGATGCTATGGTGTTAAAGAGAGCCCCTGTGTGGGCCAGCACATGTTTCCCTGGTGGCATCATCAAATCCCCTCGGCTGGACTCCCCCACTTTGCTTAATATCCCTTGTCAACAACTGCTTTGGGTTCAGTTCTCGCCACTGGTATTCTAATCAGTCACTATTATGGGCTAAACAGCTACAGCGGCCCTGAGGCCAGCTGCTGGGCATGTTTGGATGTGTTTGGATATGCGCCTGCATTGCAGTGGCCTGCCAGCACGGGGGCAGCACAGTTTGACAGACCCGTGATGAACACACACACATGTACACACACACACACATGAATAAACACAGACATGACTGTGGGTTAAAAACAACTTCACACTTCTTTGTAACAAGAGGCTGCCCGAATTGAAAATGTAATGATTCTATGTTGGCTCCTCAGACATGACGAGTGATGACACCATGGAGCAGCTGGCTACACTGACATCCACCCCAACACACACAAATGTACACACACACATGCACCTGCAAATACACACACCTTTCTCATGATAATTCTGGGTGGTTGGTAGGGCTGGGCGATTTAATTGATATGAACTTTGATATACTGTTTATAACTAGCACTGATTGACATCGTAATAACAACCAATCACCACACAGAAATGAAGCTATTTTTAGCCCAACATATAGCAGCCCTTTAGGAACAGACAGCGCCCTTCCCAAAATAGACACAGACTAAGAGTTAGCTAATCTCTACAAACAGATATCTGCATATGTATGAGGAATCTGTCGGCAATAGGACAAGATTCTGGTATTGGAAGTGCTCTAGTTTCCATTTGTAGTCCAAGTAGTAATGACCAATCATGTTTGAGTGGCAGGTAAACAGTCTGTGTTGAGGTGGAACGCATTGGCCGCAATCTTGGAGTCCATCAGCTATCACCTGACAACGATTTTAGCTTTGAATTTATCTGCTTTCATGTGCAGATATCTGTTCATAGAGATAAGTAGAGGGAATCCTCTAGCTACACTGGATCTCCTGACATATGGGCCTTTAACCTCAGAGGCTTATTGTCATCAGAGCGATAGCTGATGGGTTCCAAGGCGAGATTACATCCACACTTTAAAACGCATTACTAAACATATTGCTATGTTTACGCCTAGCACCTGCACTACTCCGTGTTTTGGAACCACTACAATGCAGACTTTTGAAATGCTGCTGACCCTGTTTTAATTTGAAACCTCCTGGGTTGCATTTTAATCTTGACGGGCGAAAACAGAGACTTTTTGAAACGATGAGGCCACCATTTCACCACCATTTCCCTCCAGACTGGGTCTTATCAGTCGCAATTTGTCAAGCAAAAACATTATAGCTAGGTCTACATACCTTTTGTGATTTCATCGTTCTTGTGTGGTCACTCATTTTCCAGTCACAAAACCTCCTCTGGTGATGGAAAATGTTTCTAGTACCATTCTGATATGTGTCCATATTTGCTTTGTAATGACTGCTGATCCATTTTCCGCTGCCTTACACTTGTGTTACTATCTATAACAGTTCCCGCTCTCCGTCACTTCAAGTAAAGAAATGTCAGATCTTACTTTTTTACCACGTCCATAGTGTTTTCTGTAACAAAACACTATGGACATACGAAAACAAGGAGAGAACGGGAGATTATGTCTGAAACGGTGCTGAGATGCTTGTGTTTATCGAGATTGTTTTTGTTTCAAAACGCTGTTTGTGAGACTTAGCTAACCCTAAGGGTGCTTTCAGACCTGTCGTTGTCTGCTTTGGTCTAAATCAGGGACTAATTTTGTTACCAAGTTGTATAATTGCCTCGAGTTGGTTCGTGTTCTCACGGCAGCATTTACAAGCGGACTGGATCAAATGCCTTGTGTGAGAAAGCTGCTCTTGATTGGTCAGAATTTCCATGTGGGAAAAATCCAGGAAGTAAAGAAAACGTTGAAGAAGAGTACACTTGCAAGATAAATGTGACACTTTCTAATGTCACAATGGAGGGACAACTACGCAGGTTGATTTTAGCGCTGCTCATCGTGGACTATATTGCTGTCATTGTTCATTTGAGTCAAAGCATACAGTTTGAAAACGAGGCGCGGCTCCAACTAGAAAACAATGTTTTGATGCATTGGATGTGCTGAATGTGCATATTAAGGCAGTACAGGAGGAGGCGCACATTAATAATCCTCCAGGACTGTAACATGCTCATGTTTAACCCAAACAATGTGTCATGTGACTGCAGTTGGTTCAGATCCAGGTCAGAACACGTTCTCACCACAAACCAACCGCACCAGAGTTCCTTTGTAACTGGACTGAGACCACCTCTTCAAGAAGGTCTCGGTCCAGTTGTTTTGGTGTGTACCCGAGTGTGATTGCTGTGTTCACACCTGCCCAAACGAACCGCACTTTGGGGGCAAACAAACTTGAGTTTGACTGAAATGAACCAAACAGAGCAGGTGTGAAAGCACCCTAAGTCACATAAACAGGACAGATGCAAGAGGCTTTTTGTATTGACACACAAAGAAACAAATAGACAGCTAAGCTAACCTGAACTTTAAGGGCTGTTCGGTAGGCGTTAGTGGTGTGGCCATACTTCCACCCAATATCCTTTATTCAGCCAGGAAGGTCCCATTAAGGTACAAGATCTCTTCTTCTGGGGAGTCCTGGTCAAGACGGCGGCACAACTAAACAAGCCATACCAGTGACATCCACACAAATTCACACATACTAAAACCAGACTTAAGGAGGCTTGAAGAAAACAACAAAATAGTAATTTTATTAGTATCAGCATCGATATCTGAAAGAGCTGTTTGCTTCATCTGAGCGACAGAGACTGACAGACAGAAAGTGATGGGCAGTGAGCAGCGTGCCAGCCTCAGAGATAAGTGGAGCGCTGCAGAGCTATGAGTGTGGAGAAACCTGATATCAGGATGGCAGCACTCAGCATGTTAGAGGTGAGGGACAGACAGACGGAGGGAGGGCAAAACACTACAAACAGCATTGCTGTTAAGTGGACGGCTTGAAGATATTAACATGAGCTGTAGTTTGTGTGTGTGAGTGTGAGTTAACAATACGTCAAACAGAAGAGGTGCTGAGTGGAAATTTAACCAGACTGGTGAGTGAAGGTGAAACCCTGTCACACACTTCCTTTTTGTGCTGTGTGAGCTTTTGTGTTTCAAATCCGGTGAAGTCTCTCAGAAAACACAAACCACGTTTGCAACTGACAGTGTGTGTTTATCTCACAGGTACTTTCTGTTCGGAGTCATAACCCACGCAGCATCTTTAAAACCACACTTTGCTTTGATTGACAAGTTAAGAAACACCCTGTGGTGCTTCTTTAATAGGTGTGTCGAGCTGCTAGCTCCCGTTCCCACGTTAACAAACATACACAGCAGTGACAGAATCTCAGCCTTATTCCAGAATCCTGAATCATCTCACGCAGTTAACATTTTGATGAGTGACTCAGAGGTCTGCTGTCCCCTTAATAATGTTAGAAGAAGCAACCAAGTGAGCAGGAGTAAAGTTGGCTTCCTGTTAAAGAACTCTTTTTTTTGCCTTTGGTCATCTTATTGTCTGCCTTATCTTTTATTTTCCTCGACGAACACACTTCCTTAGATGTCTGTCTCGTTAGATAAAGCTTTTGCTTTTGCTGAGTTCAGACAGTACAATATTTTTCTCTCAAGAACTGAAGAAGCTTCTTGGATGAGAGGTGAAACGTCTTCAAGAAACTCAAGAAAGTCCAATTGCCTACGATATAGCACTCAAGATGTTACCAGGTTACCATGACCTGGATGACTGAGAAACTTCACCAACAAATTAGCCATTGCCAATTCTGATCTGACCTGACACCATATGTCTGTCAGGTCGGGCTATGATCGGGCTGATATCGTGTAGCCTCAGTGCAGCAGTGTGTTTGCTGAAATGCTACGTTATGCTACTGTTACACAGTCTGGACTACAGAGCCCCGTTTCCTCCAAACACTTTCAGTATGGTACCTTTGAAACCAAAAGTAACCCTTCAGACATGGTACCTAGACCCTAGTGTTTCCACCACACACAGTCCTCTTTAATGTGGGCGGGGTTGTTGTCACTCACTGCTCTGTCCAGCACTCACTGTATTTCCTCATAACCGGTGACACAGATGGAAGTCTGCACCTCGTTTATCGTCCACAGAACGAGGCTGCACGCTAACATTTTCAGAACAAAATAAAACAGGCTGCAGTGAGAGTCTCTCTTCATGGGATATTTAAAAATAGTGGGGTTGTGCATTTAGTCCTTCTCAGGCAAGCTCAGGGGTTTAGTGTTGCTGTAGCCTAATGCTCTGCAACACTTTTTTTTATATATGCAATAATATATGCAGTTCACATAACCCGGCCAAAATAAACATATGTTAACGCTTGAAGATCCACTCATTAAAAACTACTACTAAAGTAATGATTAAAGTTGTAATATGGAATATTTAAGGTGTGCTGATGGATTCATGTCAGCTCATACATTGAGTAACACTGCAAGCTAACGTTCCACCTTAAGTTGCTGGCAGTTGGCCCAGTGAATGAAGTTATTTTTTCTCCGACTCCAGCTGCTGTGAGAGGCAGCAAAACATCCTTTCATTTTATAGTACAGTTTACTAATAAAACTCTCCACAGTATGAACAGTGGTTACATGAGCTTCAAAACCAGACACAACTCAGCCCTGAGCAGAGTGACCGTCCTCTACTGACCAATCAGACTGCAGTGTTCACAGCTCCACCTTTTAGTACCAGATCTGTGTGCTAGGTACCCCAACAGAGGGGGGACCAAAAATGAGGATGGTACGGAACAATTCTATTGGTGCCATCCACAACTTTTCACAGTGGAAACAGAAGGAAAGCGTACTGAACTGAACTGAACTGACCTGACCTGACAGAAAATGGCTAACATGAAGCTAATGTCGTTCCAGAAGATACAGAAATAGCCATTCCGTCTTTATATAAAGCTAAAATAATCGATACTTTATAAGAATTTCAGTCAACAAATATGTACGTTTGATGTGATGACATCAGCGATGCTGCTCCTTCACATTCCAGCTCCTTGAAGACAATATGATAGGTTCTGAATTTATTGCAGTGGGTGGAGCAGGGTAATTAGAGCTATTGATCTGGCTAAATGATAGCCTTCGCCCTGTGCTGAAGGGCATGTGCTCAGCAAGCCCCAGTGTTATCTGATGACCCATGAAATCGATGGCCTGGCTGCAATCTCCCAGGTGATTTACCTCATTCCATTTATCTCACAAGGCTGAGTGGGCCCACATGCACGAAAACAGCACACAAGGCCACGCACGCAACTGCATGCTCTCCTTAGGCATGCATTAATGCTACACAACTCCGTCTGAAGTATATACATGAGAGCAAACACCTCATCTTGCCTATAGTCCCGAGGCGCTGCGTGTAGGGGCTTGTTCCCTAGGAAACCATATTTTGCTCTGGTCCATAATGAACTCTGGTTGCCCGCCGAGTGACTGATGAAAAAAGATCATTACATAGAGAAGACATTTGAAATGTCACTGAGATGTCAGGCTGCTCTCACATACTTGTAGATCCTTTCCATCCTCTTTCTTAATAGAAATTTTACATGAAAACAAGAAGGCACAAACCTTTTACAGAGCTGCAGCCTCTGCTACAGTTTTATGTTTATAATTCCTATGGTTTGGTTTTCTAAGATGATTGTTCGACCTCCCAGCCTCCATGTTGACCTGAGAAATGCGGAATAAAAATGTTGAAACATCACCAGCAGAACTTTATGAGATAAAGCACATGAACAGACAAACAGACAGGGATGTGTACTAGAAAATAATTACAGACATAAAGACATGAATACATGAATAATGAGGAAATGCCCAACTGGTTTCATATCACCTTTTTGAAACTGCCAGTATGACTGTAACCAGTGATGCAAAGCACAGTTTTCTTTTTAAATATTCACTAGGCATGGGTGATAAGGACAAAATTAACATTGTGATAGTCATGATATTAATGGTTGATGATATTTATCATGTTTTGATTTTGATTGTGATGAATTAATTACACAACTGAAAGTTTCAAGAGTCTGTGGATTGATTGTCATATTGTACAAAATGGCTGACAAACAACAGATGTCAGCAATACAGGAAAATGCTTTTGGAGATCTGAAACTTTACGTTATGCTAAAGTGAAAGTCAGCCCCAGCTTTGTTTATTTGACGTTTGCGTTGCTATATTTGAATTTTTTTCAGCACTGTGTCTGTGATTTCCGTAGTTTTCTCCTAGATATGTGCTGTTTATGGTCCGGTACGTGGTTGCTACGTTTTTATTAGGTCTCAACCACACCTGTGCGCTGTGTAAGGGACGTCCCGAACACAGCAAAATGTGAAGAAAATAATACCAAGCGCCATTATGCTATAAAGGCGACCGGCTGTGTATCATGCTGATGTGAAAGGGCGGCTTTTTTTTGGTCAGTGTCTGACGACACAAGTCACGGCCCAAGCGCCGGATTTCAACAACTTTGAAGTGAGACCAGGTTGATCCGGCACGTCACCAAAATGTCGTTACTGAATGTATCAGTAAAATGTTAACTGACAACATATTTCCACCAAAATATTCAATCCTGGGACATAACATCCATTCATAGTGACTACAGCATTATCAAATTATAAAACTATAGACATTTTTATTAATTCTGTCTTAAAGGAGAAGTCCAGTATTTTGCACTTTGAGCCCCATTCCTGGTTGTTTATGATGAAATAGAGTGGTTAAGACCAAAATCTTGACGATTGCTCCTTCTCTGACAATTTGAGAGAATTTGTTTTTCCCCTGCCTGGCTTAACAATGCTGTCTATGGCCATGTGTAAATCTGTCCTAAAACCACCTTAAACGTTGGTTTTCAAAGCCATGAAACTCACCCAGTGGTCAGTGGTGTTCCTTGATGTTCCCACATAAAAATCGTAGCAAACTTTGGTTTCCATGATGATTTATTTGACATTTTGTCCATGCATTGATTTCCTATAGGAGGCCTCATTGTCCGTTGGTAGTAATCCGCCACTGGAAACAGAAAGGGGGTTGTTTACGACAAGGTTGTAGTCACTGTAGTCTTTTAGCTCAGCGAAAGTGCCGGCTCGACAGTGCTGTGTGCGCTCCTCCTCTTCGGAGGAATTCTCCTACAGTCGCTGACCACACGAAACTTGCCCATTATTACTCGCTTGTAAACAACCTTCGTAGTACGATGCCTTTGAACACAACGCCAGCCTTCTTCTTCTGCTTCTGTCTGTGTCCCATTACATTGCAATGGTTTCCTGCCGGTTGGCGACACTCACGTAAAGGAGCATTATCGCCATCAAGTGGGCTGGAGTGTATAACGCTTCAGGGTCAAACGAACAATCAAGCGGAAGTTTACACACGGGTGTGAGGCAGCTGAAAAAATAGTTCCACAATCCAGATGAATAGAAAACACGGATGGAAACGACAGTTTGCTACGATTTTTATGTGGGAACATCAAGGAACACCACTGACCACTGGGTGAGTTTCATGGCTTTGAAAACCAACGTTTAAGGTGGTTTTAGGACAGATTTACACATGGCCATAGACAGCATTGTTAAGCCAGGCAGGGGAAAGACAAATTCTCTCAAATTGTCAGAGAAGGAGCAATCGTCAAGATTTTGGTCTTAACCACTCTATTTCATCATAAACAACCAGGAATGGGGCTCAAAGTGCAAAATACTGGACTTCTCCTTTAAGACTAGGGCAAGATTGTGGTCTGGTTTGACAAAAAAAAATGTCCACAGTGACACAACGTGATTGTCAACATTTAAGTAAAAACGATCTTTTCCTTACCTTAACCTAAAGTGCTTTTGATGCTCGTTAATATAACCAAGGCAGCATTTTTCAACACAACATAACTGCTAAAACAATTTAGTAACACATAAACATAATTTGTGGGAGGCAGAATTGACGAGGCTCTATCCTGTTTTCCACCAGCACAGCAGCAGTAACAGCAGAAGGGGTACTTGGCACCTCTCTGGCTGTGTTATCATTCACTTGGTAAAGGCAGAGTGGGCCTCACCATCACCACCAGGTTCCCTTTCACTCTCCAGCTGAAGGACAGGATAAGGTCACTCTGCTGACCTGCTTCTTACAGCAGCCACTTGGATGGTAATCACAAAAAATAACACCAGCCCACTAAAGAGCGTTACACCAGGCTGGCCTGTGGACCCGGTCACAATGAGTGCTGACTAAATGAGCTCATTAATCACAGACAGCACCAGAGGCAGAGCCATTCTTAATTCATTAATGCTCAGCAGAGCAGGATAAAAAAAAAAGACTAAATCATGTTTTCGGTATCAACGACTGTGAACTTCAAATTGACACTTCGTGTACAACAAACACTCAAACTAAATGAGTGCTTAATATTATGTTCCAGGGTGAAAGGTCCACAGAATACAACAACACTGCAACTAACCTGCATTTACAAGTCAGCTGGTTCTACTGCACGACAAAATGACTCACATTCACATTATTACAGAACAAATCTTTAAGCTATAGTCAGATTTTAACCACTTTTAAACTGTTAGCAATCAATAAAATACCAGTTGTGGATGGTCACTGCTACATCACGGCCTGGTTCAGACAGCCAGTGTGTTTATAATGTGTTCCTGTTACACTTTGTCTTTTGCCTTTTGTAAAGCACTTTGAATTGCCTTGTTGACAAAATGTGCTTCATAAATAAACTTGCCTTGCTTCTCCAGCCCAAATTGTTTTTAGGCATATCCAGATTGTATCAAATTGATTTTTAGAAAGTCAGGACAGCTGGAAAACCACACGAAATGCAGTTTTTCGCAAATTGGATCCAAACCGCATTTGGAGGTGGTTGGAAATGTGATTCCAATCGAACTTGTGCAGATGCCTCTCAGTCTGGATGCTCTGGACACTCAAATCGGGTTTTAAAGTGTCTCACTCGCAACGTGACACATGACGATAAGAGATCACTCTGATTGGCAGTTCAGCTCAGTCAACGAGAAGAGGAAGCAAACAGCTAAAGTCAAGAGGGCTCGAGATTAAAACTGTCTGTTTTTTATTAGGTTAAAAAAAAGAAATTTTAGCAAAATAACTCTTGAGTAGAACCAGTTCATCATTGTTTGTGCTATAGACCCTTTTACTGTTAGTAAACTGTATGACGTTTTTTGGTGGGCGGGGCTTAGCTGGAGGCAAATCAGTTCTCCACGGACACTAGCTAACGCTAGCTAGCAAGTTCTGTTGGCTTGTTTTAGACAATGGAGGAAGATGATGTGAGTATTGCATTCAGAAATACTCATTCTGAGTGTCGGAGCGCACTCTGACACAAACTGGACTGCTCGGTCATTTCACTTCATTCTTGGAGTGGAAGAGCGCACTCTAAGCACTCTGTCTGTGGAGACGAAGCAGCAGAGCGCCAAGTGGAGTGAATGTGTGATTAACTTAAACGTTTGTCAATTCATATAGAAATATAACGCTCCGTTTCTTCGACCAACAGGGCTCTCATTTTAGTGTAGAGCGTCAGACCGAATTTACAAACGCAGGTCAGGTCACTCACTCTCTGGGAACCTGAATGTTACTTGAATAGTAAACACTGACCAACGGGACCAGACTGGCCGACCTGTATGCTCTCACTCAGTGGATGGATGATGTCACAGGAAGCTTTGTGGTTGATTACTGTGCCAATCTTAAGAAGAAGGACGACACTTGAGTTGTTTTGCTATTGAAGCTAACGTTAGCTAATCCGCTAAAAAGACAGTGTTACAGAGAAATCCAATCTTCTTCTTAATAGCTCCCCAGTTTCTGATGAGGTGGACATGATAACCCTTAATACACATAACGTTATTCATCCCTACAACAGGAAATACTTTTTCCCTAACCTGATATGAAGTGCGCGCTGCACATGTGAGCATTTTTGATGATGGCCTCCGTCCAGTCCTTTGGTCTTTAACCATCTTTGTTTTTGTTGATGGGCAGTGGCGGCTGGTATGTGATAAAATTTAAGTTTTGAGCCATGACTCCTTCTATTCTGGCTCCCAATAACACAACTGGACGACTGGACGAGAGTCGTGTTTTGCCTCCAGCTAACAAACTGACATCATTGTGACATTGGCCCGAAAAGGGTCTATGGTTCGCTAGTGCACTGTAAATATCATTTGTTCTTTCAACAATGGTTTGCCGCCTGCTGGTATGGAGAGTTATTTCCTCTCGCACAGACGCAGAATGCACATGCTGGTTGGCCATTGGCCTTAGAGTTTGTGGTGTGTTCAAGTGCAACTTTTTGGCTGAGATACAGGCCACATGAGGCGATGCAACAGTTGACCTTGGTCGCCACTAATTCCTTGATGTCAGTTTGGTGTGTCTGGGCCTTTAAAGATTTGACTTGATAGATAAAACTGATTTGCCTGCAGTCTGAATGTGTTTTCAAGTCTAAGAATAAATCTGAACATCTTTTACCAATAACATACACGCTGGAATGAGGCAGCTCTCTGAGTGTTAATATCTCCAAGCTTTTTTCAAAGACGGGAACAAAAGGAAAATTTGTCGAGGCACTTTGAGAAGCTTCCTGTCTTTTCTCACGTCTTTACTCGTTTACCTTTGGTACCGTAACGAATTGCCCTGATAGACAGCTGTGTTTCTGAAAAACTAACTTGTCACAGGATTTCTTTGAATAGTGTGGGGCCCTCTTTCAAGGAAGGATTACCAGACAGGATTTTGAAACAAGAAATTTCTCAACATCCTCTCTATTTGAAATTCAGCTCTGTGTAACTCAGCTTACTGCGTTAATGAATAAAATAGTATTTGGAGAATATTTTTACTCGTGTTTTCTGCTGGTGTGTCATACCTGTTAGGCAGCCCACTGGCTTTGAGAATGCTACTTTCTGCAGGCAGGGTGATAACGTCAGAGAAAAGACTGTATTCTGCTCCACTATTTCTTCTCCAAACATGTGTGTGTCGGCCGACATATGCACACACACACATACAGTAATAGGACAAACAAATGTGTGGACTTTAGCCAAGAAAAAAAAAGGCTTCACCTTTTTTGTTCAGACTCTGCTCATGTCTGTGTTTGTCTCTTTTGATAAGGCCCTTTCATCTTGTTTGCATTGATTACAGGCTGACGAGTCACAGTGATACACTTAGGGGCCCTATTCATGTCTGCAGCCCCCGCGACACACACTGGGTCCATTGTGGCGAGGAATGTCTCCTTTCATGGCCTGAACCCGCCTGTGAAAGCATGTCAATAATCCTCAGTCAGTGGGTGCTTCACAATACTGCTGCGGCCATCCCACCAACCAGACCACTGTGGAAACAGGCCCCATTTTGCACTCCTCCGAGGAAAAGAAGTGACTGGGGCGGCTGAAAGAGCGGACAGTTGAATGGTTGAAGTAATTAATCTGATGGACGCTGATAATCAAACAACTTCACAATGGCGAGGCTACTTACACAAGAAGAAAAGCACTAATCAACGTTAAGCCTTTGAAGCAGTGTGCGATTCATTTATAACCTCCTCACATACCACACCAAATATCTCGAGAACAGCTTTATTGCTTTGCACAGCCCCTCCTTGTTTTCACACCGCAGGCCTCCAGAAAGGCGACTGAACATGAGCACCAACATTTCCAGGAACTTTTATTACCAGGAATTTATTTACCTGGGTAAAATAATTCCTGGTAATCTGTGTGGTTTGCGTTTCCACCGCACCTAAAAGTTCTGGAAAATTTATTCAAATCAGGCTGATGATGTATGGGGGAGTGGTAAAAGAACCTGCACTACACCTCCAGTCCAGTAGGTGGTGGTGAGAAGAGGCTGAAGGCCAAACAAGCACGATGGTGCCATAAACAGCGATCAACAACCCCGCATCATCATTTGTGCGACACAATACACCAGGATGGAGGACGCTCAAGTTGTTCTGTTGTTCCTTGTGTTTTACTACATCACATATAAAACCATGCGACAACAGGCGTTATTAGCAAAGACAATTGCAAACTTGAAGCTTCTTATAATCTAAGTTTCTTCAACTTTTCACAAATGTGTTTGGCGTGTGCCCTATATTTAGCTCCGCCAGCTTGTCGGCTATTCTTCCATAGACTCGGTCATTTCGCGTCGCCAACTCAAAGTCCCGCTGAATTTCTTCCTCAGCATATACGCTCAAAAGAGCCTGGACCTCGTCGTCCGTCCACTTCTCGTAGCTTCTCTTCTTTTGCTCCATTTTCCAAATGATCAAAACACAAACAAAGTGAAGCTTGTAGAAATGAAATAAAGTTTGCAGCCACACTGGCACGGAAGTGCGGAACGCTGCAAGTGTGTGTTCGACCAATCAGCGTTCTTTAGCACACAGCCCCGCCCCTCAAGAATTCTGGAGAATCTGAAAAGTCCAACCTCCCTACTAGGTACTTTTTTCAGGGAAAGTTTGGGGTTGAGGGAAAGTTTTTTCCCCCGGTAATTTCGGTGGGAACAAGCCGACGTTTTTCAAAATCCCGGGTAAATGATAGAAGTTCCTGCGGTGAAAAAGAGGCTTTGATTTCTCTTCTCAGGAAGTATCAGGATCCTTGTGAACAGCAGAAGCAGGAACAAGCATCACTTTGCTTAGAGAAGCTGTGGTTTTGGTACTGAGGAGCTGTTTGAGTGGAGAATGTGATACCATAAGCAGAATAAATGGGATTTGAGTCTTCAGTGGCCACTAAAGCCATTGAAAATATACATCAGGTCTATTTATTTTGGGGCTGGTGTGAGCTGGGGGGGGCTGAAGGAGGCTGAAGGAATCCATTGGCCAAGCTCTCGCAGAGATGGGAGTGAAAAGAGCCAATCATTGCTCTGCAAAGAATTAAAACCACCTCTGCAAATAGCCCCAATATTTGTGTAGTGCCTCAGAGTGGGAGTTTCACAGCGTCTGGGTTTCCAGTGCAAATAAACAGTGCAGAGGTCTACAAGGGTGGACCGGCCCCCCCTTATCCCAGAGGTGAAGCCCGCTCCTTTGTTGCTGCCTAATCTAGGCCACTCTCTATTGAGTGGGATGAAAAGTGGATCTGTGTGTGAGTGTTTGTGTGTGTGTGAGACATATCCATGGTCCTCAGTGTGTGAGATGAAGCTGTATGATAATGTCTGTTTGTATGTGGTTCCTGAATCAGAGTTTCGGGGCTGTGGAGACCGCCTCTGTGTTTGCCAGTTCCCAGATAACCCACATCCTTACACTGGTCCTACACATACAGATTCCAGGATCCTCGGCACAGAGCAAACTGACGAATATCAGCTGAAACAATTCTGCATAAATCAAAAGTACCTGCCCTCCTGAGAGATGATGGATAGACGAGGATGTTGATGTGCAAGGAGCTGACTTTTGACAGGTTAAAACTAAGAGTTGAACACTTGTATTCACTGCAAAGTAGAGGTCATAGGTCCTGCCCACAGAGACATGACCCAGGACGTGAATTTGGACGGGTCTAAATTGTATTCAGTCTAATTGGGTCAGGTAGTGTCCCACTGTACTGCAGCAGGTCTCTGGTTTGTGTGTCAATGTGTCGACTACCAATTATATCAGAGCAAACTATCTGATGGTGTGTTCTGTCGTAATCATCACTGGAGAAAAGATGTGTTTTTTGATGACAGACAGAGAGTGTGAGCTGTGAGATTTTGGCCCGCGGCTGCTCATTAATTGGTGGCGCGTCATACTGTTGCCTCTGTTGTTCTCAGCGAGGGTCGTTTCGGGTCGCTCCTGTATCATTATCCTCAGATCTCCTCTGACTTGGTCTGACTGTCCTTGGGTCCCTCTCAGATCTAGTCTCTGTCTCTCTTTTTTTTAAAATTAATTCATGCAGGCCAGGTTTGAGTAGGTTTTCCACAAGTCCATTACAGACAAGGTCCAAAAATTTTGACAAATTCAGACCTCGACTGTGAAGGCACTTTGTAGATGATGTGATGATTTTACTTGGCTGAGAAGTGTGCACAGCACGGTGGCTCATTTGATGACAGTAGAGAACATCCGAATATGCTTTATTAAGTAAATAGAACTCCCTCTGCACGGCCAGGCTCAAGGATCAGGTGCTCGTCGGCCGCAAGAACATCTCAGATATAATCATAAACATAAACCAGCGCGCACTGAACTGAATTACTGTGATTTTATTAAGAGTGAACAACATGTTTCGCCCGTGGCTTCTCCATGTTGGCTCAACAGAATCACATGATCACAGGTGTGCTAAATATAGATGGATCACATGACTAATTATCACAGTTATTTCACTTTTCTTTTTCAGTATTTTTTCTGTCATATTCTTCAAAAACATTTTTCGAAAGATATTTTTCGGTTAATCCAAAAAGCAAAATAAATTCACACAAAATTACATAGATGAAAAAACAAAGCAAAATTTCAAAAGTTAAAATAATAATGTGTGATTTAACCTCATCCCCTTCAGGATTTCCCGACAAAAAAACCTTGAATTTACGGCTGATTTTGTCAAAAATTGCGTTAAAAATTGTGACATTTTTATGTTATGTTTTTGCAGGAAATTGCAGCAAATGACAAAAATTGTGGCTAATTGTGGCAATGTGGCCATTTGATGACGCGTCTGATGACGTCGCATGTGTGACGACTTCCAGTCAGCCAGAAAACGTGGAAAAATGGCGGGACTTTTGAGAAATTGCAAGCCCCTGCAAATATTGCGGCCTTTTGTTGAATTTGCTTAAATTATTGCAATTGTAACATCGTGATTTTCTAGAGGGACTGCCGTACGTAGATGACTGAGACAAAGATTTTATAAAGAAAGATAGACTATAGGTTCTACTTCTGTCCCTGTACACTGTTAGATGGAAAGGGGGAGCGACAAGGGACCTAGACGCTCATCTCTCTGTATGGATCCAAATTACCTGTGAAAGGAGAGATACGTTAATATTTATATCACAGAGAAGGACTCAAATCCTGTGTTTCATTCATTATCCATGATCCAAAATGCTTCTCGTCTTAAAAGTTGGTTAATCAGATTACCCCCTCTCGGATTGAGTTGTACTTTTTCAGTGCCATCAAATTTAAGGGAAGTGACTGATGCCATGGTTTTTCTCCTTGTAATGTCTCGCAATGGCATAATCCATTTTCACATATCTACTGGTAATGACAACATAGACCTGTATGTTTTCAGTGTTTCAATCCAAAATATGAGAAGTCATGTTGCTCGTAGTAAAGTCTACATAAGAGACGTGAGTCTGAAACCTGAATAAAGTATAGAACAGTTGGAGCTGCTGAGACAAGGACATTGTTGTAAACATAAAACACACTTCCCAAAACCATCCCAATGTCATTTTCTTAGAAACTGACATGAAAATTTGCAGGTTGAAATATTCCTTTGGCAAGTGACTTACAGGTGATCCTAAAATACTTCCTCATTAACCTTGGCAGCGCCCCATAGTTGAGGTGGATGAAGAGGTTTGGAGCATTTCCACTCTTTGGGCACTTGGCGAACTTTACAAAAAACACCCTCAAATATTCATTATACGAGAACATATAAACATTTAATCATTCAATCATTCCAGAATAGAGTGTGTAGAGAGCAGGTACCATGTTCACACAGAGACACCTTAAACATAGCTCTTGCTAACGTGTCATCACATCTTTTCTCTGATAACGTAAGATCCAGATGTTCAGAAGGTTTTAACTGGGAGCCGAATCATCCACAGAAGGTCTCCTCCTCTTCAAGACAAATGAACCCTGTGATTAACACCAGTAAAAACACTGAATAAAGCAGTTTTACGTTAAAAACCAGTGTTTCTTAGATGTAGTTTGGTGTGGCAGGAGGCTGGAGCCGAGCTGCCGCTTATGTTTACTCAGCTTGTTTCATTGATAATATCAGATCCAGACGCCTGGTGACTAAAATCCTTCATCCGATTAAAACGTATAGTCAAAAATCTGAAAAGTGTTATGTAAAGATGTGGCTTAAAGCTGGGTTAAAAAGTCTTTTTCTTTTAGTTTGAACATTGTTGGAAACATTTGGGATAATTTAACAACCAAGTATGTAACACTGATCCATTTTAATGTGGAAGCGTTACACATTATATCTTTAACAGTCATACCTTTGGGTAGTTTAGTCTCTTATACACCTGGGCAGCATGTCTCTGGAGCAGGCAGTGGAAATACACACAGACAGACTTCACACTGACAAATCCTGTGAGGTGAAGTCACCCACTGATCCACTGTGCTGCCACTGTCTGACGCTAAACCTGAGACCTGTTTCCTGATAACGATCAATCTTAGAAGTTATAAACCTTTTCTACGAGTGTTTGTACAAAAGCAAGTATACGTGGACGCTGTTAAAGCTTCTTAAAGTCAGCTGTCGGCGGTGCTGAAGGTGGTATACGTGAATCTAAATTTACACACAACTCTCTGTAACTCGAGCTATTTATTGAACGACATCCGTGACAAAATGTGCGTGTTGTAAACAACATGAAATGAAATGTTTTGTAGTTTGAATGGTTCATAATGAAAACAAAGCCTTGACATACAGTCTGTCACTTCCAGCTTGTTGTGCTCTGTGATTCATGTCACAGGGTGGGTGTCAGTTCAAGAAAGTAAACTTTGATTTAGCTGCAGCTGGAGGAAGACGTTAACGCTTCAACTCATATTAAACCTTTAATAAGACAGTGATGGCTCCTATATGTTTCACTGATGAGCACGTCGTCTGTTGTGACTTGCGGGTGTCATCCTGCCATCATTTCTGTGTCAGGCTTTGTGTGTGTGACAAACACACTCTTATATAAATAGAGAATGTACAGGACCTGAAAATATACCATCAAAGAAGTGGCATTTCAGCCACAGAGGATTAGGTGAGGAGAGAAGGAGGAAAACAAGAACGATATAAAGCTGCGGATCAATTGTATAAATGAACATGGACGTAAATATGAATTAAGACTCCAAAAACCTAAATGAAATTTGTCGTTTAGGGGGTTTATAAGATGCTTTTATGGAGTGTTCACACTAAGTGAATTTGTTCACATCTTGTTGACGGTAATAATAACAACAACAACAATAATAATAATAATAATAATAATGATAATACACTAGATTTATACAGCACTTTTCTGGATAGTCAAAGACGCTTTAAGAGAATCTCAGCTCAGCACTGACAGGCTGTCATGACACAGTGTCATGCGACTTTCTGTCAAAAATTTCAACTTGTGCAAATAGCACGAATTTCAGGTCATTCGCATCACTTCATTTGCGTCGCCCTGTGTGAACTTTGCATCGACTTTGTATGTAATCTTGTCGCACAAAACACTTGCTATGCACTTCCTGTGAAGACACCATCAGCCTCCTGCACATGGGAAAGAGGCACTTGTTAATCTGTGAACATTTCTGAGAGCCTCCACCGTCAGATGTTTTTTGGAAAACCTCTTTAATCTGAAGAGGGTTCATAAGATGGATTTTATGGCCATCTCACCCCAGGAAGCCTCTGGGCCTTTGGTCCATTTTTCTTACCCATGCAGCCAGGACTCCTGCAGTCTGCAAGTACGTGTGTTCAAGGTCAAAGGTCAGACAACAGAGAGGCAGAGAGGAAATTATCTCAGTGGATTTTTTTTCTGTGACAGAAAGATGAGTTGATAGTCAGATTTTCCTCCATAACTCAATAATGAACTTTTCATACTTTTTATTAAAATATATCAAGCATATTAAAGACTGGAATAAATCACCATATTACAGCTCGGATTACATAATGAACTTTTGTCCAACCTTTCTTTTATTATTCCATGTTTTTTTGTTAAGGCTGAGTCATTGTAAAGCTGAATTTTTTAGAGTCTGTGTATCTGCACCTGCTCGTACTTTACTGCCACCACAATAGCCGAAGAGTTCAGGTGCACCGTGAGGAAGGACGATGCTTCTGAAATGCTGTCATTCAAAGTTTGCTATTTTACTTAAAAACTGTCAGTGACATTTCCGTGTAATGATGATGGTAGGCCATTCAATTTCAAACTCAATATATGTTTTGAGCGTCAGTGTCAGATCAACAACATGGTGGTGTTGGTCAGTGTAAATCAGAGAACTAAATGTTCCCTCAGGGAGCTTTGATTTTGAGAAGTGTAAAAAGTTTTGTCACACACACAGTTTACAGTCTGTTCCCACTCAAACAACTGTGATTACAACCAGGACGACTCAGATAATTTATCATTAGAGAAGCTTTGTGTGAAAAATCTTCTTTAAAGTCTCCCACTGAGTGTGTAGCTTACTGACATGCCCTCGCTTTTTGAGTTATTATCCCAACTCATGTCAGAGCATCTGCAGGAGGGATACATTTGTTGCTAAGCAACAGCTAAAGCTCGCAGCATGCTAGCTACTGTTGTGTTCAAAGTTTGGTATACGCCTTGGCTTTGGGCACTTTGTTATGCTACGAATAACATAAAATAACACTGAGTTTATGTCTGAGGTGGGCAACAAGTGCATTAGTATTTTCTAATATTTGATCCAGTTGCTCTGGATTGTGTCACTGGCAGATATTTATACAGCATTTTGTACACACATATCGAAATGTATGTTGAGGTGGGAATACATTTATTTTATACTTGGTAAAAATCTTTAGTATTTCGGCCCCAACATTTAATAACACCCTGATAAAATAAATAGCATGATTAATGTGATATAGGCAGGCCAAACCTGGTGTACGTATATAAAGGGGCACAACCTAACACATTGTAGTTTGGGTTGAATGTTATTAAAACTGTTTGAGTTGAATTTTTGGTTTGTTTTATTCTGACATCATGCACGTCTCTGCTACAAATAAACAGTTATTGTTTTTTTTCCAGAAGTTACCTTTCTTCTATAGGTACATTCAGTACGTTTACATGCAGCTTGAGAAAATTGAATTACTGCCTTAGTCCGACTGAAACTGGACTATCCGTAGCTCGACTAACACACCTAGATAATTTGACTGAAAATCAAACTATTGCTGCATGTATCCACTTAGTCCGACTGGAGTCGACTCCACGTTCTGCACATGCACCACTTTATCTTTCGCTGGCTTTCACCCGGAAGAAGAAGGAGATGACGTAGCGGAAAAACAAACAAACAAAAACCATGGTGACCAAGAAGCAGAGGACGCACTTCTGGACAGACGAGGAAACTACATCCATGCTCCGACAGCTGAAGTAGCCAAACATTTTGAAGTTTATGGATGGTTGGAAAACGCGAAGTGTTAGCTAAATCGTTAGCTTCCTCTTCTGGTCAACCGGAACTAGTTCAATACGCACTATATTAAAAAGGACACAGCGCCGCCTGTCGAGGCAGAGTCAGATGTACTTGGTCAGAAATTCAAATTTCTCTTCTGCATGTATACTCAGACAAGACAAGAAGTCTGACTTGACTGATCAGCCGAGCTATGAGCTTAGCTTGACTACTGCGTGCATGTAAACGCACTGAGTGAGAAGTGGTGGAAGTGAAGTGGGTGGGGTTAATTGTGACAAGCAGAGGGTGTAGCTGTAATACCTGCTGGAAAAGTCTCGTTGACAAAATTAATTCAATACAATTACATCTATGTACTACAGGTCTCCATCCACATCAGAGGACGGATAGGTATCCATCCATGTGTTAGTCTGTCATCCATACTCAATGGTTGGACTGATATATATACACAGAATGGGTAACGTAGCTCCACATGTCAAAATATGAGTATTGAATATATGAATATTGACAAGACTGTGAAAATGTGTCGATAAAGTACCTGACAAATTAAAAATACAAAGTATATCGTATTTAATGAAGCACATTGGTTCAAACTGAACAGAAGTTTGAAGGGCAAAAATACAGGAAATGGGCCATCCATCTTATTCCTAGCTGCCATGATACCTTCCAGCATTGAACTGAAACCGACAATTCCTGAAAATGTTGGTGGAAAAGGGGCTCATGTCACAATTCACCCTGCGGTACGTTGTACCCCGTGCTCCCCTACCCACCTCTTCTTCTGGCTGATAACAGTGAACCCACCCATCAGCCAAAAAGCATTGGAACAAGAGACTGTACCCACTTCCTCTTCTGTAACCTACCCATCCGCCTACTACACCCACCTCATCCACTACCCCTTCACCATTAAAAAAACCCAGCATGTTTTAAATCTAAATGTGAGCTGACTGAATGGACACCCAGATAAACAAATAAATACAATTTTAGAAGAAAATGAGGACATAACAGATGAGTGAAACGAGCCAATGTTTGAGCGAGGTAAAAGCTTTGTTTTGCAGCAAATGTTTTCATGGAGGAGGGGTTGAAGAGTGGTGTGTGTGTGTGTGTGTGTGTGTGTGTTGGGGGGGGAATCAAACTGATATTTAGCCCCTACTGGCTTTTTTTTCCTCTCCTGCTTTTGTTTTATGCAAGGCTCTTTTTACCACATGGTAGTGACAGATTGTTTGAGCTGAAAGGAAAAGCCATTCGAAGCTAATTAAGCAGCCATTCCAGGCTCTGTTCGCAGGCAGGAGGGAGAGGAGCACAGGCATTTGTCAGCGCCGCACCCAACGTGGGTTTAATTGACAACCGCGGCTCCTGACTGACAGCTTTTCCAGCCCTCAGCCAATGGCGAGCCGCGCAGGAAGACAGCCGCGACGCCATTTGCTAGGAAGCACCGAGGAGGGCGGAAGAGTCCCCACGTGGGGGCCGGGCATAGCGAGCAGCACTTGATAGGCTGCTCTCCTCACGCGCAGACGTGTTGTAGCCTACCTTGTAGATGCTCGAGGTCTCGTTAGAAATAGGTCGATCAATTCAAGTCACTCAAAGGACACTCTGCTGTAGATTAAGCGGTATTCACATCTTCTGCGCACTTCGGCTGTTGAATGAATTTCTATGTGCTCCTATTTTTCTTGGCATAGTAACAGGACTTATTTCTTTTTCTTGGCTCCTCTGCCTCTCCTTGAATTGAGAGCAGAAAGTGTGATCTTCCTGTTTCACATTTTAAAACTATTGTTCGGGGTCAGGCGGGCTTCACTTGTAATTGTTCACATATTATAAGCACATTCCGCATTTACAGCCCAGTGCTGTGTACACTGCACATATCCACCCACAGCATGCACAGGAGCAACCTGTTACAGTCATCACTCTGCAGCCTTTGCACTTTTGAACAACTGTTTACAAACTTCATTGTGTTGCTGTTGTTTTTTAATATACAGCCTATATTTACATCCACAACTGCAGTCAAATGTTTGCTTTGTTTAGCTGTGTTGTCCTTTTTTCTAGCTCTGTATGTCTACAACAAAAAATGGAGTCAAAGTCCTTGCATATGTGCACATACTATGCCAAAAAAATAAAGCTGATTCTGATAATGCTTTTATTAAAATGATCAATTCTGTTAGGCCATGGTGGGGATGTTAATAGTAAGACTTGTTTGCTGATCTTGAAGAAGGCCCAAAGGTGGAAATGTGGTCAAAATACAATAAATACATACATATGGAGCCAGAGAGTGCAACACTTGTTTTCCACAAAAATTAAGACTTTTTAAAAAATGCACACTTGTCTCATGCATATGCTGGTAGTAAGTTACACTGTGGACATACTTAATATTTTTAGATGTAGTATTTTTACTGTAGCACATTAATAGTTCTAAAATATAGTATATTCTTCATATTAAGATAAGATAAGATAAGATAAGATATTCCTTTATTAGTCCCACAGTGGGGAAATTTCCAGTGCTACAGCAGCAAAGTGGATAGAACAAAGATAGGGAACACCAGTAAGAGACAATAAATAGCAACAAGCAATATAAACAATATATACAAAGTATGACATTTTTAAGAATTTAAAAGAGGAACATATGGAGTATAAAATATAGAAATAATGCACAGTATATACACAATATATACAGTCTTTCCAAATTTGCACTATGAGTGAATGTGCATTATAGCATATTCTGTAAGAGCAAGATATATTTATATGTAAATATATGTATTCTTTTCTTGTGATTTTACTGCTCCCATGCAGTGTCTTAATAACCTGCTGCTATAAGGAAAGAATTTCCTAACTTGGGATCAATACAGTACATCTATCTATCTATCTGTTATTATCTATTATTTTCTTGTTTACACTCGCGTAGCTTATTTTATTTGGCATTATTTTTAAATATAAAACTCTCAGGTAAATTAATATACTGTAAAATCGCCGAAACTGCGGTTAAAATGCGGGGAAATATAAATTATTTCCCTTTGTTTTGAACAAGTTGTTGAACGCACCGAATGTCACTTCAAATCCAAAATGGCGAACATGTGAGGTCACACACCGCGGCCCAATCGGAACGCCGCTGCCCTGAGCACCCCCACGTGGGGGACGCCGCGCTGTGATTGGCCACCGCTGCTAAACTCCTTCGGAGCAGCCCATTGGTTGGTGCAGGGCCCTCTCGCGGCAGTCGGGTCCTCGTGTCAGTGCACAGTCTGTGTGTGGTACAGCGCGCGGCGGAGGAGCTGCTTCACCCGACAGAGAGCTCGTGGTGTATTTCACAACGGCCGACATTTTAAAAACAGAAAGAATTAACTGGTTTTACTCGCCCGAAAAATAATAACTGGACTTACTGGGAGACTGGCGCGTTACCGCTGGATCTAATATTGTTTGAAGTTGTGTGCCTGCAACAGCGTCCGACCGGACGGAGAGACGCTCTCCGCCTCGGGATCACCGGGGTTTTAAAGGACTCTCAAGGAGCAAAGAAGAAGTGTGTGAAAAATAGAGACGGCGACGGACATTTTCCGCCCTTATCACTCCGTGGTGACGCTTACAAGTGAAGGATATTAAGCCTCTGTGTCTGGATACTATTTCTTTTTACCTGTGCTGAAGAGAGGGGAGGAATCAGACCAGACAAAGGTAAAAAGGGCGACATGAAGAGAGCCGCTAACAAGACGGGTGGTGGAGGTGGTGGAGGTGCTGCTGCTGCTGGTGGTGGTGGAGGTGGTGGTGTGGCTTCATGTTCATGGCAGCCGACTTTGAAAGCAGCAGCAGCTCCTTGTTTCTGATTTTTTTTTTTGGTACCCGGACCACCAAAACAAGCCCGTTGTGTGTGTTCCTCTTGTTCCCTTTGTGGAAGACAACTCGTTAGATTTCCGAGAGCAACAAAGCATCATGTCGCTGAGGTTGTGATCAAAACTATCAACTTTGGGATTTATTTGATTCATCGGATCAAACACATTCAGCTGGCACTCTTGTTCCCCCCACTGTGTTATGCAAATCGAGGCAGATTTAGATTATTTGACAGGAAAATGGGAAATATTTGCACAGAAATTCAGATTTTAATGCTTAAACACGGACTAAAACCCATTTTATTGTGATGTTGTGAGGCAGTAGATAACAGAGCAGTCCGGTTAAGTTCATAAAGCTTTAATTCTTGTCGATTTACACCCAAGGTGCTGCCTACAGTCGCCTGCTGCCAAAGTGCTTCAGCCCCTCAGCTGTGCCTCGTTTTCTGTTTGCATAGGTACAAAGGAGAGAGGCCGCCGGGGTGATCCATCCAGTGGTCGGGGTCTGAGTGTGAGCCTCGCAGCCGAGAACAGGGCTTTGTCCGCCGCCATCCTGCGTCTACAGGGGAGGGGGTGGCGGTGATTTTCTCATCGCACCTTCACTGGGAAAGAAAGGGGAGAGAAAACACACCGATTCCCTTGTGCAAAGGACGCGATATGTATCCACAAGGCCGGCATCCGGTAAGTACCGAGCTGTCTTTGTCGCCACAGTGTTTGTAAAATTGATGCAAATGCACCGCCCTTCAAAGTAGCCTAATTAGCTCGTCAGAGTGGAGCTGCTCATCCACACCTTACTATTTATGGTCTGCATCGGTGCTGCTGAGGCGCTTCACTCTGGCAGCTGAGAGAAACTGGGAGATCGTGTTTATTGGCGACAAGATCAGAGCTTTTGGTTGAACTCAGGGAAAGTAGATCATCACCTCCTGCTGCAGGCTGACTTCATTTCTCAGTGCAGTCTCATTTTAAAGGTGAATTCAGCCTTTTTCTGCAGCACACACTGAAACACCACAACTTTGTGTGTGATTTTTTTCTTCTTCACAACCCCTTCCCTCACCATCATCATCATCATCATCATCATCATCATCATCCTTTGCCTACCATGTAACATTACTTGGAGGATGGATGAAGTGACCCGCCTCTGTCATTGCACATCTTGTTGAGTGAAAGCGGCTCTTTCCTCCGCCAGGCAGGGCTCAGGGGAAATGTGAGGACAAACCAGCAGAAGAAAAAAAAACACCATACAGTGTTAAGAAGGAGGAGGAGGCAGCTAGAGAGAGAGAGATGAGACTATATCTGGACTGTCATGGCCTTATTTACACCTTTGGTATCTCCCAACTTTGCACTTTTCAGGCACCTCACCAGCCAGGGCAGCCTGGCTTCAAGTTCACAGTGGCAGAGTCCTGCGACAGGATCAAAGACGAATTTCAGTTCCTGCAGGCCCAGTACCACAGGTAACAACTGGCCTACTGTAAACAGCATTAGCTTCCTGGAAAGAATAGGAAGAGGAAGCTGCTACTGTCTTGTTCCATTTTTGTTGCTTCATGCAAGTGTGCACTGATGTTACACCAACAAATATATCTGCTCTGAATCTTTAGCTTCAGTGTGTGTAACATGTTTTAAACTTGGAATAAACACTCTGTTTTGTTTCCCCCTTCTCTTCCTAAAGTCTCAAAGTGGAGTACGATAAACTGGCCAATGAGAAGACAGAGATGCAGCGTCACTACGTCATGGTAAGAGCAGCCATTGTAAAACTGTGAATCTGATTTAATGCCGTATCCTCCCTTTAGCCTCAGGTGAACAGTCACAGGTGGTGCAGCCCTGGTGTTTTGCAAAGGCCATGTTAGCATTTGTCCCTGCTCGGTACTGTTGACTCATGCCTGTGTTTTCTGTTTTCGTTGGATAAGAAGGTGCAGGGTGGGGTGTGTGTGTGTGAGTGTGCATGTATGAGTGTGTGTGTGGAGGGGTGGGTTGAAACTCTAGCAGGGGTCAAACGTCCAGCTATTGATTGTGGGGTGTGACGACCCCCCTCTATGGCCCTGGGGTCCTCTTTATGATCCTCCGCCACCCCTCCCTCACACACCCAACATGACCCACCGGGGGTTAATGACTGGTCTGCTGGCTTTGTGCATGAATCAGTGGGTTTCCTGTATTTTTTAACTCCCCCCAAGGTGAACCGCGGGGTCAGTTAGACACTTCTGACACACCCAGGGGTTTCTCAGATATGGGGAGGACAGCCATAAAGATAAGAGACTACATGTTGGGGCCAGGCGTTGCTGCTGAAATCAGGATCACAACATGGGAAATGTGTGCTACGTGTCACATTAGACATTCAGTGAAATAAACTACACGTGTTTCACTGTTTAGTATATCGTCAGACAAAACTCTGCACAAGTTTAACACAAAACATTTGAATTTGGACAACAGATTTTTGTCAGATGACGATGTAAGATCATATAATCTAATTTAATTGATTAGTCATGTGAAGGAAAATGAATCAGCGACTCTTTAAAGTCTGATTAGGTCACTTTTCTACAGAAATGTTAAAATATTAGCTGGTGCCAGCTTCTCAAATGTGAGAATTTGCTGCCTTTCTTTGTCGTTTATGACAAGGAATCAAATATATTTGGGCTTTGGACTGTTGGTCAGACAAAAAAAGACATGTGAAGACATGGTCTTGGGTTTTCGGAGGTTGTGATGAGCATTTGTTCCCTTTTTTGACGTATTTAAGCCCAAAGAGTAATAGATTAAATGAGAGAAAGGTCAGCAGGTGAATCAGTAATTTGTATTTTGTCAGACAAAACTCCACACAAGTTTAAGACAAAACATTTGAATTTGGACAACCGACTTTTGTAAAATGACAATGTAATATCATATAATCTAATTTAATTGATTAGTCATCCAGAAGAAAATGAACCAGCAACTATTTAAGTCTGATTGGGTCACTTTTCTACAGAAATGTTAAATATTAGCTGGTTTCAGCTTCTTAAATGTGAGAATTTGCTGCCTTTCTTTGTCGTTTATGTCGATAAACTGAATATATTTGGGTTTTGAACGGTTTTGTTGGACAAAACGAGACATTTGAAGGCGTCGTCTTGGGTTTTCAGAAGTTGTGATGAGCATTTGTTCCCTTTTTTGACGTATCTTAGACCAAAGAGTAATAGGTTAAATGAGAGAAAGGTCAGCAGGTGAGCCAGTGATTACAGTAGTAGTTGCAGCCCTGTTATCATTGGAATATAAAGCCATTAAAAGTCCGTATTTAATAATATCAAACCACAGTTCAGCTCTACTGTGTTGTTGTTGTGTGTACTTACTTTTACCTTTTCCTTTAAACCTGACTTCAGAGCTAAGATAGGTGATTGTTTTCTATCAAAGAGCAGTGAAGGGGTTAAATGTAAAATTGTTCCATTACTGTAATTAAAACCTATCACATTCAGCTCAGAGCTCCCGGATGATCAAATAGAGACAGAACAAATACGTTCCTCTGCAGAGACGACCCGACTCAAAGGTTCTGTCTCGTACAGTAAAAGTTTCACAGTGTGCGTGGAAAAAGGAACAATCGTTATCTGACAAGTGTTGTAACTTAGACCTCACTCTCAGTTTGTGTGTGTGCGTGCTTATCTTTGTTTGTACATGAAAGGAATGACTTTAACCAAACGCAGCAGTACGTTTGTTAAATATTATTTTCCCTGCGAGGAACCAGAAGGTGGTGGGAGTAGCTATAATAAATGGAAGCTGTTTGCTATGTGTTTGATAAACAAGACAGACAAACTACTCGGCTTTAGTTTGTATCTGTTGGTGGGCTCGCAGGCTTTTGGCACTCGCCGGCAGTTAATGTTGTATTCAGTGGTAGTATTGGCGTCCTCCTTTGTTTTGGAAGCCACAGACAGTGTTTCAGCTCAAAGACTGGCAGTGCCCAGTAGAAGTAGATGAGAACGGTCGCCAATCGTCCGTCAGCTGTCGCCGCACAAAGAACATGAAGTTGTCACACTCTTTGGTTCATGTCAGGGTGTTTTTAATCACTCAGCTCCTTCTGCTGCAACAAGTATGCTTACTATACACCTGTCTTTATTACTGTTTGTGTGCTTTAGAGGTCTGATAACAATGACTACGTATGTGCACAATAATATTTCACTATTATCGGGAATATGAGCTCCCAGGAATATTCTGAGTTTGATATGTATCATGTAAACAGCATATTCTACTTGGATATTAAAAATCAGGCCTTTTTCTGAATGAAGCATTTTCTGATTAAGACATGTGGGTATTAACTTGGTATTATTCGGGTTATAGGAGCATTCTTCGGACATGTACACTAGAGAGCAACTCGGGCCGCATTTTCCCGACCGAACCCGTAAACGCATGTAAACGTCGTCACTGTCGTACCAGTCGACCAACATTTTTTCGCAGTCTTGTTGCTCTAACAATTTATCTGTTCCTCAGCAGAGAAAAGTCACAAGTAACTTTGGATCCCTATTTTGTTTTCCCACATAGATATCATGAAGGATAAATGTCTGGGGCCGTGTCTTGCCTCTAAGTGTGTCTTTGAGTAAATGTATAAATGAAAATGCGTAATTGAAAAGTCTTTGAAACAAAGTTTTTAGGTTGACTTTATCATGTATTAATGTGTTCTCCTCTGTCTTACAGTACTATGAGATGTCCTACGGGCTCAACATTGAGATGCACAAACAGGTATGTAGCCATATCAGGGATTGTCTGTGTACAGCCAAAACACTGTTGTTTTTTCCCCTAGTGATTGAGGAATATAAACACACACACTCTCTCTCTCTCTCACACACACACACACACATACCTGACCTTACTCTCTACCCTCATCCTTAAATGGCTTTAGGAGGCACACACATACTGGCTTCCTGTAGTGAAAATGCTGACAGGCTAAACAACACGAAGGGCACGCTGCCTGATGGGGATGGTTTGATAAGATTAAAGTGAAGTATTTGGCAGACTGACTGAGAGGATGTGTTTTTGTGTGGTTTGTCCTTCTGAATGTGTGTGTGTGTGTGTGTGTGTGTGTGTGTGTGTGTGTGTGTGTATGCACATATGCACTATTCTGTGTCTGCCTCCCCAGTGCCAGCCAGGCTAAAAGCTCATTAGTTCAGCTGCCACCCAGCACTGGGCATCATGCTGCAGTGGAAAGTCTTCTACAGATGAATAGGGCAAAAAATATCCTCAGCTTCCTCTGCACCACCCAAGGAGGCGTTCAGTAGTCTGCAGGCGTGAAGGAAGAGGGCGGAGGGGGGGGGGGGGGGCACAGATGTGTTGAAATCGTCCTAGCCTTTAAAATAGTGACCACCTTTCACATGAGGCGTCTTTGTTGGTGTGCTTCCAGTTGATCTTTGGCCGTCATGTTGAGAATCTTGGAGGCATGTTGGCGTAGTGTTTGTGGAAACCATCTCTCAACACACTAAGTTAGCTCAAAGCCCCCCCGCACCACCAAGACTGCACCCAAAGCTAGATACAGAAAGCTCAGTGGCTCCAGCACAGCAGTGTTTTTCTGTCAGCCGAACTCTCATGTTACTCTGAATGGAAATAAGTGATTTACTCAGTGACTTTGTTATCTGTGTTTCTTTGTTTCTGTTTGTTTTAAAGTCTTCCAACAGCATTTTGAAAACAAGTGTTCTCACTTCAACATGTTATCTGTGAGATTAAATGTGTCTCTGTTGCGCTTAAACAATTATTTGAGGGAAGATTGAGCAGAATAATTTTTAAAGGTCAGTAATCAAGAAAGAAATACCAAACATCTGATGGGATCAGCGTCTTAAACATGAAGACAATCGTAAACTGAATAGAGGTGAAGCTGTGTGACAGTTTTTTACATTAAACCATTTTAGATGTGCCCCATGTGGACATGTGTCTTGCAGACTGCTGCTAACTTTAGTTAATGCAGGACAGGATTTACTGTGAGTTTTTCAATGCACAGTAATCAAACAGAGTTTTAATGATAATTCAAATTTAAACAATAATACTAACTGTGGGGAGTTTTATTGTGAAACCAGTAATGTTGAATATCTTAAGTATTTTTAACATATGGTTGGATAAACGGAGATCTCTCAGGGTGTCATTTTGGCCTCAGGGAAATGGCAGTGAGCATTTTGTTTTATTGTTTTAACATTTTATAGACTAAACAATTTATAATAAATATAATAAACAACAGAGAGATGCATCTGATAATGAAAGTAGTTTTAGTTGCAGCCAAAGGTTTGCAGATTTATTTAAAATACAGTGTCACATAACAGCATGTATATATCAGTCCCTCCAGAAAATCATGATCTTGCGATCATAATAATTAACGCAAATTCAAAAGAATCACACTTTTTTTCTTCTGACTTGCAATTTTTGTTATTTGCTGCAATTTCCCACAAAAAAAATCACCTAAATATGCCGCACTTTTTATCACAATTTTTGACAAAATTGGCCGCAAATTCAAGGTTTTTTGCCGCAAGATCCTGGAGGGACTGATATAAGCGTGTCCATAATTTAAGGAAGTTGCCTTCTGTCCTGTTTGTTAACTTGTGGTGTGGTTAAGATAAGACGTCTGCTACTGTGGACACCACAGTCCTAAATGCAAAACACCAGCCCTCTATAAAAGTCAGATTACACCTGTAAACAACACCACAAAACAACTGTTTGGCTAAAGATCTGACCCGAGGCTTTTAAGTCAGCCGCGTGAAACCCACATTTTCTTTTCTATTAACGGACATTTCCATAATCTTTTATTCACTTCACTTGAAAAGAGGAAAAAAAGATTAGCGTGATCTCGAGATGCCCCTCTTTTATCTCTCTACACTTACATTTCCATTTTCTGTGAATCTGTCGTGCCTTCTGTTTCCCACAGTCACCTTTGCCTCCTTGATTCTCTTCTCCCACCTCCTCCTCGTGCCCTTATGTCTTTTCATTGCTCCCCCCCCCTCCTCCGTCTGCCCCGCCACCCTGACGATGTGATGTGAATGATGGCCCTTGTGTCATTAGCTGTGTGATATGATGTATGAGAGTGGGAGTCTGTCAGAGGGGGAGAAAGAGAGACAGAGAGGAGGTGGAGCGGAGGCTTCATGGCCCACAGATCCAGAAGGTTAATGGCATCAGTGGGAGGGTAGCCCAGTTGGAACAGCAGCACACTGCACAATTCATCAGGTGTAGATGGCTTTTTGTAGGCGTGTGTGTGCGTGTGTGTGTATGTGCTAACTAGCTGTTAGAGCCCCCCCTTGATCCCATCCCCCACCCAACCCTCTGTTCTTGAGTGTTTTTTCTGTCAGGCACTTATCACCAACAAGGAGGTTGCAGGGTGGGGGTGGAGCTGGTTGTTGTGGGTGGATGCTGGTGGCAGTGGACAAAATAAGGGGGGGTGGAGACGGGGAAAGGAGCGAAAGGCTTCAGGGTAAATGGGTTAATCGACTGGTCCTCTCCTGTGCATCTCCTTTGTTTATCAATAAGCCCGGTGGAGTCGACGGAGCACTCTGAATAATGCATGATTCCTGCCACCTCCCTTCCTCCTCGCTCCCTTCTCCCCTCCCTAGTGAACGAGTGTTTGTGATGACATCAGCGAGAGGTAAACAGACAGCCCTTAGCTGTCCCTGTTATTGGTAGGAAGGGAGGGAGGGTGGATTATTGGATGCAGGCAGGCACATTACTCCGCTTGTGTTGAAGATTTATTGCAGTGTGAAAAAAGACGTGATAAACTCACTTTGTGTTGTTATCGCTACAAAGCTGGATTGAAAAGCAGAGGAATGGGCAAAAAACCACACACATATGCGCATATAAATAAACACTCATATCCCTTACATGGCAACAGTAGTTGTGTCTTTACACACACACACACACACAAACACACTGTAATTCAAGTTCCAACAGACACACAGCTTCCCCTACGCTGCTGCTGAGCTGAATGGTTGCTAGCGAAGGGATCTGTGCGGTTGCCGGGGGGTAATTTGTTTTGACAGTGTCTCTTATGATGGCAAAGAGTGCAGGGTGGAGGTAATCACCCTCGCTTGCTGTCAATAAGTGATTTTAATTAGCGCAGCTCATTAGGCTGCCTCAGCAACATGCCCTGCTGACTTTGTGGTGTGGGTGTGGTGGGGGCTGCTTTGTTTTTCACTACCTCTGTTCTCTGTTGTGGTCCGTGTTTATCTCTCTTGTACGCTTGCCTACATTTTGATTTCACTTCTCTGTTTTGGTAAATTGAAAGCAAAAGGAACATGAATTGAAGTATTAACCATTAACAGTTAAACCACACCATGCCGTTATATTTGCCTGCCCACTTTTGTCGCACCATAGGTGGCCATTTTGTGTATCAGCTGCGTGTATCCATTTCCTCACTTGTTGAGTGAATGGGGGAAACAGAGAAAGTGCTTTATCAAGGAGTCATGTCCGTTTCCTGGATGGAGGAAGAGGGTGAAAGGAGGAGCAGAGGGAAGGGAGAAAGAGAGCTTGTGCAAATGAATAATTTATACAGGATTCCTGGAATTGTTTGCCAAGGTGATGATGGCCGACCTGTCTCTAAGCCAAAACAAACTGACTACGAGAACACACACACTCACTCTCAAGGGAGCTTGACGAGGTTATTGGAGGCTGTGAGACATGCTTTATTTTGATAGCCAGGCTAGAAGGGCTGGTAGAGCAGTGTTACACAATTAGTGTCCTGGTGTATGTGTGTGTGTGTGTGTGTGTGTGTGTGTGTAGGCACCCAGCTGATGATGGTTGTGTCTGTTGGTGTGGTTGTGTACTTCCTCCACTGCATAATTCAAAATGAGACCTGTGAAAAAAATACTGTTTACATGGTGATTTAAAATCGGATGTAATCTGTTGGAAAACGTCCCATTTCCATATGCTCCCCTGCAGGAAAGGATGTCACTTCACTTTTGTGTGTATGAGCTGAAAATAGAATGACATGCAAAATATTCTTCATGCATTTGTAATGAACAAGATACCTCTAAGTGCCTCTTTCTTCCTCTGCTCTGGCTGAGAAGATAATTCCCAAACAGCCCCCCCATCACCACCACCGCCACCACCACCACCACCATCATATGCCACTTGGTTTCCTCGCCAATTGAATCCTCGTCAGAGACTCTGCTCTCCACTTGGGGGCTAATGCCTGGAGCGACAAACAGCCAAATGGCTTTCAATGCACCATTGACAGAGGGATGCAATGGAGAGAGAGCCTCTCCAGGCTCTGGTGCTACTAGACAACCCTGAGTACCTGTAATTGTGGAGCTGCAGTGAAAAGCTTCTGCCGGCTCAAAGGCTTCTGTTTTCAGTGGCTTTAAGTGACAATAAACTCTTTCCAGTGCCTGTCTCTGCCACTAAAAGCACTGTGGAAAATAGTGCCTCCAAAGTAAAGCGGGAGTAATTTAAGAGTGCTGCGAGTCATTGGATGTGATGTGTTATGAGTTTTTTTCCTGCCAAATGGCTGCGAAAAAGTCGTGTAAATAAGCCGTGTGCCCGTTTGCCCTCCCTAACATGTGTGAACTCTGTCTGAACAGAGTACACTGACTCGATTTGAAGAGGAAGGACAAGATGGAGTTGATAAAGGCAGCTATTCAGTTGGCGGCTTTCACAGTCGATGCGTGACTCATGTGTTCCCTCGCATTCTCTTAAACTGTAGCTGAGATATGACAGGTAAAATGTAAGGCAACAATAATTAGGCCACAAAATGAAAAACAAAAATGGATGCAGAGGAAGTCTGTTCCATTGTTTTATTTCCTGGCTCCAAAGTAATATTTTGACTCAGGGGTAAATTTCAGAGGAAGCTAAGGGTTTGGGAACATTTAACCTCAAAAAAACGTGAGCACAGCTCGACACGATCTCAGCTCTCAAAGCACCTGGCGCTCCAGCTTGCCTTTCACAATGAACTGCTGAGAGAAATGTGTGTGTTTTTTTTATCACATCGCACTAAACAATCCAGCACAAAGGGCAGAGTGCACCTGAATTTCATGAATGTTTTTGGCTCTTGAGCGGTGATTCGCTACGAACAAATGGATGCCTTTCTTTGTGAATCGGTTTGCGGTGAGGGTTTGTAATGTTGTTGCTCTAATAGCCGAGTGTATCAGCATACCGCTGTTTCCTACAAGCCCCATGTTGCTCCCCTTGCAGCCATTTCCAGAGAAGTGGTGTGATACTGAAACACTCTAATCCTACTGTGTGTCATTGTATCCAGCCCCCGCTAATGATGATGGTTTATGAGTCTCTGTAGAGCTCCCTCCCTCTTCTTTCTCTTTCTCTCTCTCTCCGTGTCAACCCCCCCCCCCCAGTGCAGCCCGCTCCCTGCCTCCCCACTCCCAGTTATCCCTCATTAATTTCCCGTGCCGATCAGATCGACAGGCCGAAAATTCAATTTAATGACCTGCCTCTTTGCTGCGCCTAATATGATTTTACAGGCTGTTCTGGTCAGGGCCCCAGCCCAATTTACATAACGATCAGCCGTGCCAGATAGCGTTGCCCCAGCAACAGAAGAGGAGGAAGATGAGCGAGGAAGAGGAGGAAGGAGGGAGGGCACAGAGGAGAGTAGTGGAGATTAGCAGGGAGGGGTGTGAAGGAGTGTTTGGAGGAGGAGGAGGGAGGGTGGATGGAGAGAGAAAGCACAGTGCGTCTAAGGTCAGACAAGAGGTTGTGAGATAATTCCTGACAGGCCAGCAAAGGTCTGTCCCCCTCCTCTTTTCTCCTTCTTTTCCTGTCCCCCCCCCCCCCCCGCCTCCAAAATGAACAGAGAGCTGTGCAAAAGGCTACCGGCACCTCCTGTCCCCCCCTTTCCTCTTTCTTTCTCCTCCCTCCCCCCTTTCACAGTCAAACAAGGTTAAGGGAGAAAATGAGTGGAATGCGGCAGCGTATAAAACGGCGGGTAGGACCTCTTCACCCCCCCACACACCTGCTGGGCCTCCACCCCTAATCTCTCAGAATCAATTAGTTCACCTCCCCCGCTTCAGTCAAACTACATTACCTGAGTGTCAAATCAGAGCGTTTCACTCCACCATTCATCACAGCCACACCCCACCCCTTCTCCTTTATTCTGCTCTCTACTTTTGGGTTCTTCTCCTCCTCCTCCTCTTCCTCCTCCTCCTCTTCCTCCTCCTCCTGTCTCTGTGGAAAGTACAGATTTTAAAAAAGGAAATGGGTTTGGGCAAAATGTCTTGGGACATTCAAGTGCGGTAGGCGGGCAGCGCAGCATATCCATTTGTCCAAATGCAGCGCTGTAAAGTGCTCTATGTTCGTCGAGCGCTGCAGTATCATCTTACTCTCCCAGCTAATATTCTGTGGTCGATACCAAAGATGCCTCTGATAGATAGGACCAGAGAGTTAACCTGTCTGCCTCGGCGTGCCCCACCCCCCTCTCTATGGGCCGTAATTATGAAGTATGGACCTCATTATGGTCTCTCCAGCCAGATGGTATTAGCATATTTCAGCCTCCTAATGAAATAAGGCCTGAGTCTAATGGAGGCAGGAGAGAGAGGGAAGTAAATTTGTTCTAAGGCGGTCCCAATTTAGTTAAGAAATACAGGGTCTGTCCAGATGGACACTGCAAACATTTACGTGTGTGTGTGTGTGCACAAATGCACAGTCCTTTGTTTTATAGGTAGTTTAACTGCTTGATTGTAATGTTGCCTGTAGCACGCAGTAAACTGAAACACCATCATTCTGACGTGTTCTCTCTCCTCTTCCACAGACTGAGATTGCCAAACGTCTCAATGCAATTCTGGCTCAGATCATGCCGTTCTTGTCACAAGAGGTGAGTGTCACTCCAGGCTCGCAGCATGTTAACAGTGAGAATAATGTCATTCAGCATGCACAGTGTACAGGAAATTTAGATTTTGGCTTGCAATTGTGCCGAGACCCAGCCAATGACAAGGCATCTTAAAGAGTGCAAGACATGCATTTATTGTATAATTGGAGTACAGATTTTAAGCTATGATGTGGGCCATTAAAGCAGAGGTGTCAAACATATGACCCGGGGGCCCGAGCCGGCCCGCCAAAGGGTCCAATCAGGCCCACTGGATGACTTTGCACACCTACTAGTGATGCACTTGTGAAAGCTAAGAGGTGCCAGATTTTAACAGTGAGTAGCTTTCTTCATGTTAAATGCTGCCTCAGAGTCTTCTCCACCCTGACCACAATGCATATTTACTGTGGTCATATTTTAAAGATATTGAACATTTTGCAAAATATTGTCAACCAGCAGCTTCAGTACAAACAAGTCTGTATTAGACGTCTGTCTTAAAACATTATTGATGGAACCCTCTTGTCCAGACGCTGCCAAAACTTTTGATTTGTAATGTTTTGTGAGGCAGGGAATCACGTAACCTGCTTCCACAATAGCTTCCACTTTAATTTGGTGTGGTGATGTCAGGTCGTGGAAGTGTATAGAAAAGTCACATGTAATGACACTCAGTACGTTTACATGCACGCAGTAGTCGAACTAAGCTCATAGCGCGGCTAATCAGTCAAGTCGGACCTCTCGTCTTGTCGTTTTCCTACCATCCATAAACTTCAAAATGTTTAGCTCCTTTAGCTGTCGGAGCATGAATGTAGTTTCCTCGTCCCTCCAGAAGTGCATTTTCTGCTTCTCGGTCACCATGGTGTTTGTTTGTTTCTTTTTCCGGGAATGAACTGCCACTACGTCATCTCCTTCTTCTTCCGGGTGAAAGCCCGCAAAAGAAAAAGTGGTGCATGCGCAGAACGCAGAGTCTGACTCCAGTCAGACTAAGTGGATACATGCAGCAATAGTTTGATTTTCAGTCTAATTATCTAGGTGTGTTAGTCGAGCTACGGATAGTCCCGATTTCAGTCAGACTAAGCTGTTTACATGCATTTAAAAGTCCAATTTCAGTCAGACTAAGCCAATAATTTGATTTTCTCAAGCTGCATGTGAGCGTACTGAAAGAGTAGTAGACATATTGTTGAAATTGTACTTACTCGCCTGAAGACATCACAGGCTATTTGTCATGTGTTTTGTAAGTAGATGAGTATTTTTAAAATGTACTTTCTTAAATTCAACAACAGGGGATAATTTGGAGGTGTTTGTTATTTAAATGACATCATGCAGTGGCTTTATTGGTCCGGCTCACCTGTGATCAAACTGGACTGTTTGTGGCCCATGAACTAAAATGAGTTTGACACCTCTGCATTTAAGGGAAATTGAATCGACAGTTTTAGCAGCACAATCTTGCTGAATAATGTGTTTCAGTCATAAATGAACAGGTACATTATTTGAGTCACCTGCCCTGACTTAAGAGTGCTGCTCTGCACTGTGACACTAGACATGCAAAGAACTTTAAAACAAGTGTGTGGGAAACTAAAATCGGTTGTCCGGATCTCCTGACAACAGGTTTCAGTTAAACTGGTTTGTATTATTATCTCACGGTACGGCACAGCACAGTTACCTTAATGGTCGCTCTAAGAAAACTGTAAATGCCTACATGGATGTGAATTATGCCTCAGGGATACACAAACACTGTTGCGCCAACTTTGCGCTTCATTGGTCGATATATACTTGATTAAACTTTTAATCCTGATTGATGGATCATTGGGTAATCATAAACCTCCCTTGTTCTTATACATATCATAATGTACCTACAAAGAGATTCCTTATTATGTACATCAGTGCTGATGATGCAGAGTCTTTTTATGGGACTGTTGTGACTCTGAGTGGGATTAAATTAGTTTTCTGCATTATGAAGCATATTTTCATCTTTAGCTGAAGTGCCTGTGTGTAGTCTTGTGTGGATATATCATCAGCACAGGCCTGGTTATGTGCTGTTCTCAGTCTTATGTAATGAATTCTTCTCCATCAGGAGTCTAATCCTTGTGTTTGTGTGTCCGGCAGCATCAACAGCAGGTGGCTCAGGCTGTTGAACGGGCCAAGCAGGTGACCATGACTGAGCTGAATGCGATCATCGGGGTACGTGGACTTCCCAATCTGCCTCTGACTGTGTGTATACCCCCTTTTCTTCCTTCATTTAACCTGAGGACAGGGGCAAAACTGCACGCATACATGAGGACCGGCACTCCAGTGCAGACGTAGAGGCTATTTAAGCGTGCTGCGTTATGCTCACAGGTTTATTTTACCTTTATGTGGTTCAGCTGAAGTGGTGCATGTCAAGGATAACCTGGGAAAGGGTAATAGATTCAGGAGGAAAATAGGGGTGAAAAGGGAGTAAGAGTAGCTTAGTGTATTAATCTGCAAACGTTTTCTTCCTCCAGTCTGTGGCATTTGAACGTTCAGACTGAATACAAACGAGCTGTGCCGTGTCCTCTTCACTCGTGCAGACTTGCCCCTGTCTCCAGTGGTTTATTATGTTTTTATTTAAGTGTGCAATGTTTGCAGTGGTGCTGTCAATACGGTCTTCACTGCTGTAATTTCTGTGATTGTTGGTTAACCATGACCTGTCAGCGCGCCGGGTGCAGCTCCTAACAGCAGCTGTGGTCCTCAGGCAGAGTCAGAGAACATCTGATACACAGTAACACAGTCCAGGCTCAGATCAGATCGCGGGGTTTCTCAGATTTCACTTTGGCTGCACTTTAGTTTTTGATAAAAGGTTCCGGCCAACAGGCTTACCCTTACCTCTGACCCAGCAGCAGGAGGAATTAGAGCGGTCAGGCTGGGACAAGCACTGTGATCGCAACAGAGATTAGCAGTGTGGACGAAAGCAGGTACTGAGCGTTTGAAAAGTGTAGTGGATGAAAGATTTAGGCTGCATCCAAACAGTGCTGGCAGAAATGGAAGAAGAGGAGAAACCTTTTGTTGCTCTGACTCAAGAGCACTCACACACAGCTGGCCTGGTCAAGGTCAAAGGTTCAGTTTATCGACATTCAAACACGTTAAAGAACAGAACGTACAGAATGAATAACATTTAAGATCGACCTGTGATAAAGAAATAACCTGAAAGCCTAGTGCAGAGGACAAACTTAAGCCAGAGAGTTCATGAGCCTCAGCCTCTGGGAGGAAGCTTCACTTTAGAATCATTGTTCGAGCTTTGAGGCTGCGCAGCATTCAGCCTGAGGTGAGGGGGGGTGAACAGTTCGCACTGTATCAGTGGCTTAAATTAGATATTTTTGTTGTTGCTAAGGCTGCAACTAACGATTGTTTTTATTGATTGGTTTATTAATCACTAAGTCTATAAAATGCCAGAACACAATGAAAACTGTACACCACAGTGTCCTAAAGTGCCGAATGACATCTCACTTATTTTGTCTGACCAACAGTCCAAATGTTAAATTTAACATGCTGCAAGACCTCAAATCTGAGAAGCTGGAATCAGCAGTTTATCATTTTTGCTTAAAAAGGGACTTCAGTAATCGATTATTAGAATTATTATATTACTGTTGAAGTGAAAGCAGATATAAAAAAAGTATTATAGCTCCTTGCTAATCAGCTGAATTGATCCTATAAGTGTTAATATTGGATTTTAATTACATGTAACTTCCAGTGATGTTGGCTTTGGTACCATTGTGTCACCATTTTGTCACTTGATGTTTTTGACTTTGAATTACAACATTGAGACAGTTGTGAATGTTATTTTCCCACTTTGCTGCTTATTTATTAATTAATTTATTTATTTATCAGGGACAGTGCAGAGCTATTTAGCTGCACCACAGTTAGCTATAAGCTCATTTTCATCTGCAGCCCCTGGGCAGGAAACAGAGAATAATTTCTCTGCTAAAACACATTGTATAAAAAACACAGTTACAAAATAAAAGATATTCATGACACAACAGCTTCAGCAATAACAACAGCAAGACAACACAACATCAAATCATCACAACAATAAAAGTACCAACAACAATAAAACTACGACATTATGATATAGCAAGATTTCTGCTGTACTGCACAGTCACCTCTGTTGGTCGTCCTAGATGTCTTCCCATTGTCTGATCGCAGTTGTATGGACTCTTTACTGGAGGAGCAGCCAGGTCATGAATCACTTTGTGCACCAGTATTTGTTTCTCAGTAGGTTTTTAAGATCTAAAAATATTTAGCTTTTAGTTCGCGTTTTATTATATTGAAGGTACATTGTTTGATTCAACTGGTAGCATTTGCAGATTTCCAAACTTTAATAGAGGAAAGGAGTGCACTTCAAAAACCAGTAATTGACCTTTTAATTGTGCCCACAAACCCTAAACACACACTCGAAATCCACTCTGGCCACGTCTACTTTTTAGTGATTTGATCCTCCATCTGCTTCTATTTAAAAACTATCAGCCGAGCTGCTTTTTAATAGCCAGCTTGGACGCAGATGGATAGCTGACCCTTTTGATTAGCCCTCTGTAATTAGAGGTTAGTCAGCGGTTAGCTAGTCCCTGTGGTAGAGGGTCAAGTCTAATGAGAGGCAGATATCGAAATTCGATTAAGGTAAATGAGCCAGGAGCACAACCCCCAGTTTTCAAGGTAATTACTTCCTGTTTCCTCTCCTTTATTTTTTTCTTTTTTTAAACCATGTCGGTCAGACAACAGGAGTGACCCTGCCGTCATTAAGGGTGGGCACAGAGCACACACACACACACACGCACAGAGAGAGGAAAACAGACTTTAATTATTGGGGCGAAGACATGATGGCAGGTGATCAATCTCCATGTCCCTGCAGTGTGAGTGAGGCGGTGCTGCTGTGGCGTTCATGTCATTAAAGTTTCACTGATATTCTGAGAGCATCAGACTCTGGCAGCTCCCTGTCGCAGCTCGATCAGAAAATACACACACACACACACACACACACACACACACACACACACACATACACTAGATGTTTGCTAGATGTTCAGATCGGTGTTTGTGATGCAGTATTTACATTACATTCAAATCCTCCAGCCCAGCTCGTCCTCTCCTCCTCATACTGAGTAATTGATTAATTGTAACTTATGAATGAAACAAAATTGTCACAGCAAAATTTATAAAGTTTCAACTTGTAGCATCTATCTGTAAAAATCCATTTTGAGTTGCCACCAAATTCAAAGTTCAGCTGACAGTGACGTATAAACACCTGTAAATAGACTCAGAGGTGAGAAAACATTGAGCTGTTCTGTCCAAAGTAAACCTGTGGTTAATATTTAAAACGATGCCTCTGTAAATACCAACACTGTTTCCATCATACTTAACTGTATGAAAACACGACTTACCTGTAACCCAGCAGGCTGCGCCGTGTGAACGAGACTGGAAAACTGAGACAAAAATGCAAACTAGTCTCCTCCGTCCTACTCTATGTTTTGCATAAGTTTGGGCTGGAGGCGACACATGATTGAGTTTGATTTGACAAGTGTCAGAGGTGCTGTCTCATTTCCAACTCTCCTACGCTCATTTCCATGATGTCAACACGGGCTGAGATGGTGCTTAGATAATGGTTAACGAGTCAGTTACAGGTGTTGCGCTGCTTATCACCAACCCTTATTCAAATGTTAATCTGTGGAACACACAGTGTAAAGTTTGACACTGCCTGGTTTTGTTTTTGCTAACAGTGATCTCCTCTGTGAAAAATTTGCATCTTTTATTTGCGTGTGCATATTTAGTTCATTACTGAAGGTCATATTTCCATCTGTTTTGAGTGTGTGGGCTCTCATGAAGTAAGAGTCTCCACACAGACACATGGTTTGACTTATCAGCAGCTACACAAGTCTGAGGTCTGCCAGTGTTTAAGGATGATGATGATGATGATGATGGCACATGGAGCTATCATGATTCTTTATCTTTGGTTACTGACCATTTTATTTTATGTCATTGAAATGTTATTTTAGCCTGGAATCAAACATAATGTCAGTGTTGTTTTCAATTACTATTCAGTTGATTTTTAAAAGACATTGTTTGAGTTATTTTTAATAAATATGAATAAATAAATAAACTTTATTTGTATAGCACTTTTCAAAACACAGTAACAAAGTGCTCAATGACATAAAATAGTAAACAACACAAAGATAAAAACAGCAATAAAACCTTTGAACATAGGCTGAGACCAATTAAAACAAAGTGTGTAATAAAAATAAATAACAAAATTGCTAAAAAAAAAAAAAAAAGCCTCCTATAAAAGTATGTTTTGAGGAGTGTTTTAAAGGAAGACACTGAGTTTGCTAACCTACGTTCCACAGCTGTGAGGCTCTAACGAAAAGTGCCCGGCTTCCTTATGTAACAAGGCGGCTGAAGGAACAGTTAGGAGAGTCCTACCTCCTCAGGTAGCTCATAGGCTCATTTTTTAAAGCAAAAATGTCCCAAAAGCCGAGCTTCAGCTCCTTTTAAAGACCTTGTGAAACATTGGTAAGAGCGTCTTACCTTCTGCACTGTGACATATACCTGTGTGAAATAGAAAGTTTGAGCGGCGCACCATTAGAAGAGTGATCTAAATCAATTTCTTTGCATTTGATCGGACCACTAAAAAGTGGGCGGGCTTAGAGTTAAACGCGATACAGAGCCACAGCGGACTGCTGGCTCCAAACACACCTCCCTCGCTGTTAGATGAGGAGGACAACAAGGGAGACGTGAATGAATGACACCTCTGCCGCATTGTTTTAGAGATGAAAACAAAGGTTTTGCCCACTGATATATAAACACACATCTCATCCTATCTCTCTCCATATTGCTGTTAGCCACTACGACCCATCAACAGTGAAGTGTGGTTTTATATGACTGGTGTAGCTAGCTAGTTACCAAAAGTCTAACTTGATTGGACGAACTTTTGACGAACAGCGCTGAGTGCAGGATGAGTCATCAGTCATTTGTTTTATCTGGTGTTACTGAAAGAGAACTGATGGGGAATATGATTTAAAAATACTCTGAGGTTAATTTTTTGACATATATTTGGCATATAATGAGATAAATGAGTGATTAACAGAGGGACACGTGATCAAAACTGGGGATAATGTCAATGTGAATATTTGATTTCTTGCTTTTTTGATAGTAAACTGAATATTTTGGGGTTTTGGACTGTTGTTTGCACAAAATAAGCAACTTAGAAACATCACTCTGGAAACTTGGGATGGATCTTTGACTCTTTATAGAAGTTGTCTTGTCCTCTTCAGTTTTGTTGCTTGTATCACTTGTGGCTGAATCTCTCCTCCTCCTCCTCCCCCTCCTCCTCTCTCCTTTGCCTCAGCAGCAGCAGCCGCCTCATAGCGTCTATCCAGCCTTCATGGTCAGTGTTCAGGTTACCAGACGTAGAGAAACAATCTGTCTTTATCAAGTGTTTTGAATTGCTTGCTGGCCGTCTAACATGTGTCTTTGTGAAGGAGAGCTGATGCCTTTTTGGAGATAAAGCATGACATGGGTGTGTTTGGATATTTTTGGCATCCTGTCCTTTGTCTGCCTCGCTCGGGTGTCACAGATTTGACGGCGCTTTATTTCTAACCTCAAAAAAAAACATGCCTCAATCCTTCCTCCAACACTGAAGTCGCTCAGGTCTGTTTTTAGCGTGGGCTGTAGTCTAATCTTTGTCGCGACAACTGAAGAAAATATGATGAGCCACAGAAGCTGTTGTAAAGCACAGGATAAGTAGGTAATGTGGCGATCATTGCCAGACTTATTAAGCCAGTCTGCCAGCTGGTTTGTGCTGGTGCTGTTGACGCTTGTTCCACCTGACAGTACTGTTCTGCAGGGAGCCAGCTTCGCCTAGTTAACTTTAATTGCCTGTTTCCTGTGGAAGTTGCCTGAGCTGCGGCGGCATTTACACATAATGAAAAAAGATAAGTGTGAAAGGAAGCCAGCTCTTTATCCATGAATATTGAATTGGAAGCAATTTATTTTCTGAATTTTTTCCCTCTTTCTCTCCCTCCCTCCTCTCCCTCCCTCACCGCTCCCCTCCCTCGTCTCTCCTCGCTCCTCTCCTCAGCCATAGCTCGTTAATGAGGCTTCTTGATAATGATCCCTGCACGCTTTTCCTCATTAGGCACACTCAATAGGGACGTCCCTGCCTCAATCCCTCGCTCACTCTCTCTTTCATTCTCTTATTTTCTGATTCTGCCTCTCCCTCCTTTTCTTGCTCCGGCTGCCCTCTTTCTTTCTCTCCTTTTTTTTTGTGCTCGCTTTTCCTTTTTCACAACAAATGGGCTGCTCGGCACACCAGTACAATATCGATTAACAATGCCGCCCCTCAGTTGCTTCAATCCATCGTGCGATTTCAGGTCCAGCTCGACATAATGAGCTGACTGAATAATGGCCAGCTGCGAAATAAACCTTTAAATGTGGTAAGCCACTAGATATACCCTCGTCTACTTTCTCCATTTTATGTAATGAATGTATGGATGAGGCCATTGAAGTTCTATCCAGCAAGCAGAATAGCAATCATGTTTTTTTTGTCTTCTTTGAAGAGGCAGTTGATGGATGTGCTAAGTGTTATTTAACCTTGTTTTAAAGCACTTGCTTCCCTCTTGCCTGAGTGGCTATTTAACTCCTGTCTATCTACTCACTCCTCTCTGGCTGCCGCTCTCTCACAGACGGCCATGGCCTCTTGGGAAGTGTGTGTGTGTGTGTGTGTGTGTTCTGCACTGTGTCTGTGCTTAACAGCATTTTGCTGGAGGAGTGGGCATGCTTGCTTGGTTTTTCCAGAGTGTTGAAAGGTTTTGAGGTTTTCAAGTGTAGACCTATTGATTTTTAACCGTCCCAGCTATGATTGAAGCACGGCAGTTTGGGAGAGAGCAGAAAACGTTCTGTATCATTTCGGACGAGCAGTGGTGACATGTTGTTGAGTCAAACATAGTTGTTACATAAAGGTCTCATGCCATAAATAAAGAAACCATCAGCAGGAACAACAGTGGAGCAGAGTTGTAATAGAGCATGATGTGAAGGAGCATCAGGTCTGTCGTATAAACCTGGAGGCACAGCTCATTCATGTGTGAACCGTCAGCACACAGCTGACTCACACAGAAAATTAATTAACAGCAACTTTGATTTGATTTGTCGAGCATGATCGTCTAATGTTCTCTGGTTCCATCTTCTCATATGCTGCTTTTTTATCTTTGTAAATGTAATATATTTGTGTTTGAGACAGTTGGTCAAACAAAACCAAATGATTTGAAGACATCAGTTTGGGCTGTGGAGAGTAGTGGCTGACAACTTTCTCTGTTTTCTGGTATTTTAATAGGACTGTATCTGACTCAGAATGATGTCAGTCGAATCGGATTTGGCTGTTTAATATGATTATTTATTTATTTTTCCCATGTAGAGTTTGAGACTTGAAATGGACGTTGAGTTTGACAGTGACGTTCACATAATGTAGTTAACCAGCCAAGTTAGCCCTCCGAGCTAATGCGTGCTAACTGCGCTAACAATGGATAAAAAGATACTGAATAAAAGCCAGAGACTGCATTTAGTGTCTGTGAGCTGTAAATTCATCACTTGTAGGCAGAAGGCAGAGGTTAATGTTCTCTTGAATCCTGACTAGGTAAAGCCTCTCTTCCTTTGAGCAGCTGTCTCTGTCGCACTACGTCACAGATGACTAGTTGCCCTGTAAAAAATGTAATAAGTAATATAAATATTTTGGTTACTTCATGACACCAATGTATCGTATTACATTTGATAACTTTGATTACTTTTCTAACAAAATGTTTTAAACTAGACAAATAATCTAGCCATTAAATTTTATTTTCAGATCCTAAACAACTCCAATCCTTCACTTACTGTTCTACTTTCAAGTCACAAAACAAGACAGCAACATGTCACAAGAACAATGTCGTGTGCTCTTATTCCTTTACCACCTTACAAAAACAATTATGGTCAGAGATCATTTGTCACACTTAAACCAAAATCTGGAGCGAGATCCCACACTACATCAGAGCAATAAGCTCTTACAGATTTCAAACATGCATATAAACTATCTGATGAGAGGACATACCTGCAATCACTGATATAAATCTCATATCCCATTTTGTTTACTCAACTTCAGTCCTCTGCTCTGCACTGTCTATGCAGCTTCCTATGTTTTGATGTTTTGCGTCTGTTGATTGTTTGTGTTTTTAATTTATTTTGTATTGTAATGTGTTTTTGTTGCATAGTGGGAACCTGCTTAAAACCAGTTTTAAACTGAGTCAGGACAGTTTGAACTGGAACACACAGTGTTACTTTTAATTCCTTTCCTGTATAAATAAATGAAATGAAAAACTGGGCAATAACACTGAAACGTACGGAAATAGGCGACGCCAAAAGAAATCATTCCTGCACGGCAGCAGAATGAATGTTATATTCTACATAAAAACGTTTACTGAAGCAAATATATTCAGATGTGACCCCTTTGTAATCGCCAATATTTTAAATTAGCAACTGTATTTTAATTACATATTTTTCCTAAGTAACTGTAACTGATTACAGTTACATTTATTTTGTTATTTGATTACTTGTAACTAGTCAATCCCCAACTCTTTGTCATCCTGGCTCTGGGTCTGCAGCTGCCTGTACAGGAGAGCAGTGTGAAAATGAGGAGCGGTGACTCTGAAGCTAAATCTGGGGACCTAAGCGACCCAAAAAAAGACACTCCACATTGACTAACAAAAAACTGACTGCTCGACGTCATCTCTGTCTGATGATTTGAATCTTAAACTCTCAGGGGGCAGCCCCACATTTTACTGTCCACACAGTTAGGTGATTAATCAACACGATAAAACTGACTGTTAGTTGTACTCTACTCTGCACTGTGGTTTCACATTCTTTCAATTAGTGCGTAATTAATGTTATGAATCAGCTAGAATGTGGTTAAATGTGGAGTATTGCGGCCTCATGACTCAAACACAGTCTATTTTAGGAACATACTGCGCAGCCAAATGCTGAGGACCTTGAGAATGGGAGATAAAGTAATAATTAATGTAATGAATGTACTGTGTTTCAGTTATCTAACACTTTGAAGCAGACGATAACCGTCCTGTACGTCCACAGCCATGAACAGAATCAGTTTTTCCCCTCAGACGGTGAATGAGCTGGATCAGCATGTTGGCAGCGGCTGTCAGTCTGCTATTAGGCATAAACGCTTTGGCCTTGAACTAAATGTTGTCAAAGCCAGCTCTAATGCATGAGTAGATCGCGGTCATTCATGGATTCACTTCCCAGCCGACCCACTTGTCCTCTGTCTTGTCTCTGTGCGTTTGTTTACAGCAGCAGCAGCTTCAGGCTCAGCACCTCTCTCACGCGGCCCACGGCCCGCCGGTCCAGCTGCCCCCGCACCCCTCGGGCCTGCAGCCGCCCGGCATCCCGCCTGTGACGGGTGCTGGCTCCGGCCTGCTGGCTCTGGGTGCTCTCGGCAGCCAGGCCCACCTGCCTGTAAAGGATGAGAAGAACCACCACGACCTGGAGCACAGAGGTGAGGAGCACAGCCTGCCACACACACACACACACACACACACACACACACACACTGCCTGCAGCATGTCAGTACTGACAGGTTATTTTACCAACCAAGAACTGGTTTTATCAGTCAGGTACATTTATCAAAACAAACATGTCACTGTATGATTTTATCTGAGTGTTTATCCACAGAATTATTGTTACGTACAGGTTTTAGTCTGTATTTTTGTCTTTAAAATAAAACAATAGGAGACATACATAATTGTGTAGAGGATAAACATGTTTGAAGAACAGGCAAAAAACATAACAGTGTAGAAATATCAGTATCAGATGTTGGTAGCAGTTAAGCCATATATCAGGAATGTAGGTTGTATTGTTGGTCTAAGATTAGAGTAATTACAACCTTTCATACTATTGCATTATTAGAAATAAAGCACCACTTTCTAATGAGTCACCTTATGTAAAGAGTTTATAAGTTGTAACTTATGAATGTATAATTATTATTCCTTAAAACATCAATAACAAACCATTATTGTGATTGTGGTTGTGGAAAATACGTCTCACGAGTGGCTTAAGTCATTAATAAAAGCAAAGAGTTTCTCAATTTTTAACATGACATCAAGTCTGTAGTTATCCTATACATTAATAATAAAGAGTAATAAACCACAAATCGTGCAGGGAGTATGTTGATACAGTTAATTAAAGGGTAATTAAAGCTGTATGCATTTGGTCCAGATGTTCACAGCCCTGTTGAGGAGTGCTTTCAGACCTAGAGTTGTCTCCTTTGGTCTGAATCAGGGACTGATTTTGTTCCAAAGTTGTATAATTACCTAGAGTTGGTTTGTGTCCTCACAGCAGCATTTACAAGCGGACCAGATCAAATGCCTTGTGTGAGAAAGCTGCTCTTGATTGGTCAGAATTTCCATGTGGGAAAAATCCAGGAAGTAAAGAAAACGTTGAAGAAGAGTACACTTGCAAGATAAATGTGACACTTTCTAATGTCACAATGGAGGGACAACTACGCAGGTTGATTTTAGCGCTGCTCATTGTGGACTATATTGCTGTCATTGTTCATTTGAGTCAAAGCATACAGTTTGAAAACGAGGCGCGGCTCCAACTAGAAAACAATGTTTTGATGCATTGGATGTGCTGAATGTGCATATTAAGGCAGTACAGGAGGAGGCGCACATTAATAATCCTCCAGGACTGTAACATGCTCATGTTTAACCCAAACAATGTGTCATGTGACTGCAGTTGGTTCAGATCCAGGTCGGAACACATTCTCACCACAAAGAAACCGGACCGAGACCATCTCTTAAAGAAGGTGTCTGTCTGGATGTTTTGGTGCGCACCAGAGTGTGATTGCTGTGTTCACACCTGCCCAAATGAACCGCACTGAGAGGGCAAATGAACTTGAGTTCAATTGAACCGAACCAAACACAGCAGGTGTGAAAACACCCTAAGAAGGTCAGAGGTCAAACAGTCCATTGAGTGTGTACCTGATGACATAATCAACACCAGAATTTTCCGCAACCTGGCATCTACAGCCTAACCTGTCCTTAATAAAGACTTGCATCTGATTCATAAAGCTTCAGTAAATTATTTATTAAGCATCAGTTACAACTTAAAAACCTCTTTATAAAAGCAGCTCATCAGAAAGTGTTACCAACATGAACTATGCAGGGTTGTAGACATCATAGTGATGGTTAAGCTGAGTAATAACTGTATAACTGTTGTCTGATGAAGACCTAAGTTGTGGTGACACCCATAATAATTTGTGTTTTGCTTCTCTCTCTCCTGGCCCCTCATCTTTTCACTCGCCCCTGGCCAATCCTCTGAAAGAACGCGAGTCGAGCACGGTACGTTGACTCTCCATCTCCTGTGTGTCTCTTGACTTTGCCGGTCTCTGGCTCTCTGTGTTTGGTGATTAGGTGTGCTTTACGTGGACTTAAGCCCACTGTTCAATAGAAATTCGTGCTCTCTGTGTAAGAACACACACACTTTTTGTACTCTGGGGGGGTGACTGAAATCAAATAATGAAGTCTGGCCAAATAAGCCAGTGCCATCTAATCCAGGTGGAAAATGACTCCAATCAATGAGCGAGGATTAGCAGTCAGCTACCTCCTTTAATTTCAGTACAATTAAAAGCGACTTTGACTCTCCTTCTCTTCTTCCCTCGCCACTTTAGACGATTCACTGTTGCATGTGTCCAGCAGTCAGCTTCATTTATCCACCTCTCTCCTTTTCTTTTACATGTTTTATTTTCTGCTCTCTCTCCTTCTTATCTCACTCATTTACTTCTTTCCACCTCTTCTTCTGTCCCCTCTGTCTCTCCCTATCTCTCTGTCCCTTCTCATGTTAAAGTCCTTGTTTATTGGACAGGCTTAAAGCTCTCAGTTAGCTGGAGCGTAACGCTCTGTTGGATCTGCTCGGCCAGATTGAGTTCCCATTGACTGGCCATCCTGAATGGACCCACTCATGTCTGAAGGGAACCCAAACTCTTTCCCCGTCTCGTATGGTGACGAGCGGCTGCCAGTAGTGCCTTACCTGATCTCCACGCCACCCTCCCCCTCCTCTCTCCTTTCCACTGCACACACACGCAGAGTCTTCCTGTCCTGTTGTCTCAGGTCATCTGATACCAGAGTTGGAGGCGACAGCAGGGTTATTGAGTCTAAGCAATCCTTTAAAGGTCACAGGCTCAGATACACAGACAGGCTGTAATGCTGTAGGAGATTTTTGTCTGTCAGGCGGCATCTTCACACCAAGCCAGACTAAAACTCTCTGTGTGGCTTTCTTTTCCACAACAGTAGCTGAACAAATTTCCATATTTTGACCTGAGAAGGAGGGATGTGGAGCTGGCAGAAAGAGTGTGTGTATGTGCCATTAACTGCCCAACCGCACTGTTTTTTATCGTCACACTCCACTCTCCTCAGCTCTGGAGGACTCTTTTTTTTTTTTTAAAGTCGTCCTTTCGCTCAAACTTTTACCTTTCTCTGCTGCTCATCTTCGCAGCCAAGAAGTCAGACATCTTCCTTCTCCCTCTTTCACCGTATCTGTCTGTTTCCGATGAAGGCAGGGATTTGTTGAGCTGCCTGACAGTGTCGGCAGGCCTCAGGGATTGCTCGCCTTCACCCCTCCCCCTCCCTGCTTGCCTGTCGGCCTGTTTGGCAGTGCCACCCCGCCACACCAGTGCCCAGACTACAAAAACCCCGTTTGCAGCTTCTGAGAGAGTGCCAGCCTGTCCGGGCATTCCCACTAGTGGGGAGAACTCATTGCCACACTGCTACGCTCTCATTGCTTGCCAAGTTCCTTTCCTGTTTTGCTCTCTTGTCTTTCTTCCTCTTTTTTTTTCTTCTTATTTTCTCACTCTGCCTCTTTCATGGCTCTTTTCTCTGCTGGCAACACCCTCTTTGTGTCTTCACATTGCACTCTTGTCCAGGTTCCTTCAATGGCCTCTTTCTTTCCTTCCTCTTTTTTATTCTGGTTGATTTTCATGAACTTTGCCATCATTTTCTGCTGTTTAGTAACTGACCTGCCACACACACACACACACACACACACACACACAGACACACACTCAGGGACTCTCCAGCAGTCATTAACTTGGGTTTTACAGTTTCACAGTGAGAGATTTTGGTCAGTCTTGTTTTTATTTACATGTACTTTCACGTCACAGACAGACAGACAGGAATGTAAGCTGTGTTTGCTTTGAATTGTTAATGTTACTTCAAGCGTGTCTCTGACCAGGTCACTGTGAGGGTCTACAAGAGGATTAGATGTCAGGTTGTGTGTGCGTGTGTACGTATACCAAACAGTCCTCGCTGCACTCTGCTCTCACCTCACATTTCCTCTCCACCCTCTCCTCAATCTGTCGTACGCATCACCTTGCTTGTGAGTTCATGCTTTTGTCTTCCAGAGGCGTTCTGTGGGTTTGCTCAGCCGCCTCGTCTGTTTCCTCCTTGCTCCACTGCCTTGGCAGCAGCGGCAGCAGGGCTAAGCTGTCCCAGAATCCTCTTCTGCACCTTCTATCCCAAATCAGTCCAGGAGCATTGTGTGTTTTAGCTTTACAGTCAATATTGTCACTGCTCTGACAAAGAGAAAGGCACCAGAGCCATGCCTGGACTTAAACGCACCATTTGGTTTTTCCTGGCTTCTCTGGTTTCTGAGGGTTTGTCGCTCGCTGCATTTAAGCCTCAAAACACTCACTTGACTGAGGGGCATATGCTGACAGGGCTTACTGTTTTTTTTTCTTTGGCACTTAAATCTTGAACTTAATGTATTTGAAAGAGTCACGCAGTCTGTTTCTCCACATCATGTCAAGATGAGTTCAGATGGAGCAAGATGACATTTATAGTGCTGGCAGGACTCACTTCCTCAAACAATATCTGCTGAAGCTGCATATCTACAAGATGCAACACATAGTAGAGTTCACAGGAAGCATATCCATGTACTTCAGTATATTATGGGATTATTGACAGGTTTTTTTAGGGTGCTAAGAGTCAAAGGTGTAGCACTCAGTGGGAACTGATTTGGTCTGGCTGCGTGTTGTTTTTGGCAGAATAACTCGGTGTCACCATCAGACAGCCTGCGGGCGGCGAGTGAGAAGCACCGCGGCTCTTCAGATTACAGCCTCGACTCCAAGAAACGCAAAGTGGACGACAAAGACAGCATGAGCCGATATGTGAGTGTTTATTGGCTTTATTATCTGCCATATTGTGTTCATAGCTCTCCTACTCTCACTGTCGGGGTCCTGAGCCTGTTTCTGCTTGTGTCTTAACTTTGATCATCTCAGTGTTTACTACATTAGGCCGCTCTTGAAAATGTTACACTTCAGGTCCTAAGTCAAGCTGAAGCAAACCAAAATACAGCAGGAAAACTATTTAACAACCAGTTTATTATTATTTTATTATATAACCACCACAGTTTTGGTGATGCTTTATTTATGTGGTCTGTAAATTCTTAATAATTTCCTGGAGAGCGTCGTTGAAAAAAATTTGTAATTTGGCTCCAATTAAAGGTAAAATAGAGACAGGGACACTTCCAATTAATTAAATGTTAAGCTAGCGTATCCTTGAGTCTGTTAGTCCGTGCACAACACATCGGCTGAGCATGCAAACATTTGCAGTTAACCTACAGATGAATATTAAGTTCAACATACACGAAGAATAAAGTTTCTTCCAAGCCTTCTGCTGCAGTTCGTCCATGAAGTGGTGCAACAATCCAAAGTTAAAGTTTGAAGTAGTCATTAGACCAAACAGTGCTAACAGAGCGTTAACGAACCAGGACTCCGCCATTGTTGTTGTTTCTAACATATGGTCATTACACAAAGAAACAATGAGCATGTGCACATTGAGGAGATGATGTCATAGTTTCCCAAACGCTCTGTTTTACATGTCCACACGAATAATTCTGCATCTTAGAAGGTTAGCCTATTAAAAAACACTAAATTTTAGTGACTTAAAACCTTGTGTGTGGACGAGAGGCCAAAATGTGGAGGAAAATATCCATTTTCAAAAATAACTATGTGTGTAGACAGGGCCTAAAATCACAGCCCCACAACTGTGTCTGTATTTTTCCTAGAACTGGATCTTTCCACAATGTCTCATTTTATGTTCACACTGTACCATAAGCAAAAGAACAAATGCTAAAAACAGGTTACAGAGTCCATAAATCTGGTCTGTCATGTCGATCAAGTTGTCAACAAACTGGACTGCACTGGTTTTTGCTGACTGTCCTGTCAGTGGTCTCCCAGTAATGTGAAGCCTGTCACTCCTTCGTTTCAGGACAGTGACGGAGACAAAAGTGACGACCTGGTGGTGGATGTTTCCAACGAGGTAAGAGTGCGTTTGAACCGAGCTGCTCCGCCACATTCCTCAGTGTGAACGCTGCACAGAAACTAAACACAGCGCTCTTTTGTCATTCGTCTGTTGAAGCCTCAACACCTTTCACAGCGTTGCCAAAAAGTCTGTCATAATATTGGTTGTGTGTGCCATGAGTGTGTGCTCACTCGCTGTATTTCTTTTGCCATTCATGCAGAAAGTAATACAAAGAATACAAAGAGAAAAGGGAGTTACAGGTGAATGAAAAGTGTGTGTATGTGTGTGAAGGAGAGGAACTAGCACGCACGAGTATATTTATCTGTGTTTGCACATGAGGCCCCAGTTTGTTTGACCTACATGTACATGCCAGTGGCTTTCCTCCGGTCTGTTTGCTCAGTCTCGCTCTCTGTCTGTCTCGTTTAACTCTGTAGGATCCAGCCACCCCTCGAGTCAGCCCCGCTCACTCTCCTCCAGAAAACGGCCTGGATAAATCACGAGTCCTGAAGAAGGATGCTGCCCCCAACAGCCCCGCCTCCGTCGCCTCCTCGGGCAGCACGCCATCCTCCAAAGCAAAGGACCACGCCCATGTGAGTGTGAGGGACGCACTGAAAGACTAGGGAGAAGATGAAATAAGGCGGTTACAGTGGAGGGGGGAGACTGATAGACTAAAGGGCATTTGTCAAGTGAAGTGAGTGTCGGTGTGAAGGACTAATACGCAGGAGGCTTAGCAGCTGGCTGCTACGAGGGGCTTGAAGATGCACTCTCAGGAAATCAAACCCTGTGGCTCACTCCTCTCAATCTCCTTTATGGCTTACCCAATAAATGGTCATTTCTTCCTCGGCCTGAGGCTGTAAATAACCCTGAGACACGGCAGCGAGGGAACTGCTGTCTCCCTCTTTTTCTTGCTTCGTCTCATCTTCTCCCCCATTTCCTCCTCACACTGAAGCTCTGGCTAACCAGGCTAAAACAATCCTCCTGCATCGGTTTTACATAAACCATTTCACTGTGGATTAGGATAGATTTATAGTCCACATCACTACCCTCCACCTCCCGTGACACCCAGCTTCTCCGCGTCCCTCATTAGTGTGTGTCACCAGGCTAAAGCCCCCCCACTCCTCTGAACTCCATCTGCAAAGGAAGCCAGAGATGGATTAATTATGAGAGAAGTGTTTGGGACACCATCTTACTTGTCTAGCCGCTCTTAACAAGCTTGACTTCTAAGCAAAGGTTTATGCCCCTAACACACACACACACACACACACACACACACACACACACACACACACACACCGAGGCTGTAATGAAGTGTCAGTGTTAGATTGGATTACCTTGAGCCGTCCACTCAGATTGTCACTCTGGATTTCCTTGCTCGTGGGGGTATTTTTGACTCACTGGGGTTTATTTTTTTTAACTCTGCTGTGTTTGTGGCTGGGAGTGAGAGTCAGTGAACTCACAACTTTCCGTAAGCGGATACAAAATCAGGTTTCACCCAGAGGTTAAAGGAATATTTCTTTTTCAGAATGACAAGTCGTCCACACCGAGCCTGAAGTCCAACACACCCACACCAAGGAATGAGGCACCGACACCAGGAACCAGCACCACTCCAGGTCTACGGCCTCTCACAATGGGCAAACCACCCGGCATGGAGGCACTGGGTACGTCATCACATGTGCACACCTTTACTGTTACACTAATGTAGAACTGAAGCTATTCATTGATTCACAGTAGGGTTTATTGCTGTGCTTGGAAAATGACTTAAAATTGAGTTATGCTTCCGTAAAGATGACTAAAATGTGCTTTTGTTCTTTTTATAGTATGTGATAACAAACTATATTTTTAGTTTTGGAGTGGCAGTCAGACAAAATGAGCATTTTAATGGCTTCAAATTGGGCTTTGGGATTCTGAGACGGCCATTTTTAATGATCTGTTTACATTTTGTAGTCCAGACCAGTGTTGGGCTTAAGAAAATGTGATTTATTATTAATTACACTTTTGAAAACAAATATTGTAGTACTAGCAGTAATGGTTTTATTCAGCCATCACACATACTACAAACAGTATTAACTAAATCAACAGTCTATATATTAAGTCCGGACTGAAAGGCTAAAGCAGAAGCAAAGCTTATATATGCCCTTGAAACCTTCAGCTACTACTCATTACTCCCTGCCAAAAGCAGTTTGTTACACAACTCATATTACTTTTCGGTTAAACCCCACAAAATTGCGTCCTTTCTACTCCAAATTCAGACTTTGTTTGTGCACCTCTGTGTTAATGTCAGGGTAATGTTAGTCTCCGATAAGTTTAGCTAATGCTAGATAGCTTGCAAGTGATTCTCTACCCAGGGCTCTTCTGTTGCCTGTGACTGGTATTTTTCTGAGGATCTGCCTGAAAGATGGAGAGTTAATCGTGGAGAACATTTCATCCACCACATATCCAACCACAAGCTTCATTAGTTCTTTGTCACTTGTTGCCTGCAGGTGTCGACGATTAAAATCCAGTTTGGTTGTTAGCCAGTGTAGGGCTACAGCCGACCTCTGCGGCCACAGAGGGCTCATCTTTGGTGGGCTGTTTTTCATGTTGTTGTGCTGTTGCTGGTAGGTGTTTCAGGAGGCCTGAGGATGTGTATGTCACAGTAGGAAAAGTCTTAGTACCACCACCTAGAATAATGATGTTCTTCTTATCTTTCCTCCCGACAATATCAAAGTAATGGGAATATATCCAGCTGCTGAATGTAAACTTTTCCATCTTCCAAGCTAGCTCGCTGCGTGGAGACGTGCATGCGCGACGATTACAGAAGTAAATCTGGGGATATAACTGTTGTTGGATTTAAAATCAGTAGGAGGCGACAACAAAAGTATGGTTGTAACAAATTACTTGTTTTTAGGGTATCTTATTAGTAATTCTTTACACTGTTCTTTACAGAGAAAAGTAATATTCTTAGTGTAAAGCTGTGCTGCCCAACACTGGTCCAGATTCAATAATTATAACATAATCCTCAGACTTAAAGTTTATTCTTGATGTTGGGAACAAAAGATACCAAAACAATCTCACCATTAAGTCCATTAGGAGCTTTTCATCATATCACAGGATCTTCCTCAGCAGATGGAGCCGTCCAAATGTCACTGATTAGACTAAGATGGAGATACTTGTTAGCTGGAACCCCTTACTCATAATACTGAACCAAATTTAAGTTTTTCCAAATGTTCAGGTCTGTAGAGTTTCTAAAAGTCACTTAAAATGCTCTTTCCTCTTCTCCAGCCGCCCCGGCGCTGCGCACACCTCTGTCCATTGCAGGGTCCTACGCCTCACCGTTTGCTATGATGGGTCATCATGAGATGAACGGGTCCCTGACCAGCCCGGGCGTCTATCCAGGTCTCATTTCACCACAGATGAGCGCTGCAGCTGCTGCCGCCTACGGACGCTCCCCAATTGTAAGTCCTATATAGAAGTTATGAAGGAAGCTCCTCTTCCTCACATATATATTCATTCATATATTCATACATCAGTTTGACACAACAAGCCCTCACCAGCTCCGTGTGAATTATCCTCTGCGGCTGTAGGTTGTAGAATCTGTTTGCAAAATGACTTTGGGAAACTTAAGCATTCATCCTGTATTTCCATAACTCATTAACTCATGAATATTTCTGCTCGGCTGGCTGCAGCTTGTTGTGTGTACATAATGAGAAAGTACAAAGACGGCCTAGCTCCTTTACTTTGATGTTGGTTAGTTAGCATTCTAAAGGCTTTAAAAAAAAGAAAGGCTCGCCCCCAAAATGCATCTCCATGTTTGAAAATCTCCCAGGCTTTCATTAGCATTAGCAAGTGGGATGTTGTAGCCTTGTGTAAAGCTTCTCTGTATGCAACCAAGCCGAGTCTGCGCCTTTCAAGGGATTTGCCTGGAAACGATGGTACAAGAGTTCCTCAGGGCGTTAGCAGATAAAGTGAGGCATCGTTTTTAATTTGAATATTAGCTTAGTCTCATTTATCTTTGCAGGTTATCAGTTGTTTGTTAACTCTTTGCTCTTCTTGCTCACGCAGGCGGGGTTTGACCCTCATCCTCACATGAGAGCTCCAGGCCTGCCAGCCAGCCTCACGTCCATTTCTGGAGGAAAACCGTGAGTATCAGCAGTTTAGGACTCAGCTATTTGTTTTATTCAATATGTCTCAGCTCAGCCTGACCATCTCTCCCGTCCTCTGTCTCCCGCAGAGCTTATTCTTTTCATGTGAGTGCAGATGGTCAGATGCAGCCTGTGCCCTTCCCTCCAGATGCACTGATAGGCCCGGGCATCCCGCGCCACGCTCGCCAGATCAACACACTGAGCCACGGGGAGGTGGTGTGCGCCGTCACCATCAGCAACCCCACACGTCACGTCTACACTGGCGGCAAGGGTTGTGTCAAGATCTGGGACATCAGCCAACCAGGCAGCAAGAGCCCGGTGTCCCAACTCGACTGCCTGGTAACTAGCCGCCGTCTTGTTACAGGAAATGTGTTTGTTCAAGAGTTCCAGGTCCGTGTTATTAATACTGTGGATGTTTCAAAGTGGTAACAAGGCGTCCGAGCAGAACAGAGACATAATGTACTCGTGTTTCATGAGGTCTCTGCAACCGGCTTCCTTCATTAAGATTTTCTTGAGCATCAAATGCAGCCTGACTCCACATCCCACCGTAGCTTTCCCCCAGATCCCAACAGACAGAGATGTGAATAATTCAGTAAAGTGTCTCGCTGCTGTGCTGAAATAATCCTTGGTGAGAAAAAAAAGCCTGCTGAGTAATGATGTTCTGATTGGCCAACCCTGTCTGCCATTACCCAGCTCATTACTTCCTCCCAACTGCCTCCCATTTCTCATTTTGATACTGCGGCTTCATGCCGTTCAACTCATATGGCCTCCAACACCCTTAAGGTGCGTCCAGAGTGCAATTGGGTCTTATAAAGCCATCGGGGTGCTGTTTTAATTCGACCAAGAGCTTCCACAGTCCTATTGATCTGTCTTCCTGCTCTCTTGGAGCCTGGCCAACAGCTGCAGCCCCACTCTCTCCCTGCATCTCTTGTTAAAGCTGACATCCTCATCTTCACTATAACACGAGAGAGAGAGAGAGAGACAGCAGCACTGTAAAAACTTCACTTGTCAAAGAAAAGCTCTCCTGGAGTTTAAGTAGAGGTGATCCTGATGGAGTTACACTGCTAATCACTTTTTGTTTAAGAGAAACACACTGATAAATGCACAGATACATCCAGTCATCAGGATCGTGACAATTCTTGTTTCTGTTCCAGAACAGGGACAATTACATCCGCTCCTGCAAGCTGTTGCCTGACGGCCGCACCCTAATAGTGGGTGGCGAGGCCAGCACGTTGACCATCTGGGACCTGGCCTCACAGACTCCCCGCATAAAGGCCGAGCTCACTTCCTCTGCTCCGGCCTGCTACGCACTGGCCATAAGCCCCGACGCCAAGGTCTGCTTCTCCTGCTGCTCTGATGGAAACATCGCCGTGTGGGACCTCCATAACCAGACTCTCGTCAGGTCAGTGCTTTGTATTTTTACCATTAAGGCGAACTGAAAGACTTGATTCACAGACATTCTTTAATACTCAGCTCATTGTGTTCGAGAACAAAATATTCGGCCACCAGCGTAAGACAGTCTCATTGTTGGAGTGTGTTCCTGAGTGTTGTGTGTATTGTGATGTTCAGGCAGTTCCAGGGCCACACAGATGGAGCCAGCTGTATCGACATCTCCCACGACGGGACCAAACTGTGGACGGGAGGGCTCGACAACACTGTCCGCTCCTGGGATCTGAGGGAGGGACGGCAGCTCCAGCAGCACGACTTTACCTCACAGGTAGATAATCCACTCTTCCAGCTACATCTAGAGTAACATGAAGCCACATGGATAAATGTATTCAGTGTGTTTTAGGTGAACTTGGGTTGACACTCGTTGCTGATGACGTCTGTTGTGTCCTCGTTGCAGATCTTCTCACTGGGCTACTGTCCCACTGGAGAGTGGCTGGCTGTGGGCATGGAGAGCAGCAACGTGGAGGTGCTTCACCACACCAAGCCGGACAAGTACCAGCTGCACCTGCATGAAAGCTGCGTCCTCTCACTCAAGTTCGCCTACTGTGGTAAGCAACAGGCTCCTTAACACAGACCTATGGGGGATAACAAAAACTATTTAGGCATTTAACAGCGAGGAGACAGGGTGTATTAAGGTGTAGTTGTAGTGGAAAACAAGGGGCTAGTGTGCTCACTCTGGATGTCCATCAGCCTGAAATTTGTTGTTGATATTCTTGGTGGTCAGGATTTGTGTGTAATTTTGATGACAGAGCAGAGATCTCGGAGTCTTGGCCAGTCTCCTTCTCAAAAGAGCACTGTTGCCATATTTTGGCATTAGGGTGCAAAACAAATTAGCACTAGTCCCTCTAACTTGATATTTATTGAATGACTGTTGAGCAGGGTTGTACGAGGACATGGAGGTCATGTCTTAGGTGAAGGTTATGTTATATGTTGGGATACTTGAACCTTAGTTTTTTAGACTAAATATTTTTGAAACGTGACTGTTTTGGGGCAAAAAGAAAATAAGAGATTTATTATTTGACCAGACTAACATCTGGTGGCACAGAGAAGTATTTAGCGCCTATCCACTGCACAAAAAACCCATTAACACCTGCAAAGATCTGGCTTTTGTGTGTGATGGGGAAAGTTACAATCTGCATTCACACCTGGTCAAATAATTCTGCAGTAGTCACAGAGAGTAACTGGTCCAAGCTCTGATCAGCATTGATGGAAACAACACCCGTGTGAATGCACTAATTTTAGCCCCTTAACCAGTGAAATGCAGTGATTACGCCGTCATGAAATATCATCCGTCTCCATCCAAACTGCGCTCAAACACTGATCCAAATTAGTCTGCACTGAGTTCGAAAGAGAAACTAAATAAGTGAAAGATATATAAAAAGAAGTATATACTGAAACATTGTCACAGGCCCCCATGCTGCTTTCTGCTGTTTACTAACCTGTTTTTAGGCCTGTCTGTGAAGTTGAATGTGACACACTAGTCAAAAACCAGATAGGCATACGCTTCTGCTTCCAGAGGGGGTATTGAAAATATTTAGTCCTCAATGAAGTGACAAAAAATCGAATTGAATAGTTGCATAAATAGATACATTTGGAAATGTGAGATGTGGTCGGTGACCGCTAATCGTTGACAATCAGGTGTCGGCCTTCCAAAGCAGTGTGGAAGGACTGTCTCCGTGAGCCTCTCTTTGCCTGGTTAGCACGAGCTAACACAGCAGCAGTGGCTAACATCCAACTCAGCGTTGGATGTTAGCCACTGCTGCCGTTAAACAGTCCCAGCAATATCGCACCGACGCCAAAACGGCTCGTCTCTGTGGTTCAACCCATTAATAACAAGCGGGTAATGTTAGCTGTGAGATGCTAACAGTTAGCTCTGTCACTATGTATGTGACTTTGTCCCAGGTGCAGACCTCACACTCCCACAGCAGCAGTCTCCTGACAAACACGAGAGTGTGACGCAAGGAGGGCTGTGCTGAAATGAGATTTTACCCGTTTAAATAGTCAAATTTGTGGTAAAATTGTGAGGTTACACCGAATTCACAGGGATCGGCTGAATTTGCATCAACTGTTGTGATCATAAAATCCTGGAGGGACAGTTTTATGCTTGTTTTGATAAAATCTGTTTGACAGACACTGTACTATAAACCCTGAGCCTGGAGTCGAGATGAGCTGTGGCAGCAGCGTCAGTGTTTAACAGGACATATAGCTCTCACAGTTGGTTAGTGGTGGGTGTTGCCTTCAGCTTTGGCTGGAGAACTTCTCTACACCAACAAATGAGGAAGCAACAGTTTGTGTAGATGTTGAAATGACTCAAACATCCAGCGAGTGTTGCTTAGTCACTTTCAGGGTGCGATTAAATGCTGTTTATTTCTGCTCTGCAACTTTTTTTTATGCGGACTCCTGATGAGTGAGTGCTGTTTATATGTGAGAATGAGTCTGAGCTGTCAGATGGACACTCGCTCACATCACTGTACAGTCTGAGCGGCACAAAGCGAAGCCTTGTAGCCGCCTGCATTAACAAGGAAGCTGTTATTTTTATAAATATGCTCATTAAATTTGTCATTGCTTTTTAGTTCAGATCGTCGTGCCTGCTGGGCAGACCAGCTGGTGTCAAGTTTAAGGCTCAGACAAATGAGGTCTCACTATCGCCTCACTTTTTTCTCCCCCCCAGAAGTGTCAGGATTCATTTCTCCTCACGAGACCCCCCACAGCAGCGTCTCATATCACTGCCACTACAGAACTGGTTAATTCAAATGACGCTCACTGCTTCAGAGCTCTTGCTGCCACTAATTAAATCATTAGCCAACTAGTCAGTTGGGTAATTAATCAGAGGGTGATTTAAATAATTATCAGAGTGGAAATGGTGTGAGTCTCCTTCATTATGTGCATTTTATCATTGTTAATGTAATGCTGTTTTATCCAATAAGGCTTTTATGTCTATTGATAAGGTTATTACTGAGTCACATGCTAGCTGTTGTTACGAGCCGCAGGCACAATGTGAGTCTCTGTTCCAAGACAAACATGACTGTGTGAGAGAGAGTGTGTGAGCACACATACCTTCAGATTATATTCTCAACACATCTGTACTGTGTTTGCAGGTAAATGGTTTGTGAGCACAGGGAAGGACAATCTGCTGAACGCATGGAGGACTCCTTATGGTGCCAGCATATTCCAGGTAACTACAGTAAACACACACACACATCATAAAGGTGTGTAATAACATTTCAATTTGCATACACATAGGGCCGCTGGTCTTGAATCAACAAGAGGAGGTAATTTACCTGATACAAAATGGAGGCACAATTGCTTTTATTCTTCATCCCTAATACAGTACTATTTTATTTTGTTACACGTCGTGTAGTGAACCTCCGAGGTCATAATACCAGGGGACATCAAGACTGCAAGAATATTTTTGATCGGTTACACAAGTGGGTCTGTAATTACTAGACTGACACAGAGAATTCTGTCAATGTTACTGTCCTTCAGTTAACTGCACTGTGCACCAGCCAGGTTTGGTGGGAGCCAGCTAGCTGCGCTGCACATTACCACTAGTAACTCCGTCCTGACCCAAGAGCGTTGCTTTGATGTCCCTCTGATGTCCCCCATAGGCAGCTACCTGCTTTAACAGAAACATGGTGCCCGCTGTCCACCCTCTGGTCTCCACTGGTTCGCTAACGTTAGCATTGTGCACTAACCAGATCAGGTGGGAGCTAGCTAGTAGCGCCGCTCATTCTGAGATTACAGCTGGTAATGGCATCCTGGTGGCAGGAAAGTGTTGCTGTAGAAACATGGTGTCCACCCTCTGGTCTCCGTCAGGTTGAGTAAACAGCTCAGCTTTGAGCCTGCAAACCCCCTTTAGCATTGTTAGCTCTGTTACTACAGTTAGCATGGCTATTGCTAGCATAGCTATCAATGCTAAAGGGGGTTTGTGGCTCAAAAAGCAGCTGCTTACTCACCTGGGTGATCTGGGGGGAGACCAGAGGGCAACACTTTCCTGCCACTGGGATGGCTTCACCAGCAGTCATCTCCAAATGAGCAGCGCTACTAGCTAACTCTGGACATTGCATTGCAGCCAATGCTAACATTAGCTAACCAGTGGAGACCAGAGGGTGGGCACAGTGTTTCCACATGTGAAAGTAGCTCGCCAACAGACATAAAAGGCAAAACATTTACATCATAAAACATTAAATTTTATCACCTCTAAGTGGCTAAAGTTTTGAAGTGTGTCACTAAAACTCAATGAGTCAACTGAGCCCCGAGCTTAAAGGAACGGTCTGTTGTATTTCACACCATTTTGTTTGTTTGTTTTTCTTAAAAATTAACCGGTTAGTTACCGCTCAAAGGGTGTTGGGCTATTGAAAGCGTAATTAATAAAGCGAATAAAACACAGTCTTTCTAATCAGGCAGATATTTCAGACGTTATAAACCTTGTGTAAAACTGAAAACATGTCACATTACTTTGCTTTTCCTGATTAGGAATACTTGTTGGGTTCTTCGACTTCCATATTCTTAAATGGTGCTAACACCATTAGCTGATTCACAAAAATAGCTGTGTGTCAAATCAGCTGCTGTGGACACAAACATGTACCTGTCCACCTCTAAAGACTAACTACTGTGTAATAACCACAGATCAATGCCCTAACTCGAGTTCCTTCCTTACCTCCACAGTCGAAGGAGTCGTCCTCCGTCCTGAGCTGTGACATCTCAGCAGATGACAAATACATCGTGACAGGATCTGGTGACAAGAAGGCCACCGTCTATGAGGTCATCTACTAGAGGCTCCTGCTCTGCTTCAGCACTTCTGATGAGATGACTTAAACTTTCCCTCCCGACCGTCCATCCGTCTGTCTGTCTGTGGACTACAACAGAGACAAATTACAGATTTGGATCTTACCTGGTGGAAATCTATGGAGCTCTTGGCCGAAGGATTTTTGTGCTGGAACAATTTTTCTGTCCTTTTTGTTTTGGAGGGTTTATTTTTTTGGGTTACACATTTTTTTGTGACTTCTGAATTTTTTCCTGTTTTTCCTCGAGGGCGTAACCGGATGAAGCGGCGCTTCATTTCAGAGAACCTCGCTCCCCCAGACGTCTTGTGAAAAGTGTACATATCGGATTAAATAAAAGACATTTTATATATATTATAAAAATATATATATTTTCATGTCCTGGGTGTACTTGTGATGATTTTTTTTTTTTTTGCCCACTCTGTCTTATGCCATGATATCTGAGTGGGAGAGCAGAACATAGACTAGAACTTTTTAACAAACGTACTCTTTGATTTTCTTAAAGCACACTCTGCGGGCTGACCTTTTCACAAATCAGAGGAGCATGAAACTTGTAAGTAGGACGTTTTGTGGGGATTTTAAAATGGCCTTTTGTCACAGTGCTCTTACCGGACGATGAATACGTGGAGTCGTCTGACTCTGGCAGAGCCTTGGCTGGTTTGGACCACTGTTTGGACGGAGCGGGACGCTGTGATTCAGGAAAAGAGATGGATGTAAATTTAATTCATATATATAAAAAAAGACCTTTTTAAAATGTACTGCTCTGTCTGTGCTATCTTCCTCCCTGTTTGTTTTACCTTGTAAGATTACGGGAGATAGGGGACGTTAAATGTTTAGCCTGACCCTTGGACCTCAGTTGGCAGCAGAAGCACTGCAGCAGGCACAAACTGGATGACAATGTGCTTTTTGCTAACGTGACGTAACATGGACGTCGAATTGCACCATTGATTTCTTGGCTACAGACTAAACTCAAACAGCTCAATCTACGCTATTGGAATCCTTCTGCCCTTTGTATCCTGAAAATATTCCTGGAATATGTTTGGTCGGCAGAGGGACGTGTAAATGCTCATGAGGACGGAGGGGACGGCACTTAAATGTAAACACAAATTAGTAAATCAAGTGTGTCCCACGCTGGTGGTAAGACAACAGAGAATAATTCTGGTTGGTACACTGTGCTCCTGATCCTGTCAGCATTTCCCATAAGTAAATAAAAAGGGGTGAAACACGCCGGCCCCTCTGAATCACACCAAAGTATGTAGCAAATGCTGTCAGCACTGAAAAGAAATGTACAGTTGTTAATAAATCAATAAAACAGTTTTTGTAGAATGGCCCATTTCCTTGTGATTGACCTGCAAACATTTCATCTGGTGTTGCCAAAAAATGCACACTTATGGTGTTCATATAGGGTTTCTGAAGGCCTGTATTATTTGGGGATTTGTGGTTTTAGTCATTTCTGACAAACTTTACATCCAACAATTCAATGAACAGTGATATTTTGGGATATTTGCTTGTTTGCGTTCCTGCTATTCCACTCTGTACACGACATATGAAGCTAAAGACATGCACGAGGTGGATGAATTTTTTAAGTAATTCCACTATTTCAAACTGCAGAATAAATTAATTGGGATTTCATGATTTGGATCTTCAGGTTCACCCAATATTTACAGAAAAAAATATGACTTCAATGTGACATCTTTTGAATAAACTTCCAAAGGTAAGTGGGAGGGAACCAATGGAATGACGTCTACACATAAAGACATACTATATTATTACTATGACATTTTTTTGACATACTATACTATGAAGTTTTTTTGACATACTATAGGATGACGTGTTTTTGACATACTATACTATGATGTTTTTTGACATACTATACTATGATGTTTTTTGGCATACTATACTATGATGTTTTTTTTGGCATACTATACTATGACGTTTTTTGACATACTATACTATGACTTTTTTTGACATACTATACTTTGATGTTTTTTTTGACATACTATACTATGACTTTTTTTGACATACTATACTATGACGTTTTTTTGGCATACTATACTATGACTTTTTTTGACATACTATACTATGACGTTTTTTTTTTACATACTATACTATGACGTTTTTTTACATACTATACTATGACGTTTTTTTTGACATACTATACTATGATGTTTTTTTGACATACTATACTATGATGTTTTTTGACATTATACTATGACATTTTTTTGGCATACTATACTATGATGTTTTTTTTGACATACTATACTATGACGTTTTTTTACATACTATACTATGACGTTTTTTTGGCATACTATACTATGACGTTTTTTTGACATACTATACTATGATGTTTTTTTTGACATACTATACTATGACGTTATTTTACATACTATACTATGACGTTTTTTTGGCATACTATACTATGATGTTTTTTGACATTATACTATGACGTTTTTTTGGCATACTATACTATGTTTTTTTTGGCATACTATACTATGACGTTTTTTTGGCATACTATACTATGACGGTTTTTTTGACATACTATACTATGTTTTTTTTGACATACTATACTATGACGTTTTTTTTGACACACTATACAATGATGTTTTTTTTGACACACTATACTATGACGTTATTTTGACATACTATACTATGATGTTTTTTGACATACTATACTATGATGTTTTTTTTGGCACACTATACTATGATGTTTTTTTTGACACACTATACTATGAAGTTTTTATACATACTATACTATGACGTTTTTTTGGCACACTATACTATGATGTTTTTTTTGACACACTATACTATGAAGTTTTTATACATACTATACTATGACGTTTTTTTGACACACTATACTATGATGTTTTTTTGACATACTATACTATGATGTTTTTTGACATACTATACTATGTTTTTTTTGACATACTATACTATGACGTTTTTTTTTGACATACTATACTATGATGTTTTTTTGGCATACTATACTATGACGTTTTTTTGGCATACTATACTATGAAGTTTTTTTGACATACTATACTATGACGTTTTTTTGGCATACTATACTATGACTTTTTTTGACATACTATACTATAACTTTTTTTGACATACTATACTTTGATGTTTTTTTGACATACTATAATATGACTGTTTTTGACATACTATACTATGACGTTTTGTTGGCATACTATACTATGACGTTTTTTTACATACTATACTATGACGTTTTTTTACATACTATACTATGACGTTTTTTTGACACACTATACTATGACGTTTTTTTTGACATACTATACTATGACATTTTTTTGGACATACTATACTATGATGTTCTTTGACATACTATACTATGATGTTTTTTGACATACAATACTATGGTTTTTTTTTACATACTATACTATGACCTTTTTTTGGCATACTATACTATGACGTTTTTTTTGACATACTATACTATGACTTTTTTTTGACATACTATGACGTTTTTTTTGACACACTATACTATGAAGTTTTTTTGACATACTATACTATGATGTTTTTTTTGGCATACTATACTATGATGTTTTTTTTGACACACTATACTATGAAGTTTTTTTGACATACTATACTATGATGTTCTTTGACATACTATACTATGACGTTTTTTTTGACATACTATACTATGATGTTTTTTTTGACATACTATACTATGACGTTTTTTTTGACACACTATACTATGAAGTTTTTTTGACATACTATACTATGATGTTTTTTTTGGCATACTATACTATGATGTTTTTTTTGACACACTATACTATGAAGTTTTTTTGACATACTATACTATGATGTTCTTTGACATACTATACTATGACTTTTTTTTGACATACTATACTATAACGTTTTTTATACATACTATACTATGACGTTTTTTTGGCATACTATACTATGACGTTTTTTTTGACATACTATACTATGACGTTTTTTTTGACATACTATACTATGACTTTTTTTGGCATACTATACTATGACGTTTTTTTACATACTATACTATGACGTTTTTTTGACATACTATACTATGATGTTTTTTTTGACACACTATACTATGAAGTTTTTTTGACATACTATACTATGATGTTCTTTGACATACTATACTATGATGTTTTTTTGACATACTATACTATGACTTTTTTTGGCATACTATACTATGACTTTTTTTACATACTATACTATGACGTTTTTTTGACATTCAATACTATGTTTTTTTTGACATACTATACTATGATGTTTTTTTTGACATACTATACTATGATGTTTTTTGACATACTATACTATGACGTTTTTTTTGACACACTATACTATGAAGTTTTTTTGACATACTATACTATGATGTTTTTTTTGGCATACTATACTATGATGTTTTTTATGACACACTATACTATGACTTTTTTTTGACATACTATGACGTTTTTTTTGACACACTATACTATGAAGTTTTTTTGACATACTATACTATGATGTTTTTTTTGGCATACTATACTATGATGTTTTTTTTGACACACTATACTATGAAGTTTTTTTGACATACTATACTATGATGTTCTTTGACATACTATACTATGACGTTTTTTTTGACATACTATACTATGATGTTTTTTTTGACATACTATACTATGACGTTTTTTTTGACACACTATACTATGACGTTTTTTTGACATACTATACTATGATGTTTTTTTTGGCATACTATACTATGATGTTTTTTTTGACACACTATACTATGAAGTTTTTTTGACATACTATACTATGATGTTCTTTGACATACTATACTATGACTTTTTTTTGACATACTATACTATAACGTTTTTTATACATACTATACTATGACGTTTTTTTGGCATACTATACTATGACGGTTTTTTTGACATACTATACTATGACGTTTTTTTTGACATACTATACTATGACTTTTTTTGGCATACTATACTATGACGTTTTTTTCACATACTATACTATGACGTTTTTTTGACATACTATACTATGATGTTTTTTTTGACACACTATACTATGAAGTTTTTTTGACATACTATACTATGATGTTCTTTGACATACTATACTATGATGTTTTTTTGACATACTATACTATGACTTTTTTTGGCATACTATACTATGACTTTTTTTACATACTATACTATGACGTTTTTTTGACATTCAATACTATGTTTTTTTTGACATACTATACTATGATGTTTTTTTTGACATACTATACTATGATGTTTTTTGACATACTATACTATGACGTTTTTTTTGACACACTATACTATGAAGTTTTTTTGACATACTATACTATGATGTTTTTTTTGGCATACTATACTATGATGTTTTTTATGACACACTATACTATGAAGTTTTTTTGACATACTATACTATGATGTTCTTTGACATACTATACTATGACGTTTTTTTTGACATACTATACTATGACGTTTTTTTTGACACACTATACTATGAAGTTTTTTTGACATACTATACTATGATGTTTTTTTTGGCATACTATACTATGATGTTTTTTTTGACACACTATACTATGAAGTTTTTTTGACATACTATACTATGATGTTCTTTGACATACTATACTATGACTTTTTTTTGACATACTATACTATAACGTTTTTTATACATACTATACTATGACGTTTTTTTGGCATACTATACTATGACGGTTTTTTTGACATACTATACTATGACATTTTTTTTGACATACTATACTATGACTTTTTTTGGCATACTATACTATGACGTTTTTTTACCTACTATACTATGACGTTTTTTTGACATACTATACTATGATGTTTTTTTTGACATGCTATACTATGACGTTTTTTTTTTGACATACTATACTATGACTTTTTTTTGACATACTATACTATGACGTTTTTTATACATACTATACTATGACATTTTTTTGACATACTATACTATGACGTTTTTTTTGACATACTATACTATGACTTTTTTTGGCATACTATACTATGACTTTTTTTACATACTATACTATGACGTTTTTTTGACATTCAATACTATGTTTTTTTTGACACACTATACTATGACGTTATTTTGACATACTATACTATGATGTTTTTTGACATACTATACTATGTTGTTTTTTTTGGCATACTATACTATGATGTTTTTTTTGACATACTATACTATGACATTTTTTTGACATACTATACTATGATGTTTTTTTTGACATGCTATACTATGACGTTTTTTTTTGACATACTATACTATGACTTTTTTTTGGCATACTATACTATGACGTTTTTTATACATACTATACTATGATGCTTTTTCACATACATACTGTGACGTTTTCTTTTACATACTATACTATGACGTTTTTTTGACATACTATACTATGATGTTTTTTTTGACATGCTATACTATGACGTTTTTTTTTGACATACTATACTATGACTTTTTTTTGACATACTATACTATGATGTTTTTTGACATACTATACTATGACGTTTTTTGGCATACTATACTATGTTTTTTTTTGACATACATACTGTGACGTTTTTTGGCATACTATACTATGTTTTTTTTTGACATACATACTGTGACGTTTTCTTTTACATACTATACCATGACGTTTTTTTGACATACTATACTATGATGTTTTTTGACATACTATACTATGTTTTTTTTGACATACTATACTATGACGTTTTTTTTTGACATACTATACTATGATGTTTTTTTTCACGTACTATACTATGACGTTTTTTGGCATACTATACTATGATGTTTTTTTTACATACTATACTATGATGTTTTTTTGGCATACTATACTATGATGTTTTTTTGACATACTATACTATGACGTTTTTTTGGCATACTATACTATGAAGTTTTTTTGACATACTATACTATGACGTTTTTTTGGCATACTATACTCTGATGTTTTTTTGGCATACTATACTATGACGTTTTTTTGGCATACTATACTATGACTTTTTTTGACATACTATACTTTGATGTTTTTTTTGACATACTATAATATGACTTTTTTTGACATACTATAATATGACGGGTTTTTTTGACATACTATACTATGACGTTTTTTTACATACTATACTATGACGTTTTTTTACATACTATACTATGACGTTTTTTTGACATACTATACTATGATGTTTTTTTGACATACTATACTATGATGTTTTTTTTGACATACTATACTATGACGTTTTTTTACATACTATACTATGACGTTTTTTTGACATACTATACTATGACGTTTTTTTGGCATACTATACTATGACGTTTTTTTACATACTATACTATGACGTTTTTTTGACATACTGTACTATGATGTTTTTTGACATACTATACTATGATGTTTTTTTACAGACTATACTATGACGTTTTTTTGACATACAATACTATGTTTTTTTTGACATACTATACTATGACTTTTTTTTGACACACTATACTATGATGTTTTTTTTGACACACTATACTATGACGTTATTTTGACATACTATACTATGATGTTTTTTGACATACTATACTATGATGTTTTTTTTGGCACACTATACTATGATGTTTTTTTTGACACACTATACTATGAAGTTTTTTTACATACTATACTATGACGTTTTTTTGACATACAATACTATGTTTTTTTTGACATACTATACTATGACGTTTTTTTTGACACACTATACTATGATGTTTTTTTGACATACTATACTATGATGTTTTTTGACATACTATACTATGATGTTTTTTTTGGCATACTATACTATGATGTTGTTTTTGACATACTATACTATGACATTTTTTTGGACATACTATACTATGATGTTCTTTGACATACTATACTATGATGTTTTTTTTGACATACTATACTATGATGTTTTTTTTGACATGCTATACTATGACTTTTTTTTGACATACTATACTATGACTTTTTTTTGACATACTATACTATGACGTTTTTTGGCATACTATACTATGATGTTTTTTTTACATACTATACTATGATGTTTTTTTGGCATACTATACTATGATGTTTTTTTGACATACTATACTATGACGTTTTTTTGGCATACTATACTATGAAGTTTTTTTGGCATACTATACTATGACGTTTTTTTGGCATACTATACTCTGATGTTTTTTTGGCATACTATACTATGACGTTTTTTTGGCATACTATACTATGACTTTTTTTGACATACTGTACCATGACTTTTTTTGACATACTATACTTTGATGTTTTTTTTGACATACTATAATATGACTTTTTTTGACATACTATAATATGACGGGTTTTTTTGACATACTATACTATGACTTTTTTTTACATACTATACTATGACGTTTTTTTGACATACTATACTATGATGTTTTTTTGACATACTATACTATGATGTTTTTTTTGACATACTATACTATGACGTTTTTTTACATACTATACTATGACCTTTTTTTGACATACTATACTATGACTTTTTTTGGCATACTATACTATGACGTTTTTTTGCATACTATACTATGACGTTTTTTTGACATACTGTACTATGATGTTTTTTGACATACTATACTATGACGTTTTTTTACATACTATACTATGACGTTTTTTTGACATACAATACTATGTTTTTTTTGACATACTATACTATGACGTTTTTTTTGACACACTATACTATGATGTTTTTTTTGACACACTATACTATGACGTTATTTTGACATACTATACTATGATGTTTTTTGACATACTATACTATGATGTTTTTTTTGGCACACTATACTATGATGTTTTTTTTGACACACTATACTATGAAGTTTTTTTACATACTATACTATGACGTTTTTTTGACATACAATACTATGTTTTTTTTGACATACTATACTATGACGTTTTTTTTGACACACTATACTATGATGTTTTTTTGACATACTATACTATGATGTTTTTTGACATACTATACTATGATGTTTTTTTTGGCATACTATACTATGATGTTGTTTTTGACATACTATACTATGACATTTTTTTGGACATACTATACTATGATGTTCTTTGACATTCTATACTATGATGTTTTTTTTGACATACTATACTATGATGTTTTTTTTGACATGCTATACTATGACTTTTTTTTGACATACTATACTATGACTTTTTTTTGACATACTATACTATGATGTTTTTTTTCACGTACTATACTATGACGTTTTTTGGCATACTATACTATGATGTTTTTTTGACATACTATACTATGATGCTTTTTTGGCATACTATACTATGATGTTTTTTTGACATACTATACTATGACGTTTTTTTGGCATACTATACTATGATGTTTTTTTGGCATACTATACTATGACGTTTTTTTGGCATACTATACTATGACTTTTTTTGACATACTATACTATGACTTTTTTTGACATACTATACTTTGATGTTTTTTTTGACATACTATACTATGACTTTTTTTGACATACTATACTATGATGTTTTTTTTTGACATACTATACTATGACGTTTTTTTTTACATACTATACTATGACGTTTTTTTGACATACTATACTATGACTTTTTTTTGGCATACTATACTATGATGTTTTTTTTGGCATACTATACCATGATGTTTTTTTTTGACATACTATGCTATGACATTTTTTTGGACATACTATACTATGATGTTCTTTGACATACTATACTATGATGTTTTTTTTGACATACTATACTATGATGTTTTTTTTGACATGCTATAGTATGACTTTTTTTTTGACATACTATACTATGACTTTTTTTTGACATACTATACTATGACGTTTTTTATACATACTATACTATGACTTTTTTTTTACATACTATACTGTGACTTTTTTTTGACATGCTATACTATGATGTTTTTTTTCACATACTATACTATGACTTTTTTTTGACATACTATACTATGACTTTTTTTTGACATACTATACTATGATGTTTTTTTTGACATGCTATAGTATGACGTTTTTTTTTGACATACTATACTATGACTTTTTTTTGACATACTATACTATGACGTTTTTTATACATACTATACTATGACTTTTTTTTTACATACTATACTATGACGTTTTTTTTGACATGCTATACTATGATGTTTTTTTTTTACATACTATACTATGACTTTTTTTTGACATACTATACTATGACTTTTTTTTGACATACTATACTATGATGTTTTTTGACATACTATACTATGACGGTTTTTTTGGCATACTATACTATGACGTTTTTTATACATACTATACTATGACGTTTTTTGGCATACTATACTATGTTTTTTTTTGACATAGATACTGTGACGTTTTCTTTTACATACTTTACTATGACGTTTTTTTGACATACTATACTATGATGTTTTTTTTGACATACTATAATATGACTTTTTTTGACATACTATAATATGACGGGGTTTTTTGACATACTATACTATGACGTTTTTTTACATACTATACTATGACGTTTTTTTGACATACTATACTATGATGTTTTTTTGACATACTATACTATGATGTTTTTTTTGACATACTATACTATGACGTTTTTTTACATACTATACTATGACTTTTTTTTGGCATACTATACTATAACGTTTTTTTTGACATACTATACTATGACGGTTTTTTTGACATACTATACTATGACGTTTTTTTGGCATACTATACTATGACGTTTTTTTACATACTATACTATGACGTTTTTTTGACATACTGTACTATGATGTTTTTTGGCATACTATACTATGACGTTTTTTTACATACTATACTATGACGTTTTTTTGACATACTGTACTATGATGTTTTTTGACATACTATACTATGACGTTTTTTTACATACTATACTATGACGTTTTTTTGACATACAATACTATGTTTTTTTTGACATACTATACTATGACGTTATTTTGACATACTATACTATGATGTTTTTTGACATACTATACTATGATGTTTTTTTTGGCACACTATACTATGATGTTTTTTTTGACACACTATACTATGAAGTTTTTATACATACTATACTATGACGTTTTTTTGACATACAATACTATGTTTTTTTTGACATACTATACTATGACGTTATTTTGACATACTATACTATGATGTTTTTTGACATACTATACTATGATGTTTTTTTTGGCACACTATACTATGATGTTTTTTTTGACACACTATACTATGAAGTTTTTATACATACTATACTATGACGTTTTTTTGACATACAATACTATGTTTTTTTTGACATACTATACTATGACGTTTTTTTTGACACACTATACTATGATGTTTTTTTGACATACTATACTATGATGTTTTTTGACATACTATACTATGTTTTTTTTGACATACTATACTATGACGTTTTTTTTTGACATACTATACTATGATGTTTTTTTTCACGTACTATACTATGACGTTTTTTGGCATACTATACTATGATGTTTTTTTGGCATACTATACTATGATGTTTTTTTGGCATACTATACTATGATGTTTTTTTGACATACTATACTATGACGTTTTTTTGGCATACTATACTATGATGTTTTTTTTTGACATACTATACTATGACATTTTTTTGGACATACTATACTATGATGTTCTTTGACATACTATACTATGATGTTTTTTTTGACATACTATACTATGATGTTTTTTTTGACATGCTATACTATGACTTTTTTTTGACATACTATACTATGACTTTTTTTTGACATACTATACTATGACGTTTTTTTTGGCATACTATACTATGACGTTTTTTATACATACTATACTATGACTTTTTTTTTTACATACTATACTATGACGTTTTTTGGCATACTATACTATGTTTTTCTTTGACATACATACTGTGACGTTTTCTTTTACATACTATACTATGATGTTTTTTTTGACATACTATAGTATGACGTTTTTTTTTGACATACTATACTATGATGTTTTTTGACATACTATACTATGATGTTTTTTTTCACGTACTATACAATGACTTTTTTTGGCATACTATACTATGATGTTTTTTTGACATACTATACTATGATGCTTTTTTGGCATACTATACTATGATGTTTTTTTGACATACTATACTATGACGTTTTTTTGGCATACTATACTATGAAGTTTTTTTGACATACTATACTATGACGTTTTTTTGACATACTACACTATGATGTTTTTTTGGCATACTATACTATGACGTTTTTTTGGCATACTATACTATGACTTTTTTTGACATACTATACTATGACTTTTTTTGACATACTATACTTTGATGTTTTTTTTGACATACTATACTATGACTTTTTTTGACATACTATACTATGATGTTTTTTGACATACTATACTATGATGTTTTTTTTGACATACTATACTATGACATTTTTTTGACATACTATACTATGACGTTTTTTTTTGACATACTATACTATGACGTTTTTTTTACATACTATACTATGTTTTTTTGACATACTATACTATGAGGTTTTTTTGGCATACTATACTATGATGTTTTTTTTTGACATACTATACTATGACGTTTTTTTTGACATACTATACTATGAGGTTTTTTTACATACTATACTATGACGTTTTTTTGGCATACTATACTATGACGTTTTTTTTGACATACTATACTATGACGTTTTTTTGGCATACTATACTATGATGTTTTTTTTGACATACTATACTATGACGGTTTTTTTGACATACTATACTATGACGTTTTTTGACATACAATACTATGTTTTTTTTGACATACTATACTATGACTTTTTTTTCACACACTATACTATGATGTTTTTTTTGACACACTATACTATGACGTTATTTTGACATACTATACCATGAAGTTTTTTTTTACATACTATACTATGATGTTTTTTGACATACTATACTATGATGTTTTTTTTGACATACTATACTATGACGGTTTTTTTGACATACTATACTATGACGGTTTTTTTGACATACTACACTATGACGTTTTTTTGGCATACTACACTATGACGTTTTTTTGGCATACTACACTATGATGTTTTTTGACATACTATACTATGTTTTTTTTGACATACTATACTATGACGTTTTTTTGGCATACTATACTATGATGTTTTTTTGACATACTATACTATGACGTTTTTTTGGCATACTATACTATGACGGTTTTTTACATACTATACTATGACGTTTTTTTGGCATACTATACTATGATGTTTTTTTGACATACTATACTATGACGTTTTTTTTGGCATACTATACTATGACGGTTTTTTACATACTATACTATGACGTTTTTTTGGCATACTATACTATGACGGTTTTTTTGACATACTATACTATGACGGTTTTTTTGACATACTATACTATGACGTTTTTTGGCATACTATACTATGACGTTTTTTTACATACTATACTATGACGTTTTTTTGGCATACTATACTATGACGGTTTTTTTTGACATACTATACTATGACGGTTTTTTTGGCATACTATACTATGATGTTTTTTTGGCATACTATACTATGATGTTTTTTTGACATACTATACTATGACGGTTTTTTTTGACATACTATACTATGACGGTTTTTTTGACATACTATACTATGATGTTTTTTTGGCATACTATACTATGACGGTTTTTTTGACATACTATACTATGACGGTTTTTTTGACATACTATACTATGACTTTTTGACATACTGTACTATGATGTTTTTTGACATACTATACTATGACATTTTTTTGACATACAATACTATGTTTTTTTGACATACTATAATATGACGTTTTTTTTTGACATACTATACTATGACGTTTTTTTACATACTATACTATGACGTTTTTTTGACATACTATACTATGATGTTTTTTTGACATACTATACTATGATGGTTTTTGACATACTATACTATGATGTTTTTTTTGGCATACTATACTATGATGTTTTTTTTGACACACTATACTATTAAGTTTTTTTACAAACTATACTATGACGTTTTTTTGACATACAATACTATGTTTTTTTTGACATACTATACTATGACGTTTTTTTTGACATACTATACTATGATGTTCTTTGACATACTATACTATGATGTTTTTTTTTACATACTATACTATGATGTTTTTTTTGACATGCTATACTATGACGTTTTTTTTTGACATACTATATTATGACTTTTTTTTGACATACTATACTATGACATTTTTTTGACATACTATACTATGATGTTCTTTGACATACTATACTATGATGTTTTTTTTTACATACTATACTATGATGTTTTTTTTGACATGCTATACTATGACGTTTTTTTTTGACATACTATACTATGACGTTTTTTTTGGCATACTATACTATGACGTTTTTTATACATACTATACTATGACGTTTTTTGGCATACTATACTATGATGTTTTTTTGGCATACTATACTATGTTTTTTTTTGACATACATACTGTGACGTTTTTTTTGACATACTATACTATGAGGTTTTTTTACATACTATACTATGACGTTTTTTTGGCATACTATACTATGACGTTTTTTTTGACATACTATACTATGACGTTTTTTTGGCATACTATACTATGATGTTTTTTTTGACATACTATACTATGACGTTTTTTTTGACATACTATACTATGACGTTTTTTGACATACTATACTATGACGTTTTTTTGACATACAATACTGTTTTTTTTGACATACTATACTATGACTTTTTTTTCACACACTATACTATGATGTTTTTTTTGACACACTATACTATGACGTTATTTTGACATACTATACCATGAAGTTTTTTTTTACATACTATACTATGATGTTTTTTGACATACTATACTATGATGTTTTTTTTGACATACTATACTATGACGGTTTTTTTGACATACTATACTATGACGTTTTTTTTGACATACTACACTATGACGTTTTTTTGGCATACTACACTATGACGTTTTTTTGGCATACTACACTATGACGTTTTTTGACATACTATACTATGTTTTTTTTGACATACTATACTATGACGTTTTTTTGGCATACTATACTATGACGTTTTTTTGGCATACTATACTATGACGGTTTTTTACATACTATACTATGACGTTTTTTTGGCATACTATACTATGACGGTTTTTTTGACATACTATACTATGACGGTTTTTTTGACATACTATACTATGACGTTTTTTGGCATACTATACTATGACGTTTTTTTACATACTATACTATGACGTTTTTTTGGCATACTATACTATGACGGTTTTTTTGACATACTATACTATGACGGTTTTTTTGACATACTATACTATGATGTTCTTTTGGCATACTATACTATGAGGTTTTTTTTACATACTATACTATGACGGTTTTTTTGACATACTATACTATGACGGTTTTTTTGACATACTATACTATGATGTTTTTTTGGCATACTATACTATGACGGTTTTTTTTGACATACTATACTATGACGGTTTTTTTGACATACTATACTATGACTTTTTTTGACATACTATACTATGTTTTTTTGACATACTATAATATGACGTTTTTTTGACATACAATACTATGTTTTTTTGACATACTATAATATGACGTTTTTTTTTGACATACTATACTATGACGTTTTTTTGACATACAATACTATGTTTTTTTGACATACTATAATATGACGTTTTTTTTTGACATACTATACTATGACGTTTTTTTACATACTATACTATGACGGTTTTTTTGACATACTATACTATGATGTTCTTTTGGCATACTATACTATGAGGTTTTTTTTACATACTATACTATGACGGTTTTTTTGACATACTATACTATGACGGTTTTTTTGACATACTATACTATGATGTTTTTTTGGCATACTATACTATGACGGTTTTTTTGACATACTATACTATGACGGTTTTTTTGACATACTATACTATGACTTTTTTTGACATACTGTACTATGATGTTTTTTGACATACTATACTATGACATTTTTTTGACATACAATACTATGTTTTTTTGACATACTATAATATGACGTTTTTTTTTGACATACTATACTATGACGTTTTTTTACATACTATACTATGACGTTTTTTTGACATACTATACTATGATGTTTTTTTGACATACTATACTATGATGTTTTTTGACATACTATACTATGATGTTTTTTTTGACATACTATACTATGACATTTTTTTGACATACTATACTATGACGTTTTTTTTTGACATACTATACTATGACGTTTTTTTTACATACTATACTATGACGTTTTTTTGGCATACTATACTATGATGTTTTTTTGGCATACTATACTATGATGTTTTTTTGACATACTATACTATGACGTTTTTTTTGACATACTATACTATGACGTTTTTTTACATACTATACTATGACGTTTTTTTGGCATACTATACTATGACGTTTTTTTTGACATACTATACTATGACGTTTTTTTGGCATACTATACTATGATGTTTTTTTTGACATACTATACTATGACGGTTTTTTTGACATACTATACTATGACGTTTTTTGACATACTATACTATGACGTTTTTTTGACATACAATACTATGTTTTTTTTGACATACTATACTATGACTTTTTTTTCACACACTATACTATGATGTTTTTTTTGACACACTATACTATGACGTTATTTTGACATACTATACCATGAAGTTTTTTTTTACATACTATACTATGATGTTTTTTGACATACTATACTATGATGTTTTTTTTGACATACTATACTATGACGGTTTTTTTGACATACTATACTATGACGGTTTTTTTTGACATACTATACTATGACGTTTTTTTGGCATACTACACTATGACGTTTTTTTGGCATACTACACTATGACGTTTTTTGACATACTATACTATGTTTTTTTTGACATACTATACTATGACGTTTTTTTGGCATACTATACTATGATGTTTTTTTGACATACTATACTATGACGTTTTTTTGGCATACTATACTATGACGGTTTTTTACATACTATACTATGACGTTTTTTTGGCATACTATACTATGACGGTTTTTTTTGACATACTATACTATGACGGTTTTTTTGACATACTATACTATGACGTTTTTTGGCATACTATACTATGACGTTTTTTTACATACTATACTATGACGTTTTTTTGGCATACTATACTATGACGGTTTTTTTGACATACTATACTATGACGGTTTTTTTGACATACTATACTATGATGTTCTTTTGGCATACTATACTATGAGGTTTTTTTTTACATACTATACTATGACGGTTTTTTTGACATACTATACTATGACGGTTTTTTTGACATACTATACTATGATGTTTTTTTGGCATACTATACTATGACGGTTTTTTTGACATACTATACTATGACGGTTTTTTTGACATACTATACTATGACTTTTTGACATACTGTACTATGATGTTTTTTGACATACTATACTATGACATTTTTTTGACATACAATACTATGTTTTTTTGACATACTATAATATGACGTTTTTTTTTGACATACTATACTATGACGTTTTTTTACATACTATACTATGACGTTTTTTTGACATACTATACTATGATGTTTTTTTGACATACTATACTATGATGGTTTTTGACATACTATACTATGATGTTTTTTTTGGCATACTATACTATGACGGTTTTTTTGACATACTATACTATGATGTTTTTTTGGCATACTATACTATGACGGTTTTTTTGACATACTATACTATGACGGTTTTTTTGACATACTATACTATGACTTTTTGACATACTGTACTATGATGTTTTTTGACATACTATACTATGACATTTTTTTGACATACAATACTATGTTTTTTTGACATACTATAATATGACGTTTTTTTTTGACATACTATACTATGACGTTTTTTTACATACTATACTATGACGTTTTTTTGACATACTATACTATGATGTTTTTTTGACATACTATACTATGATGGTTTTTGACATACTATACTATGATGTTTTTTTTGGCATACTATACTATGATGTTTTTTTTGACACACTATACTATTAAGTTTTTTTACAAACTATACTATGACGTTTTTTTGACATACAATACTATGTTTTTTTTGACATACTATACTATGACGTTTTTTTTGACATACTATACTATGACATTTTTTTGGACATACTATACTATGATGTTCTTTGACATACTATACTATGATGTTTTTTTTTACATACTATACTATGATGTTTTTTTTGACATGCTATACTATGACGTTTTTTTTTGACATACTATACTATGACTTTTTTTTGACATACTATACTATGACGTTTTTTTTGGCATACTATACTATGACGTTTTTTATACATACTATACTATGACGTTTTTTGGCATACTATACTATGATGTTTTTTTGGCATACTATACTATGTTTTTTTTTGACATACATACTGTGACGTTTTTTTTGACATAAGATACTATGAGGTTTTTTTACATACTATACTATGACGTTTTTTTGGCATACTATACTATGACGTTTTTTTTGACATACTATACTATGACGTTTTTTTGGCATACTATACTATGATGTTTTTTTTGACATACTATACTATGACGTTTTTTTTGACATACTATACTATGACGTTTTTTGACATACTATACTATGACGTTTTTTTTGACATACTATACTATGTTTTTTTTGACATACTATACTATGACTTTTTTTTCACACACTATACTATGATGTTTTTTTTGACACACTATACTATGACGTTATTTTGACATACTATACCATGAAGTTTTTTTTTACATACTATACTATGATGTTTTTTGACATACTATACTATGATGTTTTTTTTGACATACTATACTATGACGGTTTTTTTGACATACTATACTATGACGGTTTTTTTGACATACTACACTATGACGTTTTTTTGGCATACTACACTATGACGTTTTTTTGGCATACTACACTATGACGTTTTTTGACATACTATACTATGTTTTTTTTGACATACTATACTATGACGTTTTTTTGGCATACTATACTATGATGTTTTTTTGACATACTATACTATGACGTTTTTTTGGCATACTATACTATGACGGTTTTTTACATACTATACTATGACGTTTTTTTGGCATACTATACTATGACGGTTTTTTTGACATACTATACTATGACGGTTTTTTTGACATACTATACTATGACGTTTTTTGGCATACTATACTATGACGTTTTTTTACATACTATACTATGACGTTTTTTTGGCATACTATACTATGACGGTTTTTTTGACATACTATACTATGACGGTTTTTTTTGACATACTATACTATGATGTTCTTTTGGCATACTATACTATGAGGTTTTTTTTTACATACTATACTATGACGGTTTTTTTGACATACTATACTATGACGGTTTTTTTGACATACTATACTATGATGTTTTTTTGGCATACTATACTATGACGGTTTTTTTTGACATACTATACTATGACGGTTTTTTTGACATACTATACTATGACTTTTTGACATACTGTACTATGATGTTTTTTGACATACTATACTATGACATTTTTTTGACATACAATACTATGTTTTTTTGACATACTATAATATGACGTTTTTTTTTGACATACTATACTATGACGTTTTTTTACATACTATACTATGACGTTTTTTTGACATACTATACTATGATGTTTTTTTGACATACTATACTATGATGGTTTTTGACATACTATACTATGATGTTTTTTTTGGCATACTATACTATGACGGTTTTTTTGACATACTATACTATGATGTTTTTTTGGCATACTATACTATGACGGTTTTTTTGACATACTATACTATGACGGTTTTTTTGACATACTATACTATGACTTTTTGACATACTGTACTATGATGTTTTTTGACATACTATACTATGACATTTTTTTGACATACAATACTATGTTTTTTTGACATACTATAATATGACGTTTTTTTTTGACATACTATACTATGACGTTTTTTTACATACTATACTATGACGTTTTTTTGACATACTATACTATGATGTTTTTTTGACATACTATACTATGATGGTTTTTGACATACTATACTATGATGTTTTTTTTGGCATACTATACTATGATGTTTTTTTTGACACACTATACTATTAAGTTTTTTTACAAACTATACTATGACGTTTTTTTGACATACAATACTATGTTTTTTTTGACATACTATACTATGACGTTTTTTTTGACATACTATACTATGACATTTTTTTGGACATACTATACTATGATGTTCTTTGACATACTATACTATGATGTTTTTTTTTACATACTATACTATGATGTTTTTTTTGACATGCTATACTATGACGTTTTTTTTTGACATACTATACTATGACTTTTTTTTGACATACTATACTATGACGTTTTTTTTGGCATACTATACTATGACGTTTTTTATACATACTATACTATGACGTTTTTTGGCATACTATACTATGATGTTTTTTTGGCATACTATACTATGTTTTTTTTTGACATACATACTGTGACGTTTTTTTTGACATACTATACTATGAGGTTTTTTTACATACTATACTATGACGTTTTTTTGGCATACTATACTATGACGTTTTTTTTGACATACTATACTATGACGTTTTTTTGGCATACTATACTATGATGTTTTTTTTGACATACTATACTATGACGTTTTTTTTGACATACTATACTATGACGTTTTTTGACATACTATACTATGACGTTTTTTTGACATACAATACTATGTTTTTTTTGACATACTATACTATGACTTTTTTTTCACACACTATACTATGATGTTTTTTTTGACACACTATACTATGACGTTATTTTGACATACTATACCATGAAGTTTTTTTTTACATACTATACTATGATGTTTTTTGACATACTATACTATGATGTTTTTTTTGACATACTATACTATGACGGTTTTTTTTGACATACTATACTATGACGGTTTTTTTGACATACTATACTATGACGTTTTTTTGGCATACTATACTATGACGTTTTTTTGGCATACTACACTATGACGTTTTTTGACATACTATACTATGTTTTTTTTGACATACTATACTATGACGTTTTTTTGGCATACTATACTATGACGTTTTTTTGGCATACTATACTATGACGGTTTTTTACATACTATACTATGACGTTTTTTTGGCATACTATACTATGACGGTTTTTTTTGACATACTATACTATGACGGTTTTTTTGACATACTATACTATGACGTTTTTTGGCATACTATACTATGACGTTTTTTTACATACTATACTATGACGTTTTTTTGGCATACTATACTATGACGGTTTTTTTGACATACTATACTATGATGTTCTTTTGGCATACTATACTATGAGGTTTTTTTTACATACTATACTATGACGGTTTTTTTGACATACTATACTATGACGGTTTTTTTGACATACTATACTATGATGTTTTTTTGGCATACTATACTATGACGGTTTTTTTGACATACTATACTATGACGGTTTTTTTGACATACTATACTATGACTTTTTTTGACATACTGTACTATGATGTTTTTTGACATACTATACTATGACATTTTTTTGACATACAATACTATGTTTTTTTGACATACTATAATATGACGTTTTTTTTTTGACATACTATACTATGACGTTTTTTTACATACTATACTATGACGTTTTTTTGACATACTATACTATGATGTTTTTTTGACATACTATACTATGATGTTTTTTGACATACTATACTATGATGTTTTTTTTGGCATACTATACTATGATGTTTTTTTTGACACACTATACTATTAAGTTTTTTTACAAACTATACTATGACGTTTTTTTGACATACAATACTATGTTTTTTTTGACATACTATACTATGACGTTTTTTTTGACATACTATACTATGACATTTTTTTGGACATACTATACTATGATGTTCTTTGACATACTATACTATGATGTTTTTTTTTACATACTATACTATGATGTTTTTTTTGACATGCTATACTATGACGTTTTTTTTTGACATACTATACTATGACTTTTTTTTGACATACTATACTATGACGTTTTTTTTGGCATACTATACTATGACGTTTTTTATACATACTATACTATGACGTTTTTTGGCATACTATACTATGATGTTTTTTTGGCATACTATACTATGTTTTTTTTTGACATACATACTGTGACGTTTTCTTTTACATACTATACTATGACGTTTTTTTTGACATACTATACTATGACGTTTTTTTGGCATACTATACTATGATGTTTTTTGACATACTATACTATGACGTTTTTTGACATACTATACTATGACGTTTTTTTGACATACAATACTATGTTTTTTTTGACATACTATAGTATGACTTTTTTTTCACACACTATACTATGATGTTTTTTTTGACACACTATACTATGACGTTATTTTGACATACTATACTATGAAGTTTTTTTTTACATACTATACTATGATGTTTTTTGACATACTATACTATGATGTTTTTTTTGACATACTATACTATGACGGTTTTTTTGACATACTATAGTATGACGGTTTTTTTGACATACTATACTATGACGTTTTTTTGGCATACTACACTATGACGTTTTTTTGGCATACTACACTATGACGTTTTTTGACATACTATACTATGTTTTTTTTGACATACTATACTATGACGTTTTTTTGGCATACTATACTATGACGTTTTTTTGGCATACTATACTATGACGGTTTTTTTGACATACTATACTATGACGTTTTTTTGGCATACTATACTATGACGGTTTTTTTGACATACTATACTATGATGTTTTTTTGGCATACTATACTATGAGGTTTTTTTACATACTATACTATGACTTTTTTTGACATACTGTACTATGATGTTTTTTGACATACTATACTATGACATTTTTTTGACATACAATACTATGTTTTTTTGACATACTATAATATGACGGGTTTTTTTGGCATACTATACTATGACGTTTTTTTACATACTATACTATGACGTTTTTTTGACATACTATACTATGATGTTTTTTTGACATACTATACTATGATGTTTTTTGACATACTATACTATGATGTTTTTTTTGGCATACTATACTATGATGTTTTTTTTGACACACTATACTATGAAGTTTTTTTACAAACTATACTATGACGTTTTTTTGACATACAATACTATGTTTTTTTTGACATACTATACTATGACGTTTTTTTTGACATACTATACTATGACATTTTTTTGGACATACTATACTATGATGTTCTTTGACATACTATACTATGATGTTTTTTTTTACATACTATACTATGATGTTTTTTTTGACATGCTATACTATGACGTTTTTTTTTGACATACTATACTATGACTTTTTTTTGACATACTATACTATGACGTTTTTTTTGGCATACTATACTATGACGTTTTTTATACATACTATACTATGACGTTTTTTATACATACTATACTATGACGTTTTTTATACATACTATACTATGATGTTTTTTTGGCATACTATACCATGTTTTTTTTTGACATACATACTGTGACGTTTTCTTTTACATACTATACTATGACGTTTTTTTGACATACTATACTATGACGTTTTTTTTGACATACTATACTATGACTTTTTTTGACATACTATAATATTTCTATTTTTATGACATGCTGTTATGTGACGTTTTTATTACATACTATACTAAGACATTTTTTTATGACATACGATACTAAGACATTTTTAATACATACCATACTAATATTTTTTTGACATACTATACTGAGACGTTATTTGATATAGTATATTATGACTTTTGTATGACATAATATACTTTGACTTTTTTTTACTATAGTATATCATCAAAAAGTCATAGTGTAGTATGTCATGAAAAACATCATAGAATAGTATGTCAAAATAAAAGAGCTACAACGATGTATATACTAGTTGTCAAGTTTTAAATTATTCACCAAGTAATCTGATAATAAATTAATCATTTTTATGACTTTTAATAGACCAAACAACCAGTTGATTAATCTAGAAAATAAGTGAAAATAAAAATAATTGTTAGCTGCAGCCGTGCTGAAGACACTCCCCGTGTATATACCAGAGTAAGTATCTGACCAAACGCCAGTCTGAACACCAACCTGGTGCCGTTCTGGATCCATGAACAGTCCAGTTTGGTGTAAATAATGTGTGTAGATTCACACATTAAAATGGGATGGTTATGAAAAACAAAAACAGGGACCTAACGCCACTGCTGACAGAGAAATCAAGTAGTTACTGCAGGTGTAATTTCTGGTAATGGAAACTGTTAAATGTCATGGTTGTGACACACAGACTTGTAATATATTTGTCACCGCACACACACACACACTGATATGAAACAAGTGAAGTGTGACGGAGAGAGAGGAGATCTAAACTGAGGTAAAAAAAAAAATTTAAAAAAGGTGTGAGAGAGACCGAGACGGTTGTTGTGAGTTAATGGCTTTGTTTCCAGACGGGATGGTTTGTGGTTTCAGGCCTGCTGACAGGAGTAATGGTGGGAGGGATGAGACACACAGCTCAGGATCTGTGTGGCTTGCCAAACCACACACACACACACACACACACACACACACACACACACACACACACACACACACACACACACACACACACGCACAGTGACTTCTCTGTTGCCTCACTTGAATCACAGAACCGGCAGAGACACATTCAGTCGCACTCACATTTCACACACTCCCACACACACCTCAGAAAATGACAAACTACTTTGGGAATTTGAGGCTTTGTGTTGATATCAGTGATGATTGTGAAACCGGATTTGAGGATAAAATTAAAAACATGCCAAAAACAACCAACATTTGATTAAGAAACAGAGGCTTTTTTTTCCTGCTGTCATGCATTTTGTCAGGCGCAGGCTTCCATAGATTACTCATGATATGTACTATTAATGTGAATCTTGTTTTCCTGACTCACCGCCCTTAACGGTTGCCATGTCGTTCCAGTCTTCCTCTCCCACGTCCTTTCCCACTCTCTTGTTCTGCTCCCACCACAGGTGGTGACTGCATTCATTTTCACTCTTGTGGGGGTGCTGGCTGTAAGGCTGTGATTTCTGACTGTGTATGTGAGAGAGACAGAGAGGGGGGGGGGCAGGGTGGTTAGGGATGCAATATGAGGCAGTTTCTTTTCTACGTCCAGACTTATGTTGACGTTAACTTTTCAATATTAAACCAATGATCTGACCCACCCATGCTATGAATCCATTTTAGCTCCTATGAACAGATGACAGCAAACATTTGAAAGATCTGTTCATTAAAAATTTTTCCTTATTATGTTGATATAAAATGTAATCAAGTAAACAAACTGAAGGAGTGTTTTCTAGACAGACAGAGTTCTATCCAGTCTGACAGGAGCTACAGGCTGTGTGACGAGGAAGAACAACATTCAGTACAAAGGCAGGATGGACTGTAGTGGTGGGAAAAAAACATGATTTAAGTATGGCGTTTTTAAAAAAAGATATTTTAAGGCCTGAATTGATGTAATTCAAATGCAGAAGTGGACAGAACAAGTTTCCATTGTGGAAGTCTATGAGTAATGTGACAAACAGAGACATGAGAAAATCACAAGAAAAACAAAGCTGAAGTGAGAACGCAGAAAATGGCGGATGGTTAAAGCTCTCGGACCTGCAGCGGCTTCAATAACAACTCAAAGTCAACCAGCTCAGCAGGAATCCCCTGCCGGATTTTCAAACTTTCTGTTGCTGCCATTACACAGATTAGACCACAACTCCCGCCAGCTCTCCTTACGGTAAATAGTCCCTTAACGGTGAAGAGAGAGGCGGAGGGTCTGGAGAGTGCATGAGTTGTGCATTTACCACTTTTCTATGGCGTATGTGACACTGCTGAAACAACAGAAAGACTGACTGACATAATATTGTGCATTAGTTTTGGAAATATGTCTCATGATGTGCAGTCTCTAGAAGTGTATGATTCAACTTTGTCCCCTGGTCTAGTGTTAAAAAAAAGTCAACAAAAATCGCAATAAATCGTAATATATTTTTTATTTTATTTTATTTTTTTTTTATCTTTTTATTCTTTTTATTTTATTTTTTTGTTTTTCTGTAAAGTGTCTTTGAGTGTTTTGAAAAGCACTATACAAACGAAACGTTAATGTTGTTAATTATTATTATTATTATTATTAATATTGAACTGCAATACCTTAAAATTGGAACACATAGCAAATCAGCAGGTATGCAGTTCGTCCCAGTCCTGATGGACTGTTCAATCATTTCAGTCAATGAACATAGTACTCGTCTGCACAAGATTAAAAAAAAACAACTCTCAGGACTTTGACGTCCGTACAGAGTCACCTATCTACTACTTTGCATAAAGTCACAATGCTGTAAAAATCAACATGACTGAACACCTGTTGATAACAGTTGTAAATGCAAAGGCTCATGATACATTCAGATAACGATACAGCTATCACGACATGCCCATATGTATGGTATATCTCAAGAGTTACTGGACGCTGTAATTGTTGTCATGGCCGTGACGAGATCCGTTCCTGAAGTGATTTTAATGTATGAGATAGGGGATAAATTTCACCGTCCTTGTTTTGTTTAGAAAATTAACTCTAAAGCTAAACTGAAGAACTTTTGAGGCTTTGACAATCGGATTTAGTCAAATCGAGTGTGTAACCTCCTCAGACGATGTCGCCTCTCCGAGCTGCAAGATACTCACTTAATGTGACGACAACTGCTGCAGCCTCAATTTACTCTTAGTTAAACTTTGGGATGTAGAAAGACGACTGTGTGGATTTTGTCGACCAGTGCGTAAATCAAAATAACATTGGATAGACAGACGTTTATTGTCGTTGTACAAGTACAATAAAATTGGGTCCAGTGAAATTGATCTCTTCATTGTGAGTATGATCAGGATGTCTCAGTGTGCACATGGGGCTACATGTGCACACTGAGACACACTTCACAACCATTAACCTCAACCTCCCAAGTTGTTTTCCTTGACATGAAACAAGATGATACACTGAAAGTCGAGATATATCTCAGTTTTTTTATGTTTTGGCATTTGCCTAAATTTTGACGCAGTGCCAAAAAAATATGAACGCAGCATGTTTCATTTTCCACTCAAGAGCAATTTCACCCAATTCATAAGGAACATTTTCCCTTGACGTCTGCTAAAAGCTGACCTGCAGCCGCAGTAAAAAGCTTCGAACCACTTTGAAAGGCTCGGCCTGTAAAATCCTGATGCAAGATGTTTTTTGTTCTCTTGACAGTCGAGAGCTTTTTGCCGTGAAGGAGAAGTGATGCAGGGCGCTCTACCTCTCTCCTCTCCATTTCTCTCCTTGGTCCATTTCAGCTGAGAGGCAAAGGTTTTACTCTCCTTTTACCTGACAGCCTTCTGATTTCATCTCTCTTTTTATAGCACCGTGAGAAGAAATGGAGGGCAAAATGATGAGCCTTTTCTCTCTCCCTTCTCTCACCGAGACAGGCCTTTTATGTTTTCATCTTCCACTTCCACCGGCTCCTTCCTCCATCCCATTTTCAGCAGTTACACCCCTCCACATCTGTCTTCTCTGTGTATCCACATCGATTGGGCTGAACCAAGTAGCCTGAAGAAAAACAGAGAGGAGTGTATGAGGGTGCAGTATTTTCTTTTTTCTTTAAAAAAAAAAAAAAGAGATAAAAATGAGAAGCCCTTTTCCTTTCTCTTTCACTCGCTGGATAACCAAGTGCTTGCGGAGAGCAGTGTGAGATTAAAGGGAGCTTGTGTAGAGGCAGAGAGCGCTGGTGCTTCAGCTCCCAGAGGTCATTTTGGTCCCTTTGATAGCGTTCAGGCCTCGCTCCATCTTCTGACCTGTCCTTAAGATGAGAAGCTTTCATCAGTCTCTGCCGGACACAAGAGCCCACTCAGGATCAGGGGCTCAAATTAGAGAGGGGCTTTGTGTGTGTGTGTGTATGTGTGTGAGAGAGAGACAGAGAGAGAGTGTGTGTGTGTGTGTGTGTGTGTGTGTGTGTGTGTGTTGAGTTTTCATAGTTATGTATAATTCAATGCTTTTACTGTTATAAAAGCCTCCCCTTGGTCTTTGATCACACAGACTGGTGAGAACAATGCCTAAAATTATTTGTCTGAGAGGAACTGGAGGAAAGGATTCATGTAAAAAACAAAACAAAACAATAGAGGAGACTTCCTGCAGCACACACACAGCACCTTGACTGTATACTGAATATCAAGTATGTCAGTATTGGCTGTATATCTATACAGTGGGTGGCCGGGATAACAGAAACATCACAGTGTTATGAAACCTAATGCGTCTGAGGTAAACACTTTGCTTCAGTTTGTTTATATTCAGGGAAGTGTTGATACAACTCTGTTGGGCCAAATTAAGATGAAGATATTTCACACTATACATAGAATCCAGTAGAGCCCCATTAGAAACTGTGACTCTTTAAAGTGTCCTTAAAGGACCTGTATCAGAAGAATCAGAATCAGCGTTATTGGTCATGTGCACATACAAGGAATTTGACTTTGGTAGACTTTGCTCACAATGTACCAGTATTGACATTTAGTACTCAAAATTAAACAAGAAAATATACATCAATTATATAAAATTATAAAAGTCCGTGAGGTAAAAATAGAGCAAAGATGCAGGTGTTGTTTGTCCTGCCACTCTGTGACTGTTAGTTCATCAGAGCGACAGCCTGGGGGAAGCAGCTGTCTTTGTGACGGGTAGTTTTGGCGCACAGTGCTCTGTAGCGCCTACCAGAGGGGAAGAGTTTGAACAGTTTGTGTCCGGGGTGTGAGGGGTCTGCAGAGATGTTCCCTGCCCGTTTCCTGACCCTTGACCAGTACAGGCCCTGGATTGAGGGAAGATCAGTCCCAGTAATCCTCTCTGCACACGCGATTGTCTGTTGCAGTCCAGTCCAGTTTGGTGGCAGATCCAAACCAGACGGTGATGGACGTGCAGAGAACAGACTGGATTAGGCGGTGTTGAATGGGATCAGCAGTTCCTGAGGCAGGTTGAGCTTCCTGAGCTGTCGCAGGAAGTAGAGCCTCTGCTGGGCCTTCTTCCAGACATTCATTTACATGCAGCTTGAGAAAAACGAATTATTGGCTTAGTACGACTGAAACCAGGACTTTTAAATGCATGTAAACAGCTTAGTCCGACTGAAATTGGACTATCCGTAGCTCGACTAACACACCTAAATAATTCGATTGAGAATCAAACTATTGCTGCATGTATCCACTTAGTCCGACTGGAGTCAGACTTGGCGGTCTGCGCATGCACCACTTTTTCTTTTGCAGGCTTTCACCCAGAAGAAGAAGGAGATGACGTAGCAGCAGTTCACTCCCGGAAAAACAAACAAACACCATTCATCGTTAACTTCCTCTTCGGGTCAACCTGGAACTAGTTCAATACGCACTATATTAAAAAGGACACAGCGCTGCCTATCGAGGCGAAGTCAGACGTACTTGGTCAGAAATTCGATTTTCTCTTCTGCATGTATACACAGACAAGACCAGAAGTCTGACTTGACTGGTTAGCCGAGCTATGAGCTTAGCTCGACTACTGCATGCATGTAAACGTACTGAGTGTCTATGTGGGAGGTCCACTTCAGGTCCCATGAGATTGCGGTACCCAGTAGGCACTGTGCTGTTGAGGATGGTGAGGCGGGGCAGTGTCGGAGGGGCTCCTCCTGAAGTCCACTGTCACCTCCACAGTCTTGAGCAGGTTCAGCTCTAGGTGGTTCTGACCGCACCAGAGGACCAGCTGCTCGACCTCCTGTCTGTATGCAGACTCCTCACAATCCCGGATTAGAGCGATAACCGTGGTGTCGTCCTGCAAACTTCAGGAGTTTCACAGAAGGGTCCCCTAAGGTGCAGTCGTTAGTGTACAGGGAGAAGAGCAGTGGGGAGAGGACACACCACTGTTTGCTAGGTAAAGATATAGAGTAATGGCGTCCTGAGCAGAGAATGAAGTCACGCCATGGATGTATAAAGAGGCCTGGATAAAGCACTGGAGGTAGGCACTGCTCAGTGGCACATGAAGCCAAAAATGTTTAACTGCCACAGATAAAATTACCCGGTCGATCGGCGCTGCTTTCGCGTCATTGCTCTGCACTGCGCTCATTACCAAAGTCGACATGACATCACATGTTTTTCAAAAAAAAATTTCAAGGACTTCTCTCAAGGTTTTCTTAAGACATAATGTTTACAGGAATGAGATGGACGCAAGGTCACAGTGACCTTGACCTTTGATCACCAAAATCTCATCAGTTAAGCCTTGAGTCCTTGTTCCAAATTTAGTAAAAACAAACAAACAAATAAACAAACAAAAACAACCGCAAGGCACTCTTTAGATATTGTGTTCAAGAGAATGGGACGCACGTAAACAGTACCTCTGCCATGGCGATATAAAAGGCCACAAATCAATAGGTGCTGGCGATCGTGTGGGTAACTCTGATCTGCACAAGCCCCTTTTTGTTGTACCAAAATGTCCAGCTACTCCTTTAATAGTGAGGAGGACAGGAACTCAAAAGTTGATGCACAAAGCACCAAACAAACCTTTAGACTTAAGGCTGAAAGATCAATCGACTCCTCTGTCACCCACACGAACTGAGGAGGAGGAATAAACAAAGAGAAGGAACACGTTTTATTTTTTGGTTTGTTTTTTTGTTTGCCTTTTGCAACAGAGGGGAATAAACATGATGATGGAGATTTAACTGAATCAGCCCTCACAAACTGTACAGGACGTGTCATCAGGAGGATTTGGGAAGTTTATATAAGGCGAATGGGTTAATTTCTGACGTGGGAATCGAAGGAATAACCTGCATGGGCCTCAAACTGGTGTCACAACAGACAGGATGTTGAATAATGAGGTCTGGAGCACACAGCTGTTGGTAAAATGCATTTTGTGACATACAGGAAGTGATAAACAGGTGACACACTGCAGAGCAGCGGCTCGCAGACACAAAGTAACAACAGAAAAATCACTTCATTTCATGGGACCTGTAAAAAGGGAAACTGTGAAACGCTGCCTCACAGCAATCGCTTTAACTGCCAAGGTGAACACGGGGGTTAACAAGCTCAGCAAAGCAAATAATTGGTACAAATAAGTCATTAGCACAGTGGAAAGGCTCAGACAAAATGTGAAGGAGCACTAATTGAACACGATTATAAACTTCCTTCCTTCCTCCTCCATCAGTTGGAGCAGTAACGAGGAGGTCCTTGGAGATAATTAGGTCCAAACGCAGATCAAAAGTGGCTCTTAAGACAAACTCAGATGTTCAGTTCAGTCAAATACGAAGAGTTTACCAAAAATACTGTTGATTTCATGTAATCATGTCGTGCTCTCTGTGTACGTCGCCCCCATTCAACTCAGACTCCATAAAGCAATATTAATTATATTAGCACTTATGAATATTATGATGTATGCATAATGTGATATGTTGTTGGTCTTTCAGCCACTTAGACTGAGTGGTTCAGTCTCACATCTGTCATCAGCCTCACCATTTAAACCACAGGCAGCTAAAAACCCAGATTTTTCACAAGAGTTGGTGGAGAAGTAAACAGACAGTTAGTACGAGACTTCACATGTATCAGGTGGCCTTAAACATAACTTTAGTGAGACGTGTTTCTGTCTTATAAGAGGATAAATGTTTTGTAACACACACCTTGTTCAGAACACTTTAAAATATATAATATAATATATTATTAAAAGAATCAAAACAGAATACATCTTCAGAAGTTGATCTACATCAGGATTGCAACTAAAGATGATTTTTATTTCTGATTGTTTTCTCTACTAATAATTTGGGGTATAAAAAGTAGGAACATAGGTAAAAAAAAAAATAGAATTACTGCCCCATGATTGAATGCCTTACGCACCAGTGAAGTTTTTCTTGCAGTTAACATCCATATCTGTAAAAACATGGATGCTTCACACACATCTTTCCCCACAGCAGCACAGCAGTACAGTTTCAAGATAAGTGTCACTAGAGATATGACCGCGAGTAACAGCCAAAAAAGTGAATATTATGATGTCACAGTGAAGCTGACCTTTGACCTTTTGGATATAAAATATCATAACTTCATCATTTTACCCTGTTGGACATGTGTGTTTTGTCCTAATTAGTGTATGATGTCTTGACATGTTTTGTGAGGTCACACTGATCCTGACCTTTGATCACCAAATTCTAATCAGCTTATTCTCCAGTCCAAGTGGACATTTGTGTCAAATTTGAGGAAATTCTCTCAAGGCTTCCTTGAGATATCCCATTCGTGAGAATGGGAAGGATGTCGGATGACGGACGGAAAAAAGCTGACGTCTTCAGTTGATTGTTTTGTCCAAAAAACACAAAGATGTTAATTTAAGGTCAAATACTAACATTTAAGAGGGAAGGAGCAGTCAATGTTTGGCTTTTTTTCTAAAAAGATGCCCTACAGAGAACTTATTTTGCTCATTTTGAGGTTCATACTTGTGTTTAAGGTTTCTACTGGAACATGTTCACAGCCTGTAATGGTCAAAAACAAAAAATATTTCCCTTGAACTGTCCGTGCTGGAACACCTGGGAACTTTACACTGTAAAAAATCATAAATAAAAGCTTCCAAACACAACCGGACATGTTTCAGCAGGAATGGGATCCAGAATCGAGGATAAATTAACATCATCAGCAAACAATTTAACATGTTTCCCTGACGCGTGCAGCTACACGTAGCAGTGTAGGCTATGTAATGGTGACACCTGCAGTAGCGTGCCTGGAGCAGAAGACCATATAAGGAAATCCTGCACAGTATGATGTCATATTGTCGTAAAAAAAACAGTTGCAAACGGCGTGTTCAGACTGATCTAAAGCCTGTGGTGTTTGCTCAGAGGGATGACCTCTACATACCTCTTTACTGTTTAATATGAACTGTAACACGTAACACACAAGCATATTAGGTCTCCTTTAAAACAATCAGTTGATGATTAAAACAGTTGCTTATCTGACTACTTAACCAATTATTTTAACTCTGGTTTACACAATAAACAGTTGTGCTGTCAGCAACGTACACATGTGTTGCTCATTCCTTAAGGCTGGACAACCCTATTTAGAACTTGTGAAAACTTAATACAGCTAAAATTTACATCTCTTAAATTAATGTAGTTGCAATTCTGCCACTCTAAGGTAAACTTAAATGTTTTTTTTTTTGTAAACTACTAAGCATCTGTTTAAATAAACACTACCAGCAATTAATATTTTGTCAAGTAGTTGTGTAATAACTGTTAATATGAGCATTTTCATGCCAAAAATATCAATTCAGTCCATTTAGGACGGGTGAAAAATCTTTAAAAACACCATGTGACTCACAGGATGCTAAAGATGAGACTGTGTTTAATACATTTATGATTATAGAATATTTACAAGTACTAAGAAGATCTAATTCATGTCAGCAATCAGCGATTGATTATATTAATCTAACAGCACGTAAAGATATGTATGCAGTATGTGCACATGACTTTAGTGTTTATATTAAAGTACTGAAGCAGGTGTACACAAGTGTAACCACTGCGGGTTCAAACGGCCGCCGCAGTCATGACATTAATCAATCATGTAGAAGAGAAGGTGTTCGGCAGTGTGTGGGGTTTGTCTTGATGACATCACACAGTGCGTGCCTAAGGGTGTATCTGCTTTGTGAACATGTGTGTGTGTGTTAACATCTCAGTGAGTCACACATAAACACACTAAGTGTTACTTGTGCTACCTGGCCGTTGGTAAATATGTCTCTCCTTGTAGTCGTTATGTATCCTGCAGTTCAACTGTAACCTGATCCAGGATCTGTAACAGAACAAACATCACCTGAAGTCAAGTCGACAGGCTCATCTCTGAGACTAATGTGTCTCTGCTAATGTTGTGTTTTTACTTTGCACCTGTACTTTGTGCAAACACACACATATTAGACTACTCACACATGCTTTGAAACTGGAGTAGATTACATTAGTTTTTAGCAGTTGAAGCTGTGCTGTTTGTTTTCAAATGTAGATTAGTGTGAATGTTTTCACATGTTCTGTTTGAAGCTCTTTGTGGCTTTGTTTCGCTTCACAAATAAAGATTATACAACAAGTACTTCAGATCAAGCAATCTGACATTATCAGACATTAGGGGCCGTGTCCACCAAAGCGTGTTTTTTCTGAGGCTGGCGTATTTTTGTAATGCTTTGCGGTGGGAGCGCTGTGTATTTACGCTGGACTGCAAAGATGAACTTAAGGACCTGGCTCATATGTAAAAATAAGTAATAAATAGAAATAAAATAGTAATAAAAATAAAATAAATGCCTCCATTCCAATCACATTCTACACAACTGTAGATACACTTCACTTATTACCAACGTACGCAGTTAAAATTAGATTTTAAAAATTGTCATTTATATTATTGAATATGAAATTAGTTACAGATCTTAAGAAAAAGCGCTGAGAGTTGAAAAACACTCAACTTTGGGTAAAAACGCTTCACTTTATCTGTTCAATCACAGTGGAGGAGGGACAAATACCACAAAGACAAAAGGTCTGAGTGCTGAGCAACAACAATGGAGGAAAAATCTGTTAATATAGTATATATGAGCTCACACAGACCAGCAGGGTCCATCATCTCTCCCTGCCTGCCTCAGCCTTTCCCTCATCCAAACCAAGTTCTCTACCTTCTGCCAACATGTTTACTTCCGCAGATATTCTGTACCAAAGCAACCAGAGGCAACCAAAACGTGTCAGATAAAAAAGATGCCGTGCCTCCAAACCGCTCTCCAAACATTCCCAGTCGGGCTTTCCTAAAGAGTACCTGGTGTTTTCAGCTGGAAAAAAAAGCTTTGTGGACTGAGGGCAAACTGTTAGAGTGACACGTAAACTATATCACTTATTGTCCTGCAATTCTATTTTTTTAACTAATAATTTGTCATATTATAAAGAATATCGTTATCGCAAAAATACCCTGAAATATCGTGATGCTAATGATAGGCTGTTTCCTGCGGCCGTTATAGTAACGTTTATAGAATAGGTAATTAACTTAAATAAGACAATTTTGGAACGTGAGCTTAACCACTGCATTTGCAGAAATTCTACAACATTCTTATATAGGCTAAGTGACTCATTGGATTTAATGATTTAGTCTCATTTTTTTATTTTATTTTATTTTATTTCATTTTAATTGAAATAATGTATTCTGCTGTTTGCTGCCCGACTTCAAGTGCTGCAAGCCGGAGTGTGACTGCAGTGAAAAACCTATTTTCGAAAGTCTGAACATGATCAAATATGGACTAAAATGGAATATTTTGTTAGATAAAATCAAGTTGTGACAGTTGGAAATGATCATATCCATCTTTTGTCAAATGATTTTTGGACTTAAGAATGGTCTTGAGTGATTGATGTTTGGCATCCTGTGACTTCCTCCATCAGCTGACACAGCGCTACTAGCTTAAAAATACATGTGACGTCTGCGAATGTAGTAGCTAAATATGTACCTGGAAAAAACGTTTTTCCAGCAGATATCTTAGTCATAACAATAACAATAGCTAACTAAGTACCTTTGTGTTTATATCTGTGGTATTTATTTAGTCTGGGAAACCCCACAATCTCTAGCAGGGACTAGAAGACGGTCTGTAGGTCGTTACAAAGGTTCGACCTACTTGCTGGAGTATTAAAGTAGGTTCTATTACATGTAGGAGTCGACTGACGTGACTGATTGTTTTACAGTTATTAGTCACACCCTGTGTATTTCCATTGAAACTGAGACAACAGTCACAAAACATTTTTTATTGGAGAGATAATTGCCCCTCAACATGAGCATGTTTTGATTATGTATTTTATTTTGTTGGTAATAGCTGTTATTTGTGGCACAACTTGAGTATAAATGATTATAAGTGTTGTTGATATCAATGAGATTTGTTTGCTGTTTTAATGTCGGAGACTCAGTCCTTGTTTTTGAGGCAAACTTGCAACATATCTGGTGAGTTTTTAAACTTAGTAATGAAGCAGAATAACTGACTTTCAAAAGGAAACAACAGAAAAAAGGAGAGGTTAGAAGAGGTCATTGTGGAGAGGGAGAAGTGAAATAAAGCCGGAAGCCTGACGGGGCTTTGTGCTGTATGAACAGGTCATTTGTTTGGGTGGGTCACAGTGGTTAAAAGGGCCAGAGGAAAGCGAGGTGCCAAGTTAATGTGACAGGCAAATGAGTGTGAGCCTGTTCCTGGGATTTCTATGGGCTTTATGCAAAGCGAGAGGCGAAAGGGGAAACTGCCCATTCAGAGTGGCAGTCAGTGTGGCAGCGGAGTGGAGGAGGGAGACGCCGACCAACAGGAATTCAAAGCAGTGGTCAAAACAGCACACTGGATATAATACTGCTTTGAAAACTGGATTTAGTCAGCGAGGCTAATCACATAATCAGCCAACTCTGTCACTGATGATTAATACGGGTGTGTTTTGTAAAAGTCGCCATCTATACGTTGTCTTTAAATGACAGTAATAAAAACATCTACGCCCAGGAGCTTTCCAGGGATACAAGTATGCATCATTGGAAATATTTTCAGGGACATAAATACCGTAGCTACTCAGGAGTGATGAGATATGAAGAACACAGTTGTAGATTAAAGATCTTTTTACCTATCCAGATGTCGTGTCTGTCGGGTTTTTACCCTGAGCTTCAAGTTAGCATTCGTTTGGAGATCTCACTTGACTGAAAGGTGTGTTAGTTGTACACATACACACAAAAACACATGTAAGCTCAGACATGCTGGACGTGCCCTGAATACCTCCACAGGGAGACAACCAGGAGACGTTCTGATCAGACGCCTGAACAACCTCAGCTGGATGCTTTTGACACAAAGGAGAAGCAGTTCTCCGGATGTCTGAGCTCCTCAACCTGTCTATCTCTGCGGGTGAGTCCTGATACTGTGCAAAAAAAAAAAGTCCTCCTTCTTTTACTGACCATCACCATCCAGATCTCTTGGCCATAGGTGAGGGTTGTGATGTAGATCAACTAATTAATTCATTAAAAGTTTCACCTTCAAGGTCAGATACGTCTTCACCGCACCAGTCCATCTGTCGATCAGCCTTCATCCATATTTGAACACGTTCATCCAACAAAATCCGACCAATCAACTGTCTTCCAGCAGAGAGCCATACTCTGTCCTTGGAGCTGCTGACCTTCATCCCATTTGCTGCAAACTACCAAAGCTCACGCTGGGATTACAGTCCAATTAGCCAGCACATACACAGGAACAAAGGAAAGATGCAACCCTGAACACAATCTCCACACTCTCCGCTGCTCGGCTAGGCCTCGGGTTACTGCCTGTGATGATCAGAATCAGTGAAAGGCACAACCTGAGCAGAGATCAACACGCACCATGAAAGTGATACAGTGATGCTGCATTCATGGTGTATCGAAATTATTGTAATTACGGGTTGTGATTCAATGTAAACTCTGTGTATGGTTTGTTTGTTGACGTGGTGTTCCCATACCTCACGCATGCGCTGCTCAGCTTGACGGTAGAGACAGGCAGAGATGAGACGTCATCAGTAGGTGGTTGTGTTTGGTTATGCAGTGTAACTACGTCTATAGAAGCAGTTGGGGATGAAGATTCCCCACCAGATCACCCACGGCCAAACCTCAAGTCCATGTATGAAGTTTTTGAGATGAAGAATGGTTTGTATCCTTTAAAATGTTTGCTCTGTTTACTGCGCACAAACTTCATCACGGCCTACAAGAGTTCGCCATCCAACCCGAGAAAGCATGTTGAGGTCTGTAGACATTTAATTCCAGATGAATATTTTAAACAACGTTGTCTGTGCTTGTAGTCAGTTGCAGTCTTTGTGCTGTGTTTGGTCAGCTGACTGTTTATGGATTTGCCTGTAAAGTGGTCGTACACTGCTAGAAGTAGGTCTACTCAGCATTTTCACTTTAGGTGTGGATTCACGTAGGACACTTCACGTTGACACTTTAAAAAAAAGTTATTTGAATGCTTCACTTGTAGTGGAGTAATATTTGACCAGAAGTATCTATACTGTGACTCAGGTAATAGAGTCATGTCCTTTGTCCACCACTGGTTAGCCTACAAGCTAACTATAGACGATAAAAAAAAAAAAAAACGACGCTAACAATTCTTACTATTCTGATATGTTTGCTAGTTCTCAAATTTAATGTGCAGCAGCCTCCTCCTCCTAGTCTGGGTCTGACTGAAACATGTACGGCTGAATCTCTCCTATGTTTCGCCTCACACTAACATCAGCTCTTTCATTCATTCATTTCCGTATCCTAATTGGGGTCGCAGGGGGGCTGGAGCCTATCCCAGCTGACACTGGGCAAGAGGCAGGGTACACCCTGGACAGGTCACCAGACTATCACAGGGCTGACACATAGAGACAGACAACCATTCACATTCACATTCACATTCACACCTATGGACAATTTAGAGTCACCAGTTAACCTGCATGTCTTTGGACTGTGGGAGGAAGCTGGAGTACCCAGAGAAAACCCACACTGACATGCAGAGAACATGCATAACTCCACACAGAAGGGCTCCCCCACCCCTGGGTTCGAACCAGGAACCCTCTTGCTGTGAGACGACAACGCTAACCACTGCACCACCATACTTTTTATGTGAGAAAAAAACATATTAAACAAAATATTAACAGAGTTATATCCTGGTTAATGTCCAGATGGGGCCTTTATGAAAGACATGTGAGGGGAAATAATCCTTACATGAGTAAAGATAGTTCACACATACAGACATGCTGCCTCTGAGAGGAGTCTTGGCATTAGTACATTTGTCAACACAAATGTAAACACTGAGACAAACTATAGTTAGATCTGCTTGTGAGAAAAACTGTCACAGCAAACAGGGAAACTGGCAGTTTCTACAACTGCAGAGGCAAAAGCTCTTCCTCTCTGTGTATCTCCCCTGTTACTCAGTCCGAGTTTCTCTCTCTGTCACACACACTCACAGACACAGCATATTCCCTCTCCCTCTCTCGACCTGTCTCACACACCATTACCCCTGTGAGGCGAGGAGACAACCCTAGCCAGGGGAGAGGGGGAGGAGGGGCGGCATCATGGGTAATGTCAGTAGACACATGTCAAAAGTACAGCCTGTGTCCTGAAAAAGCTGTGTGTGGTGTGACAGCAGTCCGCCTGCCGCTAACCCTGCAACCCCCCCCTCCCCTCCACCCAACCCACCCTCGACTGCGTCCAGCCGACACAAAAGCTTCCTGTGTTATCCCTGAGGGAGAAAGAGAGCAAGAGAGAGCCAGCAGGGAGGGTCATCAGCACTACTCCGCTTGGATAAATGCTTTTCCTCTTGCAGTCTCACCTCAGTGCACAGCTATTGTCCTCAGGAAGAGTGAAAAAAAGGGGTTTTGTGTGTCGGAGAAAAGCAAAGATCTGTGCGTGTGTGTGTGTGTGTGTGTGTGTGTGTGTGTGTGTTCAGGTTCAGACACTTACAACAAAACAAATCACTTGACAAACCTCCCAACCTTTCTCTATCAATTCCACAACTATGACTCAAATAATTGGTTTTCTAATGAGACAGCCTTTCAGCCGTCCTGACGCTTCCTCGTCCAGCCACGATGATGATAGTTCACACATCACTACACTACACAGATAAAAGTATGTGGACACCCTAACCGCTGTAACAGCCTCCTCTCCTCTGGTTTCAGGCTTTTATTCACAAGGTTTTGGAAAGTGGCTGCGAGGATTTGCTCTCATTTAGCCACAAGAGCATTAGTGCGGTCGGGTGCTGATGTTGGGTTATTAGTCCTGGCTCGCTGTCGGCGTTCCAGCTCATCACAAATGAGTGATGCCACTGAAGTCAGAGCTCTGTGTATGCCAGTAAAGTTCTTCCAAACGAAGACGCATATCTGTGGTAAATATTCTGAATGTAAGTTCTGCTTACTTTGTTATGCCCAAGTTTTTTAAGCGATGGACGTCTTGCTCACGTATCATCACGTGACCAAGGACAGAACCTCAGTCACAGGTGGTCAAAGTAATCGAGCAGGAGTCAGTGGACAGTCAGACAAAGATCGTAGGGGCCATTTACATCTTATAGGAGGTATGATTTATGCTAATTTATTCATCTACCCTAATCATGCTAAGTATGTCGACCTTGTGTTTCAAATATTTCTTTATTTCTTTATGGACCTGGCTTTGTGCACCAGGACAATGACACGAAGAGGAAGAAAGAAAAGGAGAAGAAGAAGAAGAAGATAAATTCAATGTTCTCATTCTGTTGTAGCATACACACACAGGCCAGAAAAACACACACATGCACAAACAGGACCTATGCATGCATTAAAAGGAGAGATGTCAGTGAGGGGCTGCCCATGGACAGGCACCCAAGCACTTAGGAGTTTGTTGCCTTGCTCAAGGGCACATCAGCAGTGCCCAGGAGGAGAATTAGCACCTCTCCAGCTGCCAGTCCACACTCCATATTTGTTTCGGATGGGAACTTCAACTGGCGCTCCTCCAGTTCCCAACCCAAGTCCCTATGGACCTCGCCACTGCTGCCCCAATGTTGAGACAGGAAGTTGTTTTCCCCAAACCACTGCCACAAAGTTGAAAGCACACTTTTGTATACAATATTATTGTATGCTGCAGTATTAAAGGAACAGTGTGTGTGATTTAAGGAGATTTAGTGGCACCTAGCAGCGAGGAGTGCAGATTCTTACCAGCTGAAATTTCTCCTGATTAGGATTCCTTCAGTGTTCATTGTTCAGGAGGTTTTTACTGGGAGCCAAATTATCCCTAGAAGTCTCTTCCTCTCCAGAACAAAAGGACCAGGGGTCTCATTTTGTTGCACGCCAATTTTAGCTTTTATCCGTATGTACATTTTCAGTATGGATCCTACGCATTGTTTTATAAATGGTGATTGAAACCCATAAAAACACTGAATAAAGCAGTTTAACGTTACAAGTCAGTGTTTCTCCTACACTGTTTAGCACGTCACAGACAGTCCTGCTTGGCTATCGCCTGATACATGTGCTCACCTTATTTCTGATCCAGGCGTTCGTGTGGTTTCTGCTGTGAGATGAATTATCTGCAGAGGTGTCTTCCACTCCAAAACAAACAGACCAGGTGATTTAAACCAGAAAAAACACTGAAAACACCAGTATTCTGTGAAAAACAAAAAAAAAACAAAAAAAAACAGTGTTTCTCCAACACTGCTTGTTGCACGAGGGCTTCTTACTACAGTGGCCAATGTAAAAATGCAAACAGCCTTATCTGGAGCCAAAATTTGGTTCATCTGTTCTGGGCTACTGTAGAAAAATGGTGGTGCAACATGACTATCTCCAAAGATGAGGACCCGCTCCCTATGTAGATATAAACCGCTCATTTTAAGGTAACAAAAACACAACAATTCTTATTTTCAGCTGATTGTGCACTCATGAAAATGTACCTATTATGTTCCATTTCTGCCAATAGATGCCTCTAAATCCTTCACACTGGACCTTTAAGATTTCCCAGGTGGCATCTAAACCATGAAAAAGCACAGACCATGCAGTGCACCAGATAAAATGGATTGTCAATAAAAACCACTGCTACACACACACAGCTGAAAGGAAGCGAACATGCTACACTGTGTGTATTGTGTACTGTGGTACCAACAAGTGTTTGGACAGAAAACAAACTCCAGCGTCTCTCTGAGCGTGTGTATGTATAGGCCCATTATCGAGCTAACACGGGTAAGCAGGGATAAATAGTGCTGATTGCTGTGCTGCAGAAAGCTGATCTGAGATCAGAGGAGAAAAATAGAGAAAAGCTTGATTTTAGAGTGTGCTTTGATTTTCAGAGAAGTGCTTGGATGAGACAGGAAGAGAGATTAGATCTGCTAATAGGACACTACAGTTTAATTAGTGAGATAAACTACAGTGCAGCTCCCTCCCCTAAAACTCTAACGTAAGAATTAAGACATAATTATGAGCCATACTGTTACGTGTCAGAGCTTTAATTAATTTACATTTCATGGACTGATGGTTATTCAGATACAAAACAGAGATTTGCTCTTTGTGAAGTAGATCCTAACTACATGTTGACGTACAGAAATACTGCTGAAGAAATGCGTAAATTATGGGCTGTATGTAACAGTAGCCCTTTTTAAATAGGACTCGTGCAAATTTGCAGGAAAGCCCAATCAGTCTTCGTTCACCATTGGCAGTATAAAAACAAAATCGGGGAGTGCAGCGAAATGCCGCCTGCCTACTTTTGTTCATACAGAATGTGCCTTTTTTGGGGCAATGGGGGGCGTGAGCAAGTAACAAAATGTGTAGCTCAGCGTATGAGGTAAACACTGACGTCTTACACCTTGCTCCGAGGAAAGCCACGGCTGGTCAGTCCTTCAGCGATTCTCTCATAAGTTGGCCCATCCTTCGCCGTTCCTGTCATTTGACGGTTAATGGCCTCTTTGTTTGCGAGAGCAAGGAGGGCGCACAATTCCTTGTCTCCCCAGTTGCTCATCTTTTCAGTTTCTTTCAGGTTGGTGTCGATGTTGTTTACGTTTCCCTCTTGCTACTAGCTGCTCATTCCTGCTATCAGCTGTTTCCTGTTTTTAAGTCCACTGCCAGTGGGTCGCACGTGAGGCGTCATCAACAGCCCCTCCTGTGGTGGAAGGGCGCCTCGTTCTTTTTAAACCAAAAAGGTTCCTCCAATATGTTTACCCCTACGTGGCAGAAATTGGGCACCTCGGATCAACTCACCAATCCGGCATTGTGTGTCTAAACGCTCGCAGCTTGCCTGAAAACGGCCCAACATTTGCCGAAAATCTGGCAGTGTAAAAGGGGCTACAGACACTGGTTGTAGTTATGCAGAGTAGATTACATAGAACATCGTAGCACACTACAGAGTATTTCAGCCCTGTCTCAATGAAATTATTGGCCAATAATGGTACATTTTTATAATTATGCATTATTCTGACAATAAATAGCGCCGATGATATGAAGCCAGACTGCTGTCATTGACCTAACAAGGGCAGCATCTACAACTGCAGCACGCTGTCAGGAGGACAAAAGATGTCACGGTGTGGACGTCTTTTTGGGCTTTTTGAATGGGTTTTTGGTTAAACGTCTGAAATAAAGTCTGTGGTTCTCACAAGTTTAAGAGACTTTTCACGTTTTGTTCCATGAGATAAAATATGTCAGTAAATACCTGACTCCTGAAATTTGCAGCTTTTACGTGTCTTAAAACAGGCAGTTGATGAGACTACAGAACGTCATCATGCCAAACATGGCTTTACAGCCTTGTTGTGCTGCTGCAGATGAAGTCACGTGACTATGATGTAGTTTGTTTATAGCTTAACGTTAGCTTTTTACTTCTGGTGATTGCAAGCTAATTTATGAGGATTATCTTGCTGAACAAAACTTTTGTTTGCCACACAGGTTGTTTTTGGTGATATTCCAAAATCCAGTGGAAAAAATCTCACAGGCTTTTTGTTGAGGTAACCAGGGCGATGTTAACTTCCATGTTGGCCTACAAAAAAAAAAATACCTCCCTGCAGCACTTGATTTAGACAGACATGTGGGATGAGAGTTAAGTTGCAAATACAAAAATTTGTAACACTAAAAATCATTTTTCTTTGGAGCTTTAAACATTTCATTTTGACAGAATTTTAGTTTTACTGTTTTGAGTCTTTTGTTTTTAGTTTTAGTTCCAAACAAAAGAAGAAAATATTCCAATGTGTTGAGGTATGATAAAGCTGTTCAGTCATTTCTTAATTAAATATACATATTAATTATACCATTACTATGAGATAAAAGTACATACACCATGACAGAAGATTTTGGGCACAGACTCAAAGAAACATCTCTAAACATAGTCCAGGCAGCGATTATATTCCCATCACAACATAATCATGAAAACAATGTAGTAATTTACAAACTTAATTTCTAGGAGACAGTGTTGAGTATTTAATTTATAGAGTTGGGGTAATGTATGCATGTGTACAGTAAAATTACAGTATGATTGGAATAACATTTGACAGTAAATAGTGTGTGGTGTTTGAAAGAGAGTCTGCTGAATGTCGTCTCATGTCAACGTGTATTTATCTCTGAGCCCTGTTTCCTCCACTCAAAATGCAAATGAATTCAAATCTCCCACTCAGCTCTAATTAAGAAGATGTATCAGAAATAGCAACAAACTGAGATGTTTTAATGGTAATGTGCGTCTGGTAATACAATAATGATTCGCACTCTCAGATCACAATGATCACACACTCACACGCACAATAACGGAGAGACAAAAGAGCGAGAAACTGTTCAGATTTTCAATGCAGAGAAATAATATTCTTGATTATTAAGAACAATTATGCTCCGAGAATCTCGTCTTCACTCTGATAAAGTGACACTCATTTCTGTCATTTCTACTGGACTCTCCTTATAATGCTGCACGAGATGGGTGAACAATACGGCCAAAAAACATATCATGTTACTGCTGTGATGACATTATTTTCTAATAAATGGTTGGCTGGTTGGCAGGGAGCTAAGCTGACTCACACCATGCTTTTGAGGAGCAGACAGAAGCAGAGCTGTGAGCTCTGTAATGATATTATATTTTAAAGAAACTCTGATTACAGTCATTAATGCAGACAGACCTGCTGTACTGAGAATAGCTGCCTGATTAACATTAAATTATGAAACTAACCTCATCTTGTTACAGACCAAACTGGATGAAACCTGTGTCCAGCTTCTAGATGATGAGACAGGTAGGCTTCATCGTGTGATTGACTGCCTCTGCTGCATTTATCTGAAGGTTAATATCATACAAACAGTTCAAACTGTTGATGTTGCTGTGTTCCTCCATGGCAGAATAACCAGCAACGTTACTTTCACTTTCTGCCGTGTGTGTTGCTGTTGTACAAATTATCAGCTGAATTTAAAAAAAATGGGTGAAAATTATTCCCAGCATTCTTTAATTGAACAAACTGAACATTAAACTGAACTCAAAGGCACCAAAATACAAAGAATAAGGTTACAGTCACACTTGAGCAAAACTGACACTGGCAAATATTCATCTCATGTCCTCCTTTCATTCAGTGCGAGCAAAGGGGAATATAAAATATTGACTTGCTGTGGCAAAGCAAATTCACATCCACGCATCATGTGGAGTTCGACTTTGGTGAACTCTGACTTTGACTACTTTGGCTAACTCACAGCTTCAACCAGTGACTGAAAAGGCCACGTTTACACAAAAATGATCCGCTGAAAACAGAATTGCTTCTTATTTTCATTTTGAAAAAAGTACCGCGTTAAAACAAGAACATTTTGATAACAATCGCCGTGCACATGATTCTGCAAAAATGACTAAAAACGCTGTAGTACACATGCCAGGCCAGTAGCTGGCGGTGTGACTTTGTAGTGAAACAATACGCTTTCTTCTACAGAGCGGTGATGTATAAACAAACAAAATGGCAACCGCACAAACGTTTGTCTGGACGGACGACGAGGTGGAGTTGCTACAGTAAATCTACACTTTGCTGGAGAAGCGTTGATAAATTCAACAGGGTGAGCAGCACAAACAGAGCTCGGGAGTCCGGCATTGTTGTTGTGATGGTCAACTTTCTCGTGAATGCCTAGTGACTGGAACCGTAATTCCCATGTGCGAAAAGCTCAGTTTTTAGATGAACTGCATATTGCAAGTTTACATGACAACGGAGACGGTGCTGTTTCCCAAAAATTGCACTCTGGCACCCATTTTCAAAACATTACGCTAATGCGTATAAACGGGACCTTGAACTTGCTCGAAATGGCTCTAACATAAATAGTGCTTTGCAATGAGATAAACAAAACAGAAAGACTGATTAATGTGTATAATAAATGGTTCAGGAGACGCCGTCAGCACAGGTTGTCTATTTTGGCGAGAATTGGAGGTGAGATTTTAACTGTCCGCTTTAATATTTGTCAACAGTAGTATGCTAGCTGAGCTAATGTTAGCCTAAAAGGGCTAGAATTTATACTGTTACTTTGCAGCTTAATAATATTCGTAATTATCCAGACAGATATCAAACATATTTGAAATCATCAGGGGCTCCGATGAGTTTGTAAGCAGTTTGGGTGGTTTAAGACTGGATCCATAAACCTCTCACATTACCAGATAACCTGGGCCAAAGATCAGTACCAACCGAGACCAGATTCCTCCTCTGATTGCTGGGAGGAGTAAATCAAGGCTATATCGTCCCTAACGTGCTGTAGTCTGAGCCCGGCTTTAGACAATGCAAGACTGTGGACGAGCTTTCATGTAAAGCCTCAGAAAGTACGGTACAGAGAGATGAGGAGTGAGGTCAGGATTACCTTCACCCGATGACCTCTATCATTCCACCTTGACCGAACAAAAAACTTCCTATCTTGATGGGGTGTAGATGTACTTAAGCAACCCCTCATATTTTCCTTTCAGCCTCTCCACGGCGATATTACAGGAGGCAGTCAGCATTATAAGAGGCACAGGTAATTGCCCTCATTTCTGCCACAGACAAAAGCCAATGTTCTGGCCGCTCTTAAGAACACCGTTGAGTGTCAGTCAAGGATTCTTCAAGGCTGCAGAAAATTGTAAGGGTCTTTTTTCCATGACTACTACCAATCTGAGGATATTATGAGTCTCCCCACTTAGAGAACCTTGCATTGACAGATTGCTGCAATTTTTTTACAGTACTATATGAAAATAAAAATTGTCTTTTTTCAGAGAGAGCTGAAGTGATGATTTTCAGCTTGATGCTGAGCATCATTTTTATTCCATGTCTTTGTATTTTATTCATTATTCCTTTTGTGACAGATGAGTTGGTTTTATAACATTTTTACTGCAGCTCAAGAGAGGTGAGTTCACACCGCTGACAATCTTTTTTTTGCACAGGATGATAATGACTTACGCTGGGGAAGAATAATTTTTGCAGAAGACATGAGTGGTCAATACTTTGTCGTTTATGTCTCAGTTTTGGATCAAGTCAGTTAAGTCAGCCAACTCAGATAGAACAGATTATTATGTGAGTGTACAACAATGAAGTTTGGTGTCAGAAATTTACATAAGATCTTTAACCTCTGGTTACTCTTCAAAAATGTAATAGACAATACTTGTTTTTGTTGTGCAGCACTAACCAAAAAGAAGACGTGGCCTCTCTGCCCACTTTGTGATCTCTTCTAAAATTATTTATTCATAGATGTATATTTAATATTTGTATTGACAATGAGACTTGGGGGTTAGAGGAGAAAAGGCATCAAGAACAAATTGAGTTTTACATTAAGGTTATAGCTATTAGAGCCCCGAAAACAAAAATATCTATAGCAATAAGACTGTATACACACTTTAGCACTATTTCAATAATCTCTGTCCACAATAACATGCCTGAAACACATATCACATGACATTCACATACACTGAGCCACAGCTAGCCCAACAACCAGTGAAAAACAATATATCCTTGCAACTGCGCAACCCTAATGGGCATGTGTACGCCCTTGTAAACAGGGAGCAGATTGTCTGCAGTTGGTTGCTTAGTTATAAAAATACTATAGAGGAAGAACAGCAATGGCTAAAAGTAAGACCAGAGATTTCTTTTCTTGGACCAACGCTGAGGTGGAACTGTTACTGAAAGTAACACGAGTGTAAGGCGGTCAAGACTCAGAAAACATAGACTTGGAGCCTCTGCAAAGCAAATCTGGCGACATATTTGAGCAGTACTAGAAGCATTGTCCATTACCGCAGGAAGTCATGGCACTGGGGAAGGAGTACCCACACAAGAACAATATAATCCCGAATATCAATCCCCGGTATGTAGACATTGCTATAATGTTTTGGCTTGACACGTCGTGACTGATAAACCTCATTGGGAATCGAACATCGTTGTCTGCGTCATCGTTTTCCAAAGTCTCTTTATCCACACATCCACACTAAAATGCAGTCGAGGTGTTTTCAATCTAAAACATGGTCAGCAGTGTTTTCAAAGGACTCTGTTTTAGGCGTTTGAATACACCTGAGTAGTGTGGACACTAAGCGCAAACCTAACAAAAGTTACGCATTTTAAAATACAAAGGTGTTATTGTGGACTAGGCCTACGTCACATGCTGCTTCTTATGCTTTCACCTCTAAACTCCCCATGAGGGATTATCAAGCTCAGGTGGATGCTGGGGTAATGGCGGAGCTTTCGAAATGTTATATGTTATATGAAAAGCAGCGGCAAGTGTCAGCAGATCTTTCAGGTAGTGTGGCAGCAGGCGTGGGAGCAAAAGAGTGAACAGAGCACTGACAGCTTAAATACAGTGGCAATCAAAAGGGTGCGTTGGATATATATTGCAGTGAGGGAGGAGTATTTCGCCTTGCCTTCTCCTCCAATACATAGTGGCATAATATGATATAATGTCCTCAGGGAAAACACTGTTGACATATATTGCTACATAATTCTTCTCTGCCTCTGTACAAGGTGGTAATAACTGAAGTTTTGGTATTTTTTAATGCTTCTTTTTCTTCCAGTCTGATTTCAGCCCCTCAAACAGTGTGTTTTTTAAATGTTCTCCAGAGTTGATGAGTCTGAAATCAAGGGCGTTGTGTTGCAGTGTGGATCGGTAAGAGTTTCAGACAGTGTGTAGTGATTGCTCCTTTTGTAAGCTTAAACAGCAAAACACACATTCATGCTGCAGACAACTTCAAAAACATTGAAACAATAGAAAAAGTTGCTAATAGTTTATCCTTCTGCTAATCAGAGCTAAAGGCTCACGGCTGTGGCTTCAAGTTCATGTTTGTGTAGCTAATGTTAGTCTCAAATCACAGTGTGTCCTCCGCCTCACTCTCCGCCACTACAGTCCACCGAGCAAGGAGGAGAGTGGGCAGCAGCTCTGGAGACAGACCCCAAGTCAGAGGCTGCAGCAATCCGAATCCAGCCAGCTCAAACCCCAGCTTTGAGGGACGGGACAGCGCCGGCTCTCCAGTGGGTCAGCAAACTTTCTGTGGCTGCTTTTACACGGGTTAGACTTGGTGCTGCTGCTGGCCACCAGCCTGCCGTTACACCCAGTAATAGGGGGTTTGTACTGGCTGAAGTCCAGCCGTTACAGCTACCAACTTGAGGTCTGTCTCCCAAACTGCTTTCCACTCTCCTCCCAGTGAGGCAGTCCACAGCAGGCAGGGAATAAGGCGAAGAGACAGTGGGGTGGCTAACGTTAGCTAGCTAATGCTTGTCTCATTTGTGGTCTGATAAACAGAGACAGAGTGGGCAAGGAAAGGCTGAGCGAATGCGTTGTGAACAACAAAGAAATAAGATAAAATAAATCAATGTATGGGAAACACTGGTAACAGTATGAAGTCCGTACATATGCTCGTGGTCACCTGGTGCGAGGGGCTTAGGACACAGAGGGTAAGGGTGGCAGCTGCAGGAGAAGAGCGTATTTTCAAATTCTGCCTTTGTTTTGCCTTTTTCAGATTTTTACATACCTCAGCTTTAACAGGTGGCATTTACGAACAATGATCCAAGATTTCAATGTTCACCAACCCAAGTAGAAGAAGAGACACCGCCAATTTTCCCATTAACGCTTCACGAAAGCAAAATTCTGTCTTGGATGGGAGTCATTTTCACATGTAAACAGTGTCTTCACCTCAGTGTGGGAATGGCCTCAGGAGAAGGTGGTACAGTAGGTGTAATTCTAGCTTTTCAGAGTGTGTATTTAAGCCTGTGTGTGTGTGTTCAGTGTAAATGTCCGCTGGCTTTTAACAACGTCAGATCCAAAGTCACCACAGATTGTGTGCTTGTGCTGTGAGGACCCAACCAATTTAGGGAATTCAGAGGGTATTAGTTGGTGATTTAGGTCCCAATGAATGGGTTGCCAAGCCCCACACACACAGAGATGTGTCCTCATCAAACACACACACTCTCACACACACACACTAATCCTTCAGTGAATTGTAACTAAGCATTGCTCTCACCCCAAACCCTTCTCCCTGCCATGCTAAACACCAGTTCATGGGACACCATCTGCTCTCCTCGCTTCGGAAAATGGAGATCTTGTCAAAGCAGCGTGAATAAGCACACAGCGCTAAAAACCCAAAGACTCCAGAAGCTAACTGGAGATGAGAAGCCCAAATATTGCCCCATTACTCATCCTCTGACCCCAAATGTGATGTCCATTATAGCACACCAACCAGTGGGGTAGAACCAATCCTAACCCAGTTACTATTTGCATATGAAAGCCTTTAGCCACAGAATATAGCATCCAGAGAGGTGGCTCTGGCTCTGATTTCAAGGGATATTTAGCCCCCTATTCAGCCATCAACAAAGGACAGGCATTCAGACAGGCAAGGAGGGAGGCAGTGCTTGCTGAGCCGTCACAGAGCTCATTTGTTCTCTTCTGTTTACTTAAGCCTCCCCCTCTTTTTTTATCTTCCCTCCAGAGGCTTCAAGCATGGATGGGTGGGTGATTGGGAACCCTCCTTCCATCGCTCCATCCCAGTGGGAGAGATAAACAGCAATTTAAATGGCAGTCAGAAAAAGGTTTTGATTTGCATGAATTTATCGGTCAATCAGCACCGCCGACAATCATCATCAAAACTGTCGGTGCGCTGTTGAACAGAATTATTCATTTATTTTAACTCCTTCCTCTTCATCCTTTGTTCAGTTGTTGGTAATGTGTGTGTCTGTATGTGTGTGTCTTTGTTAATCTATCTGGGAGAGAGAATGTACTTTGTTGGATGTGTGTGTGTCCGTGCACTGGTTAAGTGTCTTTAGTGTCTGATAGGGAAACACTTGATGAAGCTGAGAGGCCTCCTGATCTGGTTTCTGCCACCATCATGTGTATTTGCTGGGAGATTGCTATGTCGTTTGAGGGGAGAGGTATTTGTAATTATATAGGTGGATTAAGGGGTAGACTGGAGGCCGCATGGACTAGCTTTGTCGTGTCTGAGAAGTAGGGGAGGTCAAGTCGTGCTGCACGTCCCTCAGGTATCAGACAAGGTGCTGTTAGATGGAGGACTGGAGAGATATAAAGTGTCAGCTCCAGATTAGCTGGGTGAAGTGTAGCATGGTGGGAGATGAGGAAGTGAAGAGACGGAGGCAGGTGCGCAGTACTGTCAAGACGAGATTACTGTTTTGAAATTTGAATGTTTAAAACCAGAAGAGGTTCCCCTGGAGGTCAGATTTAAAAGACCATCCTATGCTTCAAAACAGACAGTGTCATGTATCTGTGATAAATTAAATTCAAAGCATCCAAATATGAATTAGACTTAAAGGGGACCTACGCACATTTTCATAATCCATACATGTTGTTCCTGTAGTCCAAGACAGTCCAAAAGTATTAGTAAACGTGAACAACTTTATACCCTATGACATCACAAGTTTCAGACTTATGCTGGATTTATACTTCTGCATCGAATCGACACCTTACCCTGTGCCATAGCTTGATGTGCACCTCCCCAGAAATGTAACTACATGTCACAGCGATGCAGACCTCCTGTCTATTTTTGTAAGCTGAAACCATTTCCCTCAGTGGAAACAAAGCTTTTATTTACTATTGTGAAGACAATAAAGCCTCCACAAAATAGCATTTTAAGTCTTGTGTGTGATTTATCCTGGCTTCATATGAGCAGAGGAAATCTCTGCTTGTCACTTGGCTAATTTATACAATGTAAAATGCCATAGGCTTGTGCTAATAATGTTAGCATTTTATATTTGTTTGGAAAACTTGTTTAGTATGAGACAGTTGTTTTGTCAGTGAACCTTGTGAGTTGTAATGGAGCCGAGTTTTGTAACATTAACTTCGTTAAATGTTGCTGTTGTCCCTGGCTTCATATGAGTAGAGAAAAAAGTCTGCTAGCCGCTTGGCTACTTTATACAATGTAAAATGCCATAGGCTTGTGCTAAAAACATTAGCATGTTGTATTTGTGGGGAAAATGTGTCCAGATAAAGACAAGTGTTTGTCTGTGAATGCTGCGAGTTATAGTGAAGCTAATTTGTGTACTTGTGTTTGAAATGGTCTCTATTAAGCCATGTTTAATGTGTGTTTAATGTGTGTTTTGGGTGTGTTTTGAACCAACTTAACTTTACAGCACTTCACAGAAACTGCGCTGCCGACTAGCATTTTGGAGGTGTAACTGCAGAGTGACACAAACACATCACCGCACAAGTAGAAATGCTCACAATGGCGTAGGCCACGTGCGCACAGCCTCCCGCACAAGTATAAATTCCCCTTTACTTCTCTGGTCTCTGGCTTTGAGAGAGTAGCTCATGCTCACAAACACTAATTAAACTTATCCAGGCCATGGAAATAACATATTGGAATTCTTAATTTAGGTGGTGTTCCCCTTTAAACTGGGATGCAATTTGGGATAATGTCACTGGTGCCTCAAGGAATCCCAATTCATCAGTAAATACAGAAATTTTGTCATAGAGCAAATCTAACACCTAGTATTAGACATCAAATGGAACTACTGAAGAAGAATGTTGTATGGGAATGCCCAGGGGGTTTGGGGTTTTTGGGGGAAGGTTATAAGTGTTATTGCAGAACTAACGAGGGAACATTACCATTGGATCCTGCTGTACATCTTCTGAACGACGATTCCTACCTTTCCCTTACGGACAGAATACGCCAACTCTGGCTGGCAGGCCTGACCCCAGCTAAGAGGATTGAAGTCCACCAGTGGAAACCTCCTCATGACATCTCAAGTATTCACTAGCTATGGAGCTTTTTGGACATTTCTTACCTCGAACTATCATCAGCAACATATTTTTTCTTAATAAAAGTCACTAACTACAGCTTTAAGCTAATATCAGCTGATATATTGATGTAGCTCTAAATAAAACTTTCAGTAAAGCCTAAAGCTTTCTAATTTTGTAACACTGTGAAAGTATGAATCCTTCACTGCCTGTACTTTTTTATTTCTTTAACGTAGTAGCTAGAGTTTATTGCAAAAATGTCTCTTCTTACCCTTAATGAAGACTACATTTTCCACCTGAGGGTCATAATATCTTTGCTCTGTATGAAAACTCGATAATAATAAGTCACACTGTGGACAGAAGATACTAGTCAGTGGGTTTAATTTGGGAAATATCAGCAGTACCTTCTGCTCTGTGCTAACATGTTAATACCAGACAAATTCAGCTCCAACTTCAAAGCAAAAACTCCTCCAAAAATACGTAAACACAGCTGACACACTTTGCATTGTATTTCTGGCCTCCTTTCTTTTTTGTATTTATCATGTTTAAACAAACAGCTAATTAAATAAAACAAGGTCACATTTAAACATTTAAAGTAGGTCTTCAATGTAGTTTTATCAGTGCTGGCAGCATCTACTGTAAATAACAGGTTTCAGCAACAGTTAACAGAAAATAGTTAACAAACAGAAGAGGCAGAAATATGATTCCCTGCACCGACACCATCTCAGTAACTCAATACAGCCTGAAGATGTGTTTTGCAAAAGGGGCACAAATCATCTCTCTTGACTGGAAACTCTCAATACACTTTGCTAAAACTAAATCCGCCTACACACGTGAATGCAACAAATTCTGTCAGGAAAAAGCTCTTTTGGGAAATATACAAAAAACAACATTAACTTAAGTGTAAAAGTAAAAGTAAAGTTAGTGCAGCAAGAAAAGTTATTCAGGATTCCTGATAACAAAATAACTCCCTGGATGCTTCACAGATTCTGTAAAAGACAACTTAGACCAACTCATGGAATAAAATCTCTTCAGTGTCGACCAACAGCAAACATATGAATAAAGCGTCGACATTGTATGTTTCTGTTAAACCGCGGCTATGTCACATTTGTACATTTCATACGTATCATATCAACATTTCTAAACTGACGTAGTTCAGATTACATGTACATGAGCTGAGTTTCTCATCAGGAGAAACAGGGGATGGTGGATGGCGTGACACTGAGGCAAGATGGCTGCAAAGCAGCAGATCACTGTTCAAGACCAGGGCTCTGTTCCAAAATCTATACTGCCATGAGTACACTTACACACAGTACACTGTCCGCACTTACAGAGTGCACATATTTCAGCAAGTAAGTGCTGTTCCTATTCATTACTCTATGGCGCACTTACCGGATGTTACGATCACGACTACGGCTGCGACTCATCAGTGACGTCACCCGCCAAAAAACTGGAACAGACGGCAGGTCAGTGGTTCCGCCCACTGACCTGTAAGTGGTCCCGCCTCTTCCACTACGTAGCTAAGATGGCGGCTGTTGAGTGCGAAAAGTGTACAATGTTCCACACTCTCAATTTTGGCCGTTATGAGTACACATCCGGGTCTTTTAGGTACACTTACTTTAAAGTATGGGTATTGGAACAGACCGCAGGGACTATTCCAGTGTTTATGGTGACCAAACAGGGCACTTTTAACTAGAGGTCAGAATATTTCCAGCAGTGGTTGTTGCAAAAACAACCAGGTATTTAAAGCCAAAACTTTTTCAAAACATTTCCCTAACCCTGACCAAGTGGTTTTTGTACCTAAATCCAATCATATGTTAACCACTGCGCTGTCACAACATAAAATACAAAACTGAAATAGAAAGAAATGTTACGTTTCAACATATCAGTTAGGGTCTGGTACAGAGCATGGTACATTTAAGGTGACCAACCAAATTACATCTGTACTACCAAGTGCTGATCCATGTTAAATCCATCTGTGCCAAATGTTGGTATCAAAGAGTGCATCTGAGTGAGAATGCCAAGTTTAGACAAGAGGTGGAAGTGCCGTGAAGCACCCTGAAACCTGTAAGTCAGCCACGGAGCTCTGTTGCTGGCCTCCGAGTTCCTAGGTTCAACTTTAAACAGGAGGCGGCAGTGCCCTAAAGTCGGCCACAGAGCTCCGTCAGCCGCTCTGCCAGATTCCCAGTGAGCCAAAACTATCACTGCATCGTGGATCTGACATCTGAGCATCAAGTCGATTTTATTTTTTAGATTATTTTAGCAATAGCCTGATGTCACTGATAGACAGGCAAACACACACACACACACACCAAGCGGCAAACTCCAGGACTGAGAAATGAAACCATTGCACAAGTGTCGAAAACTGCAGTTCCTCTGATGGCCACTCGAGGCTGGCTCTAGACGCCAATCCCTATTCACCCCCATGTTAAACTGCCTAACTTAACAGCAGAAATAAACATATTTACAGCCTGGTACAAAAAACTGTTTTCGTCACTATAGCTAGTTTATCCTGTCAGTGAATTAGCATTTTTATGTAACACACCCATTTACATTTTATTAAGGCTAAAAGTTCAACATAATTAAGGGCGGAACCACTTTGAGTGATAGTCAGATCCACCTCTTGCTCCTTGAAAAGCACCAGGCTCTCGCCTTCTGGCTTCTCTAAAACAAGATGGCGACAGCTGAAAAGCCAAACTCCAGGCTTCAAAATGGGACTGACGTCACTGTGACTCCAACCATAATTTTTACAGTCTATGATAGACACACATAAGCAGACAGACAGGACAGAGACAGAGACAGAAGATGAGCTCTATGTGGGATTAGAAAAGAGCAGAGGAGCAGAGTTGTGTTTTAGTTTTACTACGTCACGCCTGCAGCTTGTTACAAAGAAAGTGCAGTATCAAAAACCGCTGGGTGCTGTTATCAAATTCCAGGTACAGGTATCTGTTTGAATGTGGACAATACCCGACCCTGATATTCACTACATATGAAACATACAAGTTAATCATATCAGTGGTTTGCATAAATGCACACTACCAACATTTATCACGGCAGCTGGGTTAGAAACAACATATTAACATCAAAATAATTCATCATATAGCTCACATCAACAAAACATATTTGTCTGCTGAATAAGACTCCTCACCTGCAGAACGTCTGCTTGATAAATGATATCTGTGGTGACAGCAGCAGTCCTACAGACACTGCCTCCATTACATCTCATGCTGACTCTCACTGTTTTTATGATATATGTATGCTTTGATGTAAATGCTCAGCAGAAAAGAGACGTGAGTATCTTGTTCTTTGTTAGACACTGAAGGCCGAGGCGTCTGTGCATTTACATCAATTAGGTAAGTTGTCTAAAGCTGCTCAGACAGATCGTTTGTTTCTCTTATCAGCTGTCACAAAAACATCGCTGAGCAGAAAACAAAGTCAAATTGTGGTTCTCCAGGTTTCAGTTTTGATTTTTTCTCATCATCATTCACATTCACATTACTGCTGAGTTAAAGAGAAATTACTGCCTGTGGAAATTGTGAATTAGAATCTACCTGCTGAAATCATTTTCATGCATGGATGAATGTTAAAGAGCTGAACAGAGATTCATCTCTCACTAAAGGCTCATAAGTACTTCTCCAGCACAGGGGAGGCTGGTGTTTATGTATCGGTTAGTCAGAAATCACAATCTTGAAAGCTGTCAACCTGACAGAGCTAAATAACGCGCGGGGCAGCTTTCTGAAAATGATGGATTAGTCTTTAAGCATATTTCCCCCCCACAATCAATAACTCTTCAGTTCATTGCAGTCACATCACTCATTATTCAAACTGTGATGTTGGTGAGCAGACACTTTTGTTTTGCTCTGACCTCAACGCTGCGTTTACAGAGACTAATAACATGTTAACCAAGTGTACAGTAATGTAACACTGGTCATCAGGACTGACCCAGACACCTGTCAAGTTTTATTGTGCTGTGATTTGCCTGATACAGATACAGTTTTAATAAATGAGTGGGCCTCAAGATATTAATTGTGAGGATTTTAAAAAATATATTTGGGCATTTTGGCAATGAACATGATGCTGATATCTGCTATCCATCACTCCAAGCAATGTGTTGAAAACTGAGATCACAATTATCGATTTTATATGTAGGTTTGATGATGTTAAAGGCTGACAGGAGACATATTTTTAGTTTGTTAGACAAGTATCCACAAAAAGTAAAACTTCTTAACACCAGCTGGTCCTCGTCATTGTCTGACACTGACACTTTACAAGGGAGGCTGCAGCTTTGGCTACATCTGTCATTGCAGAGCACGTTTTGCATGTGTTGTCAAAGGCACAATATCTGCTTCCACATCAACTATTCTGATGTGGTCACATGTGCAACATGCACAACAGTTTGAAATTCTTCTCAGCTTTCCGGTTTTAATTGGTTCTTTAGATAAAGTGGGTGAGCACCCTTTCTGCACAGGGGCACTGTCCAAGGTGCTAAATGAGTGAAGAAATGCCTTCAGCAATGTTTGCTTTGACATTGTGTGGGATATTTACTATATATGTATATATATATATATATACACAACGTGCTTGCCAGGAATTGCTTGATCTAAATCAATCCTAAAAGCACCTGAACAATGTCTTCTTTAAAGGGGACCTGTTCAGTTTTTTTTTCGTACAACCATGTCAGATGTTCATATTAAATGTGGCCAAAGTTCCAATAACGATGTAAATGTATGTAGAGATAATCCCTGTTAGCATGTTAGCAAAACCTCAGGCTTCAGACATTTTTGAATACTCAGTTACCAACAATTTTCTTTTGTACTCTGGCTTCAGTATGACATCATAGTGCGCCTCAGGCACGATACTGCAAGTGTTTCCATTACGTAGCCTACACTGCTACATGAGGCTACATGCTAACGTCCGGGGAACATGTAAACTTGTTTGCTGATCTCGATCCTATTCCTGCTCAAACATGTCTGGTTGTGTTTACGAGCTTGTTGTAGAGTTTTTCACAGTAAAAACTGCAACTGCAGTGATGGTGCAGAGACGCAGAGATCTGGAAGACCTGGACACGCTGACCAATCAGAGCAGACTGAGCTTTTTGTTGTTTGTTTTCTTTGGTGCTATTTTCTCCTCTTGTGATGTTATCACTCATACTTTGCTCTTTAAATCTCTTTCCTTTTGTGCAGCACTTTGTAACCTAGGTTTTTGAAAAGGTGCTGTGTAAATAAAAGTTAACACTTGCTTTTCAGGAGGGGTGCTTAAAGAGAAAGGTGTTGCATGAGGAAGTAAGAGGAACATAAAGTGTTTTTGACCATTAAAGCATGTAAACATGTTTCAGCAGAACCATCTAGTGCAAGTATGAACCTGAAAATTAGCCAAACAGATCCTCTTTAACACGTAGATAGTTCACTTATTAATGAGTCATGTCAGTAAAAGTAAGAGAAAGAACATTTTTTGATGCGATGCCTTTCTCAAACTGCTTTGATGTTTGATGTCTTTGCCATCTCTAATCGCCACAACTGAAAAAAATCTAGCAGAAACATAGTTTCATGAAAGTAGGGTAGAAAAAGAGTTATATTTTAAACATCACTGAGACTGCAAACATGACTCAGTTTCATTACTTTCTTCTCAACAGGGTGCACCATCAGCTCTCATTTCTACAGTTTGAATAACTTTAAATAGTTTTATTTTTGCAGCTTTCTTTCTTCCATTCAGGATTGTATTGTGAATATGAAGTGCTTCGTAGCACACACACTTGTATTCTGCAGTATTCAAACTGAGAGCAAACAAGTGCAGACCTTGTGGCAAAGGTTAGATGGTTTGTAGTCAAGCCTCTTGTCTCTGTGCCTCAATCTCTTTATCCCTGGACTGAGCTGGCCCTGGCCCAGAGCCCGTTCCCAGGCTGTGTGTGTGTATCTTTATCCTCCCAGCAGGGAGTTATCTGGGGGTAAAGGGCTCACTACTGTTTTTACATAAACAAAGACTTTGGAATGAAACAGAGAGAGCGTCATGGCCAAATCCCTGTGCCTGGCTGTCGGCCACTGCTCCATGCCGGTTTCACCTCAGACACCTTGTGGACACCACGCTGGTCCTGGTAATTAAGCAGCACAGACAGGCACCGTGATTAAACTAAGTGACACCAGAGACTGAGGCGGGGCCACCAAACAAAGTGCTGGTTGGAGCCATCACTGGAGAGTTTCCACTGGATCAGACTTTACTTCACACAGCAGATTACATGAGAGATCTGTAAAGTGCAGCCCAACGTTTAATGTCCAGTTATTAAAACTTTAATTTACTATTTTAGGAAAGTTGTATTAACAGCAATACGAAAACATTATATCACAATGATTTTTAAACATTAATTAACCACTTTAACTAAATAATTAATGCAAATATACATTGAATATTTGTTGCAGTATATCAGCTCATATACCAACTATTAGTATATAAACTTTAAAATGAGTTGTTATCCATGTAAATGTAGTAAATGGACTGCACTTATTTAGCACCTTTCTAGTCTTCCAACCACTACATGTCACATTCACCCATTCACACACTCATATACTGGTGGCCAAGGCTACCATACAAGGTGCCACCTGCCGCTCAATTTTTTAACACGCTCACACACTGATGGAACAGCCATCGGGAGCACACTGGGGCTCAGTATTTTTCTCAAGACTACTGCGACATGCAGACTGGAGGAGTCAGAAATTCGATTCCAATTAGCGTACGACCCGCTCTACCTCCTGAGCCACAGCCGTCATGTTCAGGGACACTACGGCGCGTGAACAGGTGCTGCATTGAACCAACAATCCTGCAATACAGCATGCAGAAACATAAAGTCTATAAACAGATATCTGCAGAATCTGTGGGCAACAGGACAAGATTTTGGCATTGGAAGCATTCTGGTTTCCGATTGCAGTGAAACTAGTATTGACCAATCACGTTTGAGTGACTAACTGTGCAATATGTCAACTGTATAATACCACTGTTATTAATCTTCCCAGTTCTATTCTTGCATTTATATTTAATACACTTGTAGTACGCTGCACATATTTGTACATATTTAAATTTTTCCTAAACAACATATCTAGCACCTTTTTTGCTTGAATACGTATATTTAATTTCTTTATTATTATTCTATTACTATTATATATCTATATTATTATATCTCTATTTTCGAGGGCTACTCCTTGAAAGTCGGACATTCAAATCATCAGAAATCCATCAGTTGTTTTTTTTTTGCTGGTTAGTGTGATGTGCAGTGTACTTCTGGGGAATTTTTGGTCCCAAGACTTGCGCACTTGACCTTCACGTCACTTTCTGGTAAAGAGAGCTGCGGACGTGATGCAGTGGCACGTAGGAGGAGAAACATTCCACTGTAAAGCTAAAGAGATAACATTATCTTCTCTCTTCTGCTTGGAAGTGGTGCCATTACAGCTCACAGCAACTTAACACAGCACAGGCTCTGGCTTTTGTTTGATAGTTTCGTCGTTAGCCATGTTGGCTTGTTCACTACACTACATGAATGCTGCTGTCACACTGAATGTCCCACTGAACCCTGTTCAAACTTTTAAACTTTATATGGGAAAAAAATAATTCATTGAACATTTGTGTGAAATGGCCAAATCTGATTCGACTGACATAATTCTGACTCGTACACAGCCCTGTTGTTTTCCTACAATTTCTTTATGCCTATGAGAGTATGAGAGCAACTGTAATCTGTCCTAATTTCTCTCTAGGGATCAATACAGTATGTCTGATATCTGATCTGACTCTGAGGATAACAGTTCTTGTGGAGAGCAAAAGAGGTGGAACGCATTGGCCGAAATGCAATCTGGCACCCAACTGGCTATCAGCTGACAACAAGTTAGCTTGTCATTTGCTTTTTTCAGATTTATCAGAATTCATATCTGTTTACAAAGATAAGTCAAAATGTTGTCTTGACTTGTCTCAAGTTGCCAATTAAACTTTTAACAATGATCGGCACACAGAAGAGAACGTCTTGGCCCAGATATTGGCTAGCTACACCAGATGTGTCGGCCGTTCATATTCAGACAATAGCCGACAGGTTGTGATATTGGCAGAAACATAACAGAAACAAACCGTGCTCGTCAGTGACAGTCACTAAAGCTAATACCTTCTTGAAATGATTAGCCTTTCCACAGAGCAAATATTACCAGGATCCACACTCCACAATGCACACATCACTTAAATCCCTCAACAGACAGGTACAACCTATTCTACCTGCCAGCCTGCATTAAGTCACTGCACAGAGGAGGCTCCAGAAAAAAACACACAATGCTGACTCCACGTCTACGCCATCCAAAGCTACCTGCCATCTCACTCTGATTACGGTGACTTATTGAGAAGGCAGTCCACGTCCCTCCTCTTCCTCCCATCTCCACCATAACCCAACAAAATTATCTCGGACATCCCTTAAAGGAGAAACTGATGCCAAATCTGTGCTGTAGTGAAACAAAATATCAGTTATGTCGATGAAAACTTTCCTCATTAAAAATAAACAGGTAAATCTCAAATGTTTTGGGCCTTTCTCTGTAGATACTTTACTGTTTGGATCTCATGTAAATCATCAATGCTATTAGAGTTTAATGCTATATTTAAAAAACAATAAATCAGCCCTTCCCCAACGCCAAGACACAGTGATGTATAACAGAATATGACAAAGGTTCAGTCATAAACAAATCTTCCCTGTGTGATTTCTCTGCTCTCCGTCCCTGCAGGGAGCCATTTCACCCATGACAGTTTGTTGGCACCAAAAAAGTGAATTAGAATACTTATGAAATGCAAACATCCACAACCCAAACCTACAGACTAAACATGAACTCCAAGTAGCACATCGCTCTTTGCTGTCATCTGAGAAGCGGATAATTAAATCTATGAGTACTTAATCTTCAAACACGAGCTCCATGTTTCCCAGATGAATTTTCTGCTCTTAAAAATTGCTTGACTATTTTCTGTGATACGGAAAAGGGATTTTGAGGCACATGCTTTCACTTTCTAAATTGTTGGCCGTTGCACAGCTCCAATGAAGCAGCTGAGGGTTGAACTTCTTGCTCAAGGGCACCTCGGTGGTGTTAAAGACGAAGAGACAAGTGTTGCTACAGATTTATTGAACCAGCAAAGCCTGCTTTTCTAACCTTTAGGCCACTACTGCCAAAAATTTCCCAATGTATCATTAATTTAAATACATGTTTTGATCAAATTTAAAGGCAAATGTCACAAAAAAATTTTACACTTACAATTTCCGATCACTGTAAAAATGTTAAACTCTTTTCATGAAGGCAGATGAGTTCAATACTAAGTTTTACGGGCCCTGACACATCAAACCAAAGGTGGGCCGCTGGGGAGCATCTGTAGCCCTATTGTTTGCAGTGTATCTTGGGCCATTGTTGCTGGTCAACAAATGTTGCCTGTTTTTTGGGTGATTCAGCATGCTGAATTGGCGACAGAGCCAGCAGGTCCCGTCATTGATGGAAATCACTTTGATGGACCCTTTAGCTAAGTGCACGAGAAGAGAAACAGAAGTGATGACAGCAAACAAAGTCAAGAGGGCGTGAGATCAAAACAAACTTGTTATATCAGGTGAGAATATTCTTTAGCCATTGAGCTGTAGCAGAAACAGTAGTAACTGTTGTGTTCATGTTTGCTAGTGCAAGGTGAACAATTTGTTCTCTGGTTGTGTAACATGCTAACTGGCTAACTAGCATCTTGACTCTGTCTTGTCAGCACATTTGTGTTTCCTAGGATAGCAAAGACATGACCCGCCCTGCTCTCCCTCTGATTGTCTTGTACTTGTTGCCTTTGTTGGTTAGATTGGTAAGGTTTAGACAAGAGGAGTGAGATCGTTTAGGGTTAGGGTAAGAATGTCAGAGTAAGCCAATCAGAGGCAGAGTAAGGCAGAGTAGAGTCTTCACTAGTAGAGTCATATCTTCACTATACAATAAAACACAAATTTGCGGCCTGTTGGTCTCCCAGCTTCCCTTTTTGAATGACAAATACAGACCACCACCACTTGTTGGTTGGCAGGGTCTACTAAGGCCAAAATCCAAGATCCACCTTGGAACATGGAATGTCCGAACCACGTATGAGACCACCAAGACAGCACAAGCCCTCAGTGAGATGAAAAGATACCACCTGGACATCCAGAGGATAAGTGGAAGTCACTGAACTGGCTCAGGACGCCAAGTGCTGCATGATTGGATCTCTCATCCTCCATTCAGGCCATGAGAATACCCACACACAGCGTAGCCTTCATAATCTCAGAGGAGAAAGCCAAAACTCTGCAGGAACGGGAACTAGTAAGAGAGAGGTTGGTCAGAGTGCACCTCAACTCAAAGGCCTGCAAACTCACCATCTTGCAGTGCTATGCAACAACTAATGAGGTTGAAGAAAAGGATTGGTATGAATAGCTACAAATGGCAGTTTCTAAGGTACCCTAACACGACATGCTTCTGATAACCGGTGACATGAAAGTGGGAACTGAAAAATTTTCCAACTACTAGAGGGTAATGGGCACCCACAGATGTGGAGAAAGAAACAATAATGGTGAATGCCTTGTTGGAGTCTGCATGAATAACAACCTGGTCATTGGTGGAACCATTTTTCACACAAGAAAATCCACAAGCTCACCTGATGGTAGGACCATCAACCAAAGACAGAAGAACAGACCATCTGCTGGTTTGAAGAGTCATTTCACTTACAGAGGCACAGAAGTAACTGTTGGTTGACTGTTGGCTGTAATCTTTGCATTGTGTTCAGTGCAAATTTTTGGACAAGACACAGACACAGGTCTTTGTCACAACTACTTCTTTGATGTCAGTTTGGGTCTTATACCTTAACTCAATGTTTTACCTCCAACCACACAGGGATTTAAGTAGTTTACTACATGTGACACAACACAAAGGTCTACTAATCAATGCACAAATCTCTACAATCATAAGCCCAGCTCAGACCACAGATTCAACGACGAGACAAAACCATTGCAGAATGTTGCAGAGCAAAGTTGCGGCGGTGTGACCTGACCTTCTGAGCTCAACTCAAGCCTGGTGATGGTGTCACCTGCAACTCAGCTGGTCAAATCACTGGCGGCTGGTTTAAGAACATAAAGCACATCACCTGTTTCTGCAGCCAATCAGCTTGTAGTAAAGTCCACTGGCCAAGTCAAAATGGCCACAGACAGCATGTTTGCTATCCCTGCTGCGCCCTCTGTTTCCGTCCTCAGGGTGGGTCGCTGCTGTTGCTTTCTGTATGTGCTTATGCCTCCTCACACACACACATTCTCAGTGACTGATTGATTGCTGCTAGTTATGTTTATTATTGTGGAGTATTTTAAATACAGTCAATCTGATGCTTGTTTTGTTTCTGTTTTTTGCTATGCAACCATAGCCTGTATCTCACTATCACTATCCTCATTCATATTTTAAGAAGCTACAAATTTTATTCAGCCACAAAATAAGACTGAAAAGCTGGAAATCACAGTCACATCACTGGAAATCAAGAACAGATGTAAAGAGAGTTGTTGCATAGTGGTGATACACCACCTCATCTAGTTGCATTGGTGTGAACCGGCAGATTTCTAAAACATTGCAGAACGATGCATTGCAAGTAGTTGCCTGTTTCAGCTCATCTCGTTGAAAACCTTTGGTCTGAACTGAGCGTTAAACACTTGTGATAATTACAATTTGATGATAAAAGTCAGTGCACTCTTTCTTCCATTAATCCATAAAAACAGGAATTTGAGGACTTTTCTCACGTGATTTGAGAACTGAAATAAAACCTTAACATGCACAAACCAACCACAAAATATCAACATCATGCACACATGCATTGCAAAGTAGTTTATAACGTATTATGTACATCACTACCAAATCTGGTCACAGCAGTTTGCCTCTGTGAGCTTTCTGATGTGACTCCCATCACCGACATGACCACCCAGCACTACCAGAACTCTCTGTCTCACACACAAACAAACTGAATATGTCTGTTATAGAGCAATTCTGCTAGCCAGCTCCCACTGAGGAAATTGTCTGTGATTGACAGGCTTCTGTGGGTACCATGGAAACCAAAAAGGAAAAATTGAACCAGTAACAGAAATGGCTGACATGAGTGACTGTTAGTGGGGGTATTGTGTAGGTCTGTGTACATGGTGAGAGACACTGCACTTGTCAGTGTGCTTTCAAAGCCTGGGGTTCCCGCTGTTTGCTCATGAGCGTGTGTGTGTGTGCGTGTGTGTGAGCATGTAGCTGTGAAATGTTTATTTTCAATACTCCCCGTCTGTTCCTGTAACAGTGTCAGCTATATCCTGCTGTATTTAGTGGCCGTTTATGTGAAAATCTACCAGCAGCCATCTGTCATCTGCTATCTATGCAAAGAGAAGGCCAGCAGCACCTTTTTCATTTTGCATTCAAAGCACTTTGTTTGCATTTGGCCTGTCGGTGATCAAACAAGCATGACGTCATAACTGAACGTCCCATATCACAGCGTCTGAAAAAAGAAAACAATAGGCTTGACTTACACAGCACACACACATACACACACACACACACACAAACACACACACTAAACCTGCTTCAATGGATTAAGATAAGCATGTTTGACTTCCTCTTATAGAAACAGACACAGAAAAAAAAAAGTGCAGTAGATAATTTGGTGGGCGAGTCTGTGCATGCTGGTAGAGGGGTGGTGTGTACATACACTGCATGTGTGTATATACGAGAGTGACTGTTGGACCACATGTAACTGCCACCGTTAAGGGAGAGGATGCAAATGACGTTAAGCACAGACTGCACCTATCTTAATTGGCTGTTTAGGTTCATTAAAGGCTACACTGAGTCTGTGAGGTGCAGGTGTACAGTGGAGTGAATTCCAATACAACAGCTCTCAAAGTTCAGTTTTTGTTTACACTGTGTTAATTCTACACTAAGGTCATTTTCAAGGCTGTAGTTTGTGGTTTTAGTGTGTTATTGTATAGGTGAAGACGGAGCAGATCATCTGAACATGAAAAAAAAGGTAGAGTGTGTGTATACATGCAGAAGGGGCGTAGTGGGAATGTTTTCATGTTAAGAGCACTGTGATGGTAAGATAAGCTGGGATAGAGCAGTATCTTTATAACTCATGTTTATTTACCTAACAACAGGTGCTGGAAAAGTAAAAATAGGGAAGGAGTTAGACTAGATTTGAATAGAATATTTAGCAGATGCCATACGACAGGTGGATGTCAACCAGTTTATCACTGATCTAGTCCCCTAGATCTCATGTCTTTCTCTACCTTTTCCCTTTCTCATCACTCCTCTGGCTGTTTGTGAATTCCACCATTTGTTCTCATGACAACTTCGACAAAGAGGAAAACAAATCATTTGCCTGTTTTACTGATCTTAACTGCAAACAAAGAACTGAGGTTGTTTTTACATCTGCAGTGATACTAAGTTGTCACCTTTTACTTCACCTTTGTATGAACACTGACTTATTACAAACAAACCAAGAGCTGTAAACATGAAATCATAGACGACAGGTAACTAATTTAATCAACAGCTGGATGTGGAGCCATGTGGGGAAATTCCTGTCTGGTAACTGAATGTAGACGGGTGTGCCACGAAGGGAGTTCGACAGAGCTAGGCTTTCTTTGCAATTGCCGGCTCACATAAAACCACAGTCAGAGATAATGCAGATACCACAACGGTGGGTATTAACTCATTTTTTTAACCCAGGCTTTTTTCCTCAGGCTCTGTGCATGTTCCCATAAAAGTTCCCAAAAGGACATCTGGTGTGTCATTTCATTCTGCTACTGCACAAAATGGATCAATTTCATGCTTCCTACTTCAGCCTATAAAAACTATTAACAAATTATTACAGCAAAAAGCAACAATGTTGGCAGAATGTAATTGTGTGAATTCATAAGTCAACGTATTTATTTCTAACATGACAGCAGCACATTCCAGACCTCTTAAGCCCAGTTCAGACCAAAGATTCGCAACGAGACAAAATCATTTCAGAACGTTGCATAGAAAAGTTGCAGCGTTGCGAACTGGTCGTTCTGAGCTCGACTCAAGCCGGCTGATGGTGTCATCTGCAATTCAGCTGGTCAAATCGCCAGCGGCTGGTTTTAAAACATAAAGCATGTCACCTGTCTCTACAGCCAGTTGGCTTGTAGCGAAGTCCGCTGGTCATGTCAAAATGACCACAGACGTGTGAGGGAGTGTGGGAGTGATAAAAATACCAAGATATTCTACTACATCCGGTCCGATTTTGCTGTATGCCAGCCAGCATGCTTTTCTGGGTATTCTGACCCACAATCCTCTGCACAGTGGACGATACGTCACATCAACTGAGGCGCAAAAGGATGACAGCACATTCAAGTAACTGATGCTAACAGTAATAACAGGAACATTAATTGTTTACATGAACAAATGATCAGAAATATCGTAAACAACAAAAGGACATAACTCTGACAATGACAACAACAGTCAAATGCACATGTAATTTCCCTGTCACAAATATAATATGTCTGTGCAGCAGAGCTCTCTGGTGAACTCGGTAAGTGGCGTTTGTTTATCTCTAAGGTAACAGATGTAAAAGCAAGAGGGTCAAAGTTCAGGGCATAATGTTATGAGACAGTAGTATGTCCTGATTGTGTGCATACTGCATGCAACAGTATGTACTTTCTAGGGGTGGCTGAAGTGACTACTAAAAGTAAAAACAAAAAGTATATCATTCAGAATTCACCTATATCCACTGTTAGAGTAGTTAGGCTTTTGAATTCATGCTTAAATCACATATCTGCAATCACGGTGAGATCCTGTGGCCAACCAAAACAAACCAAGACAAATGGACAGATGCACCAAAACTAGTTAGATGTAATAGCACCTTGGATGTATGTTGAATGAGACTGGGCATTAAAACTGACAAAGAGGGAGTACACTGCCTCCTGGATTATTTTTTGTATTTCTCTGGGGTTTGGCTGAGGTTATTGTGCATGACTCAGATCTCAAGGTGACAATGACATCCCCAAACCACTTACTTTAAAGCCGTAATAACACATCCTCTCTTCACATCTTGTGGTTTAGATGTACAAAAAGATCAGGTTCAATTTGACTTTCATTCATCATGCCGTATTACTCCAGTCTTGGGTCAGAAATCGCACTTTTCCTCTAATTCCCTCTTGGCATCTTCAAAAATCTCCTCTACTTTTTTCACCCCCCTCGCTGATCTTGTTAAATTAAGTATGATGGCTCAGTGTGAGTGCAGAGCTTTTTCACAGAAAGGAAAAGAATTGAACTGTCACTCAACTTCCACCTCTTTGCAGCAGAGTGCTTTAGTGTGTGTGTGTGTGTGTGTGTGTGTGTGTGTGTGTGTGTGTGTCTGCATAAATCTGTGTGAGTCTAGAACTTCAAAAACGTGTGGAAGTATGCCTCTGCAGTGGTCAGTGATCAACAGTAAATGAGCAGAACATATGAGATAATGACCAGCTGACCTGACATCCTGTAAACAAAGACTAGATTTGGGACTGTACACACACAGAGGACTTCACATTGTGCCTCTGCAGCTAAAGAAAATCCTCTCAGCTGCTAATCGCTCACAGACAGGCTGCATGTCTGTAGGCGCTCTCATCCACACTGTAGGACGCCACTGACAAGGGGTTGACTGGGAACAAAGAGGATAGGATCAAGCTAGCTCTGTATACCTCATATTCTCAGTCCAGTCCACGCTGGACTGAGAATATCCAACATTTTGATGAGGACACTCTGTCTCCGTCTGCACTGCATCCGTTTTTTCAATCTCCTGCCGACTCTTCTTGTCTACAAAGTGAGAGACAGAATGAATCATCCGGAGGGATTACTTCGCTCTCCACAGAGTGCCAAAAATACCTTCTTCGACTTGCAGTCACTCTCTTTCACTCTTTTGTATTCTGCATCATTCATATAACTATGATGCTGTCGCTGTCGGGTGAAAATCTCATATCTCCAAAGTTTTCAGAGGCAGAAAAGAGCTGTAAATTTTTCATTCTCTGTGGCCTGAATCTTGCTCAAAGCCCTGGAGGTGTAGAGTAGCTCTCTGAAGTCTTTGTGGGACCTCGACTGTAAAACCACTATCTCAGACTTATCTCTGTCTTGTGGGTCTTTTGACTCTGACTTATCTTGTTTTCGGCCATCAGTCTCGCCTGTTAAAGTCTCAACCGAGTCCAGTTGACTTTTCATTTTTTCCTTTCCTTTAGTGTGAGTCAACTGTATCAATTCACCACAGACATACACAGTTCTTGAAGAGGACTTATTATGCTCATTTTCAGATTCATACTTGCACTTAATGTTTTAATGCTGAAAATACACTTAATTCTATTTACTGTCTGTGCTGGAACACCTGTATTCACCCTCTGGCTAAAACGTTAAGTTTCAGCACCTGTCTCTTCAACGGCTCAGACATACTTTCTGCATTGACTGTCCACAGAAAGCTGCGGTCAGGTGGACACACACATGGTTCTATTCAAAGATGGTCTCCTTCAGCCCCCGGCAGTAAACGGGCTGTGTGGGAGGGGAGTTTACCATCCTCCTACTGTCGACATCAGGTGAAGGTAAAACTAAATCATATTGCTGGGTCTCAAGTGTATGTCTGTCAAATATCCAACTTAACACTAACTTCACCATGGTGAGGACAACAGCGGCTGTGGATGGCTTGACTGTAGTGTTTCAGACTGAATGGAGTGTGTGACAAGAGATGGGAGCATATGCAGCTATGCCTTGCACCTGGACATCCACATAAGGTCCGTGCATACCCTTGTGGACACAGGTGGATGACGACATTTTCGTAAAATACGGACCAAAACGGGCAACTGTGGACATTTGGATGCAGAAACTGTGAATGGACCTTGAGCTCCCCTCTCAAAAAAGCCCGGTCTTCTCTGAATGGTCACAGTCTCTGGGTCTTCTTTGTCATTGCAACGAGGGAATGACTGTAATGGAGAATAGCCAAACTTTCTCATGTGAAAAACCAGTAGGAACATGAGAAGAAATTAGGGAGAAATTTACAACATCGGCAACCAACCAACCACGTTTCCCTGACGTTAGCATGTAGCTTCATGTGGCAGTGTAGACTACATAATGTAAAAACTTACAGTAGCATAATACTGTATATCCCCTTTCAATATCACCTACACTGTTCTGCACAGTCACTTGCAAGTGTTTGCACACACAGGAAAATATTTTAGAATGAAAATTTAAATATCTCTATTAACATATCGCACTAGAGCCGGCTACTTCCAGTTTAGCTCTCCACTAACTTAAAGGGGAATTACGGCGTGAAATGGATTTGGAATATATTGTATTTTCCTCCAAAAGCCTAATGCCGCTAGCACTCAGGGCATGTCTCCAGGTGAAACGAAATAGCTTCCATTAAACCACTTACAAGGCTCAAAGTAGCCCCACACTTTGTTGGTAGTATAACGAGGGTCCTACCATTTAAAACGAGGCATTCACAACTTTGTAAGTGCACAGATAGTTTAGTAAAAACGACTGTTTACAAAGACAGTAACTTGAGGTAGTTTTCCGGTCGCTGCCAGTCAAAACAAGTCCATTATTGACTCCTCTTCTCCTCTCCTCAAAAGCTGTCGTCCAAGCTCGTGCACTACACACATCCCGGTCACCCCTTGTTCACATGCACAGCCCATGGTCAGCCCTCCTCTGTCAACAACACCTGAGATTCGCGTTCAGCAATCAACTTGTTTTGACTTAAATTCAAAATGGTGGCGACCGGAAAACTACCTCAAGGTACTGTCTTTGTAAACAGTCATTTTTTCTAAACTATCTGTGCACTTACAAAGTTGTGAATGCCTCGTTTTAAATGGTAGGACCCTCGTTATACTACTAACGAAGTGTGGGGCTACTTTGAGCCTTGTAAGTGGTTTAATGGCTCAATTTTGTTTCAGCTGGAGACATGCCCTGAGTGCTAGCAGCATTAGCCTTTTGGAGGAATCGGCTAAAAACAGCCTAGTTTAGAATGCATTGCATCAGCACGGTTTTGTACCCAACATAAGATTCGAACTTGTGATCATGTACAATATATTCCAAATCCATTTCACACTGGAATTTTCCTTTAAATGGGGATAACTTGATTCAATCTTGCAGCTTTTCTAGACTTTCAAAATGTTATTGGACTGAGTGGATCAAATCGCAGGGTAGTGACACTCAAAAAAATGTATCCACTGATTCACAGATGTCTCTTTTGCTATATAAGTTTATGGGAAAAAATCTTTTTGGGCCACATGGCATCACATGACCGAAGTAATTCAACTGTTTGGCCACGACAAAAATTGGCTTCAAAGCCCGGCACATGTTGTGGGGGCCCTGTCTCAAGCCTGTTTGAAATCCATCTGGACTCAGACTCAACCCCCATTTGGTCTCAATCTCCATCTGCAATTTAAGTGGTGCACTACAGCTCTGAGTAGGACTGCTCTTTTGGTTAACAGCGGAGAGTGGAGTTTAAGGCATTAATCCAAATAAGAGCTACGACTGTTAGAAAAACAAACTGTGAGACATCATTGTGAATGCATTAAAAAAGCAGTTGAACTGAAGGTAAGGCAGAGCATCACAGCAGGTCTGTGTTTGTGTGAGGATTTGAGTAATTTGAGTGTGTTTGTGTGTGTGAGTAATGTGCCTTCCAAAACGTAGAAGACTTGTATGTAAGGAGATATTATGGGGATCATAGTGATCGCTCTAAATGCGATGGCCTCAGCGACAGCAACAACAACATTTAGAAAGGCAGGCCGATTTTCCAAATGGGCATATTCCATTCCTCATCAGGCAGGCAAGACATGAGAAGATTTGGCTGGCATGAATCCTTAATCTGAGGGTAAAATAATCTGTCTCAGAATGTAATAATTCACATGGTATGTCTTTTGATTTGGATTAGTGGCCTGCAATCCTCTTAGCCCAATAGCTCAGTAGAACTTCTCAGTGACAAGTTCACAAGTCCACATAGCTTGCATAGACTCCCTCTCTTGGCCATTAACTCTCACAGCTTAAAGGTAATCTGCTTATATCTGGCTCTGACAGTTTTGTGCATACATCTTGGGGTGATATTGTAAACAAGTCGGCTATGACGCTGCACGTTAGGGGTCAGTGCTGCCTTGTTTTAATGTATCAGCTGGATGCTGTCTGCGTAATTGAGAGCAAAAACATCCCAGCGTGCTTTTTTTCTTATGTCACCCTTTATAAGTTGTCACAGGGATCAGTGACACTCAGGATTACCAACACGTGGGAAACACTTTACACTTTAATACCCAAGAAACAGAACCCAGCCAAGGCTGAGTCCACACTTAATGCAGGTTTGTACTTAGAGGGGAGTGAGCTCCATTTGTAAAAACAAAGTCTGTCACAGCTCTTGCCTGCTGCCATCTTTAAACATGATCCAGTGCTATCAAATAACTCGCGCTAAGACAGGAGGGGAAAAAAAATAACCCTGAATCATTTAAATCCTCGACTCAATATTCTTTATCTTTATCCTTTAAGGTTCTTTATAATTTAATAAACAGGATTAAAGTCATTGGGTAGAACAGAGCTAAGCGAGGCTCGTTCCACATTTTCTGTTTTAGCCTGCACTCCGCATACTGAGTCTTATTAAGCCCTTGCAAGATTACAGGGCCTTAATCTCCGGGAACACATGTTGTGAAGAATAAAAGCAATTTTATTTGGGAAACCAGAGTCCAAGTTTAGCAGGAAATGAGCTTTCTCCATAATCTCATCTTTTTGCTTTTTTTCTCCCCTGAGTAAATGAAAAGTCCCCTGTTACAGAACTGAGCTCCCTCTCCCTCTGTGAGTGTGTGTGTGTTGAAGAATTAACTGTGTATTGTGTGCCGTATGAATGTGTACTCCCTCTCCCCGACGCTCTCCAACACACACACACAATGTGCTCGCTAGTTCATAAATAAGGCTTGGGTAAGGTTTTACCCACCGAGCCGGCTTTGATTTCTGAGGAATGTAAATCCACCTGTTTCTGAACAGTCGGGTTTTCAGACGAATGTATTTATTGTCACCCCCCCTCCTAACCCGACACCACAATCACCTCCCTCCTCTCCCAAGCACCCCCCCCCCCTTCATTCACTGTAAATTCTATGCAGATTGCTGGCCCATGCTTACTGCACTTTGCAGAGAAAGCTTCGTAAAGATGATGATAAGCTAAAGCTCTAAATCCCAGACTTAGCTTTCTTATCGAAAGCTGCAGGAGCGAATGGAGCGCTTTAATAGAAGATGTGTGCATTGCTGTGTATGTGTGTGTGTGTGTGTATATGTGTGTGAGAGAGTGTTGTCTGGGTTGTAAATGCAAATGCCTTAAGACTCCTTTTTCCTCCACACCGGCACAATTTCATAAGCGCTGCATAGGCCCTGTTAAGCTTAAACCCTTTTATAAAGAATTAAGACACTCAGCTCTAATAAATTTGATTGACGACGCGCTGTCATCCTGCTGTCAGTGGCGGTATTTCAGAACACAGAAATCCATCATACAGAGATTTGAATTTGAGTTGTTTATCACACACGAGCTGAGCAGTGTATCTGTTGTCGTGTCCTCTAACCAAGATGTCATCCCAGTTTATCAGCAGGCATTATATGAAAAAGGCTTGTTGGTGATTCAGCTCACTCTGAGAGATTACAGTTTACAGTCTACCTCTGTGAGACTGACCTCACCTGGGAAAACCACAGCATCGCTTATGTGTTTGAATCCTTGAAACTACATATGTTCCTTGACAAGCACCCTCTTGTGGTCATGCAAACAATGACCGTCCTCACTTAGCGTAAAGGCGGAAGAACCTTGAAGTTGTTATACCACAGTAAAACCATACAGGGAGGAGGTCAAGCTCAACAATGATGCTGGAGACCGCTGTTCCCAACCAATCTGCTACCATCAGTCAAGATTAGTTTCTGTTAAACACTACGATGACCTTTCCCTAACCTTAACTTGTAGCTTTATTTGCCTCATCTTAAATACCATGAAAACTTGTGGTCTCAATCTACAATGAGCCATGGAGTCTTACACGAAACAACATTTTCCTGCCAAAACTTGAACAGTATTAGTCATTTTACATGAGATACACAGAGCTGGGTGGTAACACATTACAATTATTACGTAATTAAGTTACACACATGACTAAAAAGTCGTGTTTTTTTTTTTTTTTAAAGAAAGTGTTCTTTTAATGTTTTTTTTCTGTACTCAAGTAAATTTTTGAGCCAGAAATTTACTTTTGACTTTACTATATCTGCCATGAATCCCTTCATGGTGTGCTCTAAATGTGAGGAGCAAGTTTCCAGCTGTCTGGAGGAAAAAGAAGCAGCACCTGTCTCCTGTTCATGATGTGATAATAATGGAGCTAAACTCAGAACAAGAGGCCGCTTCTAGCAACTATCCCTGGCCAAATCTGCCCACACTTTATAGATCAAAACCTAAATGGACAGTGAAGATGAAGAGTTTGCTGTACCTCCCAACAAGCAGTGAGATCAGCACTTTTAAAAACTCCTCTTCCAAACCTCTGTGAGCACAGTGCAGTAATTTGCACATACTGTAGGTGAAAATGCAGGAAGCTAGCTAACATTATCTTTGTTATTTTGCAATCTTAATCTATTATGATAAAGAAGAGACAGGTAGAGATGAAGAGATTAGCTCATCTCCTCTACTTCATTAAAAAAAAAAAAGTTTAAGTGCTGTTTTTCTATTATTTTGCAGTGGCCCGCACACCCTAAAAAATATTAAAATGGTTAACAACTTGTTCTTTAAGTAATTTTTTAATCTGGTACTGTTTAACTTTTATTTGAGTAGATTTCTCAAATGATAATTTTCACTTTTACTTGAGCAGTTGTTATGTGAGTAAGGCCCTGATCACACAGAAAGCATTTTAGCAGCTGAAGGAGGCTTTTTGTAATTGTTTTTACTGAGATTGAAGCTTTTACTTGCTGTTTTTGTGTTGCTACGCTTTTGCTGGAGTGCTCTGAACTCCTCGAGTTGGAAAAACTCAGAGCGGAAAAGCGCACCACGTCATGCTTTTTCCCAATTGTCCAATCAAATTATTTGAGAGGCGGGCTTCTGTGGTGATCTCAACAGAAAACAGGGCGTGGAAGCATGTAAGTGCAGTGACTGAAATGGCCATCATGGAGGTGAAGCTCCTGGACCAACTGGTGGTACTCCCCGTGACCAACCCTCTTTTTTAGGGTCTCATGTACCCACACAGATCTCTGTTTCCCTGTGTCCCAACAAACTATTTGCTGACAGCCTCTCACCCTCAACCAGAGCTACAGCAAACACCCTCTGCCTCAATATTTTAGGAACTAGATACCAATCACTTTGAAATAAATTAAACAAACAAACAAACAAAAAATGGTAGATTGATTACACAGGAGGGTTTGGGTAAGGAGGTGAAAGGTTGGTTGCCTAGGCAACAAGATAAAGGCGCAGTAAGTGTTTTTTTACTAGTGGCATTCAGTTTGTGAAAAATAAAAAAAGGCAGTGCAGTTGCACAACGCTTTCTGTGTGATCTGGGCCTATTTGTACTTTTACTTAAATATAAATGTTTAGTGCTCTACACGCTACTGGAGATACATTAGATTTTTGGGATATTTTGCACTCTTCTTAGTCTACAGTTTGTGACATTAAGACTTAAAAAGGTGATGTCGCAGTTTTATGTGAACCAGATACATTAGCAATATTTGAAACAAAACATGATGACAGTTGTGGGCTTGATTGCTTATGTTGCCACTGTCAATCAAATCTGATCAAGCTAGGCAAACTACTTGAAACCGTCTGTTGTGTTCATACTGTGAATTCTGAAATCAAACAGGTCATTATAGTTCAAATATTTGTTTCCCTTGTTAGATCATAAGCCTGAAATTTGAATAAAAAGTGACACATCACATACTGAAGGGTATCCACATTATTTAATACACGACCACAGAGGTTCTGCTTTGAAATCATTCAAAGTGTGGCTAAACACTAGAAAATAAACAGGAAACTGTATCACTTTTAAAGCCTGGAGCTCAGGCAGCAAAAGGTCCTGTAATTCTCTTAGTGGTTGTCTGTTACCAACAGACTGCATTTATCACATCTGGTGCATCAAAAAGATTGTCAGTTTAATCTCTGCCAAACAAACTGCTTATACAGATTTACATTAAGCTCCAGGTATTTAGGTGTGAGGGAGAATGTACTGTGCTGTCACACAGCAGCTGTGCATGGTGGGATGTCATTATTTCTGCAGTGTGGCTGCACACATCAGTGTATTTAAAAAATATACAGCTTGATGTGTTTGCTATATTTAACCCTCAGCAGAAAGGGACTTAGTAAAGTTCATTATTAGTGTGAATTGTTAATATTAAGAAAATGTGACAGCTTTCACAGCTCTATTTTTTTTTTTAAATCTCATAAAACCTGTTGATATAAAAAACACTTCTATAATGAAATCACATTATTGCACTTTTATTACTTATTAAGGGATTAAAACTTTTCTAATTACTAATGTGATAACAAGGACGAGTTTAATAACTTTAAAGGTGCAGTGTGTAGGATTTAACAGGATATATTGGCAGATATATAATATAATATGTATGTTTTCTTGAGCTTATAATGATCTGAAAATTGGAATTGTTGTGTTTTTGTTACCTTAGAATGAGCTGTTTGTATCTACCTAGGGAGCAGGTCCTCATCTACAGAGATTGCCATGTTGCACCGCCATGTTTCTACAGTAGTCCAGAATGGACAAACCAATCACTAGCTCTAGACAGGGCCCATTCACGTTTTTGCACAGCTATCGCAGTTAGCAGCCCCTCCGCAACAAGAGGATTGGAAAACACTGATATTTTTAATGTGATACTGCTTTATGTAGAATCTTTACAGGTTTAAATCACCTGGTTTGTTTGTTCTGGAGAGAAAGAGACCTCTGCAGATAATTTGGCTCCTGCTAAAAACCTCCTGAACGTCTGGATGTTAAGTTATCAGCGATAAAAGATGAGCTCACATTAGCAGGCTCTGAGCTAGCTGTCCATCTGTGACATGCCAACCAGTGTTGGAGAAACACATACTTGTAATGTGGAACTGCTTTAGGGGCTGTGCACATGCCACTTTTTGGGCCCTCAAAGCCATTGTTTTACATGTAGACGTGCAGCAGATGCGCTCAAATGCCAGAAAGACACCATCGTGGTGTGCATGCATTCCCGAGCACCCATTTTTCAGGGCGTGATGGCACTCAGAGATACACTGAGTTCAACTTTTGGAACGCAGCAGCACCCATCATGTGTCATGTGACCAGGAACAACCAGTCACAGCTAACAGATATCTTTTCTTTCTTCTATAAATGTCAGTCTGTGATAAACATGGAAAAGTTGCTCATTTTGGTGCAGGGCTACCCAGAGCTTTACATCTGTCCCATGGACGACAGGCCTACACACTTATAAACAGCTCCTGGAAGAAGATCAGCTCTGCACTCAGGACTTCAGGTAAATAGGCTATACAATGCTTGTTAAGGTTGCTTAGCAACGTCAGACGCAACCTGTCGCTGAGCTCTTGAAAGCTGGCTCAAAAAAAGGCACGAGAGTAGCGGCCAGCACCCTGACCTCGTATTTCCCAGGCGGCAAAAGACGTGGCATGTGTACAGCCGTACAGGTCCGTTTGTTTTGAAGGAGTGACCTCTGTGAATAATTTGGCTCCTGGTAAAAACCTCCTGAACAAAACACTGAAGGAATCCTAACCTGGAGAAGTTTCAGCTGGTTGCAATCTGCAGTCCTCACCTCTTGATGCCACCAAATCCCCCTAAATCGTACGCATTTAACCTTTAATACTGAATTTAACAATTCAAATGTTAACATTATGAATCAATATCACACCAAAAGGTGAAAAAAATGGATTACTAACAGCTTCCAGTTAATGTTGTCATGTGTCAAGTTCTTACACTGCGGCAGTAAACCTGAATTGCTCAGACATTAAACACCCATCCTTCCTCATTAGGAGTCGTAATTTGAGCGTCTGTATCTGAGGAAAGATTTCCAAAGGGTCAGACTGCTTCCTGAAGCCCACCAACTATGAGCAGGTTTAAAAAGACAGTCTGACAGCTGCAGGTTAGCACTTGGCACACGTAGGTCTCTTGGCCTGGCAGCACCTCGGGGGTCAAACCTTGTTGCACTGCCAACCAGCCAGTTAGGGAGGCAGCCAGACAGCACCGATGTCCGCTGCCCTGCTATCTGTACTGGCACACGTGCCCCCCTCTCCCCCCACCTGGGTCCCTGCTGCCTGTCCTGTGCACTCAGGTGCACGCACATCAGCATAATGAACTCCAAGGTAGACTTTACCACTTCACTGGCTCCTCACAAGACAAAATGCCAAAACAAATCTTGTCATAATTAGGCATAATCCAGCTCATTACCGTCTGCTTAATTATCCTATTAATAACACTTCCTAGGAGAGCTTGTTTGCGGCAGCAGCAGTGCGCTCGGGCAAATGTTTGTTCCTAAATGAGCAAACACAGAGAAGACAACAGCATTGTTCAAACATGGGAGCTTTGACAACAGGAAAAAACAGGGCCAGGATTAATAGCGTAGCATAGAGCTTATCTTCCCTCTGAGGCCTAGCTTCACCACCAGGGCTTTGCAATACAGGTAACAGACAAGAATATTATGGATATGGATTTATGCATCTGTTTGTACAGTGATTTCAGCACAGCTAATTTCATCTGAAGTACAGGCACCACTGATCATCACTTTTTAAACTGAATGAATTATCACACAGTTTAAGTAATGATGCATATTTTCACAGCAGCCCAGACCTCCCTGTAGAAGTAGAGAACAAACTGTGTACAAGCTGCCATCCAGTGTTACTGAACCAATAATCCCTCTGTATGAAGGACCTGTTTTAATCTCATAATGAAGACTGCATGGAGGAGATTTTCACACAGTGTAAGGCAGAGTGATTTCATGTCACTGACTTTTCTCTGAGGGCCCACTCATGCCGTCATTTTTGTTCCCAATTATGTATTTTCAGCTTAGATAAACAAATGCTTGTGACAGCAAATATGGAATATAACGATGTCATTAAGTTGGCATTACAGCCCGATTTGCTCTAATTTTTATGCTCAGCAACATGCTTAAATTTTCAGCCAACAGTTTGATTTGTGAAGTTTGTGAGATTTCATGGAGGTTTTTATTATTTGGACTCTTTGGTCACGAGTGTGGATCAATTCACTCAGCTATAGTTAACACTGCCACTTAAGGTTTGAGTGGCTTTGTGGAAATGGCAGCAATTTTATTAGGCCTTTCAAGTCAAGTCAGTTTTATTTATGAATCACAAATTTGCCTCAGTGGGCTGAATGTGGCAGGGGCTGTCCTCAATCTGTGGTCTTCTGTGTTTTGGATTTAATGTATTAAACATCAACCAGGAGCAGTGGCCAATGATTTGAGCCAGACTGACAACTGTTATCACTTTTTGTACTAGAACTCTGATTGTGTCAAGTATGTGACACAGTCACAATCACTCTGTTTGGTGGCGAAACATGGAAGTTTGACGCCTTGCCATGGTCACACAGTTTGACAAAAACTCAAGCTTTGAGCAACTTTTGATGTCCAATGTCTTGAGATGGGACAGACCAAATTTGAAGTCAATCGAATAAAATTTGCAGGAGGAGTTCACTGAAGTACGACCCTTGAAAATGGCCAAATATGTGCCAAAATTGCACAGTAAATTCAAAATGGCTGACTTCCTGTTGGGTTTAGAGGCTCCAAGAGACTTTTTTTGTACTTCTTGGGACATTTCATGTGCCTACCAATTTTAATACATGTAGGTGAAACAATCTTCTGGGGCTGCCTCATAGAAATTTTGTAGGGGGCGCTACTGAGCCATCTCTTTTTTTTGCACCCGAGCATGCTGTGATATGTGTGCAAAGTTTCATGACTTTTTGAGCACCTTTAGGCCCTCAAAAATGAGATTCATTTGGAGAAAGAGAAGAAAAACTCCTTGCATTTTAATGGGGTCATCGCACCGCGTGGTGCTCAGGCCCTAAAAATATACATATAAGGAATTATCAGTGTAGTGTGTGATGTAAAATTTAGTTTACATCCATTTAAACTGTTCAGTGCGGATAACAAGTGTGTCTGCTGACCACAACATTTCAAAGTCAATGTGGCTGAAAGTGCTAAAAATGCTGGTTTTTCTTGCGTCACACAACTGGTGTCAACAGTCCTGTTGATGTGGAGCCCGCCTGCTCTGGCAACATCAACAAGAATGATGATCTTATTGCAAAGTGAGAGCTCTGTGTCTGCCTGTTTTCAGCAGTTTAAACTCCCAAGGACACTTTTGAAGTTGACTCACTCTGTATTGAGAAAAGTTTTGGTATTAGATGTCTTAGTGGCACTTCTCCCCTGTTTCCTTCATTTTGGAAACATACTGTTAATACACGATTGCCTAAACAAATACCTTAACTACCACCAATCCTTCCTGATTTTTTTGTCCTATCCCTGGCTTTCTCTTCTGCAGGATTAAAACAGACACTCTCTCTCATGTATCTGTAACTAATCTTCCTCTCTAGTTGAACTCTATACAGACTGAGCACAAGCTGTATCAACAGGGCAAAGACACACAGCAAGGTGAAAGTGTCTGCCAACTGCTGCAGGCAGATGCCAGCTGAGGCAACCCAGACCACATCCTCCTTGGCTACGATTGATGGGTTGGTGTCTGCTCTCAAAGTCTTCTGTGTAAAGAATTAACCATACATGCCGGAGCTGTGAATACAGACTTAAGAGTAAAAGGATCTCTCAAACTGTTTATACTTAACACCTACCCTACTGTACACACACACACAGACACACAAGAAGCTTTCTTTATCTCTCTCTTTCTCTAACTCCGTCCTCAGGCTGACGCTTCCTCCCCTGGTTCGAAACATTATCCTTTGGCCTCTGGGAGCAGAGGGTGAAGACAAAGCCCTGGCACTAAACACTGTCTTGGCTCTGTGTACACAAACACACTTTCCTCATCAATATTTAAATACACTTTTATCAGACCTAAAACCTGTTCTTACCCCTAGTGTATCGACATCAAGTGTGAAACTGTTCGAAAATAAAGTTAAATTGTTAAAAGCTGAGTTTGCTTTCAGTAGATTCACTGCTGCTATGTTTGCCAGTCTGGAAAGCTTTTATCATTCAAAAAGCATATCCAAAATCTGTAGGAGATCATCGGTAATATTATGTAGCACACTTATGCTTTTGATGTAAACTGAATGGGAAAGCATGACAGGATGCTGTGTTGGGGATGCCTGTTTTATCTTTTTCCTCTGATCTTTGGAGCAAGAGAGAGGAAGAGAAAGGGAGAGAGACAGACAGACAAACAGAGAGGAGAGAAAAGACTGCCAGCGGATAGAGAAAAGAGAGAGTGGGTGAAGGGAGTGACAGCAGCGCCATATCAAAAGAATAAAGAGAATGAGTTATCAAGGAAAAATGGATCAATGAATTCACTTCATGCAAAAAACAGCAAAGAGCAGACGTATTGAAATCCTATTATGTGGAGAAAAGTGAATAATTGATGCCCTCTTCTCTTTTTCACACTGATTCAGATTTTTTCGCGGCTGCATCAGATGGGTTTACAAGTGGTTTAGAAGTGTATTAATGATTCATGTGTGAGCTTGAGAGCTGCTTGCTTACAAAGAGAGTAAATAATCTGCTTCTATTGAGTGGCGTTTATTCTACAGGCTCTGATGGCTGATTATAGGTGTGAAAGGAAAACTGAGGCACCTAAAGATAAATGAGAAATAAACATTTAAAATCAGACTTTCAACATGAAGGGCCCCACTTAAATGATCTATAGTGCATAGTTTGAAGTGCATGGTGCAAGTTAGAGTGTGACTCGGGACGCATTTTTTCTGACCGAACCCGATCCCAGTCCAAGACCGGCCTGTCCCCGACAGACTGTCTGATTTTTAAGTCCAGACCCAACCCGAGCTTGACACAGTTTGGTACCTGACATAGTTATTGTTGTCATGGTTACAGCTTGTCCGTTTTACGGTAATCGCACATGGACAGTGTGTAAATGACCATCAAAAGGCTACTGTTACGCACAGTCAATCACGCTGCACGAACAGCAGCGCACCTCAGCAGCTTGATACGAACCCGTATACATAGGTTCATCTTACTGTTTGAATAATGCACCTCTCAAATATCAGGAAAATACTGCGTCATTGACTTTAGAACAGAAAATTTTGTTGGTCAGCGGTGCAATCGCTTTCTGCTGCCTCAGTGCACAGTTGGTGGCATGTTTATTTGCTACTTACAAAACACAGGCTGCATGTTGCTCCAGACCTTTGTTAGATGATGCCTGGACTCATTACTCGTCATGTTAATTTTGACGCATTTCAATATTTAAAACAAACACAACTACAAATTTATTTACAATTTTTAGACGACATTCCTCTGCAATCAAAGTGCAAACACTCTAGAACAATATTGTGGAGGTTCTCGGATCAAACCAAACACGCACACAGCCCATTATTATCTCTGAGAGAAGAAACAGACTAAACAGAGATTATTAGTGATGCTTTTACCAGATTTTAGAATCTAAGAGGAAAGTTATAAAATATACTGTGACTCTAACATTAAAATAATTCACCAAAAAATGTCCTTTGTTTGCTATTCAAACCACTTAGGTCTTAATCCAATTTGCTGTATATGAATTATGAAAAAACTAACCTCAGCTCAAACACATTGGGGAAGAAAGTTAAGACGCTTAATAATTATGCTGTGAACTACTCGACTACTGATGCACAAGAGTTCATGACACAAAAAGTCTTTAGAGAAATGGAAAGCGCATTAAAAGAAACAATATGTGAAAAAGATCAACATTTAAACACACACACACACACACACACACACATAATACTGTCATCCCAGCTGACTAACACCAGTGGAGCATTTCCGACAGGTGCGGCTCGGTCATCTACGGTTCAGTGGCGAAGTCCTTGGGGAGGACACATCATGGAGGGATGCCAGGTAGCGTAGCCTCAGGTGGACTCTTTCCCCTTGCTCAGCAGCAGGACGACATCTTCACGGCCAATCAGAAGTATGAGAGCAAGGAGACGGGAGGGCACCGAGACTGGGAATACTGCTCTCCAGTCGTCTGGCTGGGTTAGTGTTAATGATCAGGTTCATGAGAAACAGCTGGTCTTAAGTGGCTGCTTCAAATATCTGGAACATTAAATGCTTATTTCCTTCGTTCAGTCTCGTTCAGTGTTTGTGTTTCCCCCCAGAAGTCTCATTTTATTTGTATTACACTTCAGTGGTGAGTCAAAATGCTAAACACTAATGACCTTATTTAATTTTGTTTGCTTTGTAATCGTGTTAGTGCAGTCACCACTTCCAGGTCGACCTGACTTAACCAAGCAAAGCATACTGTACATACTGTACATACTGTAACGTTATCACAGGTTATCACATTTACCTACGGGTGACAATATCTCAACTATTTATCAAGATACATAGCATAAATACAGATAACACAGGTGAGAATAAAGTGTAAAAATAAATGCAGGCACATAGATAGACACAGCTACTGGGACATTTAAACGGAAATGAGTCGTCATAAATATTATTATTTGTATATACCTGTGTTTATCTGCCTGTTAATCTGACTGTGATGACTGTCATGACTGAACTAGCCCATGGACTCTGGGTGATGTTTATCCAGTGATGATCTAGACCTTATGGGAGATGAAGTTTGTTAAAGGTGGATAAACACAGAAATGTTAAATACAAACAAATATATGATCTATATTTAGGGACCGAGCCGGCAACGACCCACTTGCCCAATGAATTCTGTGTGAGGAGGTGCTGAGTCATCAGACACTACTGTTTTTGCTGTTCAGATTTCTTTCTTCCGCCGCCACTTCAAACCCAAATTTGACCCCCTAAACATGCTCAAAAACTCACCAAAATTGTCACGCATATCAGGACTGGTGAAAAATTACATAAAATGAAAAAATTAACCCCAAAAATGCCAAAATGGGTTCTCTAACGCCACCTAGGCACACAAAAATGCTCGCTACGGTCCGTAGGAATGTTGTAGAAAGATCAAACAAAAACTGGCTGGTTCGTCTCATCAAGACCTAAAAATGATGCGGTGGCGCCCGAAGCCGTAAAACCAACAGGAAGTGAGTTATTTGCCCTTTCAAAATAAGATTTCGCCTCAAATTGTGTCTTTTTTGAAAACTATCTCCTCCGAGGCCGTTTATTGTACCGACCTGAATGTTGCACAGGTGACAGTTCACACCCGTCTGAAAAAAATTTATTCGTAACTTTTTCATTACTGGCCCGGTTTTCATTTTATAGGCTCTCAAAGTGTCCGACGCACACACATCTTGAAAAGTCTTAGAAATTTCTCCCATAGGAAATGAATGGGATCGGGGGAGAAAATCACCAACACTCGGTGTTAAACAACCCTTAACAACTTTGGCATTGTTTCAGCTACAGACTCCATTAAAACTGTAAAATGTTGCCGCAGTTCTTGTCTATTCACACATGTCCCCAACTTTTTTGTATCTTTTACAGTTTTTGATCAGTGCCTCCAAAAGTACCATGAGCAAATCATGAGAAATTTGGAGTTTATAATGGGTGTCTATGAGACAGAATGTTTGCCGCTAGAGTGCGGAGCTGCTGTGAAAACTGTCCAAAAAACTTTTTGAAACTGCTCCGAGGGGCACAGACTTTGAGCTAGATGCACCATTGTCTCAAAAGTAGCAGAGATTTTTGTCCTGATTCATAAAAGTGTCTCCTTTTCACACTGATGTGAACAGAATTTGAACTGTGCACCTCCAAAGACAATGAGCACCCTCCATGTGACCCATCCGCCCCCATACATTTTTGTCTGCTGATCTCAGGAGAAAAGCTCAACTTCCTTCATGTTTAACTCGTGAGCATTTCCATATTTCTGCATTTACGTGGAAAATAAGGACATCACAACGATCCCCACATTCTTCCAGTCGTTACCATATCTTTCCTTCATTCGTAGCTGAAACGGTGTGGTCACCAGAGCCATTTGTTCGACGTGTGGGTTTTTGGCCACAGACTGAAGAAAATGCTGTGTCACTGACCTACTTTCAGCTGCACCTGTGTGTCTCTCCTCTGTTCTGTGTTGCTATGACGACCACTGCCTTTGATTGACAGCTGATCATCAAGCATCACACTGTGGATTGGATCTAGTCTAATGTCTATTGGCTACACCAGGGCTTCTCTCATATTAGTCCCGCCCTCAAACAGGAAGTAGTTTATAACTCCAGCATACATGCTCCAAACTTCCCCAAACTTCACAGGATTGATCACAGTCCCGCCCTGAACACACCCATGTGTCAATATTTGGGATTACACACAGCGCCACTCTAGCAGGACTGTCGATTTTTCTCAACCCTTGTTGTTTTAAATTACGATCCTTGATTTGGGTCTTGATGTGTTTGCACTGTTTTGTTCAATTTTGTATCCCTGGTGCTCTAAATTATTAACTTACCTTTGATCATTCTTTTTTAATTATATGTAAAAATCTTCCCCCTAGACTATATTAATTTGGGGTTTTTTTCCTCACCTTCATCAAGGTGGACTATTATTTTGCTCTGTATTTTTACAGAAGCAACATCCTTCATGAGATGTTGTATGTTCTTTTGTGTTCTACAATGTTCAATAATGCACATGCACATGTGTGCAGACATGTAAAGCTGAATTTTATTAATATATGGTGCCATTGCTTTTATTATGGCCTGGTCTTGTGGGATTGTTACTTTTTTTTTTCTTTTAATTTTCGAGTCTGTGCTTTCTTTTTTAGACTGCTGTGTTCGAGAAAAAAACATGGTGCTGATCTTGAGCTCAACGATCAAAGCAGTCACATTTTGAATGACAATTTCTACGCTTTTAATTTGAAGGCCAAACCGTTGAACTTCCTGTTATGTTCTGGTTCACTTCATGGAGCGTTCAGGTTCAGACCGACGGTGGCTGTCGCGTGCTGTCGGTGCCAGAGAGTTCCTTTTGGTCCAAACAAAGATGGTGTGTGAAGAACAGATGACTTACGCAGTGATGAAACACATGACAACATCCGCTCAGCAGTCAGACAGACATTATAGGAGAAATTAATTGATGTCATATTTTGAAATCTTTCATATAATCTATTTTTTTTTCTTGTGAAACAGAACCTTGCTACAAAGGGTATTATCAGAAAAACACAGTTAAAATACCAAAAGCAAACTTTCATGCTAAAAAACTGCTTTTCACATGAAAAAGAAAGAAAACAGTCTTTTCTCTGTATTTTCTACACAAAACCTTTAACCTGAGTGAAACTGAACCAAGAGGTCAGTCTGACTTGAGTATTTACAGCTATGACAGATAATGACAGGAGAGATAAGATCAATTTTGTTTTTTTATTTATGTATTTGTTGTGTTCTAATTGTAAAACATAAAGCCATGTAGCTTTTGCTGCATGGCTTGAAGAAAACGGGAGAACCGGAGTACCCGGAGAAAACCCATACCACCCAGGTAGACAACACACAAACTCACAAAGGCTCAGGCCCGGAAATTGAACCCTCACCCATGAGGTCGTGCTGCTGACTCCCAAGGTGGTCCTAAGAGCTCAAGTCCTGTCTCACGTGTCCAAAAGGTAACCTGGAGATCACCTGGACAGGAGGCAGGACATGAGCTCTATTGCATTCATGTTTGAGGAAAAAAGCCTCACGCCAATTTTCCTCCAACATGACTCCTATTATATGTCACCTACATGGGACTGACCCTTCTGCAGGTTGAAGTGAAAGGCCTGGAGATGACTTTGCCCAGTCTGGAAAAGAACCTGCAGATGGCGTTACGCTTCTTTGGTGGTGTCAAAATATGACTTGCAAAAGTGCAGGCTATAACATCCAATTCTTGGTCTTCTAGCTGCAGTGAAATTAGAATCTGCTCTGCACAGCCCAAGGATTTACAGAGGTCCTTGAAAATGACCTTGTCTAGGCGTTTAAGAGTTTCCAGGCTGATCTCAAAATCAGTTCCCTGGACCTGGGCCCATATCCTTTGGAACAGGCGGTCGATGAGGATACGGGGGTCGTCACATCTCAGGCCGATCTTCAATTTCTTGAAGATCCGTGTGACTATCTTCTGGACAAGAAGAAGGACAGAGACTTTCTTTTTCTCCGTCTGTAAAATCTGGTCTGCTGTAAAATTCAGCACAGGTTCAGCACCTGTCTCAGGTACTGTGACTGCAGGTGCTGGTGTGGCTGGCTTAGTGACCCTTAAAGCCTTCATCACATTGTCACAATGGATGCCAGCCCCTCCTAACTGGGATGTCTCTGCTCGGAATGGACGGACCTCGATCACTCCTAACTGCAATGTCTCTGCTCGGAATGGACGAACCTCGTCCACTCCTAACTGGGATGTCTCTGCTCGGAATGGACGGACCTCGATCACTCCTAACTGCAATGTCTCTGCTCGGAATGGACGGACCTCCTCCACTCCTAACTGGGATGTCTCTGCTCGGAATGGACGGACCTCCTCCACTCCTAACTGCGATGTCTCTGCTCGGAATGGGAGAACCTCGTCCACTCCTAACTGGGATGTCTCTGCTTGGCATGGGAGAACCTCGTCCACTCCTAACTGGGATGTCTCCGCTCGGAATGGGAGAATCTCGTCCACTCCTAACTGCGATGTCTCTGCATGGCATGGGAGAACCTCATCCACTCCTAACTGGGATGTCTCTGCTCGGAATGGGAGAACCTCGTCCACTCCTAACTGGGATGTCTCCGCTCGGAATGGGAGAACCTCGTCCACTCCTAACTGCGATGTCTCTGCTTGGCATGGGAGAACCTCGTCCATTCCTAACTGGTATGTCTCTGCTCGGAATGGGAGAACCTCGTCCACTCCTAACTGGGATGTCTCTGCTCGGAATGGGAGAACCTCGTCCACTCCTAACTGGGATGTCTCTGCTCGGAATGGGAGAACCTCGTCCACTCCTAACTGGGATGTCTCTGCTCGGAATGGGAGAACCTCGTCCACTCCTAACTGCGATGTCTCTGCTCGGCATGGAAGAATCTCGTCCACTCCTAACTGGGATGTCTCTGCTTGGCATGGGAGAATCTCGTCCACTCCTAACTGGGATGTCTCTGCTCGGAATGGGAGAATCTCGTCCAGTCCTAAGTGGGATGTCTCTGCTCGGCATGGAAGAATCTCGTCCACTCCTAACTGGGATGTCTCCGCTCGGAATGGGAGAACCTCGTCCACTCCTAACTGCAATGTCTCTGCTTGGCATGAGAGAACCTCGTCCATTCCTAACTGGTATGTCTCTGCTCGGAATGGGAGAACCTCGTCCACTCCTAACTGGGATGTCTCTGCTCGGAATGGGAGAACCTCGTCCACTCCTAACTGGGATGTCTCTGCTCGGAATGGGAGAACCTCGTCCACTCCTAACTGGGATGTCTCTGCTCGGCATGGGAGAACCTCGTCCACTCCTAACTGCGATGTCTCTGCTTGGCATGGAAGAATCTCGTCCACTCCTAACTGGGATGTCTCTGCTTGGCATGGGAGAATCTCGTCCACTCCTAACTGGGATGTCTCTGCTCGGAATGGGAGAATCTCGTCCACTCCTAACTGGGATGTCTCTGCTCGGAATGGGAGAATCTCGTCCACTCCTAACTGCGATGTCTCTGCTTGGCATGGAAGAATCTCGTCCGCTCCTAACTGCGATGTCTCTGCTTGGCATGGAAGAATCTCGTCCACTCCTAACTGCGATGTCTCTGCTTGGCATGGAAGAATCTCGTCCACTCCTAACTGGGATGTCTCTGCTCGGAATGGGAGAATCTCGTCCACTCCTAACTGCGATGTCTCTGCATGGCATGGGAGAACCTCGTCCACTCCTAACTGGGATGTCTCTGCTCGGAATGGACGGACCTCGATCACTCCTAACTGCGATGTCTCTGCTCGGAATGGACGAACCTCGTCCACTCCTAACTGGGATGTCTCTGCTCGGAATGGACGGACCTTGATCACTCCTAACTGGGATGTCTCCGCTCGGAATGGGAGAACCTCGTCCACTCCTAACTGGGATGTCTCTGCTTGGCATGGAAGAATCTCGTCCACTCCTAACTGGGATGTCTCTGCTCGGAATGGGAGAATCTCGTCCACTCCTAACTGCGATGTCTCTGCATGGCATGGAAGAATCTCGTCCACTCCTAACTGCGATGTCTCTGCTCGGAATGGACGGACCTCGTCCACTCCTAACTGGGATGTCTCCGCTCGGAATGGAAGAACCTCGTCCACTCCTAACTGGGATGTCTCCGCTCGGAATGGGAGAACCTCGTCCACTCCTAACTGGGATGTCTGCGCTCGGAATGGGAGAACCTCGTCCACCCCTAACTGGGATGTCTCTGCTTGGAATGGACGGACCTCGTCCACTCCTAACTGCGATGTCTCTGCTCGGAATGGGAGAACCTCGTCCACTCCTAATTGGGATGTCTCCGCTCGGAATGGGAGAACCTCGTCCACTCCTAACTGGGATGTCTCTGCTTGGCATGGGAGAATCTCGTCCACTCCTAACTGCGATGTCTCTGCATGGCATGGGAGAACCTCGTCCACTCCTAACTGGGATGTCTCTGCTCGGAATGGGAGAACCTCGTCCACTCCTAACTGCGATGTCTCTGCTTGGCATGGGAGAATCTCGTCCACTCCTAACTGCGATGTCTCTGCATGGCATGGAAGAATCTCGTCCACTCCTAACTGGTATGTCTCTGCTAGGAATGGGAGAACCTCGTCCACTCCTAACTGGGATGTCTCCGCTCGGAATGGGAGAACCTCGTCCACTCCTAACTGGGATGTCTCCGCTCGGAATGGGAGAACCTCGTCCAGTCCTAAGTGGGATGTCTCTGCTCGGAATGGGAGAACCTCGTCCACTCCTAACTGGGATGTCTCCGCTCGGAATGGGAGAACCTCGTCCACTCCTAACTGGAATGTCTCTGCTCGGAATGGGAGAACCTCGTCCACTCCTAACTGGGATGTCTCTGCTTGGCATGGGAGAACCTCGTCCACTCCTAACTGCGATGTCTCTGCTTGGCATGGGAGAATCTCGCCCACTCCTAACTGCGACGTCTCTGCTTGGCATGGGAGAATCTCGATCACTCCTAACTGGGATGTCTCCTCTCTCTGTGTTGTTTCCATGACGATGATTTTTTTCCTCAAACGTCTTGATTTAAGAGTCGCGGTGCGGTCTGTGAGTTTAACCTCCAGAAACGTGTCCTCAACAATTAAGAGCCATATAAACTTATAAACTTGTGAACACGGGTATTGTGATGTCACAAAGGCAAAGAAATTCCAAAGACATGACATCATCAAAGCAATAACACATCAGTAACTCCTCCCCCAGAGGGACAACAGCCTAGCAACCGTTGCTAAGCACCGGCAGCACACTGTGTGGAATTAAAAACTACTGTTGTTAACATTACTTATATACTTGGCTACAAAGTGCATTTTATATATATATTTATAAAACGGAAAGGTGAAATCCGGCAATCTGATTGGCTGTTAACCGTGATATAATGAGCGTATATCACGGCTACTATTCGAAAAAGCCTTATCATGCGTGACTTTCGCGTCAGGCCAAAGAACGCCCCTTAGCTGTGATATAATGAGCGTATATCACGGCCTGTCGTGATGTATTGCTTAAATATATGTATATAAAATAATGTGCTAATTAAAATGATCATATAAAATAATAAATGAGCCAATCATTAAAGTGAGATTTCAATCTGTTACAAAGCACCACAGAACAAGACATTTCGGGCTCTTCTGTCTTTTATTTTTGTGTTTTCTTAAAAAAAAAAAAAACATTTACATTTAAAATCACAGCCTTATATAAATTACAACAGCAAAAACAAATATCTATTTTAAATACACTCCTCTCCTCTGCGCTGACTGTCATCCTTAAACCAATAAAACAACCTGCGACACACCAAATCAAATTCCCTTCAGCTTAAATCTGAATGAACTGCAGTCCGGTGCATTAAAATATACAGTGTTGTGTTTTCCTCTGTGACACTGTCAGAAGTCAGCCATTTTTAATTTTGCGGCCATTTTTGGCTTTTTGCACGTGTTTTTAACACATTTTAACGAACTCCTCCTACAGGATTAATCAGAACAACTTCAAAATCACTGTGTGCCATCTAGACTACGTTGTGATCAAAAGCTATCAAAAGATTAGTAGATCGTTAAAGGGTTTGGCCGTGAGGTGGCGGCAAACTTTGATGTTTCACCATGATAACAAAAGTTGTGTAACTTGACTCTAGGTGGACATATCTTTCCAAAACTTCATACAGATGATAACAGTCCAGCCCTGAAAACATTGACAGCAGAATTTTTCATCACCGTCATAGCGCCGCCTACTGGTTGCAGAAAGTTACTGGTTTCATTCTTTCATGTCTCTCTTCTACCAGGTTAATATCAACCACCTCAATTTGGTGAGACATCGTCCCAAGACCTTGATGATGATCACACCAGAAGCTTTTGAGTTTTCCTCAGCTGTCACTGTGGCAACGCCTTATTCGCCATAAAACACGAAATTGTTTTTGAGGGGTAAGGGATGCTTGTAAAGTCATGAAACTTGGCACACATATGATAGGACCCGATTTGTGTTGTCTGATGTCAATTTTGTGCTTTGATGTGCCAACATGGCTCAACAGCACCCCCTACAAATATTCAACAAAGCAGCCCCCATAGCTGCTTTCACCTACACGAGGAAACTTGGGAGTCACTTGTGTCACTGAAAGATGTACAAAAAAGCCTCTTGGAGCCATGTGCCAAACCCAACAGGTCGTCCGCCATTTTGAATTTGCTTGTAACTGCTTCACAACCTGACCGTACATGTTCCAATCTTCCTCAAACTTCACAGGTTTGATGCCCTGAACACATCTATATGCCAATACTTGGTTATTAGTACGGCGCCACCTACTGGCAAAATGATATGTTGAAGACATATGACTTGAGGGATATGACGTGTAACTCCTGCATGAGGGGTCTGCCTTCGACAGGAATGAACAGCGGCGTCAGCCAGCGTCCTGCCAGCGCCCTCGAATTGCGTGAAGGTGCGAGGGCCCGTTCATCGCTGCTTGCAGCTTTAATTTATATCTATTTTTTAAAACCCTCCTTTTCTAAAGGTGTAACACAACTCACAACTTGCTGTTGAGGTAGTTCAAGTTGATTTAAGGCTGGACATTTGGTCATTTTCACTGCTACAAAATGTCAATGTGATTTTTGAATGAGGTTTTATTACTTCTAGAACAGAAGCTGGAGGTTCTGATTTAACTTTCAGCTCTTTTTTTCAACTTTTGATAACTGAATTCATACTTTGGATACAGAGTCACCTTTGATCAGCCTACTCAGAGCAACATTATAAGTTCTGAAAAAAGACTTAAGACTTTCTTTTTTACCACAAATGAAAAATTGAGTTTAAAAAATAAAAGATGTGCCACTGTTTATTGTGAAACTTCAGTTAAAAGCCTAGTCCCAATTAAACGCCCAGTCCCTTTTACTAACCAAGTGCGGCTACATATTTTGACAAATAAATGCCTATCTCAATTAGAAGCCTGGTCTGGTTGCCAAGCAGTTCATTTTTCTTAAAAGTTGGCTGCCTTAAATTATGTGTCCACTCCTCAATCACCCTGTAAGTTATTCATATTCCTTTAATCTGTAAGAGTCCTCAGAACAAATGGTTTTTCATAAATATTAATCCAAGGTGTGAGGATTGTTTTAACAGGATGCAGTGGTGTTGAGTCGGTATGCTGGGTGCTGTAATCCTCGAGTGCCACAACTGATGCTCTGTCTGTTGGAGCTAGATCAAATGAATTATTCATAATTAATATATTATATGAAGCCTAATCTTTAAACAAGTAATATTCATACTGCTTTGAATAAACAATGTGATTATATTTCCTATCTTTGCTGAGCAACAGTTTTGTGTGAAAGGAATTAAAGGCCTGTCCCAAATACAGGCCTGTTGATATCAGTCATGTAACCAAATAAATTAATTAAAGTTTTACGGTAATTCAATACACTCATGACTTTGGCAGCTACAGCATAACTTCGTCTGCTATGAGTGTAAATATCACTATATATCTGACCTTAAAGGGGCTCTATGTGAAATTCAGAGCGTATGAGTTGTCTGGACATCTGGCTGCTGCCAGCTGACGGTGCTGACTCCATAAACAGTGCTAAACAATGGCAACAGTGTTGACAGGGATAATGATGTTAACCAGAGTGGAACAAGAGAGTGGACACTACGTTCCTGTGACACTACCGTCTTGGTATCAGTGTTTGCCACTGCATGAGCATTGTGCAAAGCAAAGACAATGAGCTAGCCAGCAGCATACTCACGTGCATTAATATGCATGCACAGCTGCACAAACAAACCACAGAGAAGCTCGGATTACAACAGACACAGAGGTAGCGTAATTTCTCTACTTAGGGTGCCATTACCCCACTATATCTTTACACTGCAGATAGCATAGCATATCTTTAAATAGCTTTTTGCTGATATATTAATACACTGAATGTAGCCTTTAAAGATTATTCTCCACATGTTCTACTGTTACACTACATTTTAGCATTCAGCATTGTCCCTTATTTGTTATTGTGGTCACAGTGGCTGCTGTTCAGCAAAAGTTCTATAGTCTCACTTAAATGTATTCTAATATATTAGCATCTATACTGAGAGGAACTGTAGAAAAAAAGGATGATTTTGGTGGCAGGTATTGGGTTATGTGACCTTACTTTAACTGTTTGTTCTAAAGAACTTAAACTCTTAATTGACATTAATTTTAAACCGTATTCAATTGTTCAGTTGTAAATGCTCCTTACTACTAGTGCTGTCAACAATGATCAATCGATAGATATAAATATAAATTATATAAATACATTCTGAATATCTAAAATGCTTTCTCGCACTCTCCTACTGTTAATGTTTACAGTCATTCGGCTGTTCTCTGCTCCTGACCAAGAAAATAAAAGTCATCATTGTCATGTTATAGCCTTTTTAGATTTACAGTTTCATTGAAAAAAATTAAAACTCACGCTCTCAATGTCCATTTTTCCCCGTGGTATCAAAATTGTCAGTATTTTCAAGGCATTGTGTAGAAGTTAGAAATTCACTAATGATAGCGTAATCTTGAGGTGAAACCTGAATCCAAAGACTAAAATGACCTAAAGCAAACTAGAACCAGAAAAGTGTCCTCACTGTGGAATATCTTCTCTTTCCTCAAGTTCCTCCTGAAATCACGCAGACTAGACAATTCGCCAACCACAAAGAGACACAGGCTGCTACCTGTGCACCCCTCAGCACTTCCTCCACATATTAAAATCCACCGTATTGAAACATCCTCTCCAGCTATTTCAAGCCACCCAAGTCGCTCAGGCTAACAACAATTAGGCCCCTGCAATTAGTCATCATAATACCGCAGCTCACTGGGCAACAATAATAAATGCGGTTATGGATGGGCTTACCCAAGTGAAGCTAACATCCACCAAGTGCTAATGATAGCAAGACAGTGCACATAATAACAAATTGTGCTCTGCCTTCATAATGAGACACATGAGCTGAATGAAACACGGAGGTAAAGAGAGGAGCTACAGTTTACTGAGGGCTAACAGAGGAGAACAATTGCAAGCATGGGCACGATCGCCATCAGCAATTTGCTGACACGCAGCCTGAGTGCAACATTTATTGGAAGATATTAGTATGATTTATGCACTTGTCTGTGTAACATACTTTTTTTTCGCTGTAGGTGAAGGGTTGAAGAGTTGGAGAGAATTTTAAGGACGCTAATTGCCCAAGGAAGTGAAAAGTCACTCTGCTGTATTTCATACTTTCAGAGATGTGTGAAGGTCAAACTACCTCTCTGACACCCACGCATGGATGCTCCTCCTGTTGTTGTTTTTTCACCAGTGTATTGAAAATCACTTTATCTTCTGTCCTGGTCTGTTTGTGCTCTGTGATGCCAGCTGCCCTGCGCTGTGATTTTGTGTCCTGCAATTTCACAGGACACAAAATGATTTGTCCTGGACAAGCTTATCAAATAACTACTGAGGATAAGGTTGGGATGATTTCTGGTTTTGCAGGTACGATCCGGTGTACGAGCTCAAACTGGTTTGATTTTATGTAGACTGGCTGAACCAACATTTGTCATTATAACAGGTTCTGGCAAATTGGCGTCACAGTGCTAAATTTAACTTGCATTGCATCGGTAATCTGATATATGACAAGGTGATAAATGACTAACAGAGACAATTGTGTCCAATAGGCCATGAGACATGCATGGCAACATGAAGGAGATCACATTTCAATAGAGGTGGAAGGAGCAGAGCTGCACATGTCTTGTTTGCTTACCAGACACTTCATATGTTCTTTGGGGGTGTTATGATAGCTTTAGTAATAGTTTCATGATGGTAGATGTGGATGTGGTTTAGGTAGGTGGTATAAGGCAGGGTTAGCACTGATGTCACACTTGGGGGTTGGCGGTATTGGCTCATTAGCCGCTATTATCTGCACGGAGAGAAGGAGCTGGAGGGGTCTTTGAGCTGAACGGGCACGCCAAGAGGAAGACACCGCAGGCAAGACATTCTGAATACAAAAAGAAACTGAAAAAAAGCATTTGATACACCACGACTTATCCATGTAAATACACCTTTACTCTAAACAACCATGAATAACTGCGAGCTGGCCGACTGGTCCAACAGAACAGCACCCGAGGGTGTCCCGTCCAAGACAGCTGGTTGCGAGGAACAAGAGCGGTGGCCTGGTGGTGAGTCAACCACAAACTTCCCCCAGATAGGAAAGGTCGCACTCATCCAGGAAGGTCCAGGCAATTTCTCACATCTACTGCAACATGTATGGAGAGGCACTGAGTTACAGGCTTGCTAGCCTTAGCTGATAAAGTTTCTTGAGCCAGGTTTAGCATAGCAGCGTAACAGGGTAATGAGACGAGACTTGGTGGAGTCTTTCAAGAAAATTAAATCATTACCAAAACTGCAACATTTTGGATATGAAGTTGACGAACGAGGTGTCCAAACTGGCTGCAGGTGATGTGGTGCACTGCTTAGACCTGAACTTCTGTTAAATGCCTTGTTTCATTTATAGGCTACTTGTCGCTCGCTTTTAAAGTGCCACAATGGACGAGGAACGGTTGATTCACAATGTTGAAATGCGGAATTATCTACAAGATACTTCCTTATTTTACTACGAAAGCCAACATTAAGTGTTCGTTAGCTTGAGGGAGATTGCCAGGGAGGTAAAAGTTTCTGGCAAAGTAAATGACCATTGCTAAAAACAAGCTAGGCAGTTTGCTGTTGGCCATATTGTGTGTCAGTTAATATCACAATATAAAATGTGTTTTCTGTTTTAAAAAGTACAAATGTAGCATGATAGCAAGCAGGCTCCTCACCCATCTTTTAACTTACTCAGGAAGATAGTGTAAATAAACAGGCCCATAAATGAATTGATATTTTAAGAATATCAAGTAATAATGTCAGAACAGGACCATCAGACAAGCAGCACTAGTTATCATCCACCTGACCTAAGTGTCACAGAGTTGAATATGTGAACACCAGGAGGTACGGTAGCCCCCCGGAAACTGCCTAATCAACGTGGGATGGTTGCGCTGTTATTACCCCATGCTGTTCTGTATAAAAGGTACAAGCACGGAATGGAGGGACAAAGTTAAAAGACAAAAGAGTAGCAGCGCTGCTGGGTCATAGTAGTAGTCACATGCAGGTGCTCTTTGGATCCTTCAGGTGCACTGTGGGGACAGAGTTGTTTTGCCAGGCACACACAACACTGATGATGTTGTGTTACACGTTACAGCCTCATGCCAATCTAAAACTCTTACACAGGGCTGCGTGATGCTGGGGTTGTTTGGTTCAGTGTAAAAAAGCAAAATCAGTGTAATGGAATACCTTGTTTTCATGACAGTATTGCATTGTATTATTGAATCACTGTGGGGGGCTTGAAATCATCACCTTGGCTCCACAATGAAAAGATTTAGCCAGCAAAAACACACTGCTACATACAAGATAAACGGCACAGGGCACGAACTCAACAATCGACAATCCATCAGACCAAGTTACAACAGACAAAGTCATGAGTTTGCCTGGGTCCAGACCTTTGAATCCTCCCACTCCAAGTTTGAGTTGAATTATTCATCTGGCATCGTAACATGAGACGGTGGTTTCTCAGTTAAAATAAAAAACGACAGATGAGCACTGCAAGAAGACTCAATCAGCCAATCAGCACCACAGGAAGGACTAACACCAGAATCAATGAGGAGTAATAACAACAATGGTGACCAATGTATAAATGATAGACGCTGCCATCAAGGCTGCTCTCAATCTACATGATCTTCGCATCAGTGTGGACTTAAAATAACGTTTCTCAGGCAGATATGTCGGTCTCTAGTGATTAGTTAGAGAAAATTAAATCTCCTTCCCTACTGGAAATCAGTTATAGTGGACATAATGTCAGACTGAAGATGGAAACAAAGTGGAGCTAGTTAATAGTTCGGCCTGATATCAGTTATGAGTCATAATTTCACCAACACCTTCTTACTATCTGAACACAGCTCAGATAAAATATGCAAGCACTTGAGTACCAACAATACGGGTAGATTCACTCATTTGAGCAACGCAATGAAGGTTTAAATTACTGTCTACTTTATCTGTTTGGCTTTTATCTGTGGTGGCATCATTTCTAGTGAAATTACAAGCATCACATTTTGCCATTTGGTGCTTAAATGTCAAAAAAAAATAACTTCCAAAGTGCAGTTTTATGTCTCCAATTGATTATGTGGATAAATATCTATTGAAATGAGCATAAATTCTAGCTTTCTACCCTATCTGCACTTACAGTAGAAACTAAGGTATGGTTAAGACTGTTGCTATGGCAAATAAACTCTATGGTCAGGGTTAGGCAACTACAACACTTATACAATCATCCAGTGTGGATGTAATTCTGAGTGGGGGATTCAGATTTGATTTTAGGTAATCATTGTCACTGTTAATGCCTGTTTGTCAGCTGTGACCTGGTGTACCTTGGTCGCCTGTCCACATTCTGCCACAGCCTACAACGTACAGCCAAATACACACAGTATCTTCCATTGTATTCCATTTCCATGATTACTGCAGTCCTGCAGGAAGGTTACTGCTGGTGTTGATGCACTGACACCTCGTCTCTCTCCTCAGATACAAAACGGATTGGAAACTGCGAACGCACCACAGAAGAAGCCAGGACCCACAATGCATTGGGCCTGGCAGCCAAGAAGCAGATGGGTTGGCTGGCCTCACTGGATAGCAGGGGCCCAATAGTGGCACCGGTTGTTGCTTTTGATGAGCTATGCACATAAGAAACCAGAACATCTGGTCTGACCATGTGGCACCTCCATTTGTCCAAGGCCCCTTGAAGCAAGCCCTCACACACTCACACATACACACACACACACACACAACACACACACACCTTCCACTGCCAGCTGCATCCACGCAAATGTGAGCTAAATCCAATGAATGATGCATGTTATTCACAGTGGGGTGGTGAGAGGCAGGGTGAGATGAGGGGAGGGGGGGTAGGTGTGGCGAGCCCACCACCCCTCAACAGAGCCCCCTGCTTTCCCGTCATCCTTTTCTGTGACTTTGATTAAAAATCATCCCACTCTTCCCTAAACAACTCATGAATATGCAGCAGGGTAATAAGCCCCGGCTCAAAGCAACTGATTTGTCAATTGTCTGCATTTCATCAAGATTGAGTAACACCTCAAGGGTGCTATAATCGAAAGCTGTAAAAAGAAGAGGGAGGAAAGAGCCTGTTCACCATTAGATTGCTGCGTTATCTTAATCATTAGGCACTTCGGGAGCTTAATTAACGACCTGACAAGAGCTGGGTAGAGAATTTGGAGTTGATTGGTTGTCGGAGGTGTTGAGTGAGTATACCGAATGCTAAGTCAGGGGAGGAATTCTAGCGAGAGAGAAGAGCGGCTGATTCGCTTTCAAAAACCAACTCAGCAGCAGCCATTAGACTGTTTTAATTAAGCATAATTAGAGATGCGATTACAATGATGGGTTTGATAACCAGTATTAAATCATTCATCCATAAATGTTATGTTAAAATAGATGAGGGGGGAAAACGAGAGAGAGGAGAGGAGGGGCGGAGTGGGGTGGAGTGCGAGTAAGATGTAGAGATAAATATGTGAGTGAGAGAGTGTGAGAAAGAAAGAGAGAGAGGAAGTGTGTGTGTGTGTGTGTGTGTGTGTGTGTGTGTGTGTGTGTGTGTGGTGATGGTGGGGGGGGTCTGGCAGGCTGCCACCAATTAGTTGGATGTGCTCAATTGCAGGAATTCTCTGGTGTCGTGACTCATGTTGACAGGTGTTCAGGGTGAATTATTTGTACTGGGGAGACAGAGTGTGCACACTAAACACACACACACACACACACACACACACACACACACACACACACACACACACACACACACACACACACAAAGGCTGCTCATCCCATAACCCAGCTCTGATATAAATCCAGCATGTTTATTGCTCTGGTCGGCAGGAGAAAATGAGATTGGACACTCTTTCCTCCTTCTCATTCTCTCCTCCTCTTCTCCTCTCTGCTGACTGGCTGACTGGGTCATTTTTAAATGCCTTGTAAATTTGTCAGCCATATTAAGTGCCCATTAAAGGGCACCAAGCTGGAGGAGGAAGCAGGAAAAGAGAGGCTCATATGGCGGTCCCTGACTGGCATTGCTCCCACATCCATCCAGCTTAATGGTGCCCGCCCACTGTGGCACTGGGGAGTCGTAGCTGTGATGTATTGTGGCACAGACGGACACAAGCTGGAAGAGGCAGATTAGCTGCTATAGGCCAGAATGTTTTGAGGTAACCTGGCTTGGACTGGCTGCTTGGCAGCTGTCATAATGCCTTGGCATGGTGATCTGTGGTCCTCTATCAGTAGGTTTACTGGGTTATCAGTGGAGTACAGTTTGAGTTGGAACCAACTGTTGGAAAAGTCTAACGGGTGGTCGTTCCAAGAAATAAAATCTCAACAGTGCCACTGAGGGACAGAGACACTATGAGTCGGAGGCCCGCGCACTTTGCCAGCCGAGGTGGACTGGTTGTGTAGAGTGGCAGGAGTTTTCCTGGGTAACTGGTTGAAATGTTGGTCAGTGGTTATTATAGCACTACTGGTATTAAATAAAGAAAATGTCCCATGCTGGCTGTCAGTTCTGCTGGACACTAGCTGGCTGCATTTAATAAAGGTTTGTTTGTGGCATGAGTGAAAGTCATCACATCTCATGAGCCTGTCTTCTCCAGCCCAAATCTTCATTGGCTTTCCCCACCTTTTGACAGCCACAGTTTTTGCCCTAAGAGGCTGAAATTAGGATGGAGGTCAAGTGTGTGTGTGAGTGTGTGATGGTGGGTTTTTTTTAGCCCCGCTTCAACCAAACACTTTCTGTATGGTACCTTTGGGACCAATTAACCCTTCAGACATGGTACCTAGACCCTAGCATTTCCACTGCAAACAGTACCTGTTCCGTCCAGCACTCACTGTATTTCCTCATCAGCGGTGACACAGATCGAAGTCTGCACCTCATTTATCGTCCACAGAATGAGGCTGCATGCCGACATTCTCAGAACAAAATAGAACAGGCTGCAGTGAGAGTCTCTCTCCATGGGATATTTGAAAATAGCGGGTTTGAGCATTTAGTCCTTCTCAGGCAAGCTCAGGGGTCTAGTGTTGCTGTAGCCCACAGGAACAATGCAATGTTTTTTTTTCTCAGAGGGGTTAGAATACATGCAGTTCACATACTCCAGTCGAAATTAATATATATTTTTAAACACTTGAAGATCCACTCATTACTAAAAGAGTATGTCATATAAAAACTAAAGTGATGGTCAAAGTTGTCACAGTGAAATTTAAGGTGTGCTGACTGATTCACGTCATCACTTCATGCATTGAGTAACAGTAAATAAAGTTATTTTTCCTCCGACTCCAGCTGCTGTGAGAGGCAGCAAAACATCCTTTCATTTTATAGTTACAGTTTACTACTAAAACTCTCCACAGTATGAACAGTGGTTACATGAGCCTCAAAACCAGACACAACTCAGCCCTGAGCAGAGTGACCGTCCTCTACTGACCAATCAGACTGCAGTGTTCACAGCTCCACCTTTTAGTACCAGATCTGTGTGCTAGGTACCCCAACAGAGGGGGGACCAAAATGGAGACGGTATGGAACAGTTCCTGTTGGTACCATCCACAACTTTTCACAGTGTAAACAGGAAAAAAGCGTACTGAACTGAACTGAACTGATCCGTATTACTCAGTGGAAACAGGGCTGATGTGTTCATGCCAAGGGAACGGCCTATCACAAAGAGGACTTCTAAATCAATCCACTGAGTTGCCCAAGACTTTGTGGATAGATTGGTCATGAGCCAAAGGACAGCTAATTAACTGTTCATGCCAAGTGATTCATGTAAATTGGCAAAAGGAGCAAATCATGGATGCAATACATTCACAACTACTATGGATTTGCACTTGTTTTTGATATGGTGCTTTTGTTCATTCATTCACTGAATGAATGAACAAAAGTGTGTTTAATATTTCACTAAGCTGACATAAGAGATACGTGACAACTAATTTAACCTAACAAATATGTTTTTTTTTTCAGCCTGTCAGAAATGCCAGAATTATGACTTTGGCATGCATAAAGAATATAAGTTTCGATTTTACATATTTTAGAAAAAGGTTTCAGAGAGCTGGAGTGACACAGAGTGGAGGGTGAAGCTAAAGAACAGTGTGCTTTGAAGGACTAACACATTCAGCATTGGAAGTTTGTTAAGAACTGACAGCAAAAGGGATTTTCTTTCTCATATTTACAATTAAAATGTACAAATCTCTATAACAAATTGCTTGTTGTGATCCAGTACAATACGAGATGGTCATAAAATTCAAGCTACGGGCACAAATAAAAAGATGTCCTCATTTATGTCAGCAGTGCTGTCCTCTAATTCTGTGGTAATCAACACAGAAGAAAGTGCTCTTAATCAATTCATTTCCATCACTGAGCTCTGCACCATAGATTTTGTCAATAAAGGGGCAGTCAATAAATCTTTAGCCCCGTCTAAAGGAAAGTAGCCGGAGTCCATTTTCTGATGGACACGATAAAAAGCCACTCTTGCCAATCGATGAGGAAGCCAGAAATAACAACTTGTCAATCCACAGGATGCTGTGTGGCTCATGCTGCCCTGTACTAAGTAAGGCCTCCCATTGTGCTGGTGCTGGTCGACTGTCCATCACAAAGACGGAAGAACAACAACGCTGTTGGTGAACAGGCACGTTCACACTGTACATATCTTTTTGCGTAAATTGTTAAGTAAAAACTCACAAACATAATTCACATTCCACTCTCAACAACTGCAGGAGAAACAACCAGTGACAGTTTAGATTATCACATGAATGAGATGGTTTCTGCAGTTTTCTACAGTTCAGTGCTGCTTTTGTCTCGGCCAGGTGTGTCCTCTGCTTTCACAGCGCAGCTCTGTGGCCAAAGTTCAACCAATGCCTCTCGTACACTGAAGACTTTTAGTTTTTAGTCACACAGTATCAGATTTTTCAAAGACTGGGGATCATGAGCCAAGACTAAAAACTTTTGATGATATTAATATTGATTTTGTCAGAATGTCAAGACATGAAAGAGAGTGACTTAAAACATCTCGTACAGAGTTTATGGCCATCTTATACCCAATGATTGAGATCAAGGGAGGTAAAACTCTGATGATTTGTCTGCAGCAGTGACATAGCTTGAGAAGTCATCTGATGTAAGGCAGGCATAAAGAACCTTTGACCCCTAAACTCACTTACCTCCACAGCACAGGAGGAACAGCCTTCCAGCATTAACAGCAAGGGGGAGTTCAGATGGAGCCAATTTCACTGTTAAGACAAATAAATAAGTCAGTTGTGTGTATCAAGTCATTCAACTTTACTCTCTGATACTTTAAAGACTTGGATTTAAAAAAAGACTCAAGCATAGCAGGAAAGCTGAAACAATCAATTGATAAAACTAACAGTCAATCTGACAGAAAATAAGTTGATATTTTTACATCAAAAATGCCAAACATTTATGGGTTCAAACTTCTCTTTTGTTAGGATTTGCTTTTTTTCTCTAGTGCAACTGAATATCTTTGATTTTTGGGCTGTTATCAAATCAAAATCAAATTTATTTCTATAGCACATTTAAAAACAACCCCAGCTGACCAAAGTGCTGTACAAAATAAAAGAATGAGACACAAATATGTAGTCACATAAAAACTCAAACAAAACTAGCAATTTGAAGACAGAACGCTGGACATAGGGACACTGTGACAGTTTATAGACTTAACAACTGAGTGAGAAATGAACGGGCAGATTAAGTGATAATGAAAATGTCAGTCAGCCCAATTAAAGAGTTACTTCACCGCTGGAGAGATGGACTTTTAAATAGACTAGGCTGTCGATGCAGTAGACAGACACAAATACTTTTTAAATTGTTGCTACAAAACCAGAAAAAACCAGAGAAAAAGGACACTTTTGCTCAAGAGGGAGAAAAACCTACAACTACCAGAATGCACAGTGCTGCACCGGACCAGTTCACGTTACCACTGGTGGGTGACGTAATGCTGTTTGAAAAAATGGTGGCGGACTGGTAAGAAACAATCTCAATCTCTTACAGTTAAACAGTAAGCTAAAACATGTTTCCGAAAACGCTCGAGGAAAGACATAGGCAACTCAGTAACAGATGGTTGGTTTATATTTGATCAGCACGGCTTAGTTTTACTATTTGATCTCACTTTTTTTAGCCTCTGTTTTCACTGTGCAACAAACAGTATGGCGCCCACTTTTCTGCTATAAACAGGACACTAAAATATGTTTCTAAAAACACTGTGGGCAAGAATTAGGCAATATAGTGACATAATTTGGACACATATTTAATCAGCACTATCAGATTTCGGTTTGATCTTGACCCTGGTTAGATGGAGGGAAGGGAAGGATTGTTTCTGTACAAAACTGGTGGAAAAGTGGCAAAGTATCTCTTTTAACTGAGTTAGTTGTAGTGTTAGAGATGACTGGTACACCATATAAGTAAAAAAATAAATTATTAACAGATTAAAACTTTAGTTGTTTAGATTCTGATGTTCTGATGGATAATAGCTTTAAATAATATGTTTGACCTCATACTTTAACTTAAATTTATGATTATGTCCATTGTCTATTAATTTGTTGATTATTTTCTTGATTAATTACGTTTTTTTCATCTATCAAATGTCATAAAATGGTGAAAAATGATTTCTCAAATATCTTGTTTTGCCCACAACTCAAATAAAATCAGTTTACTGTTTACTGTAAGAGAGGCAGTAGAGACACTAGTAAAATACTCACAATTAAGAAGCTGGAATCACTTGACTTGTTTTCTTGAAAAAATACTCAAATCAATCAATTGATTATCAAATTAGTTGGGGATTGATTCAATAGTCTACAACCAATCAATTCACTGATTAACCGTTGCAGCTCTAAACCACACAAACTGGGGTATTTGTTGTTAAAGTGGAGTGAGCCCTCTTCTAAAAATGAAAGTCTTGTGCATTACCTGCAGTATGTCACAAGTTTGTACACAGTATATGTGTACTCTGATTGTCTCTGTGCATTTTAAGTCTGTTCATACACTTTTATTATTACTTTCTTGCTAATTTCAACACACATTCCTCTTTCTTGTCCGCTCCTCCCTGCAGCTGCTTTAATGAAGTTGTATGGAGCAGCAGTCTCCCTATGCTGAGACTGGATATGAAAGAGAGCCCTCAGAGCCATGGCGGCATAGGGCTCTCTCCCTCCCACTAATGAGCTGAGCTTTCAATGCGCCCACTAATTAGTTCATCTATAACTCTAAGCACTCAATTACTCTCCACCAGCACCAGCACCACCACAGAGAGCCGAGAGAAGCGATAAGACTGACAAATGCCTTGGCGCGCGCACACACACACATTTACACACACACTCTCTCACACACACACACACACACACACACACACACACACACACACACACACACACAGAATGGCTTTGAGCTGTGAGGCCCAGGAGAAGTTTTTCTAAACTTCCCACGCTCAAACATGCTGTTCAGGCAAAACACATTGATCTTCAGTTTCACCCTCTGTCTCTGGTGTTTTTCTCCTTCTCTCTCACTCTCCCACTCTCTGGCTTCCTAAATGCATGATTCATGGATTAACATAGATGTGCACACTGACAGATGTCCACCAGCAAGTGCATGATTGTGTGAATTTTAAGTGCAATATGCATGGAATACCGTCATATGCTCTCCTAAGCCTCATATCTGCCGAGCATAACGAAAGCAGTGACAAAAATACAGTTAAACCTCATTATTTATACCTCACATGGTAAAATGAAGCAGAATAAATTCATTTTTAATAGTTTTTGATGCATTTCCTCTTCTCTTTCCCTTCTCTGTATGCTACACCCAGGTTTAATGAGCAAATGTGCAGGTTAGACATGAACACAGCAAGACTTACAGACTCAGGCACATCCACACACACACTGTTTTCCTGGAGCACATGTGGTCCATATTGACTGCAAGCTCCGCCACATCATGACCAATTATAGCAACATTGACAACATCATTATTCACATGGACACCTACATCCCCAGACTTCAACAAACTCATCAACACCACTTGTGGAAGAAGCTCCTCCTCGTCTTCTCCTACCAGCCTTGTGTGGGGACCGGCTCGAATCTTTAGTCCTCCACACCTGACTCAAGGGCTGTTGTGTATCGACTGAGCTCCCCCTATTAAAGCTAAATTGATCGCATGATAGCCGGTAGGGAGAAGAAAAAAAACCTTCACTGACAGACACAGCCTACACAGTTTATCAGGTTTATATGTGTTAGCAAATCACTGCCTGATCACACACACAGCAGACACAAAGAAATGTAATCTTTCATTTGAGGTTGTATTTCTCACCCATAGACTGTAAAAACACTGGATGTAGCCACTGTGATGTCACCCATTGGTTTGTCGATATTTTAAAGCATTGACTTTGGCACTTTGGTCGTTGTCATCTTGGATTTTTGGAGCAGGAAGTGACCTTATTGGAATGAGAGGGTGAAGCTGTGGCATAGCGAGGGGTGGCTGTAAATGAGACACTTTCCGCAGAAAGCCTGTCACTCAAGCGGCCATGCTAATGTTAATGCGTAACTGTAAGCCTTAATACATTTTCAAGGGTGAATTATACAAAAATTTAACCCCCCTACAGTTTTAATAAATGTTTAATTTAGCTATAGAGACCAAAACCAGGCTGTAAACACATTAATTGCTGCTGTAAAGTTGGGCATTTCAACATGGGGGTCTATAGGGACTGACTTGCTTTTGGAGCCAGCCTCAAGTGGCCATATGTGGAACTGCAGTTTTTTGGCATTTCTGCGTTGGCATCATTTTTTAGCCTAAAGGTTGACACTTGTTCTTACAACACAATCGACGCATTCCCTCTTCTTTGAGTTCTGTTTGGTCTTCAACATCTCCAAAAAAAAAAATATCTGAGTCTTATAAAGATTGCTAATCTTGTGTCCATCCATCCATTTTCATCCGCTTATCCGGGGCCAGGTCACAGGGGCAGCAGGCCAAGCAAGGCATCCCATACGTCCCTCTCCCCAGCAACGCTTTCCAGCTCCTTCTGGGGGACCTCAAGGCGTTTCCAGGCCAGATGAGATATGTAATCCCTCCAGCATGTTGGGAGGCGCCCAGGAGGATCCTGATCAGATGCCTGAACCACCTCAACTAATCCCTTTCGATGTGAAGGAGCAGCAGCTCTCCTCCGAGCTTCCTACAGATATCCGAGCTCTTTACCCTATCTCTAAGGCTGAGCCCAGCAACCCCACGGAGGATACCAATTTCAGCTGCTTGTATCCGCTATCAAAATAAAATACATATATGAAATACATACATATATGAAATAAATACATATATATATATACACATACTATATATATATATACACACATAGATACATATATATATATATATATATACACACACACACACACACACACATATATATATATATATATATATATATGCATATGTTTTTTCATAAATGAAAAATTCAAATTCTTAAAACGAGAAAAGCAGATATGTCTGTACAGGGTCATTGAGGACAAACACCTTTAAAAAAACTTTAATTCAAACTAACATTAAAATTATAAACAAATGAAGGACACTGAACAACAACACATTGTGCACATACCTAGACATGCCTTTTTTCCACAGGCATGGTTATTCTCACAACTTTTTTAAGCATATATGTTTTTTACTGAAAATCACAATCTTTTATTTCCTTAATGAAAACACATGCCGGGGTCCCCATAAAATTTGCTGCATATTATTATGATGTTATAAGTGTTTTCTGTCCAACAGCCACAATGGCTAAGTAGCATGGTATGACCGTGAAGAACGTCATCATGATTTGTTTAGTAACTATGTTTTATTAAAAAAATGTTACATAGTCATAGCAAACATAATACGTCAGCACCTTTGACCCTTTCAGCCTTCAAAGAAAATTATTCAATGTAGGTACAGAGGTTTGTCCAATGTGGGCTCTTGACAAACGGCTGGGTGGGGTGTGGGTGGTGTTTAACTTTAAATTCAATGACCATTAATAGCTCAATGGGAACTTTTGTGCAAGCTTCCCTAAAGCTATGCAAATAAATAGCAGGTGGAGTGACCAACTCATTTGCACAGCCAGCAGCCTTCTTCTTAACACACACACACACACACACACACACACACACACACACACACACACACACACACACACACACACACACACACACACACACACCATAAACTGTGTACTGACATGCAAATCATCGACAGGGCCAATGCTCTGTCTGGTTAAAATACTAACCAAATAACTTTCCACTGTATTCAAATATGAACAAACATGGCCGCACTGTTACAATAAACAAAACTTTATTGTCTCAACATGAGAAGAGGAAGCTCTCTGGTCCATACTGTATGGGTAGATACAGTATATGATAACCAGTTGAAGAAGATAAATCCAGGTGTGTGGAGGAAATAAGACAATCAACAATCAAATACAAGCAGAGATACAGATGCTCCCATACAAACAGATGCAAACACACATGCTCACACACGCCTATATTTCCTTTCTCCTCTGACTCCACTCCAACAAGCAGAAGCTAAATAAAGAGATCAGCTGGGGGCTCTGCGGTGCCTCCACAGAGGAGGGTGCAGCTCCATTACCCCATGTCTCATGGGCCAGAAACAAAGACTCAGCAGGGTCACTGCTGTGGTTGGTTGGCTTAGAAGTCAATAACCTGCCTTTTAATGGATACAGATATAAAGTGGTATGGGAACATATAAGTGTGGAGGCCTTTAACTGAAAGACTTAACTGAGCATTGTAAGCAGTGCAGGAAACACAAGACACCCATGTTACTTTTAGAGGTGAAAGTAGTGCTGAAACAATAGCTTAATAAATTGCTGACAATATTGACAGTCAACTTACATTTTTAAGAAATTTAACAAGAAAAAAATACATGCAGCTTTTCCTAAGTATATTTTACACTGCTTCGCTGTTCTGTATAAAAGGTACAATTGTGGAATGGGGGACAGTGTTGTCTTGCCTTTTAGGTTGCTTTCACACCTGCCCTGTTTGGTTAGGTTCAATCGAACTGAAGTTCATTTGCCCCCTCAGTGCAGTTCGTTTGGGCAGGTGTGAACACAGCAATCACACTCGGACCTTCTTGAAGAGGTGGTCTCGGTCCGGACACAAACGAACTCTGGTGCGGTTTGTTTGTGGTGAGAACGTGTTCCAACCTGGATCTGAACCAACTGCAGTCACATGACACATTGTTTGGGTTAAACATGAGCATGTTACAGTCCTGGAGGATTATTAATGTGCGCCTCCTCCTGTACTGCCTTAATATGCACATTCAGCACATCCAATGCATCAAAACATTGTTTTCTAGTTGAAGCCGCGCCTCGTTTTCAAACTGTATGCTTTGACTCAAATGAACAATGACAGCAATATAGTCCACGATGAGCAGCGCTAAAATCAACCTGCGTAGTTGTCCCTCCATTGTGACATTAGAAAGTGTCACATTTATCTTGCAAGTGTACTCTTCTTCAATGTTTTGTTTACTTCCTGGATTTTTCCCACATGGAAATTCTGACCAATCAAGAGCAGCTTTCTCACACAAGGCATTTGATCTGGTCCGCTTGTAAATGCTGCCGTGAGAACACGAACCAACTCTAGGCAATTATACAACTTTGTAAGAAAATAAGTCCCTGATTCAGACCAAAGGAGACAACTCTAGGTCTGAAAGCAGCCTAAGTTGGCAGCGAAAGTGACAGTGCAGAATCGAAGCCCTTGTAAAAGGTTCACCTGGCAGGACAGGATGAATGTGACATGTGCGACCTATCATTGGGAGATTTAAAAAGCAGCTGATAGCAGTTAGCAGCTAACTCAAAGAAGGAGAACAGCAACCAGAAATGTCAAGGAGATAATGAGGGAGCGGGGAGCTCCTTACCCTTCAGACAGAGGATGAGTTCTACCGCCACATAACAGGGACAGTAAATGGTTGTTATTGCCATGCCATGCCATTGTTATTGTTTAGAAAGTGCTGCCTGACACTCATGTTATTTGAATTGCCACTTGATGCTGGCTCCATAAGCGAGTCAACCCCATAGACCCCCATGTTAAAATGCCCAACTTTAAAGCAGAAATTAACATGTTTACAGCCTGGTACAAAAAACATACTGTAGCTAATTTCCCCTTTCATGACAACTGCACCGGGGGTGAATTTTATATAACTGACCCACTTTACTTGACTGCATGATCAAGGGCGGGCCACTCTGAGTGGCAGGCTGTCTGCAGATAGTGTCCACAGGCTCTAAGTCAGATCCACCCCATGTTCCTCCTTCTCATCCAAATATGGCCACTGCTGGCTCCAAAATAATCAAGAAGGTGATGGCCAAAATGACGAACTCTACGCTTCAAAACAAAAGTCCACAAACCAATAGGTGGCGTCACAGTGGCGTCACACTACGTCCATTATTTTTATACAGTCTATGTGAATACCTTGGGGGTCTGTGCTGTCGCTCAAAGAAAAAGCAATGAAAAGACACCACTCTGACAAAACTGTGATGCACAATTATCACTATTGTCTGTCATTCTGTGGGCTCAATTATTTGTCATTTAATAAAAAACACAATAACTATAATTTAGTCCAAGATGAAAGCCTCCAGAACCGGATGAACACATAAAGTAGCTCACTGCTGAGACTGAATTTTGTTAAAGAATGACTTCTAAGCTGTTGATGCATCACTGTCACTTTGCTGACAGGCCAGATGCTGCAGTTATTTTAAGGAAATTGTTACAGATTTGTCAGTTTGTCATGAGCATCACTTTGTTAACAGACTGTTTCATGACAAAATGTTTCCTCTGAAGGTGGAAGTCAAATGTGCAGAACGTCGCTTTCATAACTAACCTGTTTGTTGCAGTTCAAGTAAACAATGGTGCAGAGCAAAAAACTGTACTGAGATCATTTGAAAATATGTTCCAGTAATTATGACTGTGGGGATTTTCCCTGACACTCAGGAAGTGCAAACTGGTTATTAACGAAGGCATGTTGTGGTTGTGTTCAGCTCCATGTACTGTATTTCAGTAGCAGCTTAAGTAGCGACTACACTCTTGACATCAATCATGTCCCTCCCTCCATCAGGTAAGTATTCAGTGAATGAGTTATGAATTATGAGTTTCCTGTTGGTATTGTTCCAACCAACCTCTGACTGGTTTATCCATTAACTTTATTTATGTTAACACAATGTAATTAATGTTAACCTTTCAACATTTAAATATGCTTTGGCAACATGTGCAGTGTTACGTCATGCCAATAAAGCCATCTGAACTAAGTCGAATCAAAAGACTTATGTGACTTCATGTTGACAACTCTTGATTTATTTGTAATAAGTCACTGAATGGTAAGAGAGAGAGAGAGAGAGAGAGGTATTCATGTTCTCTATGGTATTTATACGTGACAACAGAGTCGATAGACCTGAGGACATAAAAGATGCGTATGGGCTGCATAGATCCACCTTTTCCTTCTACCTTCAACTGAGATCCTCACTCACTGCTTATGACCACCCTGGGGCTCTTAACTTATTTATTACCCTCTTTTTTGGCTTGAGCAGTTATTACCACCTTGTTTCCTGTTTTATTGCTCAACTCACCCGGCAGTATGCAACGTTTGGCAGAAACACTTAAATCTAAGTTATCAGTTGGTCCAGAGTGTGGCAAAACATCAAGCTGGCTACAGGAAATCCTAACCATCAAGTGATTCACTACAATTTAGTCTGCCCTGTGGGTGCTCCAGGCACAGACATAAATATAATGTGGGAGTGTCCAGCGGTCAGTCTCTGAGCTCATCGGCAGTCAGTCTGACGACGATAAGCTTCTGGCTGCAATGACCAATATTTTGGGAGGTGTAGTGAGTGAATATTCGAGGCAAGACTTCCTCTTCCTGTGTGCAGGGTCATTTGGGCTAATCTCTATGAACAGATATCTGCGTATGAATGCAGAGACATTCAAAATAGCAAATATAAGTTAACTCGTCATCTGACAATAGCTGTTTAGCCTTTCCACAAAGACTGTTTACCTGCCACTCAAATGTGATGGATCGATAAAACCCTGTTTCCACCTAACACTTTCAGTATTGCACCTTTGGAACCAACAGTAACCCTTTAGACATGGTACCTAGACCCTAGTGTGTCCACTGCAAACAGTACTCTTAAATGTGGGCGGGGTTGTTGTCACTCACTGCTCCGTCCACAGAACGAGGTTACAAGCTGACACTTCCAGAGCAAAATAAAACAGGCTGCAGTGAGAGTCTCTCTCCATGGGATATTTAAAAAATAGTGCATTTGTGCATTTAGTCCTTCTAAGGCAAGCTCGGGGGTTTAGTGTGGCTGGAGCCCACAGGGACAACGCTCCACAACACTTTTTTTTACTCCGAGTGAGGATCAGAATATACGCATTTCACATTATCCAGTCGAAATTAATATATATAAACACTTGAAGATCCACTCATAACTTAAAGTGTATGTCATATAAAAACTAAAGTAATGATTAAAGTTGTCACATCAAAATTTAAGGTGTGCTGATGGATTCATGTCATCAACTCCTGCAAGTAAACGTTCCACCTTAAAAGTTGCCGGCAGTCGGCCCAGTGAATTAAGTTATTTTTTCTCAGCAAATCATCCTTTCATTTTATAGTTAGTTTACTAATAAAACTCTCCACAGTATGAACAGTGGTTACATGAGCCTCAAAACCAGACACAACTCAGCCCTGAGCAAGCATACCAAACTGAACTGGACTGTGCCGTACTGCTCAGTGGAAACAGGGCTCAACACTACTACAGATGGAAACCAGGACAGTTCTGATACCAAAATCTGGTCCCATTGCCTACAGATATCACATACATATGCAAATGTGTTTATAGTGATCACTGAGCTGTCAGCTCCATTTGGTACTTGGTGACATCTACCCTTACGATTGCCAATTTGCAGTTGCCAAAGTGTGTCCTTATCTGCTGCTCTGCTTCTGTTAACTGATGACTGGAGATGAGATGAAGCCAGTTTTTAGAGTCATACCGTGTTAGGTGGTTTAACCACTCCCCCAAAAAATGTGTTGCCACCTGATGGAAACAAGCTCAGAGTCTAAATATGTCACAGATCATGCTAAACAAAATAATACTTATTGCCTAGATAGTGTTAAAGAGCAGATTAGATCTTTGATTCCTTAACTGGCTAATTTTGGAAGATGGTAAATTGGTTCGTCATAGAAAATCTTGATTTTGAGGAACTAATTAGTAATGCAGAATAATCTAAATCCATAAATTAAGTGAGTACTATAAGATCAAATATATATATATATATATATATACATATAAGATATGAAGTCAGACACTAAACAGACAAACTAAAGGGGAACAGTGTCATTGTGCTTTGGTATATCTGCACACCTCTAGTCTGAACCAGTTTTACTATACTGTTGTGAAACAGCAGATAAGTAAAAAGATAAGCAGCTCTTATGAGGGGAAAAAACTCACAGATCCTCTTTGAAATACAAAGATGTCACTGCAAATACGATTTATTTTGCAGGAGGACAAGCAAGCTCTACAAAAAAAAAAAAAAAGTTTGTAATTGTGGCTGTAATTATGATGGTGGTTGGACGGTACCAGAGCAGGTAAACTCATCCAACTCCACCTGGAGAAATAAATCCAGTCTGAATAGGGATTTAGACTGGTGGCTGAGATCATAAACACTGACTGTGAAAGTACCAAAAAATCCTGCATGCTAAAATAAAACTCACAAATCTGACTTCATGGGTTTGTATTCACATGTATGAAACAGACATTGTGCTGCATTTAAAGGAATTTCCGGTCTTAAGCTTCAAACAACCAACCTTCCTTTTGTATATGTTGTTTTTAGTGCAGTTTTAAAGCAGTTTTTCTTCTGAGTACAAATGTGAAATAAGTTGGAAGTGTGTTGCATTGAGATATGAAAAGTTGAGGTGTATCAGCTATAATGTGGGTACAGATTTGTTCCTGTGGTTTTTCAGTGCATGGGTAGTTATTTTCACTACCCACAGCCTGCTTATGACATTCCTGTTTTCTTTCGCTTTCTCAGAATCTAACTATAGACAGACAGTGTGTGTCTGTGAGCGTTGTGTGCATGAGAGCCGTGTTACTGTGTGAGTGTGGTTGTTCATGTGCGTGTACACACACACACACGGACTCACACGCACACACTCTACATGGTGTAATAGGCTACGGGGGTGGTGTTCATAGTCTTAAGCAGAATGGATGCAAAATCCACATTACACAACACATTCCCATTCCAGAATAGTGATCCATCAAGCCCTTGCACTAAGCATCTGTACATAAACCTCAATTATGCTAATGCTAATCCCTGGGACACTGACGTGAGTAGGCAAGGAGGCTAACAGCTAAAGACTTTGATGTTTGCTGCCATTTGGCAGGGCCTCCTGAAAGACTAGCGTTGGACCCCAAACTCCACCAGGGCTTAAGGAGGAAAAACCAGCCCGGCCTTGTCTGTTCCTCTACTGATTACAAGGGCTTAGGGGGCTTCTTTTATTTGCCTCTTTGGTATGGACCCAATCATGGGTGTCAGTTCTCTCCACTGCTGCTTGGCAGTCCTTTTTACTCACCCCTCCTCAGTGCCAGACTTCTGCTTTCTTTTGTTTTGTTTTTCATTTTCATCTTGTGGTTGCCTTCCATGTGGTACATTCACATCCGACACCTTCTGTTTTTATTCCCATTTTGGTAACTGACAAAAAGCAGAGAACCTTGTACTGTGCTGTGTGGGATGTTTTATTGCTGGTGATAAATAATTTTCCAGAATATAATAGCAGCAACGATGTTGTTAATCTCTATTCAGTCCTGCTCTTATTGCAGGGATGTGAAATAACAAAAGTAAATTCCACCATCGTACCTTTGTGGGGGCTTTAAGTAGGGAGAGAGACTCTTTAGAGAATAAGTGGTCCACAGAAAACCTGTTTCCCCCAAAAAACCTTGGCACTATATACTCATTGCCTGTTTGCATAATGGGACTTGCGTGATTACAAGTTGCTTTTCGGAAATTGAGCACATAGCTCTAATCTCCTCTCTTAATAAAAATGAAAAAGGGAGATCAGAAACTTCCTGGCAAACAGAAACATTGTTAGCAGTGATTTAGTTCCATTAATGACAAGTGTTTTTGAAGCACTTTGCCCCCTTTCTTACTCTCATGTTCAAATTTCTCTGAGCTTTCAGGAAAAACCCTGCCACAAGAGACGGATTAAAGCTTATTTTCAGTGAATGAGTCAACACATGAAAATGGGAAAAAACACTGCAGACAGTTTGTGTAACAAAAGAGATTATGAACATTTAAGAAGGATTTGGGAAAATAATTGGGGCTTGTTCTAATTTTAGGGTTGAGGACTGTGAAATGGTGGCGTAACCTTTTAGGTTTGGATCAATAGAGACAGAAAACCTCAACGGCCGAGAGGAGGGAAACTCTCGTTCTTTGAGTGCAGCTGAATGATATGTTGTAGTACAGCCTGCTGGTAAGACTTGTGCTCCAGTTGCCCACCAGTGTCACTCAGAACTGTGTAATGACGCTGCTGCTGATGTGTGCAGTGATGGGGAACTTCAACAGTTGGTGTTTAACAGTTGTTTGTCTAATGGTACAACACTATCATGTCCAGCAGTGTAATAATATATTCATTGCAGATGGATTGATTGGTATGATGAACATGACTAAGGTGTAGGGCTGCCCTGACTAGAAAGAATTTTTCTAGTCGACTAGTAGTCATCATTTAGGGCCATTAGTCGACTAGTCGCCCGCATGTTTACGATATTGATTTAATTATGAAATGATATATTTTGGTGGTTTGAGTTGAAGGTGTGTGAAAGAATAGTCTCAGTAACATTGTTAACACTGTGCTACATTACAGAGAAATACAAACCGTACTAATGAACCTTCATTAATATAGGCCTATATTTTATCTACAAGTGCACGTCACACACTGAGCGAGCCGCCTGTTAATGACGCTGTGGGCTAATGGGCATGTAGCTACTTCCATGTTTGTAGTCGACCAATGAAGATGAGTTCACATATCACCTTGGGTTGGTCCTTCACCTTCTCAAAATGATCCCACTCTTTGGATTTCCTGCCCAACATGTTATTAACTAGCCTGTGGAATAACCGCAGGTACCAGCCCTGGAAATTAACCTGACTCCTGTCTCTCTCCTTTCAAATTAAATTACCACATGGTCCAGTCGTATAGGTTTTGATTTATTTTGACGAGGTGCAGCTTCTGATAGAGTTTCACGTTCCCTTTTTTTGCTCTGCTACTAAGCAACCATTGAAATCTTGCCAAATAATAATCTTTCTGGTTGACTAATGTTTGGTAGACTATGAGGAATCGGCTCTACTACGGTGGTAAGCAAAGTTGATGTGGCACATGATCTTTTCTGACAATAAGAAAGTTGCCTCCAGTCATCCCAAAATGGCCATTTGTTTGTGTATTACTCATCCAGTGTTACATTGAGTTTGTAAAGAAAACTTTGTTTTTCTTGCACCCCTACTGTGAAAGAAAAATGCAAAAAACAAGTCATAGGAGTTAGTGTTAAACAACAGCAAAACAAAATGACAACATCAGTTTAAAAACTCTCAAACAACATGAGCGGTATAATCCAAACCTAATTTATCCAGTCGTTTGCTCAGTACTTCTCAAACAGAGAAAGCTTTCAGATGGAAAACTGAACTACAGTGAAACTTATTTATGTTTTCTATTCCTGAGGTATTCCTTTGGGTGACTGCTCATTTTACTAACCAGAGACTGAGTGTGTACAGGCAAAGGTGAGCGCAGGACTAACAGCGTCGCTGTTATTGAGAGGCACAGGAATCAAGCAGGGACAAGAACACTCCGTCTCTTCTTGAGGGTTTTCATGGTGTTGCGCTCAGTTGTACACGTGAAGAGTGAAGGAAGCAGTTTGTGTGAACAGAGACAAAAAATGCAGACGTTTAAAGATGTTGGAGGAGGGTGTTTGAGACGCTTTTCAACAATCTGACAAGTACTTTGCTTGAAGCATGCTGATGCCTTTAGGCTAAAAGCCAGGTGCTGCAGACATGCTAACACAACAAGCTAGACAAGTCTATAGGGCTCATCACTGACTCACATACAGTGCGTACTGCTACTCTGCTTATATAAACACTTATGAGCCAAGCTGTCATGATTTTAAGCCAGTGGCAAATCATTGCTACCATTTACAGTAAGGGGTGTGACAATCCATAATTTTGGATCGATGCATTGATTCAGTCATCAACAATCCAACATCATCGATACAAGGTGAAAACATCAAACCAAATCTTTATCTTTAGGATATGCCTTTTTTTTTTTAAATATTCCCATTGCACATCAGCGTCATTGTCAAACAGTTAAGATAATGGCAAGCAGCCAGAAAAAGATGATGAGGACATTTACTCCCCTTTTGGGAGCAAATCAGCAGAGTGGAAATATTTTGGTTTACGGGAAACACAGTCAACAGTTGAAGCACCTGCAGCACGTAAACAATGCCTTTAAGAGATAAAGAACTCAGGAAGCCTGGCCAGTCATCTCACTCCGCTAACTAGCTGCTCTCACTATAGCAAAATTAGCTGTTCTGTTTCAACAATGTTCGGCTAAAAAAAGCGTGTAAATACCATAATACATGTAGTTGGTTCAGCTATGAGTAGAGGAAAAGTCTGCTAACCGCTAGGCTAATATATGCAATGTAAACATGCTTAAGCTAATAATGATGACTTCTGTTTAATGTTCTTGTTGTTAAGCTGTTTTATGTGTGTTAGTGGAGTCAATTTAAAGTAAACTTTACTGCAGTGAATCGCTTACAGTTATTTACCATTATTTGTGTGTTTTTTCTTTTACAGCAAAAAGCAAAAAAAAAAAAGAGGAAGCTTCCTCTGTAACCGACTGTGTTAAATAGATATATGATATCTCATATGTCTCATATTGATCGCAGGCCCCTGAAAAGAATTAAATATCATTTACATCCCTGCTTATTATATTAGAATAATATTACAATATAGTCACTCACACATACTGTAGACACACACACTGCAGACGCATACATAAAAATAGTCTGCTTCAGTGTTCCTGCTGCCTCACTCACTGTCAGTAATTTAAACAGCAGAAAGTCAAAGATGAGTTTTTATTTCAATATTATGAGAAACATAATTCTCAAAAAAAAAAACAACCATTTGTCTGATTTTATAATCTCAACATAACAAGCTTTGTTTCGCAGCCCCAAAAACAATTAAATTACGACCACAACTAAACAGTTTTACATTATTTTGTTATCACAACATGATTAGCTCGCAGCCACAACCCAACTGAGAAAATAATTATTTTACAATTACAAGAAAACAAAACCTAAAAAAAATAATTAGCGATACAAACATGGCTTCTCAGGCTTTCCAAATCTTCCAGCAACTTATTTTCTATAATGCAGGGGGATAATAGAATAACCAGTGGCCTGGCTCAACACACAAAGAACTGGTAGGCAAATCAACAGGCACTCTGTCAAGGGCCTAATCCTCCGGTGTAACGACAAGCCACCGAGCAGCTCAGGTTTGAGAAACACTGCTTACAGATTTAGTGAACTGGCTAAACTCAATCATCCAGCTCCACATCTCTCCTGCTCTCCTTCTTAAATCCAGTCTGTTCTTTGGAGGGGAAATTGAAGTCATTGCGTGCCCTTGTGTGGAAACATTGTGGCTTATCTGGTGACTGTGAGAACAATAATATGAGTCAAAGATGGTCATGATATTTACAGAAAATGTGAAGGTATGAAAGTAGATTTGTGCATGTGAAAGACTGAGAATATGACATGATATACAGGACTAGGGAGAAACAGACTACAAGTAACATTAAAACTAGATGACTTAAAGGGATGCCTTCATTTGTTTTTATTTGATTCGCTCTGACACCTTGTTCTTACTGAACGCGACGTGGATGAGAGTTTGTATGACTGCATTAATTTCTATCTGAATGTTCTAACTGGTCGTCAGTGATGCAGCGCCGCCATTTTGAGCTGAACTTTTGTTGGACTGCCTGTTTCTTTGGACAAGGACAAGGACAATGGACAAGGAACCTCTGATTCATGAGGTTGAAATGAGGAGTTATTTACACGATACCTCCTCATTTAACTGCAGAAACCTACGTAAGGTGGCAGCTGGTGGGAGGTAGGTCACCAGGGAGCTAAAAGTTTCTGACCATCGCTAGTAACAACCCTGCTTGCTGTTGGCTATATTGTCTGTAATTTCCAGAAAACCTCTTACAGGTGAAGTGAATAACATCGATCATCTTATTACAATGCAATTTTCTGCTGGGAAACTTTTTCAAATTTCCCAGATGCCAATTCCACTGAGTGTCAGTGGGACATGCCTGTACCCAACCTCACAACCCACAGGACTCAGAGGATCCACCACCAACACCCTAATGCCAGACACCAGAGGACACCTTCCAGAGGTCCTGTATCCATGCCTCAACAGGTCAGAGCCAAGGTCGATCCAAGGACGCTACACCTGTTGATTGGGGGTACATCTGTGGTACCAGCACATCACACAAACCCTCGTTAAGAGTGGGATCTGGGGAATCTGGAGGACCAGGTTGACGCCTTGAGAGGTTTTTATGGTGCGGCATGACACATTGTTCTGCTGGGCGGGCCCTGCCACTGGAGAGTGCCATTGCCATGAGGGGACTCAAAGGATCTGCAACCAACACTCTAGTGCCAAACACCACAGGACATCACCCCTGTGTCCATACCTCGACAGATCAGAGCATAGGCCGGCCCAAGGAGGCCCCACTGTGGATTGGGGGTACATCTGGGATACCAGCATGTCACACAAATCCTCAGTAAGATTGGGATCTGGGGAATTTGGAGGCCTGGTCGACGCCTTTAGCTCTTTGTCACGTTCCTCGGACCATTCCTGAGTTTTTATGGTGTGGCATGACGCATTGTTCTGCTGTAGGGAGCACTGCCATTGGAGAGAGTCATTGCCATGAGGGGAATCAAAGGATCTGCCAAAGGATCTGCCACCACCACCCTGGCGCCAGACACCAGAGGACATCCCTCACAGGTCCTGTGTCCATGCTGCAACAGGTCAGAGCCAGGGCCGATCCAAGGAGGATCCACCATAGATCAGGGTACATCTGGGGTACCAGCATGTCCCACTGATCCTCAATCAGATCGGTATCTGAAGGATTTGAAGGCCAGGTCAATGCTGTAAGCTGTTTAAGCTCTTTGTCATGTTCCTCGGGCCATTTTTAATGTGTGGCATGGTGCATCATCCTGCTGGGGGGAGGGGGGGTACAGCCATTGGGGAGTGCTTTTGCCAACATTGGACTGCAATGAGATGATCAATATTATTTACTTCAGCTGTCAGTGGTTTTAATGCTTTGGTTGATCAGTGTGTGTGTGTGTGTGTACTGATGAATCAGCAGACTGTCATGAACGTACTGTAATGAAAGAAGACATTTCTGTCAGTGACACTGAAAGACCTGAACACATCTTTCTTCACCAGCAGCAGTGCGCTCACTGACTGACTGACTGTCTGATTTTCTAATTGGGTGATTGACAGTTTGTCTGTCTGTCTGATTGTCTAATTGGCTGGCTGGCTTATGCTCAGCTCCCTGATGCGTTGACAAACAATTATCCTCGATGACAGTATCGCATTTGTCTAATTAATTAGATGTGCTTGCTACAACAGCAGGTAGTTAGCACTGACAAGACAGAGAGAGAGTTTGGGGCTGTGTAAGCGGGTGAGATAAATACCTCTGTAATTGTTCTTTGTAGAAAAAAAAAAAGACGAGGTGAAATTTGCGGCGTTCTCACACAGCTAAGTGAATGTTCTTTAGCTTTTTAGCAGCTCTTTTGAAGACATCAGAGGAAAAAAACAACTGCTTAAAGCATCTCAACTGTTTCATCCTCAGTGTCGGAAGATAAAAAAAAAAAAATTCTCTTCAGCAAAACAGAGGAAGTCAGTCAGTCAGCTGTTGTTGGCTCAGTGAAGCAGTGAATCAATGCAGTCAGACAGGCAGACAAGGCAAGCTGCAGGTACCTCTGATGTCAACGGTGCTCTCCTGACACTTATCTGCCCAGACAACCACTTTCAAACTTCTCTCTCTAATGCTCTCTCTTTCCTGCTCTCGCTGCCTCCATGATCAGTTTCCCACTCGCCCACCTATCTCTATCTTTTTTTTCTTTTAACTGCATCTTCAAGCTGCACAAACCTCACACATCTGTCTCATCTCTTCCTCTCTAATCTCTCATAACCGTCTCTTCTCACTCTGTTTTGCATCTCTTCAGCCTGGCTGCAGGAAAACAGGGAGAAAGAGCATGAGAGCAGTGTGTGTATGTGTGTGTGTGTGTGTGTGTGTGTGTGTGTGTGTGTGTGTGTGTGTGTGTGTGTGTATGTCAAGTGGGCCTTGTATAGCAGTCCCAGCAGCAACAAGCTGTCATTAGAGTGGGCAGGAAACAACCCTTGTGGCTTGGTTCAATCAAATTGTAATCCTCAGCACATTATTACCATGGCAGGGTCACCTCTTCACTGCTGCTCTAGGGCGAGAGCAGGTGGAGCGCACTTACACACACACACACGCTACACACACACACCCTCCTTTCATTTGCTACCATTTCCAGTGTTTTGCTAGCGTTTTCCTTGACAGTCCTTATATTACCTGGCCGGCCCCCATAATGAATCCATCTGAAAAGGCCAGGTCGAGGCTGCTGTCATGCATAATTCAATATCTATGCCCCCCGACACACACCACCACCACATCCACCACCACCCTAACTCTTCTTCTCCATATCCCTCATTCCTGTCATCCCCTCTGCCTCCAGTGGGGCCTCTATATCGCCCAACCTCATGGACTCTATTATGCAACCCTGAAGATTACAATCTTGTGGAAGATTGTGTGTATGTGTCTATATTTGAATATGTGTGTGTGTGTGTGTGTGTGTGTGACATGTTTCTCTCCTCTGTGGTTTCTAGGGAAACCACCATTAGGGTATTGGTTGGACTGTGTGTGGGCAGAGAAGAGACTTATTCACCCCAACTAATGGACATCGCTTCCAATGCACGAATCAATACAACAACACTCTCCTCCAGTGTTACTTTAACACTTCTTGCTCATCTTAAAGCCACACTCAGCACAGGACTTTCATTAGGGATACGCTGTTGAACGTTAGACAGTGTTTCACAATAAACACACTTGTGCATGCCTTTGTCAGTACAAATTCTAGTTAAAGGGATCATCATACAGGTTCCAACAGACACCTATGTGGTCGCAGATGTCCCAGAGGGCAAGTAGCACTTGAGACAGAAATAAGCAGCAGCACAGATGACAAGATGACAAACAACAAGAAAGTCTGATAAAACCTCTGCTGCAGTACAGAGGCTTTTATATACAACGTTGTCAATTTTCACGCAACTTTCAACCTTTTAAAAGAAAGATACTTTACTAAAGGTTATAATGTCATGTTGGCACAGTCCAGGCGATCACACTGAACTTTGCACAAAAACAATAAAAGTGGTGCAACAAAGCAAAATGTATAAAGTGAGGAGTGAAGGTCTGATGAAGGTCTGATAGACCAAAAGCTCAGAATAATGTAAAATACTGCAAAGATCGAAGTGAACGGAAATCTTTTCCAATAGTTTTGACCGTAAAATTATGTGTAAAATGCATTTTTTCATGGTAATATTGACAAAAAATAATAAGTTTCCATCTCCTTTATATTTCTGGAAATGTATCAAAAATAACATTTTAATTCTATTAAAGCCGTAAAAGGGGGGAAAGGTGCAGGGGACATGTCTCATGTACCCCCCTATAAATTAACCCCTGATTACTGCATACTGCACATTTACACATTGTACTTATATATAAGAAAACGTCAATAAGTACAAGGATGTACTAAGGTGACAGCCTACGGTGGATGCTAATATTTACTCTGTACATACTGTGCTCACACATTACATCTGGTTCACATGAGGTGGCTGACTTGAGGTGTGGCTGGTTGCTGCACCTGCAGCAGGTTAGTGCTGAATCGCAGTGAATATTTGCTGTTTTGTTCTGTTTATATCGCTGTCAACTGAACATCTTTGGGGTGAAACATTGGTCATCTCCTCAAGACATTTGCTACCCAAGTTGTGGTAAAACGTGACGGGCATTTCTTTCTATTATCCAATATTATGGACTAAATGACTAACCAGTGATGACAATAATCACCAGTTACAGCCCTACAGCATTTTTTTTTTACTGGAACGACACAGTAAGCATGTAATTGGGGTAAATTTAATGTTTCCCTTTAATTAATGAGTGTCCCTACAATTAATGCTGCAATACACATAGCAGTTGCATGTATAAAGGATGGAGAAGGTGGGTGTGTGTAAATGGCTTTTTTTTCTTAATACCCTTCCTGGTGTAAAGCACGGAGGTACTTTCGAAATGGGCATTAATTACAATGATCCCCTGAGGAGCTGTGGGCTAAATGAAGCAGCTAACCAGACTGAAGGACAGTGTTTCCATGAGGCTATTCAAATGCCTATGTTACCACTCCTTAATAACTCGCACTGTTCAGTACCAAGGTTCTGGGGACAATGTTCCTAAAATCACAAAATGCATGTCTTTCATCTAATCTGTGTAGAAAATAAATATCTGAGGATATTTATATATAGGATATATATATCCTATATATATATAGGATTTCAGATGAAACAAAAAGACCAACATTATAATTAACAAGAGGTGCAAATCACCAGTTTGATCACAGCACTATATTATATTGATTGTTTGGAAGATGACATGATATTTGCCCGTACTACAAAGTCTGTCACAATACAGTTTCGATTCAATGTGAGTAAGGGGCCGGCGGTCGATATTAAATGTCGATATAACACAACCAGTTACAAAAGAAGCTGCCGATCCCTTTGCTTTTGGCCATAAAAGAAAAACACAACACATAAATAATGTAAGTAACTGTAACCGATTAAGCACAGCAAAGTTTACTTTAAACTGACTCCACTAACACATAAAATAGCACCTGGGATAAATTAACCTTCATAGCTTTCTGACAGAAAGACTTTTCTGGAAGAAATCTTTTCATTTTAACCATCTTCTTTTTCATAAAACCTCACATCTATCTGGTTTAAAGTCCTGAAAGCAAACTTCTCCCAACAGCCATAAAAGATGGATTAATAACAAAATCATTTTTAAAAAGTATCAAATTCAGCTCAGTAATGGATAAAAACCACAGATTCATTAGCATTATTAGCTTTAGCGTGCTGACAATGCATACAGTAAGTTAGCCTAGTGGCTAGCGGACTTTTTTTGCCTCTACTCATAGCTTAACCAATTGCATGTAACGTTATTATTTTTCTTACTCACTGGTGGTTTAAGTCACCGCATCTCCTAGCAGAGCAACACGGCTGACTTTCAGTCTGCATGCAAGGTTTTTCAGCCCAACATTGTTGAAACAGAGCAGCTAGTGTTGCTGTAGTGAGAAGTTAGTGCGGTCCAGGTGATGTTACATCGTCTTTTACCTTTCAAACAACATTGTTTACATGCGGCATGCGCTCTGTCTGTTGACCCCTTTTCTCTAAAATCCAAATGATCTCCACACTGCTGATGTATTTCTGAGTAAATAACATATATCCTCACTGTCTTTCTCTCGGCTGTTTTCCATCTGCCTGACGCTGTTTGACGGTGACATAGACTTTCAAAATAAAAGCATATCCCAAAGAAGATTTCACTTTGCATCGATGATACTGGGTCGTTGATCGTCGATATATCGATTCAGATCAATGGATTGTTACACCCCTAAAATTAACTGCCCTTTTTAGGTCCTGTACAAACAAGTTTAAACAGATCTCTAACAGCAAGAAATCAGAATATATTGTATCTGTACTTGACTGTACAGTGTACGCGTCACTGTCACAGCCAAAATGTGTTTTAAAAAGCAGTTTTTCGGAAACTTCTAGGTGGAGCAGCATCACCCCCAACACTTTGAGCATTAGTGCCTTTTTAAAGATCTTGCCAAGTACTGTTATCTTGTCTTCTCATTTACATGAAAACAAAGTTCTACAAGAAAAGATAGTTTTCATGGCAGTTCAGCTTCACTTTACAGTTTCCAATGAAAGAGACACAAAGATGAGCGTGAAACCAAGAAGCTACAGTTATAAAGTCAATGTCTTAGCCAACTGAGGAGTTTAAATAGTGGTTTATTGGTGCTAATGAGCAACAGATTACTTCACACTTGATTTCTGGCCTTCTAAATACACAATCCACAAAACACAAACACCACCCACTCATAACTCTAACTACTCAACATAGATGCTGGTGCTATGAAATACTTCCCATCATGCCAAAACTACAACATAGCAGCATTATTTGTTGTTGGGTGCTGATTTACATCCTCTAAGCTGCTGATGATTAAACTGCCTCCTCAAATTTAAAATATAAATATAAGAGTCGCACTAATGCTTACATTCAGCGACTACAGAGAGAAGAATCCCCCTGCTGCTGGTTAATGCACCTCTTTAAGAAGTACTGTACACAAGTGATTCATGGAGTGAATCTGTGTATGTGCCGGGGTGGCAGGGTGCATTTCATCATGTCATTAGTGGTCTAGCAAGCAGAAATGACTTTTTTTGCACCCAGGAGCGTGGCTGTTTCAGATCAATGCTTGTGGCAGTTCTTAAATCAATGAGTGATGTTGTAACTAGGGGACTCATCTGTGGAGCAGACCCCTGGGAGACAGAGAGTCAGTGAGAGAGGCAGAGATTGTCAATCAGAGGGAGGGATAAAACAAAATATAACTTTCAGCTGAAAGTGATAGGAGTAGATGAAAGACGATAGACAGCAGCAGAAGAAGCACAGGGGGAGGTAAAGTGTGATTATTAGTGGATGCAGGCATGTCTGTGTGCATAAAAACTAGAGTAAAATGGACACTGCCATTTAAATCAGCGTAGCAGAATGGTCAGAACAGCTGCCATTTTAATGTGTTTGGTTGTCATTGCAGCCATTGTAGCATGCTAGCAGCTTCAGTATAAACAAACCAACTTGCGGCAAGTCTTGAACTCACTGAGGTGAGGTTTTGCAGTAACAACCAAATGAGCTGTGAAGCAGTAATGTTATATTTTCAAATAAGCAATACAAGTGAGAGCTGCTGCTCAGCAAAGAGACAGCAATTTTTTTTCATCCAGCTCGGTGAATTAATGACTATTGCGACCAAACCAGAGCTGATAGCTGTTGGAACAGTGGACTAACTCAGTGGTTCCTAACTGGTCCTGCCATGGGGTCCAGATTTCTTCTTAGGGTGCTTTCAGACCTAGAGTTGTCTCCTTTGGTCTGAATCAGGGACTAATGTTGTCACAAAGTTGTATAACTGCCGAGAGTTGGTTGGTGTTCTCACGGCAGCATTTACAAGCGGACCAGATCAAATGCCTTGTGTGAGAAAGCTGCTCTTGATTGGTCAGAATTTCCATGTGGGAAAAATCCAGGAAGTAAAGAAAACGTTGAAGAAGAGTACACTTGCAAGATAAATGTGACACTTTCTAATGTCACAATGGAGGGACAACTACGCAGGTTGATTTTAGCGCTGCTCATCGTGGACTATATTGCTGTCATTGTTCATTTGAGTCAAAGCATACAGTTTGAAAACGAGGCGCGGCTCCAACTAGAAAACAATGTTTTGATGCATTGGATGTGCTGAATATGCATATTAAGGCAGTACAGGAGGAGGCGCACATTAATAATCCTCCAGGACTGTAACATGCTCATGTTTAACCCAAACAATGTGTCATGTGACTGCAGTTGGTTCAGATCCAGGTCAGAACATGTTCTCACCACAAACGAACCGCACCAGAGTTCGTTTGTAACTGGAGCGAGACCACCTCTTCAGGTGGTGTATTTTTCTGTTTAAGAGGGAAAACAGGTGCAAGAACAGGCCAAAACAGCGTTCTCAAACTAGTGAGTGTGACAAACTTTACAGCCCCACTGACGTGCACTGTCACCATAACAACTAACAACATCATCATTTTCTTTTGCACTCATCAAATGACTGCAACAAACAGTCTAATGTCCATTCTACTGATTTTATTTCTATGCTGAGACTCATCCAAAACCACTGACATCTCTAAGTGCCTTTTACTGCAGCACAGTTCAAATATGATTGTGCTGAAATAATTGCTCATTTGATGAGGCAGGTAAATCTCTGCAGCACGGCCAACCTCCATCTCTCTCTGTCTCTCCTTGCCATGTATTTGTGCAAAGTGTGTGTCTGCATACGGGGTGGGGGAGCAAAGTAATGGGCAGGAGGTGGAGCGTGAAAAAGGTTAGGGAGAAAAATCACATCACCAGAGAGAGAAGCGATGAGAGTGTGCCTGGCTCCTAAGGCCAGATGTATTTACCTGGGTAATGATAGTCATCTGGACCGACAGGGCGTGTGCATGTACGTGTGTGTACTGTATGTGTGTGTGTATGTGGCGCACAGCACAGCGTAACACAGGATGCTGTGCAGGCTAGATTTCTGTTTGGCTGACTGACTGCCTGCCTGGCCGAGGGGCTGGCTTGCCGATTTATTTGCTGGCAAAAACACAACACTCTCTCTTGTTCTCCTTTCCTCTCTCTGTTCCTCATCTCTTTTTTGTTATTCCTTTATTTTTTTATTCCCCTTGTCCCCTCTTGCTTCTGCAGCGTCCTCTCTTTCCCTCCCTCCATCATCTGTCCCTGCTCTGCTTCAAAAGTCGGCTTTATTAATTCATAAAAACACATTGCACACATGATTGAGTTCCATAGGCACTGGAGCATGATTCTGTCCCACTGCACACACACACACACACATTCACACACACTTTGCCATGTTTATACACACTGCTGCCTGTTGCCTTTCTCACACATCGTCTACCTCCTCCAGACAGCTCTCTAGTTCAGCACGCGTAAAGCAAAGGCCAGACCCATTTGTGTTTTGTTATGTATAAATAGTCAGCGGCGCAGCTCGCCTCCGGCACAAGAGGACATAAGGCAAGCTAACATAAACACTGTGCTTTTGCCCCCTTTGCCCAGTGTTTCTCACCACTGCTCACAATCCCTCTGTTTTCTTGTATGTCTTCCAAACACTCTTCATTTTTCATGTGTGGTTGTTGTGTGCACGTGAGGCGCCGAGCTGTAGGTTGCAGGTTGCAATCGTCTTTTCCAGGAGGGCACGGGCGTGACACTTGACTGCTCTTATCGAGGGTTGCCAGATGTGAGCCCCGAGGTTAAAGGAGGGTTCCACATGCACACACACACACACATACAAAAAAACACATACATGGTCTTTCTCAAACCTCCCCCCTCCCCCATCTGAAAAGAGTAGGAAGAGAAAGGAATGGGTGCTTAGATATGGATTGCTGGGATTGAATTAAAAACATTAGCTTGAGGCTGTGCGGCTGAATCCTGATGATGAGGCCACCGGGGGAAAATGGAGAAAATGGGCTTTTGCTGCCAGGGCCTTGAAAATCCCTTACTAATGGAATGAGAGAAGGCAGAGAAAGATAGCGAGAGCGAGGGAGGGGAGGAAGGGATATCACACAGATGAGTGCGGGTGAATGGTTACAAAGACAATGCATTGTGTTTGTGCTGAAACAAATGGAGCAGAGCCAGAAGGCCTCCAACTAAACATCATTACAAGCAGCTCCAGAAATATTATGCCTTTGGGGAGGGGTTGTTTGGGTTATTTCCAAAGAGCACACAAGTCACACAGGCATACAACCGCTTACACTTAGACACAACAGTCGTACAAGCATTTAATCTGGTTCAGTGGTTTCAACTTTGGACATAAACTCATCTCGCTCACACTGTTATTTTGCCAACATGTTTAAAAGATGTGTTTATTTTGCCCAAACACTTTGTTTCCCTTCCTTCCTGGTGACCACCACTCTTCAGCTCAGATGGTTTCTGAACAGTTTTTGTTCATAAATGCATCCAATCATGACAGTGGCAGGTGCCGTGACAACAACAGGGAGCTCTGGCACTTATTATGAGCTCATGCAGCTGACATTATACATGTCATGTAGACCCCCTCTACACCTTGCATTGAAATGCATTTTGGGTGATCAGACTGCAGTTGGATAGTGCTTGACCAGGTGAAAGTACTGGTGTGAATGCAGCCAAAAGCAAGCGGCTATCTCTGGGGCTGAAAAATGAAGGCAACACGACCGTTCCAAAAACTAAGTGGCCACCGGCTCACGAAGCCAGTTAATCCCCATTGACACCCAAATGAAATGCCAACATTACAGCAGAAATAAACACATGTATGTATACCCTGGTACGAAAAACATTTTCGTCTCTATAGCTAATTTCCAACTGACAACTGTACAGGGGGGGTTGCTTTTTTTTTTTGTGCCCCTCGCTCTTCCACATCACCAGCCTCTCACCCAAATATGCTCACTTCTGGCCCCCAAAAAAACAAGATGGCAACAGCCAAAATGTTATCTGAGGCTTTAAAACGGGGGTCCACAAACTAATGGGTGACATCAAAGTAGTTACGTCCATTTTTTTTAGTCCCTGCCCGAAACAGAGTGAGAACTGATTGGGCGAACCAACTCCGGAGGTAGTCTGGTATGTACTGTGACCACATTTAACGCAAGTGTAAATACAATTGAGTTTTCAATCCACTTACAACACCTATGTTGATGGAAATACAAATCCTGTGCCACTGTCTCAAACCAGCGATGCGGCAGCGGCTTTTCCTCTCCTGACACTGAGGTGCTAACACTACTGGGCTGTCTCCATTATCTGTAAGGTATTGTTCCTGTAGATCTTTGTCTTTACAATACGTAAGGCCTGTTTCATCCTCGTCGACCTTGCTGACACCTTGAAAATCTTCCTGACTACCTCTGATGTATATACCAAAAAAACCCACTATGAAAAACAAAGATTTTTTTTTAATGTTGGCTTTATTTAATGCCAGTGTTGTCTCTGAAAAATGCAGATGTGAACTCTATGTAAATGTAATGTTTAAAATATATAAATAAAACCTTTTAAAAAATTCTTATTCTTATTATTACCAGGTGTAAAAGTAGTCAGGTTCAATCATATCAAGACACAATCTGGAGAAGAGGCGCATTTTAATGCAAGGCGTAAAGGGGATACCTACTGGCTGTGTACACACTGAAACTGTGTGTTGAGCTCTGGCTGGCATGATTGCTGCATGTCACACACTTCAAGTTTAACCTAATACAGGACACAAGAATTAGGCACCAACACACTTGTGTAATACTTGCTTGTTTTTCATACTAATATGTTTTATTTATAGAGTGCTTTTCAGGATTCTCTGAGGCTTTACACAACAAGTTCAATAAAAGATCCTAGTGAGCTGAAAAAGGCACTAAAGACACACAGGACAACTGCCTTCTCTTCGCTGTCTTTATCCCTATTATAAACCATTCTGGACTGCAGTCTGAGGAACACAGGCCAGATGGTTCATTAGAAATAAAAAGCTCTGAGTGCGTACTTAAGCAAATGTGTGTTTTTCCTCATTTTGCATTTCTCTGCGACCATCACGGTTAAATTCTCCGGTGAATTCTCCAAGTGGTGGGCATTTCAGCCCCCTCGTTTCTCTGAGAAATGAATAGAAGCATGTGACATCGGCTGACATGGGCTTTAAATGTACAATCTGGCTGTGTTATGATGGGAACAAATTAATAAGTGAATGTTATCTGTGGGTAGCAGAGCAGGGTGCCGTGCCAGGCCTTTTTGTCCCTGTACCACTTCTTTTCATGTAAATGACAGAAGACACAAAAACAGACAGAGCTCTTGGTTTGAATTGGATTCTGACATGGATATTGGAGCACTTTGTGCGTGCGTGCGTGCATGCATATATTATATAGTGTGTGCATAAACTGAATGTGGATATGCATGTGCATGGCTTTGTTTGCACAGATTTATTTAAATGTGCTCGCACACAGTGTTTAAGAGCAGACGAGTTTCGGGTTTGATACACGACATGTGGCTTCACAGTGGAAACAGGAACCTTTCGATGAGGCAGGCAGAATAGGAATGAAAAATAAGGTGAGGCTGAATAAAGTATAGGTGGCCAGCAGAGTCTCGCTCCTCTTTCTCTCTCAATATTGGTATTGCGAAGTCACTGAGAGATGGCAATCAGCAGGAGATGTGTCTCGAAGATGAAAGCAGGGAAAGAGAAACAGAAGGAGAGCGAGAGAAAGGAGAGCCTCTTAAGGCACCTCCATCAGCCTGTCGTTAGGAGGGTAATGAACCTAGCACCACTGCTGCCAAGCAACCAATGACTCACTCAGACACACACACACACACACACACACACACACACACACCACATGCACCCACTACACAAGATAAACACACTCACAAAATAGAAATCTCTCAAGTACCCGATCTCCGTCTCTGCTACTCATCCATTATCAGACAATCTTCCCAATTACAGAATGTTTATACACAAAAGATGTGATGTATATAAATCATAAGAGAAAACGTAACAGATCATTGGGCTGCGCAAATACTTAGATACTGTACATCTTTTGCCATATGCTGTGAGTTTTACCACAATTTATGTACATTGCTTTAAACAGTCAGAAGATGTCTTTCACAAACGGAAACATAACTAAAAGAAGATTCCAATAATTTTCACCCCAGGCCCTGTTTACCTGGATTTTACTATTACATCATCCATCTATTTAATCAGAGCTACTGTACCACCTCTCTGTAATGCTGTTTAAAAGAACCAAAGGCAAAGTCAAACCCCAAAAGGAGTTAAAACACACTCTTCCAGCACAATAACACCCACCATAATACTGTTAAATAATCAATCAATCAAACACAGCATGTCCATGTCAGTTTAATAACTCTAATACTGTTCAAGCAGTCTCCTAATGCGTTAACACATCAGAAGAAAAGGATTACTCAACAGAAAGTTGGTACTGAAATCTGTCATGACGGTGATTATTAAGTGCGTTGGAGTCAGTACCACCTTAAGCTGACACCAAGACATGACCAACTCCAGAGTTT